>CATQJL010000223.1:82170254-82897754 GCA_958299035.1 Cylicocyclus nassatus
AAGCAGTGGTATCAACGCAGAGTACTACCGGATATGAATAGAAACAGTCGATAAGACCGGGCGAATGCTTAGCTAGCAGTTAGCGCCTTATATAGCGCCCAGTGCCGCGCGTAGGTCAATACTACCCATAGAGCAATTTCTACGCGGAGCAGCTCTTAAGCTTGATCTCTTTATGCATTCCCTAATCACGCTACTTGGTAAATGTGATATGAAGGATAAGCAGAATGGCACTGCGTAATTGGTAAGACTATGGAGCAGCACTGCGGCTAGATTTTGTACCTTTATGGAGTGGAAAAATGGTGGAGAGTAGTATTATATTTTATTGTTTGTGTTGTTGTTGTCTAGTGATCTTTAGGATCTATTGGTAGTATTGACCTACTAGATGGCTTACCCGGTTCCGCCCGGCCTTGTCATTATTTTATTCGTAATCAGCATGCTCGATTACCCCCATGTACCAACTCCCAGCCCCGTAGCTCAAATTTTGCAAAAAATCGATAAAATCCATATCGATCGATGACGAAAAGTAGCCTATGACACCCGCCGGGGCCCGAAGTGTATGTGTGCCAAGTTTGTTCGAATCGGTTCAGAAATGGAATTTTCTATTCGGAACATACGTACACACAGACATACATACATACAGACAGACAGACAAACAGACATTCAGCTTTATATATAAGATGCGCGGCACTGGGCGCTATATAAGGCGCTAACTGCTGCTAAGCATTCGTCCGGTCTCATCGACTGTTTTTATTCATATCCGGTCTACTATTAAATCTGCTAATCTACAAGAGTCCTGGACCCACTACAAGTACAAGAATACAACAAGTGACGATTAGTACTGGACGAAACGCGTGGAGTGGAAGAAGATCGCGGATTCGAACAAGTCGAACAGAAGCTTCTTTGGAAAGGGATGACGGCCAAGTCGAGTACGTCATTAGAGCAAATGTTCGCTCAGCTGATGCAGCAAAACGCTGCACTCTTGAAGGTGAGCCAGGAGCAGTCCGCTGCACTTCTGAAGGCGAACCAAGAGCAAACTGCTGCGCTCCTGAAATTGAGCCAAGAATGATCTGTGCTTGAGCAAGCCGAGCTAATAGAACTCCTGAAACGGATGGACCATTCAGTCGCTCCTGCCATGGCGAACTATTCAGCGCTTTCTTCGCGACTGCCCTGTTTCAGCTATGATCCGGACAGCGGGTGCACCTTCGAGAACTGCTATCGAGATTCAAAGAAATGGCTAGACATGGCTAGACACAAAGGCCTATAACTACAAGCTGCAAGATCTGATCGCGGACTACAGCGCGTATCAGTCCATGCAGAACGATGCTGCCCTCATCGGATCTATAGCGCCTACGCCAGTCCAAACTGAAATCGTCGCTCCCATCCGGAAGAAAAAGGAACGCCGTCTACCGCCAAACGTACCAGACGCCCTTCTGATAGCAAAGATCTGGCTGGACGTTTCCGCCGTGACGATGTGTGCTATACTTGTGGAAGCAAAGGACAGCCAGCAACTGCCCTTCAGGGAAGCGGGCCATTCCGCCGTTCCATAAAGAAACTTGTAAAGCTGAACGTGCTGAACTCCCACCGTCCCACTGTCTGCTGTGTTATGGATGCCTCTTTATCACTGGACGACCGCCTCGCAGCTGAGTTCCCAGAGTCTTCAAGAAGGAGCTGGGACACGTTGACAAGTCAAAGGCTCACCAACTTCTCTAGAGCTGAACGATGCATTGGAGCTAAACCGACATCCACTGCCAACCGCTGAGGACGTTTTCACAAAGCTGAATAGAGGAACCGTCTTCACCAACATCGACCTACGTGATGCTTACTTGCAAGTAGAAATGGACGACGACAGCAAAGAATTACTGACCATTAACACATCCCGCGGACTTTTACGCTATAACCGACTACCGTTTGGTGTGGAGAGTGCCCCTGGGATTTTCCAGTCGTTGATGAGCGACGTCACCACCGACATCAATGGAGCCGTCGCTTATCTGGACGATGTTGTGGTCACCGGAAGGACTCGTGAGGAGCACGATGCAAACATCTTTGAGCTATTCCAACGTCTTCAAGACTATGGAATGCATGTTCGCCGTGAAATGTGTCATTTTGCTGAACCTAGCATAATATTTCTCGGACTCATTGTCGACGCCAAAGGAAGACGCCCCGATCCCGAGAGGTTGCCGCCATCTTTCACATGCCGCCGCGCCAAGATGTGAAGCAGCTCGAATCTCACCTTGGGATGGTCTCGTTTTACTCGTCTTTCGTGCCAAGGATGCGTTCACTTAAAGGCAGCGTCCAGCCAGACTGGGAGTACCTGGCTCTAGTAATAATGTAATAGTAGACCCCTAACTATGCGACGACAGAAGTCAGCAGCGCGAAAGGGGGTTTACAAAATCTACAACGCCCCCCCCCCCAGGTGGCCCGAATCTTACGGTAGGCTTGGGCGAGTACGAAATGCATACAAGGTAAGACGCAGAGTCGTTGCGGAACCCTGCGCTCATAACTGTGTACGCTATACGCACTCCGGCCTTGCAGATCGATGTTGCGGTGTGGGCGGTGTCCGGGTCTACCGTAAGATTCGGGCCACTTTCGGAGCAATTTTCAGGCTTGGTAGACACCCTGTTTTGCTCGGAACTTCAATCATCGCTTGGGTAGAGGGTCTACTTTACATCGCCACGAAAACCCGGCACCCATCTTTTTGCCTGGACGCTGCCTTCAACGGACCATTGGACGCCTCAAAAGAAGAAAGACACACCCTTCGACCGTTTTCGCGAAGTTCTGACCTCAGATCTTCTGCTGTGCCACTACAACCCGAAGAAGCCGATCATCGTTGTCGCTGACGCAAGCAACTATGAAATCGGAGCCGTTATTTCTCACCGTTATCCCGACGGATCGGAGAAATTCGTTTGCATGCGAGTCGCGCATTGACGGCATCAGAGAAGAATTACTTGCAGATTGAGTAGGAGGGATTGGCCCTTGTTTTCGCAGTTAAGAAGTCCCAACGGTACAATTATGGACGAAGAGTTACTCTGCTTACGGACCACCGCCCCCTACTCACTATCTTCGGGAGCAAGAGAGGAGTGCCTGCCCATACTGCCAACTCGTCTACAACGATTGATGACCCTACGATTTTGATATCAAGTACTGCTCAAATCATTTGGACAAACCAATGCTCTCCACCGACTGCTTTTCTGCCGAAGTGTGCCGGACGAAGACATCATCATTACTACCATAGAGGCTGAGATCACCGCCACTTACGAGGAAGCACTTAACCAGCTGGCGGTTATAGTGAAGGACATACGTTCTACTATGGAAAAGGACCCCGTACTGATGGAGCTGCTCAAATGCCTCCGAACAGGACGGTGTCCAAATGCACTCCCAGGAACGTCCTTGTTCAACTATAGGAGCCAACAGAAGAAACTCTTTGTTACAATGGATGCATTTTCGTTGGATCCAAGATCGTCATACCAGCTTCGCTGAGAGGGAAAATTCTCCGTATGCTACACGATAGACATCTTGGACAAACCCGAATGAAACTACTTACTCGCAACTACGTCTACTGGCCTTGATAGAAGAAGACGTCAAGAAGACTGTGGAACGCTGCCAGACTTACCAACTTGCCGCCAAGATCCAATAAAGGCTGAATTAACTTCAAAGCTGCTCGCAAGCCGCCCGATGGAACGCCTGCTATCAATTTCGCGGGACCGCTCTATGAACACATGTGCCTCGTCGTCGTAGATGCATACTCCCGCTGGCCTGAAATCGTATAGATGCCGTCGACCACATCACCAGCTACAACGCACTTACTTATAAACATATTCAGCAGGTTGGGATTCCTGGAAACGCTTGTTTCGGATGACGGCACGCATTTCTCTTCCCAGTATTTCGAGGATTTCTGCAGGAATTAGCTCAAATAAGTTCGGACGCCGCCTTTCACCCGCAGTCGAATGGTATCGCTGAACGCTTCGTCGGGGTGTAGGCCGGAAGGCGACAAAACCCAGTTGGAGCGAGCGCATGGAGGCCACGCTCGTCATGAGCGCCTGTGACACCGAGCGCGAGGTCAACCAGGCCAGGGACTGACGCTCTTTCGGCACACGCGCTGGCGCACTAATGGTAGCAGCATTCTTCGGAGTTCCCATTGGTTTACTTGTTGCCTCGAGTCAAACTACTGGTCAAATATGGGCTAAGCAGTGTACGGAGTAAATGTGTCACTTGAAATCTGTTTATCTTTTCGTTAATACTTGTCCATAAGTTTGGTAGTGCAACTTTTGGTTCCCTCAATTCAAGAGCAAAAAGATCAAGCATTACAGACCTATGAAACACGTTATTATAGCTTTGGAACAAATGAGAGAACACAATCGCAATATAACATCCAAAAGACGGGTTATAAGGAGATCAATTTCTTCAAAAGCGCGTTCTTTTGATCTAGGAGTGCAGTTCTTCCGCGATCTTCATTCTTTTGATTCACGATTTGAAGTCGATTTGTCACATTGAGATTCATAGATCAAGCATCGCAACGACTGAGCTTTTTATGAACGGTAATCAGGACATGACAAAGGCAGAGTGTGGTATTGTTCGAACAGACATAAATCAAACGATCATGCTGTTGCAAATCAGCTCCCTTCCGGTGGAAGAAATAAAGACTCTTTTTGCCGGAAATCCTAATGTCTAATTACTCAACCCGCTTAGCAAACTCGCATTCTGTACATAATCAATTCTGTGACCTTTCTCGTGCTTTTCTGCGCTGTTCTGTCCTACAGTTTGAACGGTAATCCTTTATTCTCAGTGAAAAAAAGCGATGCTAACAATAAATAAAGAATGGTTATTATCATTAACACATTAACACGTTTCGGACCGGTGCTGCACATAGTGCAGCACCCTGCTTTGAAGGATCTTCTTGACGTTTACAGGAGGTTTTCCTTTAGTCCGTGGTTATCAAGTCAAAGGCCTAAACTTCTACTTTTCAAGTGACTTTGTAGATTTATGCCATCGATATTTGTTTAGGAGATATGAGCACAAATCGAACAACAGTTGCAACGAAATGCGACAACGCGAACGACGCGTTCGACGTCGCAACTTCCCTTTGCTTCGTTATCGAAGGAGAAAACCCAAAGTTTATATACTGATGTGTACGGTCCCCAACATAGATACTTTTGGATACTATCAGAAACTGAGTTGTTGTTCCTATCCTTCAGAAAAGCACAGAAGTCCTTCTCAAGTGGCAAAATTGAAACACTTTTAATTCACTTAGAATTTCGGGTATGGAGCTTATCCGACATGGTCATTACAGATGTAGCATACAGTCTTCAAAATAACGTCCCTTTGTTGGCTAACGGTTGAAAGAACACTCTTTTTCGCCGCGCGCGATTTCGCGGTCCGAAACGTGTTAAATGTAATTACAGTGTGTCGCAAGCGTGAAATCAAAAAAAAAATGAAGTGCTCGAATAACATCTTAAGATCGAGATCCCACCGCAGAATGCGTCCTTCTTGAAGTGCTCCAAATCTTCTTCTATGTTCAACCTGAAGAAAAGTCGTATTGTAAAGAAGATGCAAAAAAAATAATAGCTCACCTTCACTTGATATTGATAGTATAACTGGCTTACAGTACCGTTGTTGAGTGGAGTTCGCTCACATTGTATCCGTACGACATCATCAACTTGGACGAGGTCTGCACAAGAATTAACATATAAAAATATGGTATAGTTAACTAAATACCTAACTTATGGAAAAATACAAAAGTATCACATCACTCAAGAACGCAGATGTCTACTAACCTCCTTACTAGGATGATCTTTTATTACACCATGCATATTGCTGATGCCTGAAACAAAAGTTTTTACAAAAGGGAGTTTGAAGAGCATATGCTTACTGATAGGCAAATACAAAAGAAAGCAAATCATCACATTACCACAGTGAGCAATAATATACCTACACGAAACAAAAATGTCAAAAAAACAGGTGAGAAGAAACGACAAAGTCAGAGACTGAGAGAGCCATGCGCAATGTGTATAAAGGCGCCCCAATCCAAATCTCTAGAGCATCCTAACAAAGGGAAACTCGGACAGGGCGTGGCCACTGGCTGCGCCTGTTCTAGGTCATTTGTCGCCCTCCGGACGTTCCCCCGCTTCGTCGGTATCTTTGAGGCAAGGGACATACCTCACGCGATTTCCGTCGCCATCTGGCAATTTGCCAGATGTTTTAAAATTCAATATTGGTAGACCCCAAATGTACAGCATGTATCACTTTTGTAGGTTGATAAAATGCCCCATCTTACGTACATTCGGAAACCCCGTACGATGAGTTATGAACGTTTGGAGTATTGCCAAATCGCGTCGCGACTGAAATCGCGTGAGGTATGTCCGAGGCCTAAGAGGGGACACCTGAAGCTGAAAGGGGAAGGAAAGCTTCCATGTGACATCAGCTTTCATGATAGCAATGATGACGTCTTCATCCGGTACACTGCGGTAGGAAAGCAGTCGAGAAAGAGCATGCGGTACTTGAGTTGAGATCATAGGCAAGTAACGTCACTGATTATCATTGTAAACGGTTGGCGATGCAGATCCACTCCTTCCTTCCCCCAATAGTGAGTGGAATGCCGTGGTCCGATAGCAGTGTGGAGCCGTCTATAGATATACCGGTGGAACTTCTTGACAGCAAAAACTAGGGCTAGTCCCGCCTCAGTCGCAAGCTATTCTTCTCTGTGACAGTCAAGGCACAGCCTGCATGGCAGACGGCCTCCGAACCATCGGAGGTGCTGTGAGAATTAACGACTCCTACTTCACGGTTGCTGCGTCAGAGGCAACGATATTCGGTTTCTTGGAGTCGTATTGCCACAGCCGAAGTTCCGATGTCAGGATATCGTGGGTCGAGGTTTAGTGGCATTCCTTACTCCAGATGAAGACGTGTCTTTCTTCAAGGCGTCCTATGGTCCGCGAAGTGACTGTCCCAGGATAAGATTTGAGCTGCTTCACATCTCAGAGCGTTGGCACTGAACGATGGCGGCAATCCGGTCAGGGTGGGGCGTATTCCTTTCTCTAGGCAGTGCCGAGAAATGCCAGACTAGGCTTAGCAAAATGGATTATACACGGCGAACACGCCTTCCGTACTCATGAAGGAATTGAAATAGCTTGAAGACGTTAGCATCGTGCTCCGCACAAGTCCTTCCGATGACCGCAGCATTGTCCAGATGGGCAACGGCTTTACTGATGTCGGCGATGTAGTTGCTTCTGCGAGTGGAAGCTTAAAGGCAGCTTCCAGACAAAATTTCGCTTCTCATGCTTTGTCATTCTAGAGCCTTTCCGTGGCCCTGATTACAGTCATAAAGTTCAAAGTGTTCAAACCCTCAAGAAAAAACCCCCCAATTCCTGGAAATCCTGTTTTACGGGCGGACGAGTTTCGATTGTTCATCCCCTCGGCTCGCCAGCGGGGAGCGCCATCGATCGATCATGCAGTTGCACTCCATGATCGGTAGATGCGTGAGCATACGTCCTCAAAGGGGAGGTTTTTGTGATACGAGGGGCGTTTGCGTGTCAAAGGCCCGTACAGTCGAGTAGATTTTCCGCTTAATATAGTGTGCTTGCACTGTTGGCGAAATGCGGTGAAATTTGCGCGTAAGTAAGTAGCCACGCCAGTAATGTTGCCATTCTGCGCACGCTATTGGAAGGCGTCACAGGCGTAGCTATTTCTTCACGCGCGAATTTTACCGCAATTCACCTATCGCCTGCGCCCCAGAGAGGTTCCCATAGGTACCACGTCATCTCGCTGCCTTTCGCACTTTTGAACGTGTTAACCTCGGGCACTTCCGTTGAAATCTCAGGAGAAACGTGTCAAAAAGAGCGAAAGGCAGCGTCGCACCACGTACGCACGCTGGTTCACATGGGAACCTCTCTGGGGTGCAGACGGTACAGTGCAAGCACACTATATTAAGGGGAAAATCTACTTGACTGTATCTCCTTCTAGAAGCCATGTCAAAGGGCCGGACCAACGCAGATCGGATACCATGGGGCCCGTTTTACAACTGTGTGCTAATCTGAGTGGGTGGATCTTGCCTGGACGCTGCCTTTAAGGGAGCGCTCTCCACGCCAAGTTGTAGGCGGTTGCAGCGGAGGAGCTCATGAGACGGGCTGACGGTCAGCAATTTCTTGCTTTCTTCGTTTCTACTTGCAAGTAGGCGCCACGCAAATCGTTGTTGATGCAGGTTCCTTCATTTTTTGGTCAAGACGTATTCTGCGGTCGGTAGTGGATATGACTCCAATCCCAATGCAACGTTCAGGCCTGATGGAGAAGGGACCGGCCATACTATTCCTGTGATTCCTGCAACTCCTGCGATTCCTGTGTTTGCTGCGGGTCCCATATCAATGTTTATTGCGAAAAAACAATGCATACTGAAATTTGCAAAGTGCTTCGTAGTGCAGCACATCGGAAATCGAGGAATCACAAGAATTGCAGGACTACAGGAGTCACAGGAATCACCTCCCTGGAATAGTATGGCCGGTCGCGAACTCGGCACACATGCGCACTGCTCCATCCCAAGAACAGTTGGAGCAGCGCACTGTGAGTAAATCGATGAACGGCAGTACTACAGTGCAGCGAGGCGTTGACGAGAAGTTCTACTGCAAACGGTATTCTGCGTTGGCCCTTACACAGACGTGGCACCTTTTCTCAGTGTGAGACTTGAACTTGTCGACAAGTCCTGGCTCCTCCTTGAAGATCTCTGGCACTCAGCCATGAGGCGATGTGTGATAGGGATATGCTCGGATACGTTGACTTGTGTAGCCTGGTCAAAACCAAGGTAGTGTTAGATTGACAAGGTGTTGCATCAACTTTTATCGTCCTTTCCACAAATCGTGCTACCCTTGTGGCGTCGCGGACGTGCCACGTGTGACTAACACATTGGCAACGTTAGCAGCAACACGTTGGCAACATGCAGCAACATGTTGGCGTGGCCAAAATGTTCTGATAACATGTTGGGGCATGTTGCAAACATGTTGTTGCCACGTTGCCAACATGTTAGCCACACGTGGCAGGTCTGAGACGCAGACCAAGGGTAGCACGATCTGTGGAGGGGACGATACCTAATTGTTTGACCGATCACGTTCGTTGCGGTTACCATCTCACTTTGTTTATTAGCAAACGTAAACAACAGAATAAACATGTCACAAATCAACTAACATAATTATACATACTTAAAGGCAGCGTCCAGGCAAGTCTGGACACATTCGCGGGGCTGTAATTTTGGGGCTTAAACTAAACCACTGCCCTACCAGCAGCTCAGGTAGTGCTCTAACGGCTGAGATATTCTCTCGAAATTGGACCCCATGTCGTTTCGCATGGATTGATGGCGCAACGCGTGGGTCCTTGCGCGACCATGATTCCATGCGTATACGATCTTGGGGTCCAGTTTGGAGGCGCATATCTCAACCGTTAGTGAGTCACCGGCGCTGCCGCTTAGGCAGTGCCTTAGGGTCCCAAAATTACATTTCACGTAAAATTTCTATAGGTCCAGATCTGCCTGAACGCTGCCTTTGAATGGGGTCACACTTTACTTTGACTGCATGGAGGTCGCCTTTAGCGACCTTAAATTGAACCCTATCCGATTTGCGGTGTAAATCAAAAATTGCATGATATTTAGCTGATAACCAAGCCGACATCAGATGCATGGCCAACTATGGTGAGCGATCCTTGTTCTCCGACTCTACTGAGTGGGTGAATATGCGAATGGAAGGTCTCAGGAGTCCGCGTTATCTCGTGGTATTCGCTACTTTACAATGTTTTCACAAGCGTTGACACCCTATCTACATGTAAATATATGATGCATACTTCAGTCTGCTTGACAAGTGCACTGCCTATAATATAGTGCTAAATTATTGATTTTGATTTTTTTTTGTTGAAAGTTCGGGTTGTTATAGGACCTATCTCTCAACCAGTTTTCTCTCATGAGTCTACCTCCCCTTACATTTTCAAGCTGCTCAGCTTTTTCTTTAAGCTTTTTGTTGTAACATTTTTTACTCATAAATTTGAGTTGCAACGTTGTTTTGTTGAATCGCGACTGTATTTGTTTTGATTCCTGCAATATTTGATGGATCGTCACTGAACTTATCGTGATGATTTACGTGTAAGTTTGGAAATATAAGTTCCAGATATTAGATACCAAGTATGCGCCACCATGCGCCAGCACGAACTTCACCATTCCCGTTCCTGGTTGCAGCAGTAGTAGTGAACACCTTCGTAGTTTGGCTCATCAATAAATGGATTCGCAGTAGAGAAGAAGGCAAGTTAAGGCTTAACTGAAAGCTTTGAATTAGAAGAAACGATTGCTTACGTTCTGATTATCTAACGCACTATTAATTACAACTTCGTTCGAGCACTTGATATGAAGTAACATGAAAATTCTTCAAATCTGCGCACTGAACTTGCAAATGTCCTTTTCTTGCTCATTTTGTAGCAGAGTCAAGGTACGATGCAGGAAACGGGTTGCAGTAATATTTCTTTGTACGAGCTGTTCTTTTTAGCTTCTTCCACATATCAACGAACTTTGATTTTTAGTTGCTAGAAGTCCTGACATAATGTCAATTTTGAAAGGAATAGCCGTAGCCGTTTATGGTTTCAGAGGAAAACTTCAAACTCGAACCAGTTTTTTTCACGAAAACTTTTTGATTTGATTTAATCAAAGATGAGCGTGATGCTATCTTAGCTTCCCAACATGATTACTTTCGGTTTATGATGTCAGTGGGTACGCCCCAATGTACTGAACTTTTTGTTGTCACAAAGCTGGTAGCATGTTTTTAAGTGCTCGGCACCTTGTGGTTTTATCTATAGGATCAAATACCACCATTCAGTTGATTTACTGTCATATGAAGACGTTCCATTTTTTCCAAATGGGCTCATTACTAGTAGGATTTGCAACTCTGTTCTAGCTGTTTTGGTTTATGTCGTGGTGTTTGGGACAGGCTGATTGCGATTTTTAGGTGCTCATGCTGAAACAACACAGGTGAGCGATTTCACTTCCAGTTTGTACATGTTGTGTTCCTTACACTTGCGCGGGTGAGTTAATTCATTTCGAACAAGATCAGAAATTTTCTTCAGTTTGCTTGTTTATCCTTAGTGTTTCTCAGATATGTAAATCACTGCTTACTCTTCATTCTTGGAGCTTGTTTAGTCTATTTCTCAACTTCCAGGTTAATGCCGAAACGACGCAAAAAATCAATTCTTCTTTGAAGAGCCTCATGGGCTGCTATGAAGAACTTCAGGGGCAAATACAGGAACTCAAAGATGAATTGGCCATTTTGAGAAAAGAAAAACGAGAATTTGGTGAAGAAATGCGTTGTCTTGAACACAAAGCGAACGAACAGGGTGAACGCATGGCTAGTCTAAAAATTTCGATGGAATCGGAATTAAAAGCAACAAAGGAACATATGGGCAGCCAGCTGGGACGTGTAATGGTTTTTAACGAGGAGATACAGGAGCACAAGAAGCGCATCGCTGATTTGGAGTCGAAGGTCTCGAAACATGCTGAAGAATTGGACCATATGCATCATAATAAGGAGAATGGAACCGCGGAAGACATATCCTTGATTTAGAGGTTTGCGGAGGTTTTGCAGCAGGCGAGGTATTCGACTATTTACTAGTTTCAGTAGCTGAAGGAATTTTATAGAATTATAGGATTTGTTTAAACGTAGCATTTGATTATTGAATTCGGAGTTGATTTTGCAAAGGCCTTTCTTGATACACATATTCATATCCATTTTCATCTGGTGTCATCTCCATATTTTCAGCTTATTTGATAGAATTACGCGTTTGAAAAGCTCAAGCTGTTGGAATCAGCTGCTTAGTTACCACCAGTCTTTGCTCCATCATATGATGCTTTCTTATTTGCACTTTAGTTCGTTCTTTACACAGACAGACTCTCTCAGTTCTCACGGAAATGCCGCGACAATTAAACGTTCTTTCTTTAAACTGCATGTCATATGTTTCACGCGCAAATGCACAGGCAGCACACTTTTTGATGTATTATCGACTTCCTGGCGCTGCACTCTACTGATCATTTCGTGTGTGGAGGTTAGTATGCTTCTTTATTGGCAGTAGGATAGAAGTAGATCTCAGCCTCAAAATCTCTGACAATTTGTAGATATCGTTATAGTTCAAATGTGGCTTCTTTCGTAAATTTTTCACCTCTCCAAAGTTATAGTAATGTAGAGTTTATGCTAGATTTTTGCTAGTCTTGTGGTCAGCTTTGCTCTCTTTTTAGAGAATGGCCTTTGCACCGCTTCGTAAAACTCTTTCTCGAGTTAGAGAGGCGTTCAATGAGGTTCTCACAGGTGTGCTTTTCTTGTATGTTAAGTGCCTAATTTCCTAGCATTAAATGCACAGTTAAGTACTACTAGCAGTAGTTTATGTAGTGGTAACTAACACTAAATGATCGATTGATTTGTGCATAGAAAATCTAATCGTTTCATCCTCACAAGTTCAACTGTTTGAACTGCGAAAACCAGTTTTGGCCCCCATTGATGTATCAATTTGACAGGTTGTCTCTTTAACCATCATGTTTTCACTGAACTCGGTTGCAATATTGACAATAATTACGGTGAACTACAACTATGCTACTGTGAGAACTGTTCATCACCGCCTATACAATGCAATAAATGTTTTCGAAGCTGATTTTTGTGATATCAAGATGTATAATCTCTTTATGATATCTATCATGCTTTCGTTCCTCCTACGTCCATAATGGCCGCCACCGCTAAAATACTGGTATCTGCAACTTGCATTTATGTTGGGGTGAAAGAACCTCACTTTTTTTCATCGAGTTTTGATCAGAAGAGGAGACTTCCTACTCATCGTGCACAATTTGTGCACCTTCTCTCCGCTTTATGCAAAATAGCGTAGCTGTAACTCGATCTTTAGTGTCTCAACCTCATGACTGCTGTCAGCTGCATTCCGTGGATCTATCAGTTTTGTTCAGTTGTTTTCTCCAAACTTTGGGCTTTTTGAAGTCTGAGTGGTGACATGCATTAGTTAGTAGTCCAATACATTATACTATCAAAATTCTGAAAATGGTTTAGATGAGCATTGATTGCCACTGCCATTTTTTCTTCACTTTTTTTGATCGATATTCGAATATATTCAATTTTTTCCTTTGGAAGAAATCTCTATATATAAAGCAGAAAATATGTGAGTTTGTGTGTTTGTGCACAGTCGGGTGCAGGGCGTGCAGGTTGTGCAGGGCGTGCAAGCTGTGCAGGTTGTGCAGGGTGTGCAGGTGGGCGGAGTGTGCAGGGTGTGCGCGGTGTGCAGAGTGTGCAGGATGTGCAGGATGGGGAGTTTAGACTGATGGACTGGTTCCATACCGGAGTGAAACCCGGGATGCCGATTTCAAAGCCAAAAAATGATTTGCACTTGATAACTATCCGTAATAGGAAATGTTCATCGAAAAATCTGTTATACTTCTTACTTCCAGACAATGACAACGTAAAGGCTAACCAACTATTTTTGAGACTCGTAAATAGAGAACAGAGTGATACACATGGTAGTTTGGACCAGCTGACTGTAAGAGAAGTATTATATGCGGATTTAGTCATCTTTAAACATATTCAATCAATCGCATATGCAAGTGATGACTTCTTATATCACAGCCTTTTTGTTAGTGAAGGTTTATTTTGTACTAATGTAAGTTTGAAAATTAACGAGATGATATCAGTAGTGTAAAGGCTTACAGCACGTATATCTATATGATAGCTATACTTATCATTACTTTGGTTTGAGGCTACCATGGTCTAAATTGCCATTGTCGAAGGCGAACTTATCGGTTTCATTCGATTTTTTTTCTTTGAATTTGTGACAAATGCAGCTGTGTGGGAGAACCGTTCGTAAATCCTAGTATTTCCATCAATTATGTCATGTAAATTTTTTATGATTTATAACAAGGAGTATGTAAGGTGTGCCATTCGTGTGCTTAGACACATGCTTAAAATATCAAGTCGTAGCATAAGTTTTGAGACATTTTTCTCATTCTCTATTGACTCTAGAAACTGACAAAGTCCAACATTTCGCTTTGAGCAGTGGACAGAGGAGTATCTTTTGGCATCGTTTCCACCTTTACAGGTATGGGTTACAGTAAATATAATGACATTTGTGACGGCATTCAAAGCTATTTTTTTCTGCCTCTAATTCTGTCATACTTTTTTTATGCTCTTAGATTTTTGTTGGATTTCCAGGGACATTAGTACTGATATGAGGGAAGTTCGGAAGTCTAGGCTGTTCGATACGCAAGTTGAATTCAGGAAAGTTTCAAAAAATTTTTGAAGAAAGTTATGAAGGCTTTTTCCTGTAAGTGTAACAAAACTTATGTTACAACCTAATATAAATTTTGTGTGGTATATAACAATCAGGACTAACGTTATTTTTTCTTGGTGCTCCATTGATTTGACGAAAACTTATCAGCTATTTTCAGTAAATCTACAGGGTGATAGGTCTTAAATTCCATAGCTATGAATTTAGATAAAAGCGCGATTGTATGGTATCTGTTGACAGTATTAGTCACTGTCTGCTGTATCAAAGCAAATTTCAGTAATTTTTGTAAGGTTGCTGGTGAATGCGTTATTCATTGATGAAAAGTTTATGAAATCTGCGTGAAAAAGTTGAGTACCTCTTCTACCGGTATTTATCGAATTACTTGAGATTTCTGTAAAATTTCTATCAGCAGTAGATTGGGGTTTTATGGGCAGATTATCTCTAATCTGAAAATATTTGCATTCTGTGTCTGTTCTTTCTCACTCTTTCCAAAAATGATGCTGCGGCTAAGACTGCTACCTTCTTTCTTTTTTTTTCTTTTTACTGCAGGACAAGTAATGGCAGGTTAATTGTGCTGCTGTCGCCTTCATGGAGGGAAAGAATTCCACAGTAAAATTTCTGTTACTGCTGTGTGAACTTTTTGGATCCGCTGACCTTTTCTTGTGTTGTTCTAAATGATGCTGATTTTTAATCTAATGACTATACAGGAAACAAAAAATCATTTTTGGCCTCCTCGTACACCAACATTCAAAAACACCCAAAAATCTTAAAGTCACGTAGAAATTTGCGAGGAAACACTTACACTAACTGTGAAAACGTTTGTAAAGATTATCTCATTATGTGTTAGCCATCACTCATATTAAGGGCCGAAAACCCAACGCTGCCCTTCGACACAGCCTCCCAACGCAGACAGCAACGGTGGGTCAAATAAAATCTGGTACGGTTTTTTTCTCCTAAGCATCCATCCCTTCATGTATTCAAAATTAATCGTATTTGGGTTCTTACAACAACATCGTTACTTAGACTTTTGATGCAGAATTATGTGGTTTTTAAGCGATTGTAAGTATGAAAGTGTCTAAGATTTACTAAGCTTAATTGAAAGTAAAGAGATCATGATGCGCTAAATTTCTGTCTTGTTCACCAAGAAAATGTGAGTGAAATTATCGTGTGTTGTTTTTCGGTACCTTGTCAAAAGTATGCGTTTTATTTTTAAACTTCTTGAGAGCGAAAATAACCATATGACAACGGTTATTATACGCCTTATCACTTTAGACTTGCAATAGGGAATCAAGATTGCGGTGGCAATGTAATAGATTGCCTATATTTTTCAGTGGACAGTGATCTCGAATTTACATCACAAATCTGCTAAACGATCATTGTGAAGGAGTCATAAGGATCTTGCAAAAAATAATCATTGTTGAGTAGAATTGCAACTGAGAAGTTCTGCATGGTCAAAGCCACTATCCATAACACCAAAAAAAACATTATTTTGAGTTAGTTAGGAGGCTGAGAAAACAACTTTTGTAACTCTGTCAAAATGCGTTTCGCAAATTTGGCATAAAAATTTGAGTTCACTATCTGAAAACCATTTGGGCACATTATATGTTACTTTACAAAAACACTATGATTTTGTGCTCCCCTTGCAGGGCATGACTATCTACTAGTATTTGTCTCTTATCGAAACTTCGTAAAATCCTGTGCATTGATGTAGAACTACTTTGCAAGTGATACTCGAAGAGAACTTTTAGCAGTGCTACAACCCTCATGTCGTGTTCATCTAAACTCGCGTCAAGTGAGTACTGGACAGAGTTCTTTACCAAAAAGAACCGCTCTCGCAATATGTTAACCTCAAAATTTGTAATCATACGTGATCGCCCTGCACAGCCTGGACCCGCAAACTCTCCACAGGCCTTAAATTACCGACTCGTCTATGTCCTTCGCTTTTTCTTCTTCACGGTAATGACGTTTATTTATGCAACGGTGCACAAATCCTAATATAGGAAAGATGCAGCGCAAGGATCCACCGCCAGTTCCACCCAGTCACTGGTGGTTTCTAGCCGGAACAGTGACCGTTAACAGCTTGATGTTCTGGGCATTCTACATGTGGCAGCGCTGTAGGGATGAAGGTCAGAAATTGCAAACCGACTAATATTTTTGTTCGAATTTTGAGCGTCTTTTTTTAGGCCGCCCTTTTAATCTCTTGGGTGAGTTCATGAATAATTTCCTCCTCTGTTGCTAACCTTCTTGTGGTTGAATTTTCTAATTTTTAGAGTGGGCATCGTCCATAACTGGCAGTAAGCAGGTAGGTTTTTTGAAGCAAACTTTAATCAACCCTGAGAACAGCTAAGCTAAAAAAGACATTGGCTTTTTCTTTCCACTGACTCTTGCAAAATAATTTGAACATCTGCAGGTCCTAAAATTACAAAAGTGAAATGTTATGTTAACTCACCATTGGCACTTCCACTTTAGGACCAGTGTGACGATTGTAAAAATGTCACAAAGGAATTGGCAAATGATTACGGCGACATTCAAGCTGACTTGGTAGAGATGAGAGAGGAGATCCTTGCGCTCAGAAAGGAGAAACTAAGTTATCAAAAACAGATAGCGAAGTTGGAGAAGAAGGCTATCGCCCAGGAAAGAGAGCTGGAGGAACTGAAATCGAGAATGGATACCGTCCAAAAAGTAACTATTGATGTGCAGAAACGATACGATCTTGTATTCAGAAATTTACTTGCGCTTTATGAAGAGGCAAAAAACAATAAGGAAAAGATTCGTAAGTTGGAAGAAGCAGTACTTCAGTAATTGAACCAATAATTCTGAGCTCATGAAACAAACATATGACGTAATAGTTGCCGTCAAACCGCCCATCTGTGGCGAACCGTATAGCTGAATTCAGTGGATGCTTGTAGAGTGCTAGGCTTAGAAGAAGAATATAGTTCTGCTGCGGTGACTACAACATTTGCGCGAAATCAAATGTCCAGTACCCTGCCTTTGAATGCTGGCGACTTGCTTGCGACTTGCGCGTAAAAATTGGCCGTGAAGCTCACATAGGCATTGTTTACGCGCAAGTATTGTCGGCAAGAATACTGTCATAGATTAGTTTCGCATCTACTAGTTTATGGGTATCTATCTAAAGGTTTCTTTTGCAGGTACTTCACATCTGAACGAAGAAAGTATAAGTTTCCCAATATTTCACTTCCATGCATTTGATTTTCGTTTAGATCGGGTAGTTTACAAAATTTTCTGCCTATGCACAGCGTGTGCGATTCACTTCTTCTAAAGCCTGCTGCATGACGAAGGCGCAATGGCGATATCAGTTGAGCGTGCGTAAACGCGACGCGCGCATATCCTCACCGTTGTAGATCCCGCACCTCATGCGCTCTGCGGCTAATAAAGCCGCGTTTGCGCCCGAAGATATTGCGCCTTCGTCATGTAGCGCCTATACCTTTTTTTGGAAAACGCGTACTTTGCGCGAATTTGACTTCGCACATCATAGAAAATGTGGTGTAGCCGAGTCTTCGCATGCAGAGACACGGCGACACTTACGCTGTAGGCTCTCTCTTATTAAGCAGACTATCGTCGCTCTTACCGTCTGTCGTCTCTTCCGAGCACAGATTGTTCCACTCGGTCTCAGGGGCGTCCATTCTCTGCGTGCGATGAACTGCCTGACCTGAACGATTGACCAGTGCTGTGATTAAAAAATAGAGCAAAAATAGCATAGAAAAGCAAGGAAATGGCTTAGTTCTGCAAGCTGTTATACGTTTTGCTGAGCCAGGTGACGGAAATTGACGGTAACTATACAATGAATAACCTTCCATTTTAACATTCAGGTTATATCTGCTTGCTAGACCCGTAGTCTTTTAGTAATGAGAACCCCCATTTTAGCGCTTGCACGGACCCGAATAGTTCGCTTTGCACTCCATATTCTCAACATTTCTTTTTTCCCGGCGCTTTTGTGATTACTAGCAATAACTCCTTTTTTGAATTTAGAAATGGCGAGTAGATATTTGTTTGCCTCTCAAATCTCGAATTATCTGATACTAGTCTTGGCGATCACTCTGTAATCGAAATATTCAAGTGATTGATTAGTTTTTAGCTTCTTTTAGATTATCACTTTGTATGCTTGTATATAGCTTCTGTTTCGTTGACCCCACGTTGACTAGTTCTTGACTCTTGTACAGCATACGTGTAGAAATTGGGACATAATGGGTGAGCAACATCATGGAACTGGTTGTAGCATTGTGTACCTATTCGTTTGTAGTATCTTTAGCCTGTTATTGTTACCTGTGCTAGTCACTATAAAACATTCTTTTCTTATTTGTGTGATGTTGCGTTCATGGCCTACTTCCTCATCGTATGTAAGGCCAGAAGCTATAAGGGAGAAAGTGATAATCAAACATGGCCATGACAGTTCCCGGCTTGATTGCTTTCGATTGCTTCACGCCTAGAGCTAATTATATGCGGAAATTCAGACGTTCAGATCTTGTTTTGCGTTCATTTTTTATTGTAAACAGGCAATTTTCGAGCCCGCCGAGGCGCCCGAAAAACTCAGCACGTTGGACATTTTTGCGGTGTTCTGCAAAAATTGTGTGATTTCTAAGTTCGGTGGCACTGCTTAGGCACCCGCCATACTTGATCCGCTTAATCCACTTGATCCGCTTGATCCGCTTCATCATTGGTCAATTCAGTGAACTGACCAATAGTGAAGTGGATGAAGTGGATCAAGCGGACAACCGCTTCGCTATTGCTCAATTCACTGAATCGACCAATGACGAAACGGATCAAGTGGATTAAGCGGATCAAGTATGGCGGGTGCCTTACCTGACCTGACCACTGGCTATGCAGCAAGCAGAGAGCGCGCTGGCCTACTACATTCTAGTAAAAGTTATGGTCTTTCAAACTAGAGGTTACCAATATTTTTTCCTGATTATCAGGCTAGGAAATTTAGAAACTACATTGAAGCGCCTGACGCAGCCACACATGTTAAATATTGCGTGGACAACCTTTGACACTCGTTAAAATAGGTACCTTCCACCAAATACCCCATGGCACACGAAAAACCTCACAACAAGATTAGGAGAAGGGCGCTTGAAACGATCCCAAACGACGTTTACGCCGTGTAGTGGATCGTTATTTCAGTATCTTTACAGCACTTATGATGGCGCTGCTCGCTAACGGAACAGCCATAGGTTGCCGGCAACGGTTGTCGGTGTTGTCGTTGTTGTCGAGGTTGTCGGTGTTGTCAGGGTTGTCGGGGCCAGAGGCAGTACAGAACGCGAAACGTGGAGGCTATCATGAGGTCCTACAACGACCGGCAACCGGCAACCCCGACAACACCGACAACACGGACAACAGTTGCTGGCAACCTACGGCCGTTCCCTAAGGATCTTCTCATTTTCATAGGTTGTGGGCGCAGAAGAGCGCGCGAAAGTGGTACACTTTCTCTTGAAGATAGTGTTCCGGCGGATTTTGCACTTCCATTTTTTTGCATGTTTTGGGCCTTTTCGATCCGTAGACCCCGAATCTGAGGTTTATGACGGGTGGACCTTTCTCGGAGCGTTTACCCAATTTCCAAACGGCAGCTAGGACGAGAATTTCATGAAAGGTTGGAGAGACCCCTGGCACGAAGACTCTGATGCCTGTAATTTTTGCTTTCGATAGCATGCATAATGCGGGATAGCGGTCGTGGGGTCCCCCGCCGAACGGGAAGTCATCCGAGCGCGCGCCGATTGGGGTTGCGCGCGCCGGTTTAAGGCTATTTTCTCGGCTCATGGCGAACATCAACCAGCCGGACTGCGCCTGGAGGTCAGTGGGATGACCAGGAACCTCAGCATAGCGATGTCCCCCAGGGCGCGAATCTGCTGGGACATTGCCTTTAAGGAGAGTTGAAGCACTTTAATTTCGTTAAAGTGACAGAGAAAGGATACGAAGTGTTACGTTAGGTTGTGGCAGTACGAAAAATGAGGTCTGAGTGTGCAAGTGACTTGTTTATACTTGTAAATAATTGAGGAAATTTTTAAAATTTTTCAAGAATTCAAATTAGCCTACTAAAAAGAAGTTTTTCGGCCCCCTTTTCTAATATTTTATGGGCCCACAGAAATTCTGGGAAGCATCCCAAAAAAATTTTCGGAGTGCGTAGCTAACGCCATGCACCTTCACTCAGAAAAAGTTTTTGTCGCCCCTTCCCCCTCCCCCCCCCCCTCTCCCGGTCCGAAATCCTGGGATCGCCACTGGTACTAGGTGAAAGTTGTGAGAAGTGTAATATAAACAATACGACGTAGAAAGAGGTCGCAAACTAAAGACAAATATCATACTGAATTTTGGGAAGAAAATGTGTTTAGAGTCTGATGATGAAGAAGATAGTAATAGTGCACAAGAATCCAAAACATTCGGGCAGAAGATTCTCTGGGAAGCAGCACATCGGCCGTAGAGGAGTGTTACACGGCAGAATGAGACGCATTAAGTTTTGTGGAAGCCATATGTAGGAAATGAAGATGTTGATGATAAAGATGAAGACAAAAATGTGGTCAATTTACGCCTCAAAAATGCTGTGAAAGTTTATTAGCGCAGTATCAGTTTGAGCCAATCACACCGTTCATCTAGAAGGGTACGAGGCTTTGTTCCTCAAGAATTTGTGACTTGAAAATCAACCCGAAAAACCATCATTAACAAAATACTTCACAAATTGTCATTTGAAACTAACAGCACGAAGAGTGAATTGTGCATGACGTACTATCACCATCAATACCTACTGTGCTCTGTAATCATGAGAGCCAAATTTGAGAAAGACGTTGAGCGTCGTCTCAGATGGAGATGCACCACGTTGCTTTTTGTAAAAAAGGATGCCTTTAAAATACTGCTGACGTCTTTGGAAAGCCATGTGCGCCTGTGTTTCTATACTAACTTTCCCGCACTCTCTCTCGCTCATAGTTCACTGGATGGGCGTTGTCATCGTGCGCAGATTCCAGAGTCTCAAACGAGTTTTTGTGCTCTGCTCAATCTCTACATAATCGAGACTTTTTATTGCTTGGAAGAAAATTTCAGAACTTAGTTTTAGTCCTGGCACTAGCCCCAATAAACGATTCTACGAATTTATGATTTTACGCGCTTATGATTAGTGCAGCATGTTACATGCAATTAAGTCAGTCTGTTGGTGCATCAAACGCTTCCTCATTCCTCGACAGCTTCTGCATTGGCATTTGTGGAAATGGGTCCGCGTTTAAAGGCAACATGTTACGGCAACTCGAATATCTTGCCTAAATGTTATAGTACGCGTTTGGACAGATTGGGACATTCTCGGCGACTATTATACTCGAGTACTAGCGCCCAATCTGAAACAATCACGCGGGCCTGACACGCCACTGAATGGAGAAACTCGGCGCACAAATCACCAGAAGTGGTATGCGTCAATCTCGTTTGGGTAAGTGCCTTCCGTTCGCACCGTAACCTCGATCAGAAACGTGCGCCCTTCTCCCGCAGTGCTCCAACGTGGTGTCTGATCGTGCAAAAGCCCGTTTAGGCGAGATCGGCTAAATCACCAACACTTGCAGGCCTATCCGATCTCTTAATTTTCAATTAATGTGACGTAGCACATTCTTTGCTTAGGTGCTCGAAAATGTTGTAATTCGAAAAGTCCATTCACTAATCATAGGACGATATTCAATGATTGCCTTGCTATAATAAGCGTAGCGCCGCGGAAACGGCTGGCAAACTGGTAGAGATACCGGCTTTGTGCCGATATATTCGGCACCTCTTCCAATCTTATCAGTTCCTTCTTACTTAGACTCTTTTGTAGCTTGAGGTCACCAACTCGCGACCTCGAGTCATATCTTCGTAATGATATGCATTACCTTGCTTTGCTCCGCCTATCAGGAGCAGCATTCTACCACTATCCGAATGAGGGTATGTTGATGTCTCAATAAAGCTTTTATAAGCTTATGTGTACTGTATAACACATGGGAGCCACCAAGCTCCAACTAGCGGCTGTCCATAAGACTGGTCAGCCATCCTCTTAGACTTTACCATAAGACTGGTAAAGTCAGCACATTTTTATGGTGCATCGGCCAAACTACGACCGATACAGTGCTCCTAGCAGCACAAGGGTTAGCCTAGCCTAACCTTGGGACCAAGTACCCAAAAAAAAGTGCTTTGCTCCTAGTAGCAGAGGGAAGGCCAGCCAAGTCTGACCTTAGGACCAGCTCCCTAAAAGCCACTGCACCGCCTGCAACGGGCACAGGTTCGGAGTGACACAACCACTCAAATTTCGCAAAATAAAGCGATCGGCTAATAAAACAGCCAAAAAAAACAGAATGAGAATGACACCAAAGATGTCACTCAAACACGTCAAAGAAGCTATTCTGCAACACTCACAAACGCTTGCAAGTCTACTCAGCAAGTTCGAATCTTACAATGTTTTTGAGCCAACATTGGATTTTGACAGAGAACACAAAAAAAAGATGCTCTGAAAACGCACATGTTCTCAGATTTTGCCTAACACAAGTGACAGCAGGTATTGAATCGTTACAACTGCAAGTAGATAATATGGAGGATTTCTACCTCGAACAGTCTGAGAGTGGAAGAAAAGAGATGATTTTCGAGATGGATGCGCTCGAACAGAACTGTGATTACTATCAAATTATCACCGACGCACAGCTATTTACCTATGCTCTAAGACACCAGCTGGCTTGTGCTCATATTGACATGACAGAAAAGAGCTATGCAGTTCCACCGCAGCCTCAGCCTAAGCACGGTAGCAACAACGTGGACAAAACAACTAGCCAAAATATCGGAGAATTTCTGTCAAGTGATGATGACCAGAAACAAGACGAGTGTGATAATCTATCGATACTGCAGAACGAAATGCAAAAAAGCGTCGCTTATTCAATTTATGATGAGAACTGTTCTCGGCCTGCCGCTATATTTGAAGAGCAAGTAAGGAGTGCTGTTTAGGATAGCGTGCCGGCGGTGATGCCTGAGGTGCCACGGGCAGGACGTCGTAATGAGCTCTGCAAAAAACAGCTCCTCCATTTGCTTAAACGCTCTGAAATGCGCAGTAAAAATACTTCGAAAGCTTCAAATTTTGATTTGTTATCCTTTCCCAATGACAAGGATCCACGAAAACGCCATTTTCAATTTTATCTACGACAACGCCACCATCAACTTCGCCAAACTTCTCTTCAATCCATCTCGTCAACTGCTCTCTTCATCTATCACATCTCCAACGACGACCGCTCTAAATTCCAAGACGTCAAGTATAACCAGGAATGATATCCACGAAAGTCCATTTAAAAATGGGCTTTTCGCGAATGAAACGCGAATAAAATGGGCTTAGTCCCTGCGGTGCGATAAGATATCGCGTTCGCGAATCCATTCATTCCATGCAAAAATGCTTCAGCAAACTTTCTTCAACTTGCCTCAACCTGTTTACTCACTCTTGCAAACTCATTCCCACCAAGTGGTCGATATCTAGGCTGATCTAACTTTACTATATCAGTCACGTGGATACTCCGTTCTTTTCCATTTCATTACACCTCATAGAATGCCATTTATTAATTATGACTATGCATTTAAATTAGTTTCAGTCCATCTAAAATCCATGTAATATCAGGGCATTCGCTCTTCAAAACTTCTATGAATCTGCATTGAATCAAATTCGTATGTGGAGTTTCTAGCAGAAAGCAAACTTTGGCTAGACTTGCATTGCAATTTGTGAATCAAAATGCTTATCTCACAGAAAACCTTGTACTACACTACAACACAAAGGCTTTTAAGCTGGAAAAACTTTGGCTGCAAAAAATTGATCGCTTCTCATGCTGTACTTTAGCAACCCCAAAACTTTTATGCAATTATGGCGTTTGATATATGAAGCTGTTTTTCTTGCATCAACTGTGTGAGTTTGAGGGGTGGATACTAGAATGATGACAAAGTCACTGAATTCAATTTTGCGTTTAGAACTTATCTAGGCATATACTCTGATCTCAAGTCATATGTGCTTTTGAAGATCAAAGTTGCTTGGGGGAAGTGCTACGAACAACTGAAGCAAAGCGGACTTATATCCGTCTCAGCATATAGGGAATGCTTGAACCAATGCCTTTTGCTATTGGCAAACTTATTATAGATTTTGAACAGAACTCAAATTAACCGGTTGTTGGAAAAGCTCTCGCATAATCCAGTATCAATCAGGTAACCTTTTTTCTCAACCCTAATGTGATGCTCTATATTCGAAAATAAAACAGAGTTCGCTTCGACGTTTTGGGTATTGAAAAGTGTTTTTGGTGACAAAATGACGTATCGAGAAGATTTTTCTATAAAATGACTTGTTTAATTTTGGGAAATCGCGATTTTTTTTTATAATTCCATACGAGAGCAAGAAGTGACTAATGTATAGACTATAGCTAGTAAGAAATTTTTCACAGTATTTTATGACTTGCTAGCGGTACTTCAGTACTTCTTGCTACCAAACTCAAAATCGCGAATTTTGAATTGCAGTCTTTGTGTCTGTCTGTCTGTCTGTCTCAACTGTCTACGAAAAAATTTTCTATGATTTTCAAAGCATTTCAAGGCTGTTTGGAAAAGATGATTTTTTGGCCCTCCTAAAGAAGATAAAACTTTCTCCGTTCGCTTAGTATCTTAAAATGGGCTAGGGAACATATTCTCAAAAAAACGCAATCAAAAATATGCAAGAAGGTCAAAAATGGGCTTAGTCCCAGCACATCTGGCTGCTGGGAGTAAAATGGGCTTATCAGAAAGGTGAGAGAGAATGAACATGGAGGTGAACTCCATTTTGCCCCATTCTAAAATGGACTTTTGACGTCATCTTCCGCGAGCGATAGCTCAATTAAGCTTGAATCATTTTCATTTCACCGCTTTGCCTCGCGGTTGCGATGGGATGAAAAAATTTGGATATCTTGAGCGGGAGCCGATTTCGACCACTTTCTAACGCGAACGAATAAAATGGACAAAGTAAGTCCATTTTCCTCCATTATGGACTTTCGTGGATATGAGTCCAGGATCCAATCTTCACTCGGCTGCTGACTCATCAGGCCCCACTACGATACCCCGATAAGCACACTATATTTTTAATCTATTTATTGTCATATTTTCCTTCCTTTGTTTATTCCTTTTTTCTGGCCGGAGAATGTGCCGGTACGCTCGACACTTCCTCATCTGTGTATCATTTTTCATTAGATGTTTACATGCCGTTATGGAACGATTGGTGAATATCCGCCTTTATAGTCGTCGTAATAATTTTGCATCTTCACTTGTTTCTTTTCCTTTTTGCTCCGGAGTGTGCCGATATATTCGGCACCTCTTTGAATCTTATCAGTTCCTTCTTACTTAGACTCTTTTGTAGCTTGAGGTCACCAACTCGCGACCTCGAGTCATATCTTCGTAATGATATGCATTACCTTACTTTGCTCCGCCTATCAGGAGCAGCATTCTACCACTACCCGAATGAGGGTATGTTGATGTCTCAATAAAGCTTTTGTAAGCTTATGTGTACTGTATAACACATAGGAGCCACCAAGCTCCAACTAGCGGCTGTCCATAAGATGTCAGCCATCCATCTTAGACTTTACCATAAGACTGGTAAAGTCAGCACAGGTTTAATATAGTTTATCTGTTATAGCATAACTGATATAAGTAGCACCAACGGTAAATGAGCAATATCAAGATGGGAATAGCATGTACAACAAATATGTAGATCATAAGATTGAGATCAGCGTGAACACTGGTGGTACGGCGGCGGCCCAAAGAGGATGAGAGAAGAGGAGTGATGAGCGTCCACTCGGCGACCAAGCATCGGAGCAACTCCTCGAATCGTCGCTTGACCGTCCTCGTCCCGCCCTAAACATATGAGTCAGCGTCCGACGAAGTAGAATAGACATGCTTACACTACAAGAGATTTTTGTGCTTAATTTGATTTGGATTTGATCTTAAAGACAGTGGATCGGCAAACACTGAACCACTCAGGATTTTGACGCGGTAGGTTGGTTATCACCCAAGTATGAATACAGTGCAATTCCGGTCGCACAGCATCCCTTCCCTGCTGAGAAAATTGCCCTCAAACTTACACGCGCAATCGCTCTTACACGCGCTCTGACGAGTTGGCAGTCCCCCTCTCACCATTGGAGGCTGCCCGCCGCAGTGCTATAAACATTGGGTCCTGCAACGATTCAGCGTCTTTAGCCTTGCCGCACTCGTCCAATTTGAAAGCGAAGGGCATGGAAAACGCGCGTTTTCGCCATTCTCACGTTCTCTATAGTGGATTTTCGGGATCAGCGCATTGGAAAACCCTAGGTAAGCGAGAATTTGACGAAGTTAAGATTTGCAGAGCCACTGCCTTTGAAGGGGCGGCTCGGCGTTATGGAGCAAAGCTACGCCGCATTTCACCTGCGGTATATCCTGAGGGCCCTTTGCGTTGTGTCGGCCCTTTGCTCCTAAATGCACCCGCAGAGGAGCTAGCGTTACCTAGCGGATGAGTCATTCTCGAAATTCTTCTTCTGTAAAGAGACCAAAATGCGGAAGTTTAAAGGCAGTAGGTCGGCAGAATGAGACCCGTGGCAAAACAAGGCCACAGGGTAGGAGCCCCCATAATGGAACCTATGGGCCAAAGTTCGATCTTTCTCTGCCACTTCTAACCCCCGAAATTTCAAAGCGAAAGCAGCGCTCATCTCCTGTCCTCTCCGAACCCGCCCACCCCATGGACGAGTGAACGCGAAGCCTGTCATGGCGAAGACGCAGAGTCGTTGCGGAACCTTATGCTTGTAGCATTGCGGCTGGCGCTCTGACCGCGGAAGTCACTCGTTCATGGGGTGGGCGGGGAGAGGACAGGAGATGAGCGCTGCTTTCGCTTTGAAATTGGGGAGTTAGAAATGGCAGAGAAAGATCGAACTTTGGCCCATAGGTTCCATTATGGGGCTCCTACCCTGTGACCTTGTTTTGCCACGGGTCTCATTCTGCCGACCCACTGTCTTTAACATTTTGAAGATGAAAAAATAGATTCTGAGGAAGAAGTGTTTGAAAGTACCACCGAGAGAAAGTAAAAGCTTGGAAAGTCAGTAACGAATATTTTCTCTCCCTTTTCTCTACTAATTCTCGTGTTACACTTAAGACCAATCTTCGCATCCGAGATTCAGCCTTTACATCCGTAAAATTTATCTATTTTTCTATTTTAAATACCTTTATTGCATTCATGTACTTTGGACATCTTCTCAAGACGTAGCAATGGGGAATGGCTCAGTTCGTTGTCACGAGCGGCGTACTCCTGCGGCTGCAATTAAAGGCGACGCAACGCAACTGGCCTTCAGGATATACCACAGGGGAATGCGGCGCTGCTTTGCTCCATAACGCCTGCCCCCCCCCCTTTAAAGGCAGTGTCCAAGCAAATCGGGGCGCATGGGTTTTTCACCTGGAAATTAATGAGGGGGTCCTAACTAAGACACTACCCAAGGGGCAGCGTAAATTGTTCACTCACGGCTGAGAAATCCGCCCCTAAAAACCGCCGAGCCTGCGCCGTGACCGTAACCGGAACGGATTTTCTTACTTAGACACTACGTTCGCGCAAGGACCCATGCTAAGTGTTACGGTCATGGCGCAGCCGCGGAGTGTTTGGGGACGAATTTCTCAGCTTTCTCAGCCATGAATGAATAATTTGCGCTGCCGTTTGAGCAGTGCCTTAGCTGGAACCTCCTCATCAGTATTCAGGCAAAAAAAGTAAACCCTTTGAACCTTTTTAAAGGCAATGTCCAGACAAATTTGGGCACATGAGTTTTTCGTCTGGAAACTGATGAGGGGGTGTCTATCTAGGCCACTGTGTAAGCGACGCGCAATTGATTTATTACGGCTGAGAAATCTGTCCTTATACCCTCCGCGGCTGCGCTGTCCGGAAATGACTTCGCTCACAAATTAATGTGTCTCGGCGCGAAGGTAATGTCAACACTGCGTTCGCGCTGGGACACCACAAGTCACTCGCAGGCTACGGACACGGCAAGCGCTGAGGATGAGGGCGGATTTCTCAGTCGTGAATGAGCCATTTGCACTGCCGCTTAGGCAGTACCTTGGTTAGGACCCCCTCATCAGTTTCCAGGCAAAAAACCCATGTGCCCAGATTTGCCTAAACACTGCCTTTAGCAAACAACTCAGAGTACCATCTTTCCAGTTCGAGCTTTGCGATTTGTCAGGTACGAGCGCTCAGGAACATGACTCGGTTTGAAGTGAGGTTTTGTAGCTAAGAACAGCATATTTGGAATCAGTCCAAGCTTATTCTAGCTTTAGAGCGCCCAATTTTGATTGAGGGTACATGAGTTGGGTCCCGGGTACTAAAGGGGGAGAGCGAGGGGGACCCCGTACTCAAAATTGACCAAAAAAAACTCGGAAAGAAGAGAAAAAGACGAAGTGAAAGGGTTACTGAAATCCCACCTTTCACCGGCTTCGTTGAACTGGGGCTTCGGATGTCTGAACGCTTCGTTGCCACGCGGGTCTTTCCTAGCTGAGCTTGGGCGGAAACACTGAATGAATAGTGAACGAATAACAGAACTAGGAATACCAAATCGGCTTGAAGTAGTCGCGGATAGCAACCGCCGTAGACACACACCTCAAACTTGGGTAATTAAACCCTTTATTTACCATTAATTCAACAACAACAAAACATGCGAAACAAAATACGAGGCGTAATGCAATTTTAATCGAACTTTGAGTATCATGATGAGTACCAGTAAAAGGATAAGCACTTCACGTTAAGAATGAGGCACAAAGACCTGAGTACACGAGGAAAAATAGCAAATGAACACAACAAATAATGTATGGACACTACTGAGTACTATGGAAACGGCAAATAGTTGCAAAAAGGTAAACTGGAACTAATGAACCAAAAATATGTGCAAGTATGAAATGTGAACAATGGGAACAAAGCATAAGTGCCAGTATACCTCGAGGTTATGCACGATAAAGTGACAACAAGGTATGAATCCATGGTCGCCGAAGAAATGTCGATTGAGAAAGCCGAAGTCGATCCCTGTGCGCTGCCTAAAATACTTGGGTTTTGGCGCGCGAATTGATTGACAGGGGGTGCTGAGGCCGGGGATCAAATCCGGCCTCAGCACACTCCCGGGGGCCATCAGCGTTGGTATCGTGCCATTTGATCTTCGAGGTAGCTTCTTTCCTCAGGAAGCGAGCAGAGGCTGTAGTGGTGGGAACGTGACTTGCAGTAGTTGCAGGATGTTCTTTCGGGACACGGTTTCGGGCAGCTTTTGCCCAAACAGAAGATGCATAAGTTGCGATCTCTGACCAAATTTCGTCTATCCTCGACGGAGCGAAACTCAATGCATGCGTCTTCCATGTGAAAGCCTTGACAAAAGATGCATCTGTGCTGTTGTGATGGTTCGGGTGCCTCTTCTCCGTAGTGACGTTTCGCACAAGGCGCTAAGTGATCCAAACGACGTTGTAGTAACGCGAAATCGGGGTCTCTGGGGGGGGGGGGGGCGCTTGGGTGGTGGCCGCGATCGCTCCCTTCGTGTCTTATGAGATGTTTCCGAAGGCGTATTGGAGTGCTGGTGTTCTGACGTCTGGTCTGTGCGCAGTAAGTCGGATATTTGGGTCATGAGATTTATCATGGAATTCACTAAGAGTTCCGTACTGTCGGAAAATTTTCCTTCCAAAAGGCGGGATTTCTCGTCAATCAGTGTTGTTATCTGGAGCAGTTGTTGCGGAACGGTGTTTTCGACTCGTTTAGCTTTCTCTTCGATAAGCATGGCTTCGATTCTTCGTAACTTGCGTAAAATCGAGTCGATGTCGGGAGAACTCGTGGGGTTGTTCTTCTCTTCGATGGCTGTGTGCAAAATCTTCTCGATATCGTCGAGCTTCGAATGAATGTCGACGTCTTCGGAGACATAGGGCGAGTTATCCGTTTCCACGTATGGATTGAGAAATGGCACGATGTCCATAACTTCGAGTGCTCCTTGTTTGCCGCGCAAAAGTTCGGTTTCCTCTGTGATGACGAAGAGATTGAATTCCTTCGAGTTGATGCGTCCTCCTGGTCGTGGACGTTTTTCAAACATTTGTCGGCTGAAGAAACATGGAGCGTTCTGTTGCACTAGTTTGTCGTAGACCTCCCATAAAAGATGAGATACAACTTGTACTTTCTCCCATCTTTCCTGCAAGTGTTCGATAGCCGCGAGAAGTTCGTTCTTTAAGTCGTAGAGCGGTTTCGTTTGTGCTGGATCCGGTTCGAAAACGCTGGCCTTCTCCTTGAGTTGCGAATATGCTTCTTCGATTTTTTGACGTTGCTGGATAAGCTTCGTTATTTCGGCGTATACGACGTCCAGTCTTCGCTGAAGCTCCGATTCTTCGAACATCGACCTTCGTTCGTTGAAGGTATCCATGAAGTTGTAGATGAATTCGTTCGGATCATTCGCCATTCTGAAAATAGACTTATTCGACTGTGTAACTGATTTTTCGTCTGTGCTAATGGAATTGATTTCGTACTCTTCGGGGCTGTACGGGTACTGTTTGAAGGTGTTTCGCTTGGGGCGCCCTGGGGTCTCAGGTGGAGGTTCGCTTGGAAGTTCGGTGGGTGTAGGTGGGTTTTCGTGGGTGGGTAGGTATTCGTGGCCGGGATCCGAATCCAGTAATTCTAGTGGTATGAGACTGTTTACTGGTCTCTTCGTCACTCTTCCGTTTGACATTCTGAGCTCGACTTGGCGTATTTGATTTGGATTCTCCGTCCCTAAATTCGTTATTAAACCCATTTTCCAAGCATTTCTCGATAAAAATGGATCTTGTATAAGTACTATTTGTCCAACCCGGGGAAGTTTTGGGGAACTACGACCTTGATGTAGATGTTTTCGATGCTGCTCCCTCAATGACGTCAAATAGCTGTCTTTCCACAGCTTCCAAAACCCGTCCGTCAGCATTTGCGAGGCGTGTAGGGCTGACTTTGCTTCGTTTTGAGTCCTGAGCTGGGCAGCTTCCTCAGGGGGTAGAAAGTTGGGATCCTCCCTATCGCCAAGGCTATCGTCTTCGACTGCGTAGGTGGAGTAGCCTGTTTTGTACGAAGTCTATGGGCCTGATAGGGACAATTTCGTCCGGATTTTCCTCCTGGTACGTCAACGGTCTATTATTCAGGGTGCCTTCGATTTCTACAAGCACGGTCCTGAGTGAGTCTTCGTCGACGATTTTCCTGCCAAGGGTTTTGTAGAGCGATTGTTTAACGTCTTTTATAAGACGCTCGTAAAACCCTCCTTGCCACGGAGCATATGGCGTGATCTTCTTCCATGTTATGTGCGCATTCGCCATGACTTGATCCACTTCGTCGTTTTTTAGACAATCCGTGGTTATTCGCTCTGCTAATGCGAAATTCGTGGCGTTGTCGCAGGTGATCGAGTCCGGGACTCCTCGACGTGACATAAATCGACGTAGGGCGTTTATAAACGCCGTCGCCGAGTTATCTCGGATGAGCTCAATGTGCATTAGGCGGGTTGTTGCACATGTGAATATGCATCCGTACGCTTTCGAGACAATGTTTTCGTTGCTTCGTATCTTCATGGGTCCGAACAGGTCTAGACCAATATTTTGAAAGGGTCGTGACCTGACTACTCTTCTGATAGGTAGATCCGCTAATGGTGGGTACCGGAAAGGTAAGTTGTTGAATTTCTGACACGGTACGCATCTCTGGATCTCCTTCTTCGTCTGTTGTCTCAACTTCGGTATACAGTATTTCTTTCGGACCTCCGCCATGGTTAACCCGACTCCACAGTGGAGCTTACCATGCGCTTCTCTGATTATGAGCTCCGCTAAATGCGTGTTCGGCGCGATGAAAATGGGGTTTTTGGCGTCTTCTTGCAGGCAGCTATTGCCTAATCTTCCGAAGCATCTCCAGATACCTTTGTCGTCTCTGGTAATGTTGAGTTTTCGTTGTTCGTTGGCTGTTATCAGTTCTTCGTGGTCTTTCTGGTGGAGCTTAATAATAATCCTTTCTGCTTGCACAAGATCTGCTCCTTGGAGTTTATCCGTAGCCTCCTGAATTCCACTGGCTCTTCTGATTTTCTGCTTCGATTCCTCTGGTAAGTTCTTCGCCAATTTGTTCAGAAATATGCCAACGTACGCTACGGTTCTTTTCAGTCTTCGAAGCGAGCTAAATCGTTCCACCTGTATGAGTGGGTGACTCGCATTCGAGATCTGCAATACTTCCGCAGGATCAGGGGGTAATTGGAATCGTTCTAGCCCTTCGTAAATGGCATTTTCGTCCGTAAGCGAGGTCGGAGGGCCATCCCACCATATATGATGTTGCAATTCCTCGGCTGTGAGACCTCGTGTGGCGCAGTCCGCTGGGTTTACCTTCGTGTTAATGTAGCCGAAATAGGTGTTTACCCCTTCCTGCTCTAGTTTCTTCGCTATTTACTTAATTTCTTTGATTCTATTCGTTACTAAGACTCCTGTAGCCTTCTGTGGGCTTTCGTTCTTCAGCCAACTCAAGGCTATTTCCGAGTCTGATAGGAGATAAACTGTTTTTATGTTGATGGTTTTCTTCAATTCTTCGAAAGTGGATAACAATAGCCTTCCTGCTATCGTCAAAGCGTTAATTTCCAGCTTCGGGATTGTATGTGGCATCTTTAACGAAGGTAATTTCGACTTCGCAATCAGCAGGTGCTGTTCGGTTCCTTGCCTAATGTAAACAGCTGCTGCTACCGCGTAGGTGCTGGCGTCACTGCAGGCTATTAGTTGGTAGTTTCTTTGCTTCGTCCCTAGTTTTCTCGGTAGCTGCTTCGAGAAGCCTGCAATGGATTCCCACAACTTCTTCCACTGCTCCTGGTCCTCTTCGGAGAGCAAGTCGTCCCATCCATATGGTTTTAGCCACAGCTGTTGGAAGAAGTGTTTGTTTCGCACCATAAGCGGTGTGAGCCAGCCTAATGGATCGAAAACTGATGCGTTGACGTGTAGTACCGCTCGTTTCGTTACTCTTGTCAGCGGTTCTCCGTCGCATCTGGCTACTAGTATGTCGTCGTTAGTGAGCCATTCGATCCCCAAGACCTTACACTTCGTTGAAGTGCTTCGGTCTCTTTCTGCGAAGTGTCTTCTGACCTCTGCATCATTCGTAGTGAACTCCCTCATGTTCATATTGATATCTTCGAAGATTCGCTTGACCTCTGTGTATTGTTTGACGGCTTCATCTCTATCATCTGTCGTTAGGAAGAGGTTGTCCACATACAGATTATCCTTTACTTGTGAGGCGAAATCGTTCCCACTTTCTGTGGTATCCAAGTGGAAGTTGATGGTGGCTCCCAACAGAAAGGGTGACGATATAAGACCGAATGTCACTCGTGTGAAACGGAAGGTGACAATGTTTTCTGCGCTCAATGGTTGGTTTAGATTCTTGAGCCATAAGAATCTTGTTGCATCTCGGTCTTGTTCATGTAACCTCACTTGTAGGAAGGCCTTTTCTATATCTGCGGTCATAGCGATCTTTCCCATTCGGAATCGCATAAGCATTCCGCAGATATTAGGTATCGTCAAGGGTCCTTGATGAAGGACATCGTTGAGTGACGGCTTTCCAGCATAATGAGCTGATGCGTCGAAAACGATACGCTTTGGAGTTGTTCGTTTTCCTGGGTTAACCACTGCTTGATGTGCCAGATAGTGGATGATTTTGCCTTTAGGTCGAGGTTTGCCGGCCTTGTCTTCCACTACTTCGATAATCCCTTTCTGGAGTTGATTTTTGAAGATGTTATCGAACTCCTGTAGGAATTCTTTGCGGTCTTCGTACTGTCTGAGCAGTGACTTCAATCTGGCTAGTGCAATGGATCTGTTATCTGGTAGGTATTCGTGAGGCTCCTTCCATGGTAGCCGTACATAGTATCCATCTGGTTTTCATACAATTGTTTCCTTGAATTTCTTGAGAATTCGATCCTCTTGGATCTTTTTAGCTTCTTTTTCGGTTCCTGTGTATTCTTCGATCCCTGTGGATTCCATCTTCCAGTAGTTATCATATATGTCTGACTCGTTATCTTCGCTACTGGTTTGTAATATAGTGGATGCTGCTTTCGTCACAGGCTTTTTCTGTTTCCCTGAGAGCATGAATCCAAACTTCGTCCCAATGAGATGCATGCCCGAGGGTAAGTTGTGCTTTTCGTTCTCCATCAATTCCCATAGGTAGTCGCATCCTAAGAGAACGCGTGGTTGAATGTCTTTGCTGGTCTTCGTTGATAGATGTAGACCACGTTCTTTGATGTAGCTCCAATCTTCGTCCGTGAGCTGTGGTTCCGCCGTCTTGGATGTTAGAATTGCACAGTCGTATAGTTTGCATGGATGTGTGTCGCCCATTCTGTCTACTAGATCCACGTGTACTATACGGTGCTTTTCTTCTTTTGCCAGCTTAGTTCCAAACGTCTTGAGACGTAAAGTGGAATTTCCTTCTACCTTTAGTTGAAGTTCGTCCACTAGTTTGCTATCTATGAATGATAGCTCTGATCCTGTGTCCATGAGTACTTGGACTTGTCTGGACTCTGTGGGTCCTTGTATGGTGGCGGTTCCTGTTAAGAGGAGTGCTCCTGTTTTCTGGGTATTGCTGTCCCCTACATGGTTAACTCTGCTCTCGTCTTGGGAATCGCTCATCCTTTCTGGTCCACTATCTTTTTCTATAGTGACCAGGTTTTGTCTGGTTTGCCTATGTGTGGCTTGTGTTGTTCCTCTCTGCTGCATTCGTGCAACGTTGGGTGTGGGAACTATTCGAGCTGGCTGATTGATTTGTTGGGGCTTCGTTGTCGTGCCTGTAGATTGTTCGTGGTTCGGCGGCGGTAATAGTCTTCGACATGTGGATGAATGGTGCTTGAGTCCACATCTAAAGCATCCTTGACTCCTACAGTCCTGTGCAGTGTGGTTCGGCCTTCCACAATTTGTGCACAGCTGATTCCTCGCCAAGAACGCTGCTCGCTCCGATATTGGAACAGTCCTGCACTCCACTGATCGATGATTACTTCGTTTGCAATAGATGCAGGCTGGTATCGGGCGTCTCTCCTGACTTTTTCCCCTTAGGGGAGAGAGTGGCGTATGAGGCTTCGTGATCAGTTCTTGACTCCTTTCTATCCTTTCTTTGGTAGTGATAATGTCTTGTAAGTCGTTTTGGAGAACTGACCACGTCCACTGTTGAGAACCTGTGAGCCTCTCTCGCCTTTCGAATGCCTTTGCTTGGATTTCGGCACTGAATTTTCGTAAGACTAGGTTGAGCACTAGTCTTTGATTGACATCCTGGCCTTTCGCGGCTAGTTGCGTCAGGATGGCTGTAATTCGTTCTAGTAGGTTAGCCTGTAGCTTAGTGGACAATCCCTCCGCCTTGGTGGTTTCGAGCTGCATCAACAGGTCTTCGATGATGGATGCGTCTTCGCCATACTTCTTTTTGAGAGCTTCGATGACTAGTTGATAGCTTGCTTCTACCACCTGAAACTGTGCTGCCGTCTGCCTTGCCTCTCCTACTAGCGACTGGAGAAGGTAGTTAAATTTGATCATCGTGGGGATTGGCTGTTCGTCCACGGTGACTTGGAATATGGCCCAGAAGGACCCCCATTCCTCGCGTCTTCCGCTAAACTTGGGAAGTTGTAGCCTGGGCAGCATTGATTGCAGCTGGGTGGACGGTGGCGGGGTTGTCCATCTTGACGACTCGTTGGATGCCTGAGGTGTGTTGACGGTTTCGAGCTGTCTCTCTCTTCTTCTTGCCGCTTGGGCGAAGTTATCCAGTCTGGAGGAAAGTTCTGTCTCCTTTTCGTCCAGCTTGTTAAGAAGGGAGAGTGCCGTCGCTGTTAAATCCCAAGCACAGTCAACATACGTTCTTGGGATGTTCGTTCTCCTTGCTGAGAGTTGTTGTCCAACGAGTTGAAGGCTTCCTGATAGCTAGAGACCGCTGTCTCTAGTGCTGCTTTGGTTGTGACGATGTTGGTGTGGCGGTGCTGTATCGATTTTATCCTAGTTCGTAGGAGATCCATTGACTCTTCTTCGTTCTCCGTGATGGGGATTTCGAAAGCTACCATATGTTGGGAGCTTTCTATCAGCTCTTCCAGTGTGTTCCCCAACTTCGTAATCCTTGTTTTGTGCGGCTTTAACGATGGCCCCATCCTTTCTTCATTTATTCGAGGCGTCTTCGTTTACTCCTATCGATTTCGTTCGGCCTGGGCTTCGTGAACGGCCGATGCACCAGAAAAATTTTGAGTTGGGTCCCGGGTACTAAAGGGGGAGAGCGAGGGGGACCCCGTACTCAAAATTGACCAAAAAAAAACTCGGAAAGAAGAGAAAAAGACGAAGTGAAAGGGTTACTGAAATCCCACCTTTCACCGGCTTCGTTGAACTGAGGCTTCGGATGTCTGAACGCTTCGTTGCCACGCGGGTCTTTCCTAGCTGAGCTTGGGCGGAAACACTGAATGAATAGTGAACGAATAACAGAACTAGGAATACCAAATCGGCTTGAAGTAGTCGCGGATAGCAACCGCCGTAGACACACACCTCAAACTTGGGTAATTAAACCCTTTATTTACCATTAATTCAACAACAACAAAACATGCGAAACAAAATACGAGGCGTAATGCAATTTTAATCGAACTTTGAGTATCATGATGAGTACCAGTAAAAGGATAAGCACTTCACGTTAAGAATGAGGCACAAAGACCTGAGTACACGAGGAAAAATAGCAAATGAACACAACAAATAATATATGGACACTACTGAGTACTATGGAAACGGCAAATAGTTGCAAAAAGGTAAACTGGAACTAATGAACCAAAAATATGTGCAAGTATGAAATGTGAACAATGGGAACAAAGCATAAGTGCCAGTATACCTCGAGGTTATGCACGATAAAGTGACAACAAGGTATGAATCCATGGTCGCCGAAGAAATGTCGATTGAGAAAGCCGAAGTCGATCCCTGTGCGCTGCCTAAAATACTTGGGTTTTGGCGCGCGAATTGATTGACAGGGGGTGCTGAGGCCGGGGATCAAATCCGGCCTCAGCACAGTACAGCCTGAATGGGAACACACATCCGACGGGGGATTGCTTCGTACCGCACAGAGCCTCAAACCTCCCCCCCCCCTCCCACCACAACTGAAAGCATACTGTTTGACCCGTTAATGCTTCTTGCAAAGAAAAGGCCAGGGGCACTCGTCTACAGCTCTTTCCAAATATTGTCCAAGTTCGATCGTCGCTCAATCTCGGCATTGTTTGATTGCTTCTTGAGGCTGCTTGAGCTGCACATCGGGATTAGTAACTGCTTTATTGACTGACGTTTCGGCTATATCGCCTTCTTCAGAATCTGATTTTGTCGAATGCATAGGTAATCTGTTCTGTAAAAAAACCGCATCAAGACTCAGAAAAGATGTTCAGTGCGTCAGAAAACCAAGAGCTGTGAAGGCAAACGCAGAATTAAACTAGTGCTCACCTAAACAGCTGATGACTGATTGGTCAGCAGACCGTATCCCAGTTACTAAACTCCAACATCTTTTTATAGTACCCAGTGACCAAGCACTTGAACACAGAAGCCACAAAGGTTCTGATAAGCGGCTATCTCACTAGTGATGGCTGTGCACTTATCCTTTCTATTCAAATTTGGAATTCTGCGGCAATGCAAAACGCTTCTAATGTCTTGCGCGCCAGGATTTCGGATTAGCGGCTAAGATCGTGAACTCTACAGCCGTGTCTGCGTCGTTATGGAAGCGCCTGTGGTACATAGAGGGGCTCCATGTCAGGAGTCACGCCGCGCGCCGCGCAGCTTCGCCGCGAACGTCGCGGCGAAGTTTTGTACCCCACAGAACTGCCCGGTGCTAAAGTGGCACGGCGCCAGTCTAGGGGGGGTGGGGGGTGGGAGCAGATACATGGCTCGTAACATAAGTAAGACTGCGCCAGGAGTGCTAGCTTCTGTTTTGCTGACATCGCTCGCGGCATCGCTTCGCGAAAAATTCGCGCCGACCGTGACTCCTGACCGTTCCCCCATAGAGGCGCCCCGTCTCGCCGATATACGTGCCTCTACATGTCTGGCAAGTGATAAGGTACACTATCCCCGACACCATGCAGTCTCCCTCCTTGCCGAAGGGACATATTACACACCCTGGGGTCAAACAGCCTATCATAAGCGCGGATACATACGAGTTGGGGGAGGTACGTCCACGATTCTTACCCAATCTTGTAGATCCCTGGTATTACTAGCCTATTGCATCAAGTGGTCTACATGATTGGGTAGGAGTCGTAGACGTACCTCCCCCAACCTTAAACGTCAGCTCATACGTAATCTGGTTTATGATAGGCTGTGTATGACCCCAGGGTATGTAATATGTCCGTTCGGCAAGGAGGAAGACTAGTATCGGGGATAGTGTACCTTATCACTTGCCAGACATGTGGAGGCAGGTAAAGGATATTCGTCGACGACTGCCCCGACTCGTTTAATCAAACCATCACGCGCTTGCGTTTTTGGAGCCTTTCCAGCTTTACAGTACCCAATCTTGTAGATCCCTGGTATTACTAGCCTATTGCATCAAGTGGTCTACAAGATTGGGTAGGAGTCGTAGACGTACCTCCCCCAACCTTAGGCGTCAGCTCATACGTAATCTGGTTTATGATAGGCTGTGCATGACCCCAGGGTATGTAATATGTCCGTTCGGCAAGGAGGAAGACTAGTATCGGGGATAGTGTACCTTATCACTTGCCAGACATGTGGAGGCAGGTAAAGGATATTCGTCGACGACTGCCCCGACTCGTTTAATCAAACCATCACGCGCTTGCGTTTTTGGAGCCTTTCCAGCTTTACAGTACGCTGCAGCGTGGGGAACTTGCAGCCAGCAATCCTGGCTCCAATACGACAACTCCACTGGGCATGCACCGCAGGCACTTTCATAATGACGCAGACATAGCTGTAGAGGTCACGATCTTAGCGCGCGAATCCGAAATCCTGGCGCGCAAGACATTAGAAGCGTTTTGGATTGCCGCCAAAATTCCAAATTTGAATAGAAAGGATGAGTGCACAGCCATCACTAGTGAGATGGTCGCTTATCAGAGCCTTTGTGGCTTCTGTGTTCAAGTGCTTGGTCACTGGGTACTATAAAAGACTAGCTGGCATACCCGGCTCCGCCGTATGTTCCGAATAGAAAATTCCATTTCTCAACCGATCCGAACCAAACTTGGCACACATACACTTCGGGCCCCGGCGGGTGTCACAGTCCACTATATTGTATTCGTAATCCCCATGCTCACTTACCCCCCTGTGCCAACTCCCAGCCCCGTAGCTCAAATTTTGCAAAAAAAAATCGATAAAATCGATATCGATCGATACGAATAGTAGCCTATGACACCCGCCGGAGCCCGAAGTGTATGTGTGCCAAGTTTGGTCCGGATCGGTTCAGAAATGGAATTTTCTATTCGGAACATACGTACACACAGACATACAGACAGACAGACATACATACATACAAACAGACATTCAGCTTTATATATAAGATGTTGGTGTTTAGTTACTGGTATACGGTCTGCTGACCAAGCAGTCAGCTGTTTAGGTGAGCACTAGTTTAATTCTGCATTTACCTGCAGCTCTTGGTTTTCTGACGCATTGAATGTTCTTTCTGAGTCTTGATGCGGTTTTTTACAGGATAGATTACCTATGCATTCATTTCAGATTCTAAAGAATGCGATATAGCCGAAACCTCAGTCAATAAAGAAGTTACTAATCCCGGTGTGCAGCTCAAGCGGCCTCTCCGTATAGCTAAAAACGGGGTTTTTTAGAATTCACTTTTTGGATTCCTTATCTAGCAGCGCCGTGAAAAGGCCTGGATAAGGCCGGAACGCCAAAAACATGGAAGTCGAGATTTTGAGCGGACACGCCTTTGCAATGCAGGGTCCTTTCACTGTCTTGACATCCCAGCACCGTATGTGTCAAAGCGATCACGATTAGACGGTTGAGTTGTCATAGAGATGTGTTGGAATGTTTTCTCGTCTCTGCACAAACACTTTGTTGTAAGAAAATGATCACGTTAACTCAGCTGTGTCAATTGCAAACATTTGTGCAGTCGTGCTGGGTGTAAATGCGCTCCAGCGGCATTGCACTGGACATTTTGAAATTGTGTTCAATTTACATAGTCGGCCTCCACTGAGCTTCAATGTTTGCATCATTTCAATACATGTGAGTTCTTTATGCTTCTTTTCTGCTTAGATGGTTTCGTATTCCTATCTGGTGATTTGATTAACGTAAACTTCGATACGAGCAGATATTCCATGCACTGTTTATCTATTTGGATTGCACTCTGTTATTTTGACTGTTTTGGTGCCAACATAATGAAAAGTAAATAACAGATTGAAATCCATCCTTCTGCCTAATTCCGCATTGATCCCGTGCTTCCCATTACACCTTCGTCTTAGAAAACTGATGTTTGCTCAAGTTTTTTTTAGCTATGTCTAAAAAAAGTTCAGTCTCGTTTCTTTTTCTCACGTTGGCTTCAATAGAACGATGACGTAGTCACGTCAATTGTCCCGAAACTGAACGTTCAAACAACGCTGTTCGCATTGACTTCTTGAGTCGTAGTTCTTTGTTCTGTCATATTTTAACCAACGTGAAGCCACATATCTTCTTGCTCGTTCTCTTCACTATCATGTTCCTGAAGAGCGCCCTTTGCATTTTGTTTCAACAAACTTTGATAGAGATTACGAAGTATCCTGTGTGCCTCGGAAAAGTTCCCATATGAACCAGTGTGCGTATCGTCCCTTCCATATCTGCTGCTACCCTTCTGGTGTCGCGGATGTGCCACGTGTGACTAATAGGGATCGGCCATACTATTCCTGCTATTCCTACGATTCCTGCGATTCCTGTGAGTCCCGCACAGTTTAGACGCCGCTTAAATGAGCGCGTGTTGCGTAAAACAACACGTAACACGCAACACGCGCTCATTTAAGCGGCGTATAAACTGTGCGGGACTCACAGGAATCGCAGGAGTCGTAGGAATAGCAGGAATAGTATGGCCGATCCCATACGTTGGCAACGTTGGCAGCAACACCTTGGCAACATGCAGCAACATGTTGGCGTGGCCATGTTCTGCCAACATGTTGTGCCATGTTGCAAACATGTTATTGCCAGGCTGCCAACATGTTAGCCACACATGGCGGGTTGAGACGCAGACCAAGGGTAGCAGCAATTGTGGAGGGGACGATACGTGGTGCGACGCTGCCTTTTGCTCTTTTTGACACGTTTCTCCTGAGATTTAACGGAACTGCCTGAGGTTAACACCTTCAAAAGAGCGAAAGGCAGCGAGATGACGTGGTATTGTCCCTTCCACAGTTGCTGCTACCCTTGGTTTGCGTCTCAGACCTGCCACGTGTAGCTAACATGTTGGCAACGTGGCAACAACATGTTTGCAACATGCCACAACATGTTGGCAGGACATTTTGGCCACGCCAACATGTTGCTGCATGTTGCAAACATGTTGTTGCCACGTTGCCAACATGTGTGCCACACGTGGCAGGTGTGAGATGCAGACAAAGGGTAGCAGCAACTGTGGAGGGACGATATCTATGGAAATCTTGCTGGGGAACAAACGATAGAGATTTTAACATTACTATCTATTCACGATTACTCGTCAATTTGAGGTATTCTTTATTGGTAGGACTGGATGCTGGCTTATCATTTTTTGGCATTTGAGTGATCGCAGGAATAGGCGAGGTTTTCTGCTTCTACAAAGGTTATCCCTCGACAGTGTCCCGAATGGGTGCTAAATTTTAATTTTATTCTATGAATTTCAGCTCAAATTTTCCAATTTTCTGGATTAAAGTTTTTTTGGACTGTAAAGTTGGGAATGCTCGGCGCAACGAAAAAAGAAAAAGAAGCTTTATGAAAGACTTATTCTCTAATAGCTTGCTGACGGAGCGCTTTCGATACCGTTCGGCCCGCACGCATTCACCGTTCGGCCCGCGCGCATTCACTTCGGCCCGCGCACACTACAAAGCGCCGCACGGGGAGCGCGCCGCACGCACAGAATGTCAGAGCATTACGTCCATAGCGTGTGAGAATTGGAGGCGCGCGGATGGCACGGTAAAAATATAGTGCGCGCGGGCCGCACGGTACCTGAACTTGCCCGTAAATCTAGGCGCGTGGGCCGCACGCACCGAATATCAGAGTAGCAATATTTGGCATATTGGCCTTAGTAGGTACGATTTGGTTCTCAGCAAATCATCCATCCTTATATGCACATGCCAGACTGAGACACTTAATCCGCTTGATCCACCTGGTCCACTTCGTTATTGGTCAATTCAGTGAACTGACCAATAGCGAAGTGGTTGTCCGCTTGATCCGCTTGATCCAGTTCACTGTTGGTCAGTTCACTATTGTGGCCAATAGCGAAATGGATCACGCTGATCAAATATGGCGTGTGCCATACAAAACCTTTTCAAAGGCGGGTGGTGTTGCGGCCTATGCCATAGATTCCCTCTTAAACGTTTGCTTGTTGAGAGATTTGATGATCTTTGAATTTGAAATTTTTGTGCGTAATACCAAAAATTTGGGCGACCTCAGATTGAATATGCAGAGCCATGTGCTTGTCTTCCTGGAAAGCCGTGTACATCTTGGTAAATCAATGATTTTCATATGCAAGAGCCACAAAATTACTAGCGAAGCAGTGCGAGAACCTGATACAACATTTTCAAAAACGACTCGAGCAGTGTACAGTCGAGTAGATTTTCCGCTCAATATAGTGTGCTTGCACTGAAGTTGAAATGCGGTAACATTCGCGCGTGAGCAAGTAGTCACGCCAATAATGCCAACAGTAATGCCAACATTTTGCGCGCGCAAATGGCCGGCGTCACAGGCGTAGCTATTTCTTTACGCGCAAATTTTACCGCACTTCACCTTCAGTGCAAACACACTATATTGAGCGGGAAATCTACTCGACTGTACCAGCTGGTTTTGCGTTGTTTGCGTTGGTAACAACTGCTTATGATTACATGAAAGAATTTCATCGGTATCCTCGAAATTTTCATGATAACCATCCTGGGTAGTATACTTGGGTCCGAATCGAATAGAAATTCGATCATTCGAATAAAACATTCGAATATATTCGTATTCGAAATTCGATATTCGGAGTTCTTCCATTTTCGAATGATATTCGAAACTCGAATAATTGAGAAAACGAGATTTCGAATAAAATTCGAAACTCGAATAATCAAAAAACAGGGTTTCGAATAAAATTCGAAAACTCGAATAATCAAAAAACGAGGTTTCGAATAGATTTTATTCGAATGTTTATTCGAATTCGTTTTCGAATGTACTCCGTATTCAGATTATTCGACTTTGTTGCAGAGTTAACTGCTGAGTATCAAGCTCACTTCGTCGGCGTTTTTTTTCGCAAAACTCGGTAATGCATCTTTTGCAACCGGTATACCTTTAAACTGTATGGAGAGTCGCATTCTTCCGACTGCTTGCGACAGTAAAAAAAATCATATGTGGATTTTAATTGATGTTTTTTCGATCAATGAGATTGTTCGCACTGCTAATGGCACCAAATCAGCAAAGAAGATATTAATTCAAGCTCATGTTCTGAGTTCATACTGAATTGAAATGGCTGTTCTTCTTTTTTGCATTGCTCATGCTTGCGGTACGCAAAGCCCACACTAGTGAGCACTCTTGATCGCATAAATTATTGCAAAACTGCCTATTCGTTAGCTTGGAGTTTTTTGCGAATTGGTGTATATTGAGTAAAGGACATCGCAGTTGTAGTGCAGGATTAGACGGTTTAGATCGCCGTACGCGATTTGCCAGTTACGAGATGTCTTCAAATGTAACGCCAGCTTACCACAAATGTTTAGCGTGTACAACTTACTAAAAAGAAAAAATGCCCTGCATTCTGTACTTTCAGAATAGGTTTTGGACAATTTGAGTATTGCCATACCACGTCGCCACTGAAATGCCTGCAGTATGCCCGGGGTTATAGGGGCATTCGTGCTCGCTTCGCGGAGGAAACCGCATGCCTTCGTCCACGACTAGCTTATACCACACAAGACGAAAGTCCCCGATGAACAGGCAATGTATCGTAGCATTTGTGGCATTTAAGTGGCACATATGGGCCACCGTTGTTGTGGAGCTGGGAGTTGGTACGAGGGGGTAAGTGAGGGTGGATATGGATAAAAATTTACTTTATCGATTTCATCGATTTTTGGAGATGTCTTAGCTGCGAGGCTGGAATTTGGTACCTGCGAGGCTGGAAGTTGGTACAAGTGGGTAAGTGAGGGTGCTGATTATGGATAAAAATTTACCTTTATCGATTTTATCGATTTTTGGAAAATCTTAAGCTACGAGGTTGGGAATTGGTACAAGGGAGTAAGTGAGGGTGCTGATTAAGGATAAAAATTTACTTTATCGGTTTTATCGATTTTTCGAAAATCTTGAGCTACGAGTTTGGGAGTTGGTACAAAGGGGTAAGTGAGGGTGCTGATTGAAACAGAAATCTATTTTATTGATTTCAGCAATTTTTGGAAAATTTTGAGCTAGGAGTTGGTATAGGGGATACTGGGCTGATTATGATTGGATCGGCTATAGCCAGATATGTCAACAAGTTTTGTGATTGCTTTAGTTATTCGATGAATCATTCGAATATTTATTCGAAATTCGACTTCCAATGTTCGAATATATTCGATATTCATTCATTCGATATTTTTGATTTTCCGAATTTATTCATTCATTCATTCGATATTTTTGATTTTTCGAATTTATTCGAAATTCATTCATTCGATATTTTTGATTTTCCGAATTTATTCGATATTCGTTTATTCGAAATTTTTCCTTTTCGAATCTATTCGATATTCATTCATTCGATGAAAAATTATCGAATTACCCAAGTATACTGGGTAGCCATCATTTCGTTTACTGCGCTCGGTGTGGATTTTTCTGCGCAGTCAAATCGGCATCCTTTCAGGAACTCCATTTTGCGTATGAGAAACAAGTGAGGAGTGAAGGGATTGAGAATCATATCCAGGATGCCCGATCCGAATGGGACACGTGCTATAGTTGCGACCGGTGCTATTCTTGGTGGCACTGTGCTCGCAGCCTTTCTTTACTATCAAGCAACAAAGCCGAGAAAACGACAAGGTGCGTTCATTCGACTCCGTGTTTCTTGTTCTTTTTTGATCGAGTTTTGTGGGCGTAGAGGCTTTTTGATTCTTCTCTTATCTGCATTTTTTGTCTCTAACGGCCTTCCTTTTGATACGATATTGTTTTTTGGAGGATGGCTACGGTTCGCAATCTGCTGTACACAGCGGTCACACCGTTTAATGCCTAATCTGCGGCTGATACGTGACACGCGGAAACCAGGGAGTGTGGTTTTTGGCACATAAATATCTTGATGGGTCAATCTTGGATGTTTGCATCTCTCTTTGCATTGGTCTTTTTGGATGGAAATACTAGCCGAAATGGTGCATGCATATCTTTAGGAAGCGATTCAATCAAAGCGATCTAGCATTTGCTGATTTGTGTTAGTCACTGCAGCATTTTCTGGAATGTCCAAGGTTTTCCCTGCCATTCGATCCATTTCCCCTCGCTTTCTCAATCTTCCTTTCTCCTTCCGAGGATTTCAGTTTCATGCTAACAATCAGACCATAATTCAGTCTCGGGCTGTAGGAGTGAGAGCAGCTTCAGACAGAGAAAATGCATCCATTGTGACACTTAAGCTTCCCACAGTGGTCTCATTCTAGATGGCTTATTTGCTTCCTGCTAAGCAAAGCGTTGTTTCACTCTTCGTAGAATAAAAGTGCATAGTCTTCTGTCACTGTTGTCCTCATTTCAACAGCTTCGTTGATTCTTCTTGTTGTGCTGCTTCAGTTCACCCTGTGTGAATCAGGTGCATGTTCCATACAACACTGCTGCAATATACTTGACCAAAGAAAACAGTCCTGATCAGGTTTATCTTTTTTGTGTGCAAGGAACGGGTCTTTGAGATCGTCTGTGGTGAATGTGGAACACCAGCGCTGTTCCATCATCACTTGCTTTTGCTTGCCCCACTTTTGCAGCCATTCACAAAGTTTTTCTTCTTTTTGACTGATATGAAGGCTTTTGCAGAATTCTTTTGATCTGTGTTTTAGCGCTTTACCAATTAATCACTGTTTTGCTTTGGTTTGTTATTATAGTAATGACTTTGTAAGAAAGGTTTCATTCTTCTAGCATAAGCAGCCTTTTGTGTCGCGCGAACCGATTTCCTAGATGTGACCAGGTCCATCATTAGGTACGATAAAACCTACCTCTAGCACTAGCACCGCAGCTGCCCATGCATCGTTCGATTCATTATATTAGTTGGTTTCTTTTGCGGACATTTTGAAATGTTTTGAAAAGGATACCACCTAATATCCTGATCTCATGGTTGAAGCGTGAATCACTACAGTGATTCTTGTGCAAAGGTTAGCTTTGGAAACGCTAATTAGGTGCTAGGAGTCCCTCTATCAAGAAAGTCTTCTTATAGCGGGACTCCTAGCACCTAATTGGGCTTTCGAAATCTAGGCCTATGAGGTGTGTAGTTCTCTGCCGAATAATTGGTACCCATAGAACTTCTCGATTACGGTCCTAAGCTATGACACAATAATGTGAGCGGCTTTCCCACCCACTCTTCTTAACGAACACCTTAGTTTTCCGCTGGCCACCAAGTATAATTCGAAGCTCATATTCAAGTTTTACATAATATCATAACTATTTACTGCTGTTTGTTTCATTTCTCAGCGGACTTCTGGTGTCTGTTACAGTCACCTCTCTGTTTCATTGCCAACATATTGAGTAAGGGAGAAATTTCTGGATGACATCATTTGCGAGGATGCGAGCAGCCATAGAATGCAGTCGATTGTTCTCTCAATGGACCAGGTTCTTTTTTATGGAGGTCTTTCATCGATCTGACGCGCAGTCACAGAGGCAATACAAGCGGAGACGGCGGAGAAGCGTCGTTGTTATTCTCTATTGCATAAGGCCATAATACCTTCTGTAGGCATTTCCCTGCCTATCTTTACTGTTTTTTATGGTTATATTTGATGGCAGGGCGCACAAAATGGTGTATGCTAACCATAATCGCTCTGGTACTTTCACAAGAAAACGAGGTTGCACCGTCGGTTCGCGAATTGTCCTTGATTTTCGCAGCAATTATCGCTCGTCTATTCACATCTAACCCCAGTTTTATTGGGATTTCTGCGGTGTGCAGAAGCAATCAAATGTCATAAACCCCTTCCATCGATTCGGTTTCAATGTTAGAATGCTTCATCTGCCGGTTTTCTTTTCTCACTGACATCTTTACAGGATCAAAACCTGCTGGTGTTCCTGGTCTGCGGAATCTGGGCAACACTTGCTATGCAAATGCACTTCTTCAAGGCATATCAAGGTAAGCAAGGCCAAACAACTTCCCACTTTTTTTCTTGGAATTCAGTGTGATACCATATAATTCTTAGTCATTCATTCTTCTAGCCTACCCTCTATGGTGCGATGGTTGAAGGAAATCGACACTTCTACAAGCGAGCTGAAGTGTGGGTTTTTGGACGAGCTGAAGGAGGTCGTATTGAGTGAGTCTAGTCTCATTTTACATAGCTTGGAAATTAAATTATCAGAAGGTTAGGCGTGAATGTAAGCGGAATCTCGTGTTAGTAGGCAAATATATTGAACCGAAAAGTCCTCAAATACCCTTCAGGGGCCAACTTTGCCTTCTTCAGTTTGATGAAGGTTTGTGACGGTTTGTACGGCGGTACTAAGTTATTCAGCCTTCTCTCGTTTACTTGAGGGATACGTATCATATCTCAAATTGTAATGATTTGAACTGTTCTAGTTCCTCTCCTTGGTTTAAAAATGAAGCTGTGGGAGCGCGTCGTCCCAGATCTTTTTTATCTCCGCCACAAATATAGGGCCATTCTTTCCTATTCAACATGACCATAAGATAGTCAGATTTCACGAGTTATTGCTAGTTTTTGCTTTTTTATAGAGCTCAACGATGGTTCCACGGAGCTTTACGATGTTGGTGGCGTTATGGCAGCACTTGCGAAGCACAAATGGAATATCACATTGGGTAAGTCATCCAAATACCTCTTATCAGACTTGATCATGCACTCCAATCCCATCAATTTGTTTTTTTTTCTTGATCCGTTTCGTATCTATTGTTGTAGGTGTTGAGCATGATCTTCACGAATTACTCAATGTTTTCGCAACTACATGGGAAGAAGAATTACAAGCAACAAAGAGGAGATTACTTTCGTCCTCGCTATGGCAGTTCAATGAGGTTTTTTTATGCATTTCGCCTATGGTTTGAAATTGTTGCGGTGAGGCAAAAGTTCGCGGACTATGACCTATGACGAAATGTTAAAACACAGTTTTGTAACTGCTGCAAAGTCACAACATTTGTGAAGCCGTTTCTTCATACCATAGCGGAAATAGCAGTAATATGAACCAAACGCATAAGTCACATATTGCCGAACAGATTGAGGGCATCCGTCAAGATTCTTCTCCGGGGTGAATGCAGATCAGGGCCGTTTTTCCTAGACGCGTCGGCAGGCGACAACTTTTTAGCGCCACCGTCTTTCTCGCCAGTTTTACCCGACGCGAGACGAAACACTGTGCTTGCATGAAGGCGCAGCGTTTTCGAACACTGTGATGAGATATGAGTCATACGGGAATTGCTAAGATATCGAATTGCAGCTTGGAAGCGCATGCAGGGCAGTTTGTAATTTTGATGAGATGTTGAAAGGACCATGATCGGGGTCGGGGTGCCTTGGGCTAACGGCGCGTCAACACTTGCAAGATTTTCAAGGGCGAATGGTGGTGGTATGCCTTGGGGTGTTCTTGAATGGGAAGATGTGCAAGTAATGTCGAGAGGGCAAATGTTGTAGAGTTGAAGAAATTAGCGCATCATGATAAAGGAGTTTATTTGCCGTCTTGCAAACTTTACTTTCACTGGTTACTGCATGCCCTTGTAGGGCTGATGACGCGATAAAGGCTGGCAAAGAAAGACTGATTAGAGTTGTCATATGGCAAAGGAGTTTGTAGACCCTAGACTATAGGGGATAATTTATAACAACTGAAATGATCTCTTTGAGAGAGCAGTTTATTTTTACGTTAGTTTCAAATACCCCTTAGAGCTGTATTGTGGCAGAGAACAAGCGTCTTGAATTTCGTAATTCCCTACTTTATAAAAGAAGCGCGCATGAAATGCGATCTCTCGCTCCCAGTGATTAAAATGTTTATGAATCCAGTAATTGTTCCTATTTTTTAGACAAATGATTCATCATCATCACAAGCCGCAGCCCCGTCTTACGGAGACGCGCCATGCTCTCCAGCGAGCAGAAAAGAACTTGTTTTCAAGAGGTGGGTGTATGATACCGCTCTTCAAGTTTTTGGACGAGTTGATATCGTTTTCTGTATTGAGATGTGCCGATATTGTGCGAGTGGAAGCGAAGTTGCGAGCACCGTGTTTTGGACTTACAGCTACAGAGTTGCGATGCTGTCAGACAAATTGCGGGTTCAAGGTAAGAGTTGGTTCTTGCGTTGTGTCTTGAACGTGAGAAGTCGTTGCTGATGGGATTGGGGAAGAAGTTTAGTTAGAGTAGCTAGAGTAGCTCCAGAAGGCTCTAGCAGCCTTTTCCAGATTTTTTATTCGAGGTTATCCCATCTGGACACAGTTTTTTTTATTGATTAGAATGTTGTCCTCGCGTAGTCTACTTCGAATACTTACAGAAAGTGCGATACGACACATTTGGAGTGATTTCTTTGACAATACCGAAGATGTTTATGGGCATTGTGAGTTTTCCGGTATTATTACTATCAACCTACTCTTGAGCTGCATTGGCACAGCCATCATTGGAGAAAAGCCATTCTTGAAATTTCAGCCGGTAACTATCGAGGCACTGCTAAGAAAGTACTTTTGCATGGAAGTGATTCGAGGAGCCACATGTGATCGCTGTAAAACGCGAAATGGTAAGCGTGATAGCGGCCTCTTCAAAAAGCAAGGCTTCAGCAAGGTGAGTACACACAAAAACTGGGAAAATTTGTTTATTCTCTCTTAAAATAACCTATTTACACACAAAATGAGTTTCGAGTGTGACGCTTAACGGCGTCGACAGCACTGGGTGTTATTAGCGCATGGTGCGTATCCAGTTTGGCACTGGCATGATGATATATTGGTCGTTGATTGTTGGCAGGAGACAACGATGGGTTGAGCAGCGGCAGCTTGACACGAGTTGCTGCAACTTTGGACACATGCTGGTTGGCAAGATGCTACGGGTTGGCTCTGTTGGGTGCATTGAGAGACACAGCTGGACTCGCATTGGGGTTGGCATTGTGGTGACTGGGCAATGCTTTGCTGGAGAACAATCTGGATCACCTGGGGTTGCTGCTGGTCGGAGCAAGCAGCTTGACATTGCTGGCACTGTGCGGGTGGTTGGCTGGGAGAGCACTGAGGTTGGCATTGCTGGGCACAGCTGGATTGTTGCATCTGTGGCAGCATTTGTACTGGCTGCAATTGTTGCACTGGTTGCAGTTGCTGCACTGGCTGTTGCGCGGCAATGCACATGTTGTCACATGCAGGCATGCATGCTGGTGCGCATTGTGCTTGAACTTGTGGTTGAGCCATCTGTGAGCCACAGCTTTGTGAGCATTGGGCGCTGCAGTTATCCAGGCATTGAGCGACGGGCTGCTGCTGCTGTTGTTGCTGGCACGATGGTTGGCACTGAGACTGACATTGTGGCATGCAGCCCATATCACGTTGTGGAGCCATGGTCGACTGGATTGGGTAGCTGGGCTGGATGGGTTGATACTGCTCGATGCAGGTTGGCTGACAGGCTGGCTGGCAAGCTTGGACGCATTGGTTGCTGCCGTAGGGGTCGTAGTTATTATTGTTGTAGTTGTCGTAGGTGACTGGGGGAAGTGGGCCAGGCATGGCGCAAGAGCTGTCGCATTGAGACTGGCACTGATCAGCGCATTGAGGTGCGGGCACCTGCTGGGCCATGCACGACTGCTGGCATTGCTGCTGGCAAGCTGGCTGGCATTGTGGGCTTTGCTGGAACTGTTGCTGCTGAGAGACTGGCAGGGTGATCTGGAGTGTCACTACTTGCTGATCTTGTGGCTGTTGCTGTTGTCCGCATACGTTGTCGCACTGGGATTGGCATTGAGGAGCGCACTGAGCGGATGGCACTTGCTGGGCGGCACAAGACTGCTGGCACTGTTGCTGGCAAGCTGGCTGGCATTGGCTAATCGGTGCGGATTGGGTGTACGATGGAGAGCATGAAGCTTGGCATGAAGATTGGCAGTTGGATTGGCAGTCATATGCAGCAGTCGGTGCAGAACACTGCTGCGAACAGCTCTGCTGGCAGGCCGGCTGACACTGAGTGGTGGCGAATTGGAGCTGAATCTGCTGCTGCTGTGGCTGCTGCTGCTGAGCGCATCCACATGATTGAGTCTGCTGAGCTTGGACGTATACGGGTTGATTCTGACAAGAGCAAGACATCTGCTGCGATGAAGCTGGTGCACACATGCATTGTGCTTGGATTTGAGCTGCGCAGCCACACTGACGCTTTTCGCGAAGGACGCTTCCCTGAAATGGATACGTCGTTGAAATGTTTGGGCAAGAAGGAGTGCAGTCCTTTTCATTCATTGAGATGGAGCAGGCTGGATGCGGTATCTAGGGAATTTCGCTCTATGGTTTGCGTCGCCTTGGAGAATTTCGTGCACTACCGCAGCCGGCCTGCTCCAATTCAGTTTAAGGTTGTCTACCCAACTAATGAATCAAGGACAACTGTTACTGAATATCGCAGGGTTACAGTCTCGTGTATAGCAAAAGTGATATGTGGTAAAGTTTCTGTCATCAAATCTAAACCGAGCAAATTCTATTTTCAAACTTGATAGTGTGCATCATTTTCTCATACAAACTTGATTACTCGAAAGAATTGCAAAATCGAATTTTTTTTATAAAAAAAATGGAATATTCTTTAAGGAAAATGAGTTGAAGAGATAACGGATGATACTTATTAATGAAGTTACACTACTATAGTGGGAAGCAACCGAAATATCTTTACATATGAAAAATGATATTTACAAATGAAATCTAGAAGTGAAACGTACTGCAGTAAGCAGGAATGTAGTGGCGAAACAGATTGCAACAGTGCGAAGATGCATCTTGCTTTGTGCTGTGATGCTGGATAGGGTCGAAGGATGCTGTTAGGACTTATGCAGCGTGCATATATACCATCCGGAAGGAAGGGGCGGTGACTCAGATTACGGACCGGAATTTCTGTTAGGATGGGTAAAACCGGCGAGATCATCGAGATGAGTGAACGAATCCGTCTCGCCGTGCCGCGCATCGCCGTCGGCGCTACTCCGCATAGCGCACTCTATTTGCCACTATCGACGACGGCATTGCGCGTGTGCGTATATGTTTGCCGAATTCATAGGGCACCAGTTCAGGCCACGTCGGTGTCAAACATTGTTTGGATGGGATTTGCGCGGTTGCATTCTGCTAGATCCGGGTCGGTAGGCCGGGTTTGCTAAGCTGTGTGACTTGCAGCTCTCTGTATCACCGAAATGCTGATGGTGATTCTTATCAGACAACAAAATAAATGAAGGTTAACGAGTCTATCTGTCAGGAGTCAAGTTCGCTCCAAAATCATCTGATGTTTCTGAGCTTAGAATGGTGAAAAAAACAGTTAGTTACAACAATAAGAAGTCATTGATGTTGAAAGCCAATGTCTACCGAGCACAGTTGGTAAAATTGGAATACCGCTAAGCTGGGAGTGAAAACAAGTCTCTTCAAGACGCAGTGTCATCATAAATCTTACTGTCGATAAAGAGATAAAGATCCAAGAGATATGTCCAGCGGTAAACACTTACCGGTGGATTTGATTTGTGTACCGGCATTTGTTTACATTGGCTACTTTATTTGATTCACTGCCTTTGATCGAAATGTGGATCAAGAAGCGCTCTTTTCAAAAGGGTCACGAAGTCGAAGTGGCCCATACCATAATATGCATACCGCTACAAAGAGCTTAGAGTGCTGATATCAAACATACCTTCCGTATCTACAAAACGCCTCTGAGAAGAAAGTTGTAGGCCTTTATCATATCATTGATGCCTAGTTTTGAGTGACAACAAATTATGGATATCGTTCAAATTACTCCTTGCGCGACACGTAACACTCAAAAGGGTCAGCATCATTTTGGGCATGGATACGCTAATCTAAGTAGGTCTGAGTTCAACGGGCGTCGATGATTTTGGCTTTCTCAGCTATTCCATAACTTCCTTCTCAGAAGCATTCACAGAAATGGAAGGCAAATTTGAGATCAGCCAAGCTATTATGTTTTTGAAGATATGCATTTGTAGTGGTCGGCCACTTCGCATCGACCCTTCCTTGTCAGAATGATTTGAGGCACAATGAATGCGAATGTAGTTAGTTTTTGGTCGTGAAATTCTAGTAGCATTAATATGTATGCATCGTATCTCACAAAACGCCTTATCAGGGCCGGGCATACTTCAAGCGATTTCAGTTGCGACGCGCTTTGGCAATATTCCAGTGTCCATAACTCATTGTAAGCACATTATAAATGTACAGAAGATAGGGCATTTCATCAGTTTACGTAAGTTATACACACTATGCATGTGCAGTTTGCTAATGTTGGATCCGAAGACTTCTGGCGAATTGCCAAATCGCGTCGCGACTGAAATCGCGTGAAGTATGCCTGGCCCTTTTCTCGTCAGATCTGCACTGATGACATTTGTATTATTTGTATTTGATGTCATGCTAACCACTGCAGGCGAATGAAGGAGATTTGAATTCAAATTGAGCATGTCGTCAGATTTCCTGAGCTTTTGTGTTGTTTTGCTTGGAGATAAGAAAGATTCAAATAATTGTGCTAAAATCTCTTACATGTGAGTGTTTTCTAGTCAATGGTACGGTACTTTGAAACAGTGATTTCACTACGTTCCATGTCATCGCTCACTGCTCATCTTCTGTCGGTATTTTTTTTTCTGTTCTAAAGGGGATATTTTTTGTGATCAGTATAGCTGGAGTAGTTATTCATTCATAAGTTGAGTCAAATTTTTTTTACAATATTTTATCGTTCTGTAAGTCACAGTAAAGTTTGCCTTTCCTCTGGCAGTATTCATAGAGAAATATCCTATTAATTTGTCCCTGTTGTGAGCTTCTGCGAACTTTGATAGTAGTCTGAATAGATCTTTGATCAACTAAACTGATGTACAACCAAGGAAGTTTCGTGAGAGAAACGCGTAATTATATATTGTGGTAAGAAAAGTCTCGGCTGTAATTATGTAACCTTTTTCTGGTCACTCGTAGAGCTATATATTGTGCAGAATTACATGTATTGCACCTGCGCGGAAGCGTTACGTCACCGTTCGTGCTGTGCTCGGCAAAGATCATTAACCACACCGAGAGCTGGTTATTGGGGTTGTTTCCGCGAACACTTGCGCCGCTTCTCGCGGCTTCCGGAGTTTCTTCGAGAGGTGCTTCAGTTTTAGCTCTTCGGCTTATACAATGCATTTTCCCGAGAAACATGGCGCCGCTCTGTCTATATTTGAATGACAGAAGATGTGCTTTCTGTCGGTTTTCGTCCGAACATTATACTACAATCGTATCTAAGTCTTACTGAAACTGAAGAGAAATCTGGGAGCATGTTTGACAAATCTCCATTACTGACGAGGGAAGGATGATTGGTCGAGGGTGGCCTTTGGGGGGTTGCATACCATGTAGGAGGGCAAAACGCTGGTTCCAAATCTGTCTTTATTATCTGCGGCGCATTCCTACGCGAGATGTTATGAGCATTTATCAAAGAAAAAGCTTAATGTACAATTAATATAAGAACAGTAGTAACATTTTTACTAGCGCTTAAATGGACCAGTGGTAATCTTTCCAACACTCCATAAAATAACTGCCGTTAGATGAGATATATCCGCTTCGGCTGTCTCATAGTGCTGGAAAAATTTTCGCAACTGTTTTTATCCCAGAAAAACATTCATTTTTTGCTTATTCTAACGCTCATAACTCCTCGTCCAGAAACGCTCCGCAGATAAGGAGGACAGACCTGGAATCAGCATTTTACGCCCTCCACCACGGTACGCAAGTCACACAAAGAACCACTTCGACTGAACATCCTTCCCTTGTGAGTTCTAGACTCAAAACATTGTGATGCAAGAGGATGCTAAACGACAGGTCGAAAAATCCCGGGGCGCGTTTTCCTGTGCTTTCTGAACAAGTACCGGAAGACTTCCTTTTTTTGAAACGTAAAAAAAATAATTTTTTAGAGGAAAATTTCAATGGGTAGCAATAGCTCGGTCTTTGTTTGCTTTGCACCGAGTTTAGCGTGTTTGCTTGGCCAAAAGACTGCATTAAGGCAATTTTGCGCAGGGTTTTGCTATGCTAGTGTTCCCAGCTGTTCTCGATTCCAAATGGTAACTGAGCTAGATTTAATTTGTTGCCATGATATTGTAGCCAGAACTTCGGTCTATGCGTCTTATTTGATAAAGGGTAAAATAGGCGCATGAAATCCGTTTTCGATATTTTCTTTCCCGAGGTACCAATTTCAGCGCCTTCGATTAATTTTCAAGAATTGAGCAATAAAATATATCTGTTTTCTTGCAGCGCCTTCATCAAAGCAGCTACACATGACAAGCTGAAATTGAAGATTCTTCACAGCGTGCTAGAATGTTTGCCAACAATCTAGGCAAAGCATCATGGGTGACACATTTGTAAGTCATCATGACTGAGTGTTTTCATTGGAGGGGGGGGGCACTTTGCTTGAGTTTTTTTTCAAAAGCTCCACCTACCTTTTTCAAGCTAAAGATGATATGCTCCAGGAAAGATTATAGCATGAATCTTGTTTACAAAGCGGAAGCTTTTGCTGAAGACCATTTTGAGTCACTTCGTTCTTGGAGTTCACCAGCATTATCTCGAGAAACTTGAGACCTTCCCCCTCCCCGTGCTTGCGCCACTTTGCATTAGATGTCAAGTTTTTGGTGCACCCAGAATGTTCTAGTTTTCTGAATATTGAACGACGACAGACCTTTTTGGTGCTTCATCGAAGTAAAAAAGAAAAAGCATCTTCAGGTTATACGATTAGGGATGCGTTGCGGTTCAAGCGATAAAGATAAGAAAGATAACTATCATATCTGTCTTTTAATTCTTTGCGAAGAAGCTATCTCTTTCTATAGATCAAAGAACTTTTTTGCTGTAGCAAATCTCTCTCCCGTCTTTATGCGCGGACTTTTTGTAGACATTGAATCTGGTTCTTGTTGTGCTTTTCTCTGACGCACGCTTACGTGCCCACCACGTTCAAGTGTCGTTGACTCAGTGGCTGAAGTGCACTTCGAGTGCCAAAGGGTGTGTCGGGTGAAATTGAGAATGCTTTTTTTAATAATTGCTTTGCGATACGGAGATATACTCGGAAATTGGAATAGAAGCAGTTGTGTAATTACTGAGGTCAGGAAGCTTGAGAATTTCCGGCTCCTAGTGTTTTCAGGATTCTTATGAAGTCATTTTATCCTTATATACCTTTTAATAATTTGGAGTTAAGATTTATCGATCAGAGATCGACCGATGATGAGAACTGAATTTGACAAATCTAAGCATTAAAAAAAATACGCGCAAATTTTTCGCATCTTTTCTTTTTTGCATATGTCACTTCTGCTCCGGGTCTCATCAGTGGACTTTTGGAAGCCATACGCAGTGTGAAATTCTGAATTGTTTGCACAGAGGCTCTGCTGCGGAAAAACCGTTGCCCTTTGACATTCTTCATATTGATCTATACTTAAGAATTGCGTTTGTTTTATCATTCCAGCGCGATTAGTCTCGCGCCCTTTGTGAGGATGGATTTCTAGGCAGCTACAAGTACAACCTCGCAATTAGGCGTGAAATTGTTCCTGAAAAAGAGCTGAGCAGAAGTTATTTAGATATGGGTGCAAGAATCTCGTAAAACGAGGTTATGTTGATCGTAGGGTCCGCCCAGGTGGACTTCTTACAAGCCATGCATATCAACGCGCTACAGCTTGTACCAGTTGCCCGCATAGGCGGACCCAACCGACGACCTAACATCCTGTCCTCAGAGGTTAAAGCATGTAACCAAACAGAACGCAACAAAAATTCGCTGAATTATTTATTCTCACTGTGGACCGTCCTTTTTGGCATACAATTTTTTTGGGCAGGTAATTTTCGTAATGCAGTTTGCTACAATTCCCTACAAAAGGTTATTTCATGAGGAGCATGTCATTTTGGGTTCCTCACTATATGGTTCTTCTGCCTTCTTGGTACTGCTCTTAGTCAACCTTGGGCAGGCGCCAAACTTGTTCGATAGTGGCTTGATCGCTTCATGGTTGATCAAGCCACTAACCGTGAGCAATCATTCCATTGTGAGCAATCATGAAGCGGATAAGCGGGTAAGTTGGCACTTGCCCCAGATCCAGGCTCTTCAATGAGTTGATAGGTGTTGTCTAAGATTTTTCGTAGCTATGGAAATTTTTCGATCCAATCCTTAGTAAATTCAAAATATCCCAAATACCTCGATTTGTTCAGTGATTCTGAAGTACATCTACCACGGTGTCCGATGAGCGCAATGTTTTGCTGCGCATCGTTTGCCTAACGCGCCAACGTGTTTGCACATCAATGCTTGAGCAAACTAATTGAAAGCCTGTAATTTTACTGTTTTTGACCGTGCAAGGCTCACATCAAATCCATTTATACTTTACATGTACGCTGAAGGTGAAATATTGTCCAAAAACATTTGCACCTACAACCTTTGCGTTCGAAACTGGAAAGAACTAAGGCATATGATTGAAAACAAAACAGGAGAACATCAACGAAAACGAAACAAAGATCTCTGATCCGTATATTTACATACACGAAATTGATGAGGTTAGATACGTATACGAAGGCAGCATCTCTTTTTCCTATAGCAGGGAACATATCCGCTCTGGCATTGACAACTGCTTGAGCCCGACTGGCAGTTGATTACCACTGGCTGAATGTTGCAAGTCTCTTCACACTTCTGCACACATGCTGGCTGACAGGATGACAATGACACATCCTGTTGAGTGCACTGACTGGTACAGCTAGATTGACATTGTGATTGGCAATTGCTGGACTGGGAAATGCTCAACTCCATTGTTACTTTCACGACTTGCGGTTGCGGTTGCGTGAGACAGGCGGACTGACATTGCTGGCATTGCATGTTCTGCTGGACACATTGCTGCTGGCACTGTCGTACACAGATGGGCTGCTGAGCCACGCAAGTCGGTTCACATGAGGGCATACAAGCCTGTGCACATTCTGTCGCTGGTGCAGGTTGCTCTGGTTCGGTAGTACATGTCTCAGAGCATTGGTCTTGACAGGTGTCAAAGCAAGGAGCAATGGCTGTATCTTGCTGAGAGACACATGACTCCTGACACTGCATCTGACATTGTGGCATGCATGGTAGTACTTCCTGGGGCGTGTTTCTTTGAATGCAGGAAGAGGAGCATGATGGCTGACAGGCTGGAATACATTGTGAGTCATAGGTGATGGGTGGAAGAATTTCGGATGAGGAGCACATGCTGGTGCACTGAGTTTGGCACTGATCTGAACAGGAGGTGGAGGACATATAGCTTGGACATCCGCTCTGACACTGTTGCAGACAAGCAGGTTGACATTGCTGAACCGTGATGACAGGAGGAGGTTGGGCGCAAGCGGAAGCGCATTGGTTTTGACACTCAGTCACACAGATAGCTGTGGGCTGATATGGAGCACAAGATTGTTGACAAGTGCTCTGGCAGGATGGTGTACACTGCAAGACGACAGGTTGAGGCGGTGGCGGAGGAGGAGGTGGAGGAGGAGCAGGAGCGCAGGAAGTCTGACAAGAGTATTGGCAGGTCTGTTGGCAAGTGCCATATGAAGAAATGGCACATTGTTGAGCACAACTTTGAGCACAAGCAGGTTGGCAATGTGAAGCACTTATGCGAATGGGACGCATCTGGGTGGATATGCATCCGCAGCTAGGATATACGGGTTGACTTTGACATGCACATTGCATTATTTGGAATTGAATTGGTTGACAGGAACAGAGAACTTGAGTTTGCATGCAGTCGCATCGCTTTCTGCGGATGATGTTAGCCTGTAACAAGCTCAATTTCAGTGCGTTAAAATGCAGAAATACCGTTTGTTCAGATGTTCTAGGGTAAATGAACGAGCGATGCGAATTTTTTGTATTAAGACTAATGGTGCCGGTGCCTGTTCTACTGTGGGTGTAATCCCATCATCAATACCTAATTTCTTATGATGCTGTGATCACTAGAAAATAGATACTGATGGTGTTTGCACTCAAATGCTGGGAGGAATGGCTATGACAATAGCGCGTAAAAAAAATCACCGCACTCCGCCGGAGTTGGCCGAAGTTGCGTCGCATCTTCATATCTTGCTTTACAGTGGACGTTCTGAATCCAGAAGCACCATTCAACTCACCTTAGGCGCGTCTTCTGATATTTAGAAGTTTCACGCTTCTTTCCAGGTATTTATTCAAGTTAGCTTACTCAGAGTGCTTGTTCACGGCACAGCGAGTAACCTATCGTAAGCAAAAATCGGATTCGTGGAATTTGACGGCTACCGTGCCTAAACAGGCACTCCTTTATATCAGAAGATGCAACCATCGAGCTGAGTTAAATGGTGCTTTGAGGTCCAGAATCCGTCCACTTTAAAAGATATGGCGCTGAGACGTAAAGTTCTGCGAACTCCGGTGGAGTGCTGTGATTCTTTTTTCACAACTCACGAGCAGTATTGTACAGTGGCGTAGTCTGTGAAATAAAATTCTGTATCGTGACTGTTCAAGACTACTTCGAGTCTTTCGAATGCTTGCGCTATGGAACCTTTCAAAATAATTGCTTTTTTAAGGAGAGAATCAAAAATATCTATCAAGATTTAGATTAGATTAGCATGAAAGGTGAGACTTCTTGGGGGGATATGTCGGCGGATAAATTTCTGACGCCCGAAGAGAAGTGGAGCAAGAAACAATTTAAGAATGACTAAAAACAAACAAGATATGCATTGCTCAAACATTTACAAGCTGCTTTTTTTACTCTAAGAAAAATCAAAATATTGTGGAATGTAGAGAATAAGTTACTCACCGATGCAGGCAAAAACCAAGGTATCAGCAAGATTTTTAGAAAAGCGTAGTTCATTTCGCTTTCGTTGATGATCTTCTTGAATGAAGTCGAACTACAAATGATTTTCGTCAACTGCGTCTATATATAATTCCGCCAGAAGAGTGGGCGTGTCTCTCTCTGTACAGTCTCGACTAGCAGGCAAAAGCTAGGCAGTTATTTGCAGTAGAGCGGGGAGTGTCCTCATTCACTTGAACGAAGTGCTGAGTAGGAATTGCTCTGTAAAGAGAGTACACCCCAGCTCACGTCATTTTTGAGGAATGTTGAGAAATGAGAATTGATTACGGTATAAGGATGGGTACTGCATGAGCTGTTCCGCTTCATGCATCCATCTTTGCGAACGACATCGCCCGTCCAATGATGCGCCACTTTTTTTTTTCGAAACTGAGGCACAAAATCGATTAAAGCCGTGCTCTGCATGCAAAATGAAAGGCAATTCAGCTTTCAGACGAGTAGTTTTCGTAATGGATGTAATCTTTCTCTCTCCCTGACTTATTGCTCTTCTCTGTCATCTGGCTTAATCGAGTTAAAGCGCTTACTGTGCCTGTATTTTTACCAGAAAAAATCAAGGTCACCATCTTCTTTCCCTCCTCTTTGGTTTGCTCGTGTTGTTCTTTCCTAAACGTAGCGATTTCGCTTGAAGTGGGAAGTCGATGATTTTGGCGGCAGGGCCCTCACGGTAGGGTTACGGTAGTCATACGGTACTCATCACAGACAACTGACCGGAAGTTCCGCTGGGCATTCAGACAAAGCACCTTCCGCAGTGGAAAGTGCTCATGTTCAATCAGTCTGACGCCGTATTCCTGCGAAATTTCCGCCCAAATTTCTGTGGTAGTAAGACTCCTCCGGAACCGCTGCGAATATTTTTTTCTCATGTGGAAGTTTCCGGGGCTGCCTGAGAAGCTTAGCGTGGTTTCACCTTCATCTGACATCTCCTACTGATGCATTTGATGTTGACATACATAGTAACCTATAGTCTATAATCACCTCAATTTCAGTTACCCCAATCGCTGATAATCCGCATCGAACGCGTCGGTGTCCTACCGTCAGGCAATGAATTCAAACTTGCTGATCATGTGGAGTTTGGTGAAACACTTGACGTCAGAGATTTGTGTTTTTATCGAAACAAAGAGGTTTGTTGATGGATCTGTTTTGCTTATTCCCAAGCATTGTGCTATGGTAAACATTAATGTCTAGATTTGGTAATTTTGAGCTCAAAAATTGGGTCAAAGTAATCGTTGTGAGAAGAAAATTTTTTTTAGATTTTCTGTTGACAGAATCCGATGTGATCTCCTATCTGTAGAGTTAGAGTAGGGTCTGTTTGAGATTAGTTCATTGTGTAAGTAAACATTGTAGAAAAATTCACCTTTGCATCCTGAGGATTTAAAACAATAGATAAGCTGGACTCTCAAGGGAGAAACATGAGCACAAGCAAATGTAAACGGAGAAATTCCATCTGAGCTAAAAGGTAACCTTACCAGAAATGGAAAAAGACGTTTTTCTAGAGTCAGTATTTCTCCTTGAACTTTCTTTGATTTTCGTGAAAATTTCATCTTGTTTCGTATCTTTTCGGAAGTATATATGTACAGTAAACTAACACTGCGAAGACTTTTTCTGCATTTTCGGTCAGAGTGAGTCAGCAATGTTTCATGAACTGCAGATACCCAAAGATTGGCCAAGCCGTAGTTTTGTGAACATTATGTTATATCGTTGAGGAAATAGTGTTTCTTGGGTTGTACCAGTCTAACGTAAGCACCACTCTAATGCAAGCACTTACATGGAACACCATTTCGTGTAAAGTCTACAAGAAGACTAGAACGAGTTATATAATTCATGCTCATAATTTCTGTGTTTGAAATATGAAGCCAAAAACCAGAAGCAGTCAGTGACGTCATCCGATTACACTACAGCCGCACCTGGAATCGAGGAGAATTAACAAAAACCTTGTTCATATCGAGTTCCAACTCTATAAACCAAAGTGGAAAGCTCTATGTAATGGAAGTCTGGAATTCTAGATACACAGTTTTTGTAGCAGTCACCGTGGAACGATCGTTTCTTTTCACTTTTATACGTGCGCTAACTACTGGACGTAGTAAATTTTGATTGCCTTCCGCATTGGCGTGAACTTTCTGGTGATAGAATCTTGGTTGCTTATAATCTTTATTCGAGTGCTACACTCGCTACGCCTGAGTCCTGTGCACAGGAAAAGAGAGGACATGCTGCGAAAATATGTTTCGTTGTTATAGACAAATTCTATAAAAATTTAAGTGTTAGTGACCATTTAAAAAATCTATAAAGGGTCAAGTACGCAGTACAGGCGTAGTTGCTCCAATTGACTCTTAAAAGCTCTAGAATCTTCAAATATAATTTTTCTCTTTAGAAATCTTTACAGCATGTGATTATTAAGTGGATGCATTTATTAATAGATAGTGCGCTTGTAATCGTTAAGGCTATTTTAGGCTGAATATGATTTGGCAATGTCACGACGTCCTGAATCAACATCGAGAATAGTAGGCGGCGCGGCTAGCAACGAACGTCAGCTGACCAGAAAAGGATCATCGAGTGGCCTTGCTGCTCCTTTTGGTATCATCGAGTGAGTTGGAATAGTTTTATTTTCGGCAAAAGAATATTGTTTTCAAGCTGTCAAAATAGTAGTCATATTAGTCATATTAATGCTTTAGCGCTACCACTAAATGAGACAAAACTCTTTGGCGTTTTTTCGAAGTCTTTTTTTTCTACAAAGACCCTTGGCAGAGCATGGATGGATCCAAAGTGTGGGCACATTTGTTTCCTACTTTGTCGCATTTACGTGAGGGTAGCCATATTAAAAATCATAAATATCTTGAGGCCCTTCTGATATTACGTTTTTTTTAAATCGTAATCTAGAATCTCACATGCTCGGCGACGTTTTTAAACAACATCGAGTAGGTTTTCGAGCACTCGGACTTTTTGCACAAGCTCAGGATAGCAGGGTCAACAAGAAGTACGGAAGAAGAAACATCTCTTTCTAGAAAAATGTCTGAGCTCTGCTCCGCATAGTGGCGCATTGGAAGCATGACTCGTAAAGAAAGGAATATAAGATTAGCTTGTGATCGAAACTGTTGTAGGCGATTTTGAGAAAAAAAGTGCCATCGATTGTACAAATACTTCCACAAATTAATAGATTCGACATTTCCTAAGTAGATTTCTAACTCTGGAATGAAAGACTGCTGTACGATGTAAGATATACAGAATATACAGAATTATTATAATATACAGAATCCTGATATGCATATATCCTGATATCCTGATATACAGAATTATTTGCTGCTGCGATTGCTCATGCCGTACGCCAGCAATATTTTCTCATATATTTGTCTTCCCTCATGTGCTAAATAATCCGCACATTTTCTAATTTTGGAGCGGTTTTGTCTGTCTAAGCGGTTTATAGCTTTAAGACCTTCGGACCTACGCCTGGGTGTAGTCCGCCTTGTACTCTGGCAGGCTGAACATATGTGAAATATATAATAGCAGTGCCTCAGGGTTTCCATTAGGGGGGGGGGGGGAGAGAGACAAAAATTTCTTCAAATTTTTTGTGGGTCCACGACCCCGAAATTTCAGAAAATGGTGGGTGGAGGCAGTCACGCTCGCTAAAAAAAATTTTTCACAAGGCAATTTCAAAATTCTCAAAATTATGCTAATTAATTAGAAGTGTAAAGAAGTCATTTGCTTTTTTTAACTCATATGAGTAACTTCAAAAAAATTCGCGTCTCATTCTCGGAGCACCCCCCCCCCCCTCCCCTCTCGCCACTGGTAAGTAGGTTTATGTTTCACGAATACTCCAAACACAGAAAATCAAATGTGTCCAGATCTTTCTCTTTGCTGCAGAGGGCAAACAAATCCTGTTCTTAGGGGCTCACATTACGGAAAGGAGTCGACGTTGAGTGTTTGTCAACATTCTTATTTTTATTCGATAGGTAACTCGCTCTGAACTTCTTAACTCTTTCAACCCAACCTGTGGTGATTGCTTCCATGGTAGGTTTTACGAAAAGCCTCTGGATAAGTCACTCCAATCACTACTCAAAGCTTTTTCTTTCTTCTTCGTATTGATTGAGATTCGTGATGATTGGCGGTATAGTGCAGCTGTGAATATGTGCACAGTTATCCGCACTGCAATTGCAAATGGGTTTCCCAGTCTAAATCGAATAAGGCGCAAGAGAATCCATAGTTCAATGTTAATGCGTTTGTATGCATCATTACGAAAGCTGAAATCTGTAACCTTGCGCTGATGCAGGCCTCTGGACACGTCCGCAAACGCGACGCAATGCCCGGGCAAGGCGGTCGCGTGAACTTGGATATAGAGCACACTCTCGTTGAGACAACCTATAGACCTGATTTTCTTGCGTTAATATGTGAACCCTTAATCTTCATGAAGCGTTCTTTCGCCAGACATTGTGACAATGCATTTGCTAAACTTCTTCGAAGTTTCCTTTTCAGTGGTGGCTCATTTGTGGCAGAACGTCGCGAGTCAGCTCGATACAAGTATCAACTACGAGCAGTCAGTGAGCACAGGGGAGTGCCTCAAAGTGGACATTTTATTACCTATCGACGTGGGATTCACGATCAGTTTACTTGGCATCTGACTAATGACGCGAAGGTTCGTTCAGATTATGTGCTTTCTGTGTATTTGCAAAACATCGCTGAATCGTAGCATAGCTTTTCGAAGCAACTTCCCAAGAGTGTTTGAGAAGAAGACCTAGAGACCATCTCAGTCAGAGTGTCAGAGCTCCAGCGGCCCGGGAGTTCGCGACCATGTTGCTCGGGCCTTGCCGCGTATGCGGACGATTCTTTGTACATTTGCCAACATTGGAGCATGATTAAAATCGGGATAAACCCTTTGATTCAAGTGACTTGGCTGCTGGAAGGAGGAGCTTTGTGACTTTAATTATGGCTAGATAATGATCACAGAGCACGCGCGAGAGAGAGACGCAGACTGCGTAGCGGGCGTTAGCGCCCTTAATTAGGTCACAAATTCCCGCCTTCCAACCGCCAACTCATTTGAATCAAAGGTTACATTTCATGACTGCACAAGGCCCAAGCGAGGCGGCTGCGAAGATTCGAACCCCTGGCGCTCTGACATTCCCATTGAGACAGCCTATAACTGTAGTTCTCAGCGTTGCAGCTATTTATGTGACTAAAACTAGCGAACTTGCTCCGCTGCAAAAGTAGCGCTTTGTGCTGTTTGCATTGGTAATTTTACAGTAGTTGTGATTTCTTTTGTGAAAAAAAACAATGGTTTCAATTTGCAGGTCGAAAGAGTCCCATACTCACAGGTGGCTGCTGCCCAAGCATATATGCTCTACTACGAAAGGATTTTACCGAATAGATGGTACAAGCAGAGCAGTGTAGTGATCAAGCCTTAACTGACAGAGTACAGTCCATGTCAACCTCGTGCTCCCTTTTCCTCCAGCCACATCGCCACCGCAGAGCTTCGCGCCGCGTTTGCGCGCGCGTAGAGCTTACGCATGCAAAATTCACCTCATCGATCGAGATCGCCGCGTTGGGCCCTGGCGGAGCGGACGCGTATGTGCTACGGAAAAGCGAGCGCTTGGTTGACATTGATTGTAGTTGAGTCGTGATAGTATTGTTGTAGTCAATATTTAGTGCCCGTGCTTTATTTATCGTTATCAAGCTTTATAGCTCCATTAGATACTCAACTACCTAGCATAGGAAAAGTCGGTCTTCTACCATAGATGTTCATGCGTCGAGATTTGCTTAGTCTGCAGTCGCATTTTCTCTTGATGTATAATTGGTGCCAAATAGCCGCATCTTTTCGTTCAATATAAACTGAGCATAACTCCCGTTTTATTGTCATGGTTGTGTCGTTTGTAAAGTGCCAGGAATGTCTACTTCTAATTTGTTATTTTTGCTCCCCTTTTTATTGCAGTGGAGCTATAATATTATATCTCATCGTTTGTATAATCTGATTAAGATGTCACCTGCATGCGGGTGTCATTGGTGCGTGTTATACTTTTCACCTTAGTCATCGAATCCAGTTGTTGTTATAGCTTTTTGATTTTTTTTTCTTCGAGCAATGCATCATCAACTACTGCCTTATAAAGCTTCAGCGCAGTTCTTATTGTAGTTCTAACAGTCTATGGTACTGATATTGGACACTGCTCGAGTGTTATGTTATCTATGCTAATCCAACTAATTGAGAATGACCGAATCGTTGCCGGACAGTGTTGATGTCATCGTTCTTGGCACTGGACTGACGGAGTCGATAATTGCGGCTGCATGCTCTCGCTCTGGTCTTAGTGTGCTTCATTTGGATAGGTAGGTACAATTTATTATTCTTAACTTGTTATCAGTATGCCCACTCAAAGGCATCGTCCACCAGATAGACTTCCGTGTTTTTGTCGTTTTGAGGCATTCTCATGTCCCTGATTCCGAATTTGAAGTCGTGAATCCGCGACAACTCCGACCACGTTGAGGAGAACCCGTAGGGCAGGTTCCCCGAACGGTGATTGGATGGGCGAGCATGGGGTTGGCATTACTGGAGGGGGCGGTGCCGCCTAGCGGTTCTCGTGACTTCGTTATTCCGAAGCGATTTTCTCGCTTTCGAAGCGACATTCTGCGCCGCGACTCAGGTGCTTGATAGAGGGTCCTGGTATCGTTCGCCGCCGATAGCTCGAGACCTTCCCCCCCCCCCCCTAACCTAGGTTTTTTCACTTTTAAACATATCTTCGTGTTGCGGCTAGTGATGCAAGCGCTTATGGATTTTTGCGCATTATTTCGTCAAATCGGGTATCGTCAAGTCGTGGACCACGGACTGGCTGTGATTGCTGAGCACCCTCCACGTGGTTAAACGTTTGTACCAATGCAAAGTGTTATTGTGCAAGCGTGCTCCAATGACATCGCAGCCGCGCTCCTGCTCGCTTGCAAACTAATCCGTCCGTGCTGTCGATGCATTGACCATAGATTTATGTTGATACTTTCTTCTTCCGCTAAATAATACGGTGAAGAGCCGTGTACGCTACTTATGGCTATGTAATACATAAAGAGTCGCAAAGTGCATTCAAGAATCACCAGATAGCGGGAAACCAAGCGGGTCCCGAAGCGAGCGCGCCTGCAACTAACACCTATGGGATTACTGGTTCACTAGTAATAAAGAGGCTTTAACTATGTCTGATTACGTATCTTTGCTTAGGAACAAATATTACGGTGGCGACTGGTCGTCCTTCAATTTGTCAACCATCAACGATTGGGTAGAACAACAAAAGGTGCTGTGAAAGAATTGAGACTAATATTCTTTGTTCTTGTATGTTGAAACTGAGTGTAAAAGCTTTTCAGAATGCATCGGAAGCTGAGCCAGACGTTTCAAAATATAGTGACAAGCTCAAAGAAGGTGAAACACTGCAAGCGCTTGGTAAGCGTAAGACAGTTCGAAATGTGATCCAGGAATGGCTGCCAGCCAGGTTTGATTTCTAGATTTCATTTAAGCTAGCATCGTTTTTGTTATATGTTTATTCTTATTCGTTCTCTTAGTGAATCAATGACCACTGTTGACAAAGGGGACACATCTGAACAGAAAACCGTCAAAGAGGCTGTGGAAGCCGAGTGGCGACGATTCAGCATTGACTTAACGCCAAAGGTTAGCCGATTTTAGTGCGGCCCTAGAATTCTGGTGCTACTGCTATAGCCATCCGAGTGCTTCAGGTTCTGTTGGCTCGTGGGTCTATGGTTCAAACGTTATGTGATTCTGAAGTCGCCAAGTATGCTGAATTCAAATGCGTAGACCGATTTCTATGCGTACGTGAGCAAGAAAATGCTGAGAAATTGGAATACAGTCGTGTTCCATGTAGTAAAGGAGATATTTTCCAGGATGATCAGTTAGGGTGACGTATTCTTTTCAAACATTTGTTCTATTAAACGATGAGAAAAAAGTCATCGTCTTACAGAGTCGTGGATAAACGCCGCCTTATGAAATTCATGACGTTCTGCCTTGAATGGAATTCGAAGCGCGAAGAAATGGAAGGATGGAAGGGTAAAATTTTTGTGAGCCTCTAGTCGAAGATGCACATTTTGAAAATTTGCAATTTGTTTAGAGTATCAAGATGAACCTTTCGATAAATTTCTGGAGTCGCAAGAAATCACTGGGGAACTCCGAAGCTACATTGCTGATGCCATAGGAATACTGCATCCCAATGCTACCACTAAGGATGTGAGTTAATCGTCACTCTCCCAACCTATCGGATCACTTAGTCAATTATTGATAGGGCCTGACAGCCGTCTGTAAATTTGTGGATTCTGTGGGACGTTTTGGCCCGTCGCCATTCCTTACTTCGCTCTATGGTAGCGGTGAGATACCACAGTGCTTCTGCAGGCTTTGTGCTGTATTTGGTGGATTGTACTGTCTTGGAAGGCCCGTGGAGGCTTTAATTCATAAAGATGGAAAGTGCGTTGGCTGGACTCTGGCTATGAAATATCGAGACCCTGACAGAACCCATTTAGAGTTGTTGGTGTGATTGCGGATGGCTTCCGGGTCAATTGTTCTCATTTGATCATGTCTTCTGAATACGTCCCATCGAGTGTGGAATCTAAAGGTCCACAAAAATGGATTGATAGAGCAGTTTATATCACAAACAGGTCGATATGGACGGAAGAAAAAGAACATGTTAGTTTTATATGAGTTTACCATTTATAAATCGGTTTGCGCATACGCTCAGTTCAGAAGCGTGGCGCCATGTAGGCTAACTTATAGGTTCTATATATAGAGTGGCCAGTAATTAAAGGCGTTAGATTACATCCGCGCGCTTCGGGACCGCACCGCGATTTCCCGCTATTTGCTGTTTGAATTGGCGTTACGATTCTTTATATATTAGATTGCGCTTGTGGTTCTTTATATATTAGATTAGATAGATATCAGATTCTTTATATATTAGATTTGTCATTTATTTGGTCTAATGGTCACTTGTCTGAACGTCATTTATCTAAGGTAACCTTGCTGAACCTCTTCCAACTAGACCCTCCATCAGCTTTACGCCTTATCGAAGAAGGGTTTGAAGTCTGTTGCGCTCCTAAAGGCTTCTGTAAGAGTGTACTGAAACTAGGATGGATTCCTTACCTTCTCACTTTTAGATCTCGTACATCTGACTGGTCGCAAGGAAGCAGAGGAATCATCAATTCCAAAAATCTGTCAACGAATCTTCGGCGAACCGGATAGTGGTGAGCCCTGCAGCTGCGGTTTTCTTTTTCTCCTTCATTCTGATGAGGTGAGTTGTAGATCGACCGTCACCATGTTGGAGCATTCGATTCGAGCTGCTGACTACAGCTGGATTAGAGTTACCTATGGACAACGCCTCTTGTGTATCAGGGCCCGATCATGCTTTGGATTATGGAAGTTCTATAGAAGAGGTAAACTTTTCTCACGAGTTTACGGAGTGGCTGCTTTTTGTCATATGGGATCCCTGAGGCACGGAGTAGACGGCACTGAACTGTCACTTGATCGCACTCTTTTTTTGGAGAATCCTTGGAAATAGCCTACACTGTCATCAGTACAGTGCTTTTGCTATCACTTGTAAATAGATAGAAAGTTCCAGAACTACTCAAATACTTAATTTAGCTTTGTAATAAAATTTTTGGGTTTTAGTGCAATGCCTTTTTTTAAACATGTTGACGATGGCACCGCCCCCTTTGGTAAACTCCGCCCACTCCTATGCCTTTCACAAGGACCCTTTTTGTGCACAAAAAACCATGGATGAACGCAATGGCCTCAAGCAACTTTGAGCCAGGCCCCGCCCCCGTTAGGAAGATAACGCTCTCTCAGTGGCAAGCTCCGCCCACTTTTCAAAAGTGGCGGAAATCGCGCAAATTTTCGAAATTTGCACAGGGGCGGAGCTTGCACATTTTGTACTTCATGCATGGATGCATGCATACAGGGCTTATCAAACGCAGTGTCGCTTGCACCAGCATCTCCGCTCCAGCGTTGGACTCTGCATCTCTTCCGTGAACATGCTCTCTGATCACTTTCCCAGGGCGAGCGTGGGAAAGGCGGAGCCTCAATCGATTGGAACTGATTAGAGAGCATGGTCGCGGAAGAGACGCAGAGTCTAGCGCGGGAGTGGAGATGCTGGTGCAAGCGACACTGCGTTTGATAAGCTCTGTACATATACTAGCCTGGCGTAGAGATGCACGGAAACGTCTCGTTCAAGGGACAGACCCCTAAAAAATGGCTTGTCGTCAACGTGTCAATATCTAGGTTTTGAGGCCACAAATGGCAAAAGCCCTAAAAAATCATGGGGAGTTTCATTGGAAACGAATTTTTGCCACGCTCTCACTAGCCCCCCACCCCCGCAAAAAAATCTCGCCGTGCCTACTTTTAGTCTTACAGACATCAACAGTTTACGACTGCATCTACATCATTTTCTATGTTGCAGGCCCAACGTATCTTCTCGATGTTCTGGCCCGATCGTGATTTCCTTCCAAGGTCACTACCCAAACCTGAAGAGGAAGAGGAAGCTACTGAAGAGCAACCAGTGGAGCAGGTCGCTTGAACCAGCACATCTTGTTTTGATCTAAGTCTCGATTTTCTGCTTGCCAAGCATTCTTTGGAAGCTTCTACGGCCGGCCTGAGGAAACATGGCTCCAATCATCCTTATCTATACGATTATTTTCCATAGCAGTCATGAACTTGTAGAATTGATGGCGATCGAATATTTTTAGCATAATCTGTTGAAACTATTGTCAATGGTCAGTGATATTTTGAAGAGCAAAGCTTCTGTTGTATGACTTTATGAACTGTTGGAGCAGCTTGTTGCTGTCGTGCGCTTTCCAAGTTTTGCTCTTCCGAAAATGGATGAGTGGGTGGGCTTCTGTTATTTATTCTGTTACGGTGCATGTGGTGGCTGAATTTCTAGTATTAATCCAAGTTTCTTGCTGCTGTCCTGTTCATGTTGCCAACTTAATGTGTTTAAATGCATTGATTGATTTTCTGTCACCAGTTGAAAGTACTTTACCAGGCTTACATTACTTCAAGCACTTCATTATTCCAAAGAGAAAATTCCATACGACTGTGTTACTTTATGATGAGACCTTTGCATCTCATTGTGCAATTTGTTGTGATCTGCTGCGAACGTTGTCCAAACATATGATCCCCCTGTGAAAACGCGGTTGTCTTCTTCGCTTAATTGCTTTGTTCCACATAAATATTTTGTACTACAGCATATTTTGAATTTTTTGTTATATACAAAATATGCGTATCGGTGTACTAGACTTTCGAAACATAGTGGCATGGGAGGTTGGACGCTATATTTGTATTATCTTAATTGCGTTTGATGTGTAAAGGCTAGTCTCGGACGAAAGGCGTTGTCCATGAAGCGATACGCGCGCGGGCGCTTTAGCTCTTATGATAAAATATTTCAAATGCCGCATTCGCATCCGCTTCGCAGCATGGATAAACCGAATTTGTCGGGGATTAGTCTTTACAAAACGATACGCTGTATAGTGCGCTTGGTAAAGTGCAGGTGAAGGCCGAGGTCATGATTTCCTCGCAAAATTTGAGGTATTCAAATGTCGTTCCTGGGAAATCTCTTTTCTCTAACCTTTTTGACGATAATTTCCGTTTCCACCTTTGACCTTGGACACTAGACCTATATAAGAGGGGAAGTATAGCAGAAATTTGAATTCGGGGAAGGTGAACAAGACAGTTACCTCAAAACATAACTGAATTTTACTGGCTGAAGTACAGCAAACCTGTCATATTAGGGGTATCTTTTAAAATATGCGCAAATGCACGGTTCTTAATGCCGCCCACCAAGCGTGAGTTTACACGATCAAGTACAACATTTCTGTTCTCTTGGGCTTCTACGAACACGGTTGTGTCAAAAGAAAAACGGGAGAACACCGCCCAAAATGAACTCCCATTTAAATTATGTGCAATTGCACTCGACCGTAACTTTAGCATGGGACAAGTTGAAGAAGTATAATCCATTCCCATTTGACCATTAAAAGGTTTATGAAAGTTCATAGTAGCTTTTAATTTTTTTTGAGTGTTGCGGTGATTTCGGGTCACTGCCTCTGTCCTTCTTATTTTCTCTTGACAGAGGAGCATAGTGCACGTGATTGTGCTACGTGCGAATGATGAACTTACAAATAGTGCAGACTTTCATGTTCTTTTCGATATAAGATGGAGGACCATTGATTAGAAAGTTTCGGCTGGAGGCGCAAACGGTGAGTCATTTTTCTTTCCAATGTTTTTTTGAAGTATACATGTGGAAGAGATTTGTTTTTGTGTGGTTAATTTTTGACATTTCAAAAGTTTTGTTAATACTTTCTTTTTCTTACTTTTTCGCCGTATTATTATCTAGTTGTGGAAAAATGAATTAACATTCTTATTGTGTATTCGTTCTTTCTTCTGTTTTGTTGCTAGATAAGAGAGCAAAGGACCCAGACAAATTTGTTAGCTTGGTGACAGCCACTCAGGAGCTGCAGTCATCACTTATTATGAAGTCATGATATTGACCAAATGATATTGATGTCATGTTTGGTGCCTACATACGTTGTGTTATAAAAGAATCTGTAACACGTTGAGGAAAGATTAGCATTCTTATCTGGTTCAACAACAAGAATGATGATGACTCAAAAATTATTACTAAGCTGAATGATGGTTTTCAACTTCAATGTTGAATTTTAAAAAAAGACGGATTTTCTGCCTTAAGCATTTTGTAGGTTCGATAAAATAGTGGGGAATTTGATTTCCAGATAAGCTCATAGATGATGATCAAAGGGCATTTCCTACTGAGCATAGCGAAGCTTCCCGCTACAACTTCGTTTAGAGTAAGTTCAGCAGAGTTTCTACTATTGTTTGATTGCAGTAAGCGAATTATCGAATATAACAGCTGACTACTTTTGAACTGTGATAATCGATGCGTGTCTGATAAGTGCTTTTGTAAAGTGACGTCATTCAGGGAGTACACTCCCGTTTGCCTGTTGCGTCTGGCACCGATTTGTCTGTATTTGGACAAGAACTGACGTTCCGTAATGGTCGTACTGCTCAGAACCGGTTCCTCAAGGTAGGAATTACCAGTTATCTTACCTAAGTATTACTTAATTTTGTTTTCCAATCTGTTGCTGTCGGTGGCGTACCCAGGATTTCGGCTGGGGGGGGGGGGAAATTCGAAAAAAATTTCGGTATGCTCCCTAAAATTTTCGCGGGCTCCGAACCTCGTAATTTCGGAAAAAGAGGGCGTGGCGTCAGCCACGCTTCGAAAAATTTTTTTATAAGGCTAGAATAGATTTCAGAAAGTTTCAAAAATTATTTTAATTATTTACAAGTGCAGACAAGTCTTTGCACAGTTTTATAACCCTAAGTAACTTTCAAAAATTTCGCGATCCGTTCTCGGGGATTGGGGGGGGGGGGGTAAATTTGCTACCGGAAAAAGAATTACGCTGTATGGATTTTAGGCTGCACTTACGGAAAGAACAGCTTCTTGGGACCGTAAAGATTATAGGAAACGAGGAATCCCTCATCAGGGTATCATCAACCTCTATGACAAATGGGGTCATGGCAAATTTGGCATGATCCTCACCGGTAATATATGTGTGGATCCTGTAAGTGATCCTAATTTTTCATTCTCTTTCATTATTTTTTAACTTGCAACCAGAATTAGCCTTAGCAATTCGATGGTAAAAGCTATGAGAAGATTTCAATTTTTCGAAACTTTTGATATTTATTTGGAGGTCCAAAAAGCAGAAATTTTTCGAAGCAAGACCTCGAGGTGATGGCCGTTGTTCATTTCAGTGGAATTTGGAATCGGCAGGAAATGTCGTTTTTAGCAAAGAAAACGACTGTCCAGAACTTCGGCAGAACTGTTTGAAATGGACTGCAGCAATGAAACAAGATGGAGCGCTAGCTATAGCACAGATCTCACATGTGAGTTGATTGGTAGCAAATATTTATGAAGACTGAAGGCGTTCAGATAAACCGGGAATATTTTAAATGGTGTTTTAGGCTGGACGTCAAACGCCCGAGCTTGTCCATGCTCATCCTTTTGCTTGCTCTGATGTGCAACTCATGGCAAAGAGACGTTTTATGGGTTTTGGGAAACCGATTCCATTGTCCTTAGACCAGATCAAAACCGAAGTTATTGATCGATTTGTATATACCGCAAACTTCGCACGTGAACATGGCAAGTTGCAACGCATTTGTTACATCTCATTCTCATATTTCTCTTCTGCTAAGTCACTTCCATTTTTTAGTGTATAGTTATTTTACATTCATTTCAATCCCAAGTTTTATAGCTGGACTCAAGCAATATTCTTCCGATCGTAATTATTTGCGCGTTTAGGTTTTGACGGGGTGGAAATCCATGCCGCCCACGGGTATCTTTTGTCTGGTTTTCTCTCACCAACCACTAATATTCGAACGGACAGATATGGAGGATCACCCCAAAGTAGGATGAAAGTGATTCTTGAGATTTATGAAGCCATCAGGTATATTTATATTAATAGCTGGTCGAATACTCCAAAATTATCAATTTCTTAGGAGAAAAATCCCTGCATCCACGGGTTTTCTGGTAGGAATAAAGACCAACTCAGTAGAGTTTCAAGAAAAAGGTCTGAGTATTGATGACGCTAAAGTGATGTGTAAGATGATGGAGGTGAGTGTAGGATTTGGAAGTGCTTTGTGCTGCAGTCGGGACACTGAGAGGTTGACCTATCACCGTATACCGTGAGTATGATAAAGGGGTCCTATCAAGCTTGATGGGTATCTTTTCCTAATCAACATGTCGAGTAACCTTTGTCGGCCAAGTTTCAGCGCATGAGGAAGTCTCCAGATATTTGGTTACTTGAGTGAAAAGGGACATTTTCAAACCTGATTATTATTTCAAAGGTGACTCAGCCATATTTTTTTCGCTTAATAGAGGGCTACTCCATGTTCATTGTCAATAAGGCTTTTCATTATCTGGCGCTTATCTAGGACGGGATTCCTTATGTAACAACAGAGTTGTGCTTTGTTTTGAGTGCAAAAGAGTTGGCCAACTCACCATTGAATAAAGTCAAACATTTTGGTGCAAGTATCGAGGAGAGCTCTTGATTAGTAGTTTATTGGCAACGACAAACATTGGCAAATCATAAATCAATCAAATCAATCAAATCAACAGTAGTTTATTGACAAACAAACATTCGGCAAACAAACAAACAAACAAACTACAAAGAAATTGCATAACACTATACCAAAAAAGTCAAACATGTTTGGAAGTGACCATTTCATTTGGGTAAGCCAGTATATGGAGACCTCAGACCTCGCTGAAACTTGATCCAGAGGGGTTATGTGGCATATTAGCTTACTGTAAATATACTATAATTCAAGGGTCTTAATGGGGACACAACCTGGGGAAGGGGGGGGGGAGGAATCGATCTGGATTTCATGTGCCATCCGTACCTCTTGCTTGACCTGGCCAATTCCTTGGCTCAGGTAGCGGCTGCCAATGTCTATGCACAACAAATGAGGCTGGTAGCAGCAAATAATTGAAAAATTTCGCTGACTCGTAGTGAAGCACCTGAAAGCAGCCCCAAGCATTGATTGTGATCCGAATTGAGAGCTTCGTTACATCGTAGCTGCCATTATTGCTTTTTGGGTTTTCTGATAACTCTGTTCAGAAATGTGGATTCGATTTTGTGGAACTATCTGGTGGAAACATAGAGAAGCCTGCTTTTTCACACTTGCGTGAATCCACCAGAAAGCGGGAAGCGTTCTTTTTAGAATTTGCACAGCAGGTACCACCAGTTTTCTTATTGGTTAACTTTGCATTCTTCATTATTGTTTAAGATTCGACCAGTTTTCGAGAAAACTGTTGTGTATTTAACTGGTGGTTTCCGAACAGCCCCAGCCATGGTGAACGCTGTGTTTGATGGAATTACTGACGGTATAGGTATAGGAAGGCCAACGACGTCGGAACCTGGTGAATCTAATCATTTTTTGCAGCAATTTTTGAAATAGATTTTCTTTTTAGATCTTCCTGCAAAAATTCTGCACGGAGAATGCCTCTCAGCTGCCGACGTCAAGTTGGATCCTGATGACTATATGATAACATCAACGGCCAGTAACATGCAGATGGCACAAATGGGTAAAAGGCCGTTTTCTGAGGTGAAAAAGTATGTAAAGTCCCTGTTTTTCTTCGAAGCTCATTATTGTATTACTGAATATTGGCTTTCCCACGGTGTCTTTTTCTTAGATTAGGCGAAAGCTGGAGTTCAAAACCTTAGGGCTATGTCACATTACGAATTCAAGGGTCTATAGCTGAACTTGATATAATGCTGCGTTTTCAGTGTGTGTGACGATATTGCGGATCTGAGTAATCCGGAAGAAGCGGACAATTTCAAGAAGGAGGCGGCAGAATATTATAAAGAGATGAAAGAGACAGCCGAACGTGGTGAACCTTTACATGGTGTGATGCAGTATAAAAATATTGTTTCTTAGGAATGTACTACTGTAATTTATTGACTTCATTACAAAGATGTGCAGACATTAGGTACTTTTTACTTTCATAATTTGGAACTCATTGAACATTGTTTGTCTTTTCAAATAAAATTTTGATTTGTAGCAAGCTGTTATTCGAAACTTTTTGTATCTGTGCAGCATGTATGTGAAGAATGCATTTTTTCACTCGATAAAAACTTCAAAGGATGGGAATGATTAGCCTATAACACCAGCAACTAGGAAGTATTTTTTCCGTCACCGTTTCGCATAAATCTCATAACTTTGGCATATTCTCCAATTTTTGTACGCGTGAGGACGTTCTATTCATTCTTCGAATAGGATTTCTTTGACCATTGAATATGCACAGCTTCTAGAGGCAGGACTGCAATTATGACAACATCACTGTAGCACATAGATCAAGAATTTCAATGGTAAGTGTCTAGTGTATTTATCTGTCTGTCAACTATTATCGTTGTATAAATGCAGTTTTCCACTTCTGCCAGGTTATATTTTTGGATCTTGGATCTTTGAATCTTTTCACACATTAGAATTTTCGAATAGTTCAATTGCAAATGGCCATCGTTGAGAAAATGTTCAAAAGGGCGTCAGAGGCTTTTAGTTTTGATGGTTTTTAGCTTTTAAAAAAGTGAACAAGATGCTCTCTTTCATCTCTTTCCCGAGTACTACATGCAGAACAGGCTCGCTTCCAATGAATGACCGAGAGGTCAAAAGTAACCAACACTTATGTCTGTAGTAGAACACTTTTTTTGAAATGATACTTACTCAAGGTTTTCTTAACATTATTATCTTTCTATATTTAGACATTTATTTTCTTCTCCATTTATTTCCATCACTTAAGTAGAGAACTTATGCAGGCTAATGCTTTCTACGAAACATTCCTGTTAGCGTTTGAGGAGCTTGTGTACTGTAGACTTCTCAAACTTTAGCGGTTTTGTAGTCAGAAGCTTCTGATACTTCCCGATTTTTTTCAGTTTCTGCATTATAATGCTCTAGAGTGCAATCCAAATAGATAAACAGTGCATGGAATATCTGCTCGTATCGAAGTTTACGTTAATCAAATCACCAGATAGGAATACGGAACTATCTAAGCAGAAAGGAAGCATAAAGAACTCACATGTACTGAAATGATGCAAACATTGAAACTCAGTGGAGGCCGACTAAATTGAAAACAACAAAATGTCCAGTGCAATGCCGCTGGAGCACATTTACACCCAGCACGACTGCATAAATGTTTGCGATTGATACAGCTGAGTTAACGTGATCATTTTCTTACAACAAAGTGTTTGTGCAGAGACGAGAAAACATTCCAACACATCTATGACAACTCAACCGTCTAATCGTGATCGCTTTGACACATACAGTGCTGGGATGTCAAGACAGTGAAAGGACCCTGCATTGCAAAGGCACGTCCGCTCAAAATCTCGGCTTCCATGTTTTTGGCGTTCCGGCCTTATCTAGGCCTTTTACGGCGCTGCTAGATAAGGAATCCAAAAAGTGAATCCTAGAAAACCTCGCTTTTAGCTATATGGAGAGACCGCTTGAGCTGCACACCGGGATTAGTAACTTCTTTATTGACTGAGGTTTCGGCTATATCGCATAGAATCTGAAATGAATGCATAGGTAATCTATCCTGTAAAAAACCGCAACAAGACTCAGAAAGAACATTCAATGCGTCAGAAAACCAAGAGCTGCAGATAAATGCAGAAGTAAACTAGTGCTCACCTAAACAGCTGATGACTGCTTGGTCAACAGACCGTATACCAGTAAGGGATCGTTCAGACCGCGCCTGTACCCGCCCAAATGCGCCCAAATACGCCCAAATACGCCAGAATACGTCCAAATACGCCCGAATACGTCCAAATACGCCCAAATACGTCCGAATACGTCCAAATACGCCCAAACCCGCCCGAACGCCGAAGCTGCCAATGCGCAGCAAATTGCATGCAAATTGCTCGTTCGCTGCAACAATACTTAACTGTTAGAGTTACAATGCGTGAAAAAAGCAACTTTTCCGTTTTTCAGCCAAACTAAGACTCCGGAAATCCACGGAAAGGCTATATCGTGCGCAACGAGTGCGATATTCATAATCAGCGTGCTTGGAAACCCCTCTAGGCAAAGTTGCGTGCTCCAATATGCCAATTTGCATGCAATTTGCTGCGCATTCGGGCGGGTTTGGGCGTATTCGGACGTATTTGGGCGTATTTGGACGTATTCGGACGTATTTGGGCGTATTTGGACGTATTCGGGCGTAGGGCGTATTTGGGCGTATTTGGGCGGGTACAGGCGCGGTCTGAACGATCCCTAACTAAACTCCAACAACTTTTATAGTACCCAGTGACCAAGCACTTGAACACAGAAGCCACAAAGGCTCTGATAAGCGACCATCTCACTAGTGATGGCTGTGCACTCATCCTTTCTATTCAAATTTGGAATTTTGGCGGCAATCCGAAACGCTTCTAATGTCTTGCGCGCCAGGATTTCGGATTCGCGTGCTAAGATCGTGACCTCTACAGCTATGTCTAAACTAGGAGATCTAGGCTATCGATCCATATAAATAAGGTTTGCTAAGAATGTTTTTTTGATATAGTTAATGGGGTGCGGCACACCCCCTTAAAAGCTGCGGCCGCCGCAGCTTTCAAGGGGGTGTGCCGCACCCCATTAACTATATCAAAGAAGCAATTTTAGCGGACAGTATTTATATGAATCGATAGCATAAACCTTATAGATTCCACAGGACTGTTTGGAGCCTGATTCGTCTTCTTAGCTCTGAGTAATATTTGGTGAAAGCATAGCGAACAAAAGCGAAAAATGGGAAAAACGAGATTTTGGTTAGCTTCTAACTCCACAGTTTGGAGGTCTTCTGAAGCGGAATTCCTGAGGTGGACAAAGAAGGAGTAGTGCTTTGTCTTGAGTGCAAAAATGGATAGCTAATTCACCTTCGAAACAAAGTTAACCATGTTGGAATTTGACCATTTCACTTAGGTAGCCCAGTATCTTGAATCTTCAGAATTCGCTCAAACTTTGTCTACAGGGGTTATTTGACATGCTAATTATGGATAGGATACGAATATCATGTTATCACTATTATCAGATTACCCAGCTACGACCCCCTCCGCTTTTGACTCCTATACGACCCCCCAGGTGTGGCGTGCCGCACCCCACGCTTGACCCTGGTGATCATAGTTCTCTGATGAAACCGTCAGTTTGTGTCTGCGATTACTTTGCTCTTGAAGGCACCGTCTACCCTAGAGCCCGTATGCACGTACATCCCCGCTGGGAAGGGAAGGGGATCTGAGAGGGATGCGCCCTATCTCGCAACTCTCCGTATCTTTCTTCTTCCTACCTGCGCATAATGGATGCCAGGTTATCGGCGTGATTGAGTAAATTTTCGCTATTTTGTGTGATCCCTGGAGATCCTTTCAATGCCATTTATTTCCTTAAAAAGTCAATGAAACGCTGTAAAATTGTACTGTGGATATACTATGGCGCTGCTAAAGATGATTATAGTAGAAATAAGTGAAATCTCAGGATGTCGGAATTTTCGGCAATCCCTAGCTCGCAGCTAGGGATCGTCGAAAAATTCACATCTAGATTCCATTTCTTCCGTCGATAATATGCTTAGCAGTGCCGTAGTATATCCTCAGTACAATTTCACAGCTTTTTCATTGACTTCTCAGGAATGTAAATCACTTTGAAAAGGAGAGGTGATCCCCAGGGGATCCCCTGCGGATCACACAAAATGGCAAAAAACCAATCCTGTTTGGAAGGAACCTGGCATCCATTATGCGCAGGTATAAGTGTATGAAAAAATTTACAAGCAAGATAGAGATAGAAGAAGAAAGATACGTAGAGTAGCGAGATATGACGCATCCCCTCTCAGATCCCTTCCCCTCCCAGCGGGATGTGCGTGCTTACAAGCCTAAGTTGAGAGTCTTGAGCTTTTGGTAGCGTATGATAGTAGGGCCCTCTACCAAGCCAATGCCCAAATCGCGGCGCAAAATGTCGCTTCGGAAGCGAGAAAATCGCGCCGGAATAATGAAGATCACGAGCACCCCAAGACGGCACCACCCTCCCCATCCATGCTCGCTCTTCCGTGCGCCCAGCCAATTCCGAAAAGCCGGCCTGGGTTCTCTGAAAACGGGGTTTGTTGGGGTTTTCGCGGTCGACTTCATATTCGAATCAGGGACATGAGAAGGCCCCGGAAATCAAAACATGGAAGTCGGGAATCTGGGTGGACGGTGCCTTCAAGCGAAACTTTTATCAGCAGAAACACCCGAGGCGATGAGCTTTCTTTAAGACATTGTTTGGCCATGCGAACCTTTCTTCTGTTGATAGACAGCTACTTTTCTTGAGAATACCAGTGGTTAGAGGATGTCGGGTCTCCATTCCATTGGCCCATACAGCCTACCCATCTATCTCACATGTGGTTCCATGGGAAGTTTTCGGAGTGTATTCAGCCCCATCTTTCACAACCCTCACCTCCCTATTGTTATGTAATCTTTCTTTTATGTACTTTCTTACCATACCTACCGCTTCGAAAGTACCTGCTAGTACAAAAAGTACAAAAAGGCCTTGGTATACAAGCACTTCGTTCAAAGTGGGCTGATTCGACGTCTCCGACACTGCTTTGATTGGAGTTACTCCCGCCCTTTATTTTCATCACATAAATAGACAAGTCATGCACTTATGAACACAGATTAAATTTTGAGGAAAGTTAGTGAAATAGCTCAATTTCCTGCTGTTTTCGTCTCATTTTCCTTCGCCTCATAAGCTTCTCTTGCAAGCTTCTCCTTCATCTCGCGGCGCATTTGCTCAAAATACAAAACCTTCTGAAATAAAATTACTTTTGCATAAGGCTGTCTCAAACAGATTTATGTAAAAATGACTAACTCCTGGGTACTTTTTGTTGAACTCTTGGATCGCCGCACGAAACTCCCTTAGTGTCATATTCTTACTGCGCCCAATGGCACTGTATACCATATAATCGTGCACAAGTTTTATGAAGCCTTCCAGTACCATTTTATCAACCTTCTTATTCATCTCTTCCCTTCTTTCGAATTCCTGCTTCAATCTTTCCTATAAGACGATGCATTTGTAAATCCTCTGCTCTCTCTTTGCGGAATCGCTGAATTGACGTTTCGAAACGATGTAAATGATGTTGTCAGTTGACATTATGTCATTCCCAGGTTTGAACGGTGGACTGGTTTATTAACCTTACGTTTCGGCAATGACGGTGAATTGAATCGGCAAAATCGTCTTCGTCGGGGCCTGAAAGTAGGTTGCAGTGTTTAGTCTGTGGGGCCCGACTGCCGTATGTCTTCTGCACTGTCGAGTCTGGACCTTGTCTCGTATCCAACGTATAAAGATGCAGTGTTGATATACTGGACTACACTATTCTACGTCACCTTAATTTTGCGAAAGTGCTTTACGAACTACTGGGTGTTGGATAAAGGCGATGGTACTTTTGGTAGAAGTTGGCTTAGGATTTTATTCAGAAACCACGAAAACTTGTCTGTAGGGCCACCAAAGCTAACTTTTATAAATTGTGGGTTTCATGGAATCGTAAGAGGACGTTTATTCGAACGGGTAATCTGAATGTTAGAGTCAAAGAGCATCCAGTGGCCCGAAGAAGGGCAGATGCGATGTCAATTTTGGGAAGACATAGTATGAAGAGCATATGGCGGTGAATTTAACTTAAATGCACTTGTCATACAAAGAAGAGATTTTAGTAAGGAAGACTATCGAGGCTTGGATTTCTCGCTGACCTTTCAAAATAAAACGGAAATGAATGCACATAACAACCAAGCTTCTTAACGATCTGTGAACGATAACCTGCACACATACATATACAGGGTGTCCCAAAAAATGTGAACACTGTTTGATCGTTAATAACATTGTTGCTTTCATGTCTTTCGCCGAGCTTGAGGCACAATTCTGTAGAGCGAGGCTCAACTTAGATTCATAGTATGGAGCGAATCACCGATCGCTGTCGTTACTGTAGGATTACGGTATGAACTTCTAGCATGCGGAACTTGTGAAGTATGCCATTTGACAAATTTTTTGATCTGAAAAATCGTGTACTAGGGTTTTCGCGCACGCTGATTCCATTACACAACTTTTTACGAGTGTTTCTCGCTTTTTTGACAGTGTAGTTACATTTCTGACATATGCTTGAAATTCAGTTATTACGATTTCCTGAGATAACCTTGGAGGGAAGCATCATAGTGGAGGGAAGCATCATAGTAAAGCGCAAATTTTATACTCGAACTCAGCGGCTTCCATTACCATGGTATAAAAATTTTTGACAGGTTTGGTTTTGTTTCGAGGAGAATATGGCTCCAATGGCCTAAATCCTTGTCGAAGATCCCACCGTAATTCTACAGTAATGAACAGCGATCGACGATTTGCTCTATAGTACTAATCTAAGTTAAACTTCGCTTTATAGAATGGCTCCCCAAGCTCGGCGAAAGACATGAAAGCACGGGAGATATTAACAATCAAACATTGTTCACATTTTTTGGGACACCCCTGTATAAGGTGCCGATCGCTGAGCAAGACGTCAACGAAGACGATTTTATCGAAAAGTAGGGCCAACAAAGAATTCCACCGTACAAACCTGGCATTTGCGTAACATCAACTGATAACGTCATCAATATTGATTAGGGTCATTTGAGACCATGCTTTGCAAATGAAAGCCTCTATCCCTCCTAATAAGCTTGCTGTAAGTGATATTCATCTACTAACCAATCTTTTTGCCTCTTGTTCTTGAGCCATCTGCTCCAACTCTCCTAAAGTCATGTTCTCATTTCTTCTAAGCAAATTTTCTTCCTTCCGTGTCCAGTGTGCTGCATGGTAGGGACCACCACGATAGCCATGTTGATGAGGTTCTTGTTGGCTGTAGACGAAGATGGGCAGAACAACCAGAAGTTGAAGTGCGAGCATTTCTGCAAAACAATTGTGAAGACGACAGAAGTCGGGGATGTAAATCAGGGGGTTTAAACAAATGTTTTGCGGCTGGTACCTTTTAAGCGCAGTATTCTATTTTACATATAAATGTTAGCGTTACTGTGTTAGCTCTTCTAATGGAATGTTTTGATATCATACAATGTAGTCGCTTTCGATAATCGTGTTAATGTGCTAAAAGCGGTGTTGACGTTTTACATGCTACCGTCTGCTACGGTCAGAGAGCATTTTGTCAAACGTAAAGGATCGCATGCATTAACATCTCAGCCGGGGAGGGGATTGCAGCTAAAAATAAGCTTCATATTATAAAGCTCCAGGTGTCTGGATTTGATGCTGTTTATCCATCAGTAAGAATCCCTACTTCTTTTACTATGAAGATGTTGAACAGGAGCAAGAAGTTGTACGAACTGCATTTTCCAACATTCTCTACGGTCCCTGTTGGTCGCCAGCGGCCAAGCTTCTTTTCTTCGAAGTCATTTTTCTCTCTTATTGTTAGAAGTCATAAGAGTATTCCAAAGCTGCACTAATTCTCTAACACAACGCTATGCATGTTTCTGATAAAACAAATGATGTAGAGAAGTCGCGGAAGTTGAGATGAACTTCAAGTCGAATGTTGGGTCCATCAATAACTTCGATTTTCCAATAAGTCATTTGTTCTTATCAGAAACATGTTTAGCACTATTCGGTTAGGTGACAGACAACCTTGAAATGTTTCTGTTGACTTCAAGGAGAGTAAAAAACTTCGGTTACGAAAACGATTGGCCGCTGGAGATCATCAGGGAATACAAAAAGTTGGAAAAAGCCGCGTACAGCTTCTCGCTCCTGTTCAATGTATTCAGAGTAAAGGGTGGTAGGAATATCTACGGATGGACAGACAGCGTCAAATCCAGACATTTGAGCTTCAGGATATAAAGTTTTCTGGCAGTCTGCGATCCCCTCCTCAAAGGCACCGTCCACCCAAAATGGAGGTTGGCGAGATTATGATGGCATACTAGTGTGGGCCCCCATACTAGACAAACCTCCAAGCTTAGCCGCAAAAGACTGCTTCTGGAGCGAGAAATTCGCCCCACTTGCAAGCTTTATCTCGCCTGCGCTTGTTGCAGAAGGTTCTCGAAACGGGGATTTTTGGGGGTTTCGCGGATTTTCGACTCCATATTCGGAATCAGGGCTTTCAGAAGGCCTGAAGGCGACAAAAACATTGAATTCGAAATTTAGGGTGGACGGTGCCTTCAAAGGGGATGTTGCTGAATGCGACCTTGAAGAAGTAGTGTTGGAGAGCAGCTCACAAAGTATCACATTTCAGATATCATGTGACTCAAAACATTGTTATCAAGTATCCATCATCTATATATATACAGAGTGTCCCAAAAAATGTGAACACTGTTTGATCGTTAATAACTCCCTTGCTTTCATGTCTTTCTCCGAGCTTGAGGCACCATTTTATAGAGCGAAGTTAAACTTAGATTTATAGTATGGAGCGAGTCATCGATCGCTTTTCATTACTGTATGATTACGGTAGGAACTTTGACAAGGATTTTAGGCCATTAGAGGCCATATTCTGCCTCGAAACAAGACCAAACAAGCCAAAAGCTCTTATACTATGGTAATGGAAACCGCTGATTTCGAATATGAAATTTCCACTGTACTGTGACGCTTCTTTCCGAAGTTATCCCAGGTAAACCGTAATAACAGAATTCCCAGCACTTGTCAAAAATGTGATTACCAGGTTAAAAAAGCTAAAAACTCTTGTAAAAAGTTGTGTAATGGATTCAGCGTGTGCGAAAACCCTAGTACACGATTTTTCAGATTTTTTGGAAAAAATTTTATCTAATGGCATATTTCACAATGGATTCACAACCTGGAAGTTCCTACCGTAATCCGATAGTAGCGAAGGGAGATCGGAGTTTTGCTTCATACTGTAAATCTAAGTTGAACCTCGCTCTACGAAATGGTGCCTAAAGCTCGGCGAAAGACCTAAAAGCAACGGAGTTATTAACGATCAAACAGTGTTCACATTTTTTTGGGACACTCTGTATATATATATATATATATATATATATATATATATATATATATATACAGGGTGTCCCAAAAAAATGTGCCTACTGTTTGAATATAAATAACTTTCTTGTAATGAAGTGTTTCGAGAAGCTTTAGGTACCGTTCTGTAGAGCGAGGTTGAACTTAGATTTACAGTATGAAGCGAATCATCTATCGCTCTTCATTACTGTAGAATTACGGTAGGAACTTCGACAAAGATTTTAGGTCTTTGGAGGCTACACTCTGCCTCGGAACGAAACCAAACAAGCCAGAAACTCTTACACTACGGTAATGGGAGCCGCTGATTTCGAATTTGAAATTCCCATTTTGCTGTGATGCTTCTTTCTCAAGTTAACCCCGGTAAATCGTAATAACTCAATTCCCAGCTTTTGCCAGAAATGTAAATACACCGTCAAAAAAGCTGAAAACACTCTTAAAAAGTTGTTAGATGGAATCAGCATGCGCGAAAACCCTAGTACACGATTTCTCAGATTTTTTGAAAAAAATTTTGTTAGGTGGTATATTTTACAATGGTTCCATATGCTGGAAGTTCTTACCGTAATCCTACAGTAATGAAGAGCGATAAATGATCCGCTTCATACTGAATCTAAGTTCAACCTCGCTCTACAAAACGGTGCCTAAAGCATCTCGAAACACTTCGTTACAAGAGAGTTATTTACAACCAAACAGTAGGCACATTTTTTTGGGACACCCTGTATATATATATATATATATATATATATATATATATATATATATAACTCAAAACCACGGATCTCCCTCATAGAGGGATCACAGCCGGTTAGTCGCGAGGCTACGTGGGGCGTCCCCAGGTGGCGGACAGGGGGATAATCGCCGACCAAAGCGACCCCGCGCCTGCTCTGATAAGCAAGCGGAGCCGGGGGACGGACTCCCTGCCTCCACTAAAAGCTTGCGTCCTAATTTCCCGGGTAGGTGTGTGGGGAGGCGAATTCGGAGTCGCCTCCAACAAATAAGCTCCGATCGTCCCTCGCGGGGGTTTGGAGCCCAACAAGCTATCCCTGCGAGTAAATTCTTGTTCGACACAGTGATAATATGGAAAGCTCCTTTAATCTTGGAAGAGCCACTGGTAAGGCAGCGCCAGTGGGGACAAGGTTTGAAAGGCGATCTAGGCTGCCGAAAACGAGACGGACTATGATGACGATCTGTACTTACAACGCGAGGACGCTGGCATCGGACGCATCTATCAAAGATCTCATGATGCAAGCAAGGAAGATTAAGTACGACGTCATCGGACTGACCGAGACAAGGAGGCACCACCCGCTGAACGCCACATTTGAGACTGGAGAAGAACTATTTCTAGGAACATGCGACAGTCGAGGAGTAGGTGGAGTGGGAGTCCTTGTCAACACGAGTTTGGCCTTGAACATCGATTCGTTCGAACAACTTACAACTCGGATCGGACGTTTGCGAATATCAAGATGTGGATCAATCCCTGCCTTGACCGTCATTGCGTACGCCCCAACATCCAGCTACGACGAGGACGAACTCGAGGAATTTTATATGGACTTGGAGAAGTTCTACAGAGAAGATCATACCTTCTACAAGATCATCGTCGGTGATTTCAACGCGAAGATCGGAACTAGAAGGTCGACTGAGGAACTTCACTTCGGAACCCATGGTTTGCAGTGGAACGAACAAGGGGAGAGACTGTTCGAGTTTATCATGACGACGAGGACTATCCATGGAAACTCACAGTTCCAAAAGCCCTCTTCCCTACGCTGGACCTGGGAATCGCCCGGTGGAGAGTACCATAACGAGGTTGACTACATCATCGTCAACAGAAGGTACTGCCTGACGGACGTCGCTGTTGTTCCGAAGTTCTACACGGGATCAGACCATCGTCTCCTGCGCGCCGAATTCTACTTTCCGCGGAATGGAGAGAGAGCCGTCAAGTTCAGGAAACATCGTCCCATGAATACCACCAACTGGGATCTGTTTTCTTCGATATCCGGCTCATGGCGAGATACCGTGATGGACAACATCGACGAAGAATACGAACGGTTCGTGCAACATCTCCACGGTTGTGCCAAGGAAGCTCAGAGTCTAAGAAGTACGAGAAGGCGTCTCACCACGGGGACTTTGGAGCTGATACGCCAACGTGGACGCGCACGAGCCACAGGCAACTACCGACTGACGTCCGAGCTTGCGAAGCGATGCAGAGAAGCGATAAAAGAAGACCTTAAGGAGAGAAGAGTAGCAGTGATGGTTGATGCCGCGGAGGCTGGAAGAAGTATACGCAACGCCCGCCGAAGCTTCGTCAACTTTAAGACAAAGATGACCGCACTTTGTCGTCCTGACGGAACCATAACTGCTTCCCGAAGATCAATGGAGAAGGTCATCCACGACTTCTACTCGGATCTTTTTGCGAGCCACGTCCACCTTCCACCATGCCATCTCAAGGAGGACGAGTATGTCGCACCGTCTGTTCTTCCTTCCGAGATTCGTCATGCTATCATGTCGATGAAAAACCGTACAGCACCCGGTCCCGACAGGATTAAGCCAGAACATCTGAAGAATCTTTCGCCAGTTCTCATCAAGACTTTGGCAAGGCTCTTCACGCGGTACCTGACGGAAGGCAAGGTTCCAAGGCAATGGAAGACCAGCAAAACCGTGTTGCTGTACAAGAAGGGAGATCCCTGCGACATCGGCAATTATCGCCCTATCTGCTTGTTGTCTGTAGTCTACAAACTCTTTACGCGAGTCATTCTCAACAGGATCGGAAGAGAGTTGGACGAAGGACAACCTTGCGAGCAAGCTGGGTTTCGAAGAGGATTCAGCACGATCGACCACATACACACGGTGTCAAGGCTCATTGAAGTGTCACGAGAGTATAAGATGCCGCTCTGTCTCACCTTCATCGACTTGAAGAAGGCCTTTGACTCGGTTGAGACTGAAGCCGTCATCGATGCCTTGAGCAATCAAGGTATTCCGACTCATTACATCAAGATAATTCGTGAGCTGTATAACGACTTCACAACCACCATAACACCATTCTACAAGGACATCATCATTGACGTGAAGAGAGGCGTGCGACAAGGCGATACTATATCGCCGAAACTATTCAGTGCCGCTCTGGAGAACGTCATGCGTAAGTTGGAATGGGACAACATGGGATTGAAAGTCGACGGCCGGCAGCTACACCACCTTCGCTTTGCTGATGACATCGTATTGATAACACCAAGCATCACGCAGGCGGAACAAATGCTGGCCCAGTTTGACGAAGTGTGTGGAAAGATCGGTCTACGGCTGAATCTAACGAAGACGATGTTCATGAGGAACGGAAGAGTGCCTGATGCTCCTTTCATGCTCAACGGGACGAACATCACCGAATGCTCAAGCTACACCTACCTAGGTCGTGAACTCAATATGATGAACGATCTAACTCCGGAACTGAGCAGGAGGAAACGTGCAGCATGGGGAGCATATAAGACAATTGAGGACGTAGTGAAGAAGACCAAGAACATCCGGCTCCGCGCCCACCCTTTCAACTCGACGGTTCTTCCTGCTTTGACGTACGCTTCAGAAACATGGACAATGAGAAAGCAGGATGAACACGCGGTTAGCGTCATCGAACGAGCTGTTGAGAGAGTGATGCTAGGAGTGAATCGACTCACGCAAGTGAGGCAAGGATTACGAAGTTCTACCCTATGTCAACGATCGAAGATCAGGGACGCTGCCGCGTACGCCAAGCAGAACAAGATAAGATGGGCCGGGCACGTAATGCGTTTCGACGACAACCGGTGGACGAGAGCTGTAACAGATTGGATACCACTGGACGTCAAACGCGAACGAGGAAGACCGCCGACGCGATGGTCAGACATGTTAACGAAGTTCTCTAATGAAGTCCTTCAGAGCGTTCCACGTGTTCCTGGTGCGATACGTAAACATTGGTCAACAATCGCCCGAGACAGGGACGAATGGAGGCATCACTGGTACCCGCTCGTGCAACACGATGATCAACGGGGATACAGGTGATACAGGTGATATAACTCAAAAATTGTCAGTTTGAAGGGTATGTGCGTTATAGAAACGCGCTCCGCCCAACCGATTCAGCTGAAACTTTGCACACATATGTTTCCGACCCCTGCGCAGATGATAGGCTACTTTTTGCGGCGATTCGTTGGGTCCTTCTACCCTTATTGATTTCTTCTAAGGAATTGAAGGTTTATCATATTTAATCAAGCATTTTCCCATAGTCATGTAAAGGAGGAAGGTGAAACTCATTTTCACCTCAGGATCAAGAGGATGCGGTTTCGAAGCGGATGTCCCAGGGTAAGTCATCCACAACATATAAGAGGGAGTAAGGGGCTTGCTGTAGGGTAACCAATGGTCCGGGCTGGACCGGGAAAGCCAGCTAGCTACTCCATAAAAATGCGTTCTTACTATTTCGCTAAGGGTGCAGATTTTATTGGTAGTTTTTAGACAGTTCCGGACGAGGAGTTAATTAGTCCAATCCTCCTTAAGAGCAGCTCAACCTTGCTTAGCAGCAGTTTGAGCACGACTGACGAACTGGAAGAGGGGTAGGGGGGGGGGGCGGGAAGGCCGGAAAATTGGAAAACTTTTTAGTTTGAGACTTTGAGGCTGTGCAATTCTAGGTTTTGATCAAAAAATAAAAGTTGTAACAAAATTGGTGGAGGCTGCATAATCACAAACACCGATGATGCATGTATATATGTAATTTGGCCTTTTCCAACGTCCATCTAACAAAGCTTTTCTCGAAAAGAGCTTTCTACATGAAAAATGTCACCTTGGAAAATACGATGAATCCAAATCTGTTGTTAGTTGCAGCTCCTATGGCCGTTTTGTTGTTGTTTTGAGCGTTTTTCGTTCTACAAAGATTGAACGCGCAATTGAAAAAAATTCTTTAGAACTTCTTGGGTGGCGCACGGTTGGATAGCAGAGCACTTTATGCTGTATATAAGTTTTGTCTTGTATACGCATGCTCATACTTCTATCTACAACCTTCCCGCAAACGCCCGACTAGCTTTTACTTTGACCTTACCCCAGCGATCGAGTATAGAAGCAAAAGGAGTTTATGTTGGAGGAAACCATGTTCGTTCACCACGTGATTCTTGCACGGAAATCAAAGACGAATCCATCGCAGCTTGCGATCTTCGGAGTTTGCGGCCGGCCAGAAGAGATTATAAACCTTCGCCAGTAGGTTCAAATCATACAGTGCGTTGCAAAATTGCGTGAAATCATACAAAACATCCTTTAGCATGTTGGGCACAGGGCTGGTAATAAGAGCTACACCGGTCATACTTCATTGGTGTTCCTTATCAGTAGTTCCCAAGGAAGAGTGAAAAAGATGAAAAAAATTTGGAAGTAAAAAAGCACTAGTAAACGCTCCGATTGGTACCTATCCGAATGTAGTCCCTAGGAGAGGGGCTCCCAGAAATGTTTTCGTGGTTTTGCAGATTTTAAACTTCATAACTGTAATCAGGGCCATGGAAAGGCCCCAGAATGAAAAAAGCATGGAAGGTAAAATTTCGGATGGACCTGCCCTTTGAGAGATGTTTTGACCAAAATCTATGTTTAAGGACAATCATAGATTTGAGTGCAAGTTTCGTGTCATCAATTGCCGCATTATTACTAATTCCTTCCGTACCTTCATACATCAAAGTTAATTAGTCGAACATGCATGTATCATATTCTATCCAATTACTTTGGCATTTGTTGTTGTTTAAATTCATTTGGTAGAAGCAGATATTATTTATTCTTAGTTCATCTTATTGTTAGTTTTTTCGTTAATTAGTCACAATCTCATATGCGTCCTGCTTGTAGAATTTTGTCAAAAATTGATGCTTATATGTTCTACGCGTAATGACACTTTGTGAATAAAGGAAGTCGAACGTTGTAGATGAAAGAGTAAAGCAAGAGCTAGCAGAGCTTATGCAACTTAACTCCTCAATGCTCGCGGCTTGTGAAGATTTTATAATGTGGAAAAAGCCATGAATGAGCGTATACAAAAACGAAAGAAAAACCGGCTTGTTCTTTGCTAAATACCCTAATTTTTTGGAGTTCTATGTACTTCTTGGTCATTAAGTATTTTACAAAATTTTCCTTATTTGCTGACAGCCACTGAATGTGCTTCTCATCTTATATATAAAGCTGAATGTCTGTTTGTCTGTATGTATGTATGTCTGTACGTATGTTCCGAATAGAAAATTCCATTTCTGAACCGATCGGGACCAAACTTAGCACACATACACTTCGGGCCCCGGCGGGTGTCATAGGCTACTTTTCGTCATCGATCGATATCGATTTTATCGCTTTTTTTGCAAAATTTGAGCTACGGGGCTTGGAGTTGGCACAGGGGGGTCGAGCATGCTGATCACCCCCGTGAGGGCGGAGCCGGGTAAGCCAGCTAGTTTCTTATAGGGAAGCAGCACCATATTAAAGAAAGGCAGGTTTGAAGGACATCGTAAAATTCTTGAAATTTTGGTTCTTCCACAGTAGCGTTTTTGTAAGGCATGTTATTTATTTGATAGCCAAAAGCTATCTGAATTTACATAGTAGAACTTACTCATGATTCCGAAAAAAATTATAATATTTTATTGAAATTTGAATTAAGGACAACTTGTGCGAGTCTAACACAAATATTAGGTCGTTCCGAAAGTAATGTCGCTTTCTTCGAATGAACGCCACTACTCGTGGAATCAAGATTTTCAGAGGGTCTTAGAAGCATTTAATGCAACATTTCATCCTCTTTCTAATGGTTCTAATTGCATTGCATAATGTTCAATGAGCTCTCGAAAAATTACCAAAATCTGCGACCCATGCCTTTTGCCATGGTCAAGTTCGGCTATTTTTCTAAATTTTTGTACCTGTTTCCAAAAGAAGAGCAAGTGACAGGTAGATAGAACAAACTCTAAAGGACATAGAGTAATTTTTTCTTTCCCTTAGCTTGCTTCTTATAGTTTCTGGAGTCAATTTTTCAGTGGCATCAAATTCCATATTTGGTCAACTCAAACCTCGCAGAACAACAACCGGCAATCAACTGTATGTCATCTGAAGCAGCTTTTTCTCCTCTTTTTACCAATTGTTTCTTGTAAGTTGCTAATCTGAAGCGGTAAACGCCCATTTGCTCAGTAAGATTAGCGTCAAACCATAATCCATCTTTGTAAGTTTCAAAATCCGAAGATTTATTGGTGTTTGATGCATTTGAGTCTGGAACGAGCCTGCTAAAATTTGGTGGTTTAATCAAAAAATCTGTACAAAAATTATGACGGGCTCTGAAAAGTAGCAAAAAGTTGTGCTGTTTCCTGTGGTTTGTTCTATCCATCCATTACTTGGATTCCTTCCGGGGCTTGTTATAAAAATTTAGAAAAATTGTGAAATTTGGCCTTCTCAAAAAGCATGGGTCGCAGATTTTGAAAATTTTTCGAGAGGTCATTGAATTTTGTGCAGTGTTTATTTAATCTTTAGAAAGAGAATGAAATGCTGCATGCTACCAAGATCCCCCAGAAACCTTGCTTCCACGAAATGTGGGGTTCATTTGAAAAAAAAACGACATTACATTCGGAACGACCTAATATAAAAGCTAGAACAATCTGAGTCGTCAATATCCTATGATAAAAATCCAGCAACACAGATCTTCCTGAGCATTAATTAAAAATGTGCATAAATTATTAGGTTGTAAAGAAAGTTTCGGGCACTTTTAGAAATCTCATTTTCAAACGCATTTTTCGGCGCTCGTTCGGACTTTGACACCAAATTTATACTGTTCAGTAGAGGGAAGCCTAAAGTTTCCAATCGTTTAACCCATTGACGACGATGTGGACCACCGGTGGCCTACGCGCTTTTTGCTGCCAGGGACGATGTGGACCCCCGGTGGCCCACACCTCTCGCAAAGTCGTATTATCTGCAGGTCTAGTATTAGGTTGTGACATAAGTCTTGTTACATTTAACTTCTAACGGCGATAAGTCATACACCTCATAGTCTTTGCAGGACTTCAGGGTACCAACCGATAGAGCAAAGCAAGCTCTACAAAATGGTCTGCAAAATTTCGCACCAGCTCCGACCCACCGTAAGTTTGCAGCCAAAATGTGAGTCGTACTGAAATTCAAAAAATCGCGAAAAATTCATATCTTTGTTTAAACAAATCCTACGGATCTCCAACTTGCTCATAAAAATTGCCCACTATATCAAACACTCATATGTACCGTTGCTGTACTTTTTCCTTATCTAGAAATCGAGAAAAAGAATTTTTTTAGTTTTTACAAAAACGAAGCTATGCTGTTTCTTTTTATGCAGTTGTATACTACAATCCCTTAGAAGTATAACCGTAAATTTTCAGCTTCCCAGAAGCCCTAGTTTTCGAGAAATACCTAATTTAGCATTGAACACCCGAGTGATAAAAGCCAAATTTGGCATTTCTCGAAAACTAGGGCTTCTGGGAAGCTGAAAATTTACGGTTATACTTCTAAGGGATTGTAGTATACAACTACATAAAAAGAAACAGCATAGCTTCGTTTTTGTAAAAACTAAAAAAAATTCTTTTTCTCGATTTCTAGATAAGGAAAAAGTACAGCAACGGTACATATGAGTGTTTGATATAGTGGGCAATTTTTATGAGCAAGTTGGAGATCCGTAGGATTTGTTTAAACAAAGATATGAATTTTTCGCGATTTTTTGAATTTCAGTACGACTCACATTTTGGCTGCAAACTTACGGTGGGTCGGAGCTGGTGCGAAATTTTGCAGACCATTTTGTAGAGCTTGCTTTGCTCTATCGGTTGGTACCCTGAAGTCCTGCAAAGACTATGAGGTGTATGACTTATCGCCGTTAGAAGTTAAGTGTAACAAGACTTATGTCACAACCTAATATTTCTTCCACATACGAGTATGTTTTCCAATTTTTTGTATTCTTAGGACCTATAGGCTCTGTCGTTCAAGAAAATGTTAATACTTGTTTACAAAACAATGTTGCATTTCGTAAATAAGCACGAAACCTTCCCACACTGAAAGTGTTGTGCAGAATCGCGTCGTCCCACAGCGCCGCCGCGCAAAATTAGGCGTCGTCGTCAATGGGTTAATGCAATAATTCAATACAGCCTATAGTTTCTAATATAATATGGATTTTATCGATGCCAAGACATGTTCGATGTGCACATCAAAAAGATAAATCTTTCCAACCACAAAAATTTCACAATTTTTCTTCCTACGGCCATTTTCTTGTGCAATTCAAAGAATTTCGTCCAGATCATGAGTGATCTGATTGAGAACCCTTTTACCTTCTGACCCGCAGCTGCACACGAGTTTTGCGATTTGCGCTCAAATTACAAGCTGTCTAACTTTTTTTCGCAGCTGGCGTCGCTTCTGCGGAGATCGCCACGCCTGGATGATGGGTCCAAAAGATGTGTAAGGCGTTACCCCAACAATGTTCGCAGTAACCAAAGATTTGGTTTGCCCTGTGAGAACGAGAAGACTTCAAAGTTATTTACTCAAAAAATGGTGCATTTTTGGGGGCAAAAAATGGTCGGTTTCTCAAACTTTCTGGGGAAAATACTTGTGCAGGTGGTCCTTCAAAAACATGAACGGTCCCCATAACAGCCCCAGCAGAACTCTATATAACTGCAGCATCCGGACTCTCCAGCTCTCCTCCTGCTAATCCTGCACAAATAGGCCACTTTTTGCGCGACCTTTTTCTCTTCTGCGCACGCTGATAGACCGCATTGAGGTGCTGAGAAGCCAGCAAGAGAAGTATATGTTGTGGACAAAATTGTCTTTGCAATGAAGTTCGTAGCTTCAAAAAAGAATCAATCTGCTTGAAGTTACAGCGATTTGAAAAAAAGTTTTGTAAGTGCCCGGGAACTTTCTCTACAATCTAATATTCCCTCTGTACTTTATCTTGATACTCATCCAATTTCCAAGTCACCAACCTATCTGGGACAAGATATTGTAAAAGGATCAGTCTCTGGTAAGAAGTCAAACGTTTACTCTTCTCTGAACCTGGGCATCCAGAATTGATGTTGATAGTTGTTATATGATAATATGCCACTGCCAGGTTTGTACGGTGGAATTCCTTATTGGCCTTACGTTTCGACAAAATCGTCTTCGTTGGAGACCCGATAGGCCTTCAATTTCTGCCTTAATTCAAGCTTGATGTGACTGGTGCGAGTTTCGGAGGACAAAACCATGCTTAAGTGCTGCTGCCTGGGCTCAGCAACCGGCCTGCAAGTTCTTCGGAACGGGTTTGTTAGGGTTTTCGCGGATTCTCGACTTCTATTCGGAATCACGGACATGTGAAGGTCCGGAACCACCAAAACATGGAAGTAGAAAATCTGGGTGGACGGTGCCTTTAAGGGTTAATGGGGGCTTGGCAAAAAATAGACTTTTCCTGTGAGATGCCCAGAGAGAAATGCAACGTCGGATGTTGCACAAAATTTTATGGAAACTCAGATTTTTGCATGGTCACAGAAGGTAGTAATGTTCAGAATTTGAGCTTGTAGGCCTCCCTTGCTAGTTTCCTTTCCATTCGACGACGCAAGCTTGTGAAGTACCAAATTCTCTGAAATCATGTTATGTTCTCAGGTGTTCATCTCAATATAACTAAAAGCTGACTAACTCTCGGATGCTTTTTGTCAAAATCATGCAATGCTTTATAGTATTCTTTCAAGGTCATATTCTTGTTGCTTCCTATAGCACTGTACTCTTTGTAGTCATTCACTAGTCCTCGCAAAGCCTTCAGTGCCATATTATCAATTTTCTTCTTAAACTGCTCTCTTGATTTAATGGACTTCTTCAATTCGTCCTGAAAACTGATTTTTGATCAAAACAATAAGAATAGACATGTTTATGTTTTGCTAGACATCTATCTACACAGACTTTCTAGCTAACAACTAACCATTCTTTCCGTCTCCCAATCCAACAGCTTTTGTTTCAACTCCGCTAAGGTCATATTCTCGTATTTCTTGATGCCATCTTTCTCTTCTGGATGGTAGTGATGCCAGAGTAGGAATGAGTATATATGAGTCAAACCGCTTGAGGCACAAAGGAGCACGATAAGTGCAGTTTGAAGTGCGGACATTCCTGATAAAATGTGCCGAAGTTATAATCTGTACCAATCGAGATGGGGTCAAAGCGTTACCCGAAATCGCGCCAACGCTAAGGCCTAAGGATATTCCACGCGGTTACGTCAAATCACCGATCCACGCGACTTGGCGATTTGCCAGATGTTCACAGATTAACTGTGCGCGGGTCTCAAGCATAGTCGCGTAACTTTTGTAAGTCGTAGCGAACCATCAAGTCTTGCCCCAGCAAAGCGCTTTTTACGAGCAGTGATAAAGAGTCGTTGCGTTTTGAATCGCATAGCGACTAAAATCCTGAGGCATGCCTTGGACCTAAGAGATTCGCGTAGGAGACCCCTTCTGGTCGGCTATAGCAGTTTGTTTAGTGCGAGCCTCTGACTGAACAGTGCTGCAGCAGCGATTAATTAGACAACAGAACCTGACTGTTATTAGAGACTCAAGCATGCTTAATTGAACAAGTTGCGCAAACTCCTCATAAAGGGAAGAAGAAGGGTGTATGCCCTTCTGAACCGCTTCGTCCTAGCGATAATTACTCTGCCCGGGCGGCGTTAATAAGTCCGCCTTTCTTATAATAATATATCAGAGTTTTCAAATACTTCCGAGCATTCTAAAGCAAGCGAGGCACTCGTATAAAGATAGTGACGATGTTTGAATTGAGAAGACAAAAAGTTGAAAAAGTTGCATGTTTTTTTACTGGCCTTTCGTGATTTCTTCGCCCTTCCCACTTTTCAAAACACCATTAAGTCTGCACGTGTAAGCTGAAGAAATCACCTAAGCTGCCCACATATAATATAACATTTTTGAGTTTTATGGGAAACTCGAAATCTTGTTTAATTCTTTTTATCATGAGATTGCCTTTGCAGTCCAATTCAGACGTCTCTAACGACAGCATAGCTCTCGCCTACCCAAGCGCCGCGGCAGCGCTGACCAATCAGAGGCGCGCAGTAATTAGGCTGCTAATGCTAGCGGTTCAGAAGGGCCGTTTCCCGAAGAAGAAATCTCCAAATCTACACGAAAATGTGAAAGATTCTTGAATTGGTAAAGCCAAGTGCACGAAATCGCCTGGAAGCCTGTAAAGAAACGTGCGCGCGAGTGGCTGACGCGCGACTGCTGAGCGTTGCCGCTGGTGACTCAAGCACGCATGCTGCTAAGCGTAGCCCGTAGGCTATCTCATCAACAGCACACTCAGCACGCTCGCCTGCGCTTCGTTTACAGTGTTTCGAGCGGTTTTGTGCTATCGACTTTGTCTTCACAACTCGAAGTCAACCTTCTAGTGAAAAAGTGCACACGCGTGCTTTGTAGTGCTCGGAACAATATAACACTTGCTAATGGCTGCAATGTTAACAGTCCGTGTACCTTGCTCAGCTGTAGATGTTCGATTACGCTTTGCTCTCAGAGAATAAACAAAGGTCAAAAATTATTAAATTTTATGTCTAAAGATGAGAGCATACGTAAATCGCCATGAGAGACTATATTGACTGTGGAGATCAAATTTCTGTAGTTCATGACTTGTCGTTCCAAACGACTTTAAACTCGTACAAGCGACAAGTGTCAAACAGAAAATTCAATTCTAAGAAAAGTTCTAAGTTGAAATGACAATAATTCGTAAAAGATGCGAGCAAAAGTCAAATTCAGCCTTACCAAGTGTCATTCGTAAATCAGCATTTCAAGGAAGTGGAATTTGGAGCAAAAGTCAGTTTTTATGTCTTGCGGCATATGGCACAATGACAAGCAAAAAGTAATTTCTTTGATTACTTACCAATGATAATTTGATAGTGTTGATTTCTGGAAGTTCTAGCTTTCTGCGCGAACTTCATGTGATAAAGTTCACTAAAACAAATTCAAACACCTGTCCTTGCAGTTCAAGGAACAACAATAACTTCAGACAGCTAAGATAAGCCTTAGCGCATAAGATTTTCGATAGTATCACAAACAACTCGTCCAATTTGATAAGGAGGCGAGCGCCCGCTGGCTTTTGGACAGACTGATTAGCTTCAAGACGGAGCGGTGCAGAAATACACTTGGTGTGCTTTAGATTGAGACAAACAGCAGCTGAGAATGAGCGCATGTGTGAGTCCTAGGAATTGACTATTCTGCATCCAATTCTCACACCTTATAAGCCATTGCTCACGTTAAATGTGTGAATGATACAGTTATAGCGATTTGATGGGTACTCCGCTTGCAACGTTTCTCTCATTCTTCGATTTCGACAGTCCCACTAAAATATTCAAATAAGAGCTATGCATGCAACGCTATAGAGCTACTGCGGGCTCGGTATGTGTTGTCCAGGGCTTTGGCTATATCCTCTCAGACAGTTCGCAAAATATTTCCGGAGGGCAGTGAAAATCTGGCACATTTTCGGAGGGCGCTCTTAGCCGTTGCAGGAGCGGGGCGAGGGGCGATCCACTCGCGGTGACGTCACCAAAAGCCGAGAAGCATACCTCCGGAGACTTCGCAAATTTGTGCTCCGGAGGTGAGTGTGCCCCAGATTTGCGAGACCAGAGAGCTCTGGGCGCGCAGCACCTCCGGAACGCTGAGGTACGCAGTCAATCTGCCCAGGACCACTTGGTCTCCTTGCTGATATTGATTGGTCATGGCAATCACTCTTTCCTACAGCACTCGTTGGTTATGCCTTTTTATACCCATCCTTTGTATTCCGTTGAGTCTTTACTCAGCTCTAGTATTTTAGTATTAGTATTTACAGTATTTCAGTATTTACATAGTATTTTTTCCAGTTCTTCCGCGTCTTCCACTTCGTCTTCGTCGCTCTTCGCAAGCATCAACATCGACATCGACTCATCTCTTCTCCAGGAAAGTAAAATATTAGGTGATTATAGTGATGTTCTTACACGTAGCACATATCACTTGTGAAGTGTTTTTTAGCACTCTGCATCTCATTGTGTGCGGTTGCACTCTTCTACCTTTTGACAAGCACCGTCCTTTGGACCGTATCAAAGTGAGTGCCCCTTTGGTTTGTACATCTGTGAGTTCAACCGGTTTATGGGCTCATCCCTACTACTTCACCAGCGAGACCAATAGTGGAGGGGGTGAACCGGATAAAAATTAAATCTGATATCGGCCTGAGGTACCAAAGTGATTTTGTTCTGGGGTCACAGCTAAAAATGTGAAAAGTTAGGGGCAGCAGGCGTTCTTGCCTTAGAGCAATTTCATGGTGAGTAATTCGAGATGTAGAGTGGTATAGCCACGATCTCGTTTTGTCATTGCTTGTGTAAGTCAGATAAGAACGAGGATTCTACTTGAAAACGAATATAATTCATCTCATATGCATCTCCTACGGTAGCGCTATTTTCTGTGTTACAGTGTCGTGGGTGTATATGGCACATGTGGAAATCGCGAATTTGGAATCCAGAACTCTCCTTTGACGAGTTCAAGAGTGTTGATTTTGGATATCATACTCTTTTTAGGTTTCGAAATCTTTTTACGGTTTTCTGGTCTCCTCCTTTTTTGTGTCCACTTAGCGTTTTTCGAACGCTAATAATCATACATAGGGGACAGAGGATTGATATCGCTATCATACTGTACTCATTCCACCCAGGGCCACCTGCTCACACGCTATTAGCGGTACCGTCTCCTTGCCGATAATGGTCGCGTCATGCCGACGTAGAATTGGGGAAATGAGTCCGGTAAGTCTCGTTTTATACTCACGTTGTGATCAATTTTCCAGTGTCAAAATGTTTCAGATAAAGAGGAACATCAAACGAGAGATGGACGAATCAAAATCAACGTTGGTGGCACCGATTTTCGAGACCACGGTATTCTCAACATTGGATAACACTGTGAGGTTTAAATTTCAACGCTAGCATGTGTCACCAGAAGATAGGTTGAAATCAAAGGTGCTCTCCTCAGCGTTCCGCTACCGTAACCACGAAGACCACAAAGAGCTGTTTGTGGACCCGGCTTACTTCGAAAAGTTCTATTCGGCTTTTATCCTTACAGTACTACAGCTGAAGAGAGGTTACAGACCAAATTAAGGTTACTTTGTATTCAACACCTCTTCCTTTCTGGAAACCAGCTTGAGCCAGAATTAATGCGAAAAGCGCAGACAGATGAATGGAAGGTTAGGTTACACTCTATGGAAGAATGCAAAAGGGTTGATAGAAACTTTTTGGAAAAACTTCTAGGAACTAATTTAACACTTGGTTTGTCTTGTGCAAGTGCAGTTGGAATGGTTGGTGTCAGGAGCTAAGTAAAAGTTTAGCACTGGTGGGTTCTGAAGTAGGAGCAGAGACATAACGCGATGGAGACATCAGTACAAATTCCCTTTCGCCTCTCAGAATCTCATTTTCAGAAAAATCAAGAATCCTGAGCGAAAACATACAGGTAACTCCTTCTCATGAGGAGTCTTTCAATGTGGATGCAAGCTCGGAGTAATGGTGGAGAAACTGTCTTTCCTCAAAATCTGCGGCTGCCGCAGGTTTTGAGGGGGGTGCCGCAGGCCATTAACTATGTCATAAAAACATTTTTAGCAAACCTTATTTATATGGATCGATAGCCTAGATCTCCTAGTTTTCACAGGAGTGATGTGAGCCTGATTCGTCTTCTTAGCTCTGAGTAATATTTGGTGAAAGCACAGCGATCAAATTCGAAAAATGGGAAAAACGAGATTTTGGTTGGCTTCTAATTCCACAGTTTGCAGGTCTTCTGAAGCGGGATTCCTGAAGTGGACAAAGAAGGAGTAGTGCTTTGTCTTGATTGCAAAAACGGATGGCTAATTCACCTTTGAAACAAAGTTATCCATGTTGGAATTTGACCATTTCACTGAAGTAGCCTAGTATCTTGAATCTTCAGAATCCGCTCAAACATCGTCTACAGGGGTTAATTGACATGCTAATTATGGATATGCTGCCATTATGTTTGAGCCTTCAAGTAATGCTATCTTAAGTGTATAGTTCAGGGAGGGGGGGGGGTCTTATAAGACGGCAATCAGAGGGGGGGGGGTCGTAACCAGCGATCGTGTGCCACACCCCTTGCTTGACCCTGTTCATGACTCATTCGTCTATTGCCATCAGCCGTTCGCCTTCGGCCTGGTTAGTTAATGATTAAACTACACAGTTTGATGAGATTGCTTGTCCATTTTTTTTTGCAAAATGCCTCCATTTTCCGTTGTTTTATAAATTCTAATTTTTGGCAATGAATTCTATTCAGAAGGATAGAACTTTTCTCATGTGGCAAGCATGTGAAAATTAAAGTTGTTGGAACAATTTTCGAGACTTGTTTTTCTACATTGACAAGAATAAATGTTAATGTGAGCCATTTTGCTTTTTTTGCCTGTTACTACCGTCATCATGCCAGTGTCTGAAGGTGCTCTCCGCTATGGTAGCCGAATGTCGGCGAAATGAAGAAGAATTGAGTGAAAACCTGTTTGAGAGACATTATTTACATTTTACATCGTAGATAGGAATCCGAATCTATTCGCAAAAATCAGAAAACTGTGACTTCGGTACATATCAAGCTGATCCCTGATTTTCAGGTCCTGGTTTCCCTGAAAAACAAGAAAAATTTTGTTCCTCCTTCTGACGATGGTGTCAAAGAAGCTCTTGGAAGAGAAGCCGAAGTGCTGCTTTGTTTGAAGTGAAAAACCTGTTTGAGAGACATTATTTAGTTCTACATCGTAAATAGGAATCCGAAGAGCGCTATCGAATTGTACTGAGGTTTTTGCTAAGTATGATAACATTTGATCACTAGTACAAATAAATGTTGTGTCTAGTAGTGTTCGCTTTTTTTGATAAAAGGTAGTTTAGAGTGGGGATTGAGTGTCTAGAGGTAGTTTAGGTGGGGTCAAGGGGCTGAAACAGAGTTTTCTTGCTTAATTGGGGGTAGTTACAGTATGTCTAGTTCAATTTAAGGCTAGCTATAGTATGCCAGCGCGAAAATGCAGGGTTTCCAGAGCAAAGTAGGCTTTCGGGAGACTTCCGGAGCACAAATATGGGAAGGATTCGGAGAATGAGTGGCCAACCACCGCTGGGGAGACCCCGGCGGTTCTCCATTTTGTCCTCCTGAAGTATGCCGTCGATCATCTGAGCTCTATTGAAGCGACGATCCTCCCGGCGAGTGCGCTGCGTTTTCTCGGCTTGGCTTCTCGAACTGATCCGAGCGCAGTCCTTATCACACTGTCAAAACTTATTCGAGCCACTCAGACACTCGCACCGGCCGGCGGTCGCACAAAGACCGGATGGTGGGACCACTGTCAATTTCACTTAGCCGCGTAATCTACGCCCGCCGGCCGGTATGTGTCAGCCGCGCAACAAAATGGTTGTGGGGCGCGATTCTTCTTCGTTTTGCAGCCTTCGCTTTGCCCCCCCCCCCCCCTCCCAATTACAAAACGTAGTACAAGACCGCAAAAACATATCCATTTGTTGTATAAGCATACATAGTGAGGAAATATTTACAAAGAAGACTGGTACGTAAAGCCTAATACAATATGCCTCTAATAAAGCTATGAAATTACAAGTTTCCTCTTTCTTGAACCTCGGCATTGTTAGTATGATGTGTTAGTGAGTAAGCGGTGGAGGAGGCCTTCGAAAACGACGATTTAATCGAAACGTTCGGCCGCCATTAACAATAAAGATCTACTAACCTCGACTGGCTTACTCACTTACTAACACATCAAAGCTATGAAATTTGGACGTTTCTTATCCACGAGAAGATGACGTTTCTTTGCACATGTGAACATCCATTCGACGCAAAAGGTACACATCGGACCGCTACTCATTTTGATTTGACTAGTTGCTGCACTCTGTATTCTTTAGGGTGACGCTCATCTCACAACGGACATCTGCAAACGAGATAAGCTTTTCACAAATGAGATCATTAATACCAAGACCTATCTGCTCAGAAACTGCTATTTATCAGTGAGCGGAGTAACCCAAAGGCCTATTCCAGGAGGCGTTTAGTGGATGTTTCCCTAAACCACTCACCAAAATTAGTTTCTGGCAAATGATCGGTGTAAACCCACTTACTAACTGCTGGAGTGTACGCAATGATAGGCATAGGAATACCGCGAATTCGTAGAACATGAGATATATTCAGCATCCGTAGATCAGCAGAGTTCTAAAATAATCAGCAGAGGAAAGGTAGTCCGTGAACGCATTCTGCGAAGAATAAGATAGTTGAAAGGTCATAGTCGTTAGCATAAGTGAGATGTTGGTATCGATGACCATGATCAGGTTCCATGAGTAGAATAACATTTCAGACACATGCAGCATAACGCAACTGTCTCTGAAACACGTCATTTTGGTTTTTTGTTCACTTATCAAAAATAAACGCGAACCTAGATTCTATACTTCGCGAGCAGCACGTTTCAGCCTGGTATCCCCTGTTTTTGACCATTTAAGACGAGCACGATACAATTTGCAAAAAGGGACTACAAACGTCTTAATTTTCCTTCGACGAAAAAGAATACAGTGAAATGGGATAACGTTAACTCATAATGCGGCGAAGTTCTGAGCGTCTTCCAGTACTACAGCACCCATAATCTCCAGATAAACATACATAAATATTTTGCGGGTTCAAGTCAGCTAGCTTTGACCGGGGGGCTCGCTGCCGCCCAAAAAGCGGGGTCTTAATAGAAGGAGCAAGATTCTGCAGAATTGGGTAAAGCGTTCTTTCCTTCCGCTTGCTGATCTATATAATCATATGTCTACGTCATTATGGTAAGGGCTTCAGTACTTGTGTTTCATCTGCAAAACTCACCTTTGTTCTGTGACTGAGGAATGGCTGGTCTTTTGATTTTCTTTCGTGTTCATATTTTTGTTGTGCGATTTCGGTCTTTTAATGGTACACCATGAGTGTATATATAAATAAAATAAAATAAAAATAAACAGAAACATCAACGAAACAAAGAAGTCGCGACTGCATAAATAAAAAAAAGTAGAGCGAGCCTTTCCTATGAGGCTCGATCATGTAATGTTTGAATCCCAAGCAGTGGTATCAACGCAGAGTACTGACCCTAGATAGATACCGGCTGGCGACCGTTTGATCGGCCGCCGGCTGGTATGATTTTTTGGAGCGGTCACCGGCCGGCATTTAGCTTCGCCCAGATTTATGGAACGGCCGCCGGCCGGAAGGCCGTCGTCGGACGGTCGTCGGCCGGTGCGAGTGTCTGAGCAAGCTGAGCCGATTATACAGCAGGCCTAGAAGATGTGCAGGCGCCTTTTTTCGTGGTCCCATCCGAAACAACTACCATTTAGCAAAACCAGTAAAACAAACAACCAATTAGACACATTCAAGTCTTCCAAAAAGGACTTGATAAGCATATTAGAACAACAACAGAATTGCCACAGAAGCCCGGCGACTTTAAGTTTGAAGGACTTTCCTGATATTATAATACTTTTTCTCCAGAAAATCTATAAAAATATATTTGCACGTTTTGTTCTGGAAGCTGTGAATGTCTACGCGCAAGGTGGCCCACTTTAGGTGTGACGAGCTCTTAAAGAATCCAGTTTTCAAGCTTTTCTCTCAATTTTTTGTTTTGCAATTCGTTTCCATGTTACTAGTATCGTAGTCACACTTCCAGGTAAGGGAACTATAATAAGAAAGTTTCTTGCAAATTCTGAGTGTTTATTCTCGTCAGCTAAGATCTATAGGAAATCCAGTGATACTTCTTGGATCAAGCCCTGCAAATCCTATTGTACCAACACTTTCAAATCAAGCAAATGCGGAGATGTCATGCTGGAAGTGACCGCGCATTCTGAAGATCGCGGAAAAAACTAGATGCTTGCATTAGAAAGCGTAGCGCGCATTTATGAATGTGATTAAAGGATTTTTATCAAAATGTTTGACTATCAGATAGCAATCATTTGCAATTGGATTGTTTATTGCAGATGCGAAAGTTTGATTGCGTCACATTCCATACAGACCGCCCTGTTTACAACTAGCTGAGCAATTAATACTTTTCATCTTCAGAGTAAAAGTAGTTTCTGGATTTCATCAAACTCACAATACATATCTCATGGAGTCTGCATTATTCTAGCTTGTAGCGCGCCCTTCGAGAAAATCACACCTATATCTACATCGCAGTTACGCAGAATATATCTTTCACCACTCAAAGTAAATTTGAATAGGAGAAAAGTCTGTAATCTATACTCAAGAAGGGAGAAATGGGTGGCTAAAATTGCTGATCATCACCTTATAAAGCTATCAAATCAGCGAAAACAACATTTTTTCGAAACAAAGAAACTCGCCCTGCGACACAAGAATAGCTCCTTCACATGTATAGATGCAACTGGCAAACCGAATGCTCCAGTATAACTAAAAATGAAATGCTACAAACACATAAAACAACCCAATCGCTTTTTGATTCGTTTATGATGGTAAGTGGTGCCAGATCAACTTTTTCGCTCAGTTATCTGGTGCTGGGGTTCCGCTGTGCATTTAAAACTCCGGCGGCTCCCCAGCGGCTTCCCACTTCAGGCGGAACTTCTGCCAATTTATCCAGCGGAGATCCTAAAAATCAATTTCGCCGGAACCCAGCACTTTGCGGCAAGTAATTAGATATAAACACTATTTATAGCCCCTGAGCCCCACTCAAAGCTCTAGGAAACTGAAACCTCTCAATTTTTTTTGAAAAAAGGAACACTACTAAACATAATACTATCTATTCATACTAATAAATTAAAAAACACAAGATATAGGGATAATACGATAGCAGGCCTTCAATGGACGAAGCAATCACACAAATAAGTGATAGATATAGTGATATAGTGATAATACTATATACAGTGACCGTCAAGAAGTTGCGGACAAGTCGCCCTCCTTTTTTCATCGTTCATTTTCGGATGAGAAACAAGAACGAAAAGATGAATGGATTGCATTCGGTAATAGAGCTCTTCAAATGCTACAACCCAGACGTTGCGCTTTCTGGAAAACTTGTATACTAAAGATTTAGATTCTAGAAATTTTGAGAATCTTTTTCTAGAAAAAGTCTGAAAATGGCCTCGTCACAATGTTGCGGACAATAATTCTTCGAACGCGAGAATATTCTTTAAGTTTTTTTGGAGCAAGAACAGAAGTTTTCCGAACAGGTAAGCATACTATATCATAGAGCTCATCGAGGACAATAATCAGGTGGTGGTTACTTCCAAAAAAACTCAAGCTCGAATTTTTATTTTGCTTTTTTTCAAGAGATGACTTCTAATTACCTTTTTCAAGCCAAATCTCTTCACATGGGGACCTATTCAAAACATCCTAACAAAGCTGTTTAAATAAAAAAGGATGCAGTCCTATATGCATCGGAAGTGTGCTGGTGAGTTTCTTTGCTGAAAATGGCTCTTAACAGTGCGTGCACGTGACCCTACCTGCACCTCATCACTGACTTGCACCGCTTTGCAAGCTTGTAGCTCAGCCATCTGGCATTCTGCGAGCCTGTTCTTAGGCTCATTCGAAAGTGCGTGACTTCCTCGACACGATGGTATGCGAAAGAAGTTCAGTTTGAGTAATCTCGGAAATTTTACGGATGGGTTAAAAAAGCGCACAGTGAAGGTGTTGGAGTAAAAGCTTCTATCAACACTAGAATTCTTAGAGCTTCGAAATGGGTCTGTTGCAAAATTGGCAGTTTTGAACTTCCAGAATGAAACTAGTAGCGGAAAGAGCTTTCTTCAACTTTAGCTGAAAAATTATTAGCCTACAACTGAAGGTTGCGCTTTTTCATCCCATCCGCGAAATCTCCGGGATTGCTCAAACTGAACCTATTTGCATACCATCATGTTGAGAAAGTCACGCCCTTTGGAATGAACCTAAGTACAGGCTCTGGAGTGCCTGACGGCTAAGCTACAAAGCTGCAAAGCGGTGCAAGTCAGTAATGAGCTGCAGCTAGGGTCATGTGCTCGCATTGTTAGGAGTCATTTTCGGCCAAGAAACTCACCAGTACAGGTCCGATGCTTACAAGGGAACGGTCAGAAGTCGAAGTGGCCGATCCACATTCAAATCTGTCTTCCATATCTGCAGAGCGCCTTTGTAGGTGAAGTTATGAGCAGCTTTACTGCGAAAAAAAATCGTATGCACAAACTGCGAAATTAGGCACACTATTGCTCTTTTAGCTCACCTCGAGGTACGGATCACAAAAAGTGACCTACAAAGGCCTAGTTGCATGTTTTGGTCCAACACTGAGCCGAGACTAGCTTTGTACGGCCAAGTTTGCACTTCACACGCACAGTTTCTTAGCAAAATAATGGCCTGCAATGGCTTATAATTTCGTCCACAAAAGCGCTCTGCGGATAAGAAAGACAAATTTAGAGTCAGCGTTCAATGCTGCACCTAATGGTATGCAGCTTGTATAGATTGGCCACTTCGACTTCTCACCATTCCCTTGTTAGAGGATGGCAGAGAGCATCCATTTTATCCGAACAGCCCTACTGAGATGTTTCAAATGGATTCTCATGTGAAGAAATTTGCTTTGAAAGAGAAAAATAGAAGTTAATTTTTGAAAAAAAAGCAAGACAAAATTCAAGTTGCGTTTTCTGTGAGTAAAAACTACTTGATTGTTGTCCTTGATGAGCTCTACGATATAGTATGCTTACCTGTTCGGAAAAGTTCCGTTCTTGCTCCAAAAAAGACCTAAAAGAAAATTTTTGCGTTCGAAGCATTATTGTCCGCGACACTGTGACGCGGCCATTTCCGGACTTTTTCCGGAAAAAGATTTTTAAAATCTTTAGAATACATATTTTCTAGAAAGCGCAATGTTGGGCTGTAGCTCGAAGAGCTCTATTGCCTCATGCAATCCAATCATTTTTTTCATCCTTGTTTTTCATCCGAAAACTAACGATGAAAAAAGGAAGGCGACTTGTTCGCAACTTTTTGACGGTCACAATGTTGTATAACAGGCGAGCAATGGACGAGGCAATCTCACAAATAAGTGTTATAGATTGAATAAGGAAATGAAAACAGGTAGGCACACAAGTTAAACAAGCTAATTAATAAGAATTGAGATGAAGAAAAGCATGGTGATAATAGACGCTCGTTTTTCTTTGAGAATAGAATCAAAGAGATCCAAATGAGAAAGGACAAAAAATATGTATAAGAAATTGGTGTCATAACAACGAATATGACATGGGAATAATTAGCGAAAACAATGAAGAGGACACAGAAGATATGAGGCAGAAGTGGTCATTCAGTAACCTGGAAGAGAGTGATAACAATTAGTGAAGTCGGAGCCGAAAAAATAAGGAAAATTATTTTTGGAGTGCAGAGGCATTCCTCTGAAACAAGTACTATACAATAACTTAAAACAAAAATCGAAACCTTGACACATAGCCACATATAAGCATGCGTACATACATCAATAGCTCACCTTGTGTAGATGGATTTCAACTCCCTTGAGAGGCACTGAGACCATGACATCAGACCATGACACCCTAGCTCACTTCACAGCAAATCATCAAGCACATCCCTTCACAAACAAGCCATCAAGCAGAAACCAGCAGATACGAGTCACACCTGGCTGTAAACACAGAACATTACGTTGGCACTAACCATAAATGCTGTAATAGAAGGGTTTAGGAGAAAAAAGACTTGCTTTCGAACTCTTGGCAACACTTCAATGCCGCAGTCAACAATTTCGATGGAGCAAGTCTGCAAATGAGCCTGTGATTAGACTTAACGTTTTAGCAGATTTTGCTCAAATTTAGGGGACTGCAACAAGGATACGGCATACTTAATGACAGGTAATAAACTTGCAAGGAAATCGATGTGGTTTATCAACTTGAGAAAAAGTCAAATAGGAACTTGCGAGACTTTCGAAAGTGGCGATCAAAAGCTACTCCTGTGAGATATAGAAACAAGAAACTAAATCAGAACGTAGGAGGACATATAAACTAAAATACATGAATGCTCCAAGTCTTTTTCGAAATCTTGAGCAATTTGAGCATGCGGACCTTGATGAGGATTGGGTTGAAACTACCGCATTCTACGCTTGTCGTTAAGCTCCATCGACAGGCATGAAAATCTTCTTTATCAACTTTAATCGTACTTAGGTTTTCTTATTATCTGCTTCAGTCATTTACGGATAATTTCCCCAAGGTGCGCGGTCATTCTTACTGAAATTTACCCCACCACTAACAGATAATGTTCATTATCTATAACTTTGTTCATTCAAATTCTTAACTTAAATTATCAGTTTTGTCATCCTCTGAAGTTTTCTTCATCATTGCTAGCGTCAATAGTACAACTGTCACACCCAGTAAACGCTGATTTGTCACCACTTCTTGCAAGTTATAAAAGTGCGACACCAGCTGATAGCGGCGCAAGAGAAAGTGCAATCAGAAACGTAGCGCAAGGTCAGGCGTCGAATTATTACTACTTGCGCATTATTTGTTCTGTGCTTTAGTCGATTTCCTTTCACTTGCCATCATTCCCAAGAAATTTTTGTTCAGAATGGCACCTGAAAGAAAGATTCATGCTCGTTTACCAGCTGCATCGGTAGATATATCTGTTCTCGGAGAGAAGTTAACGTTTCAAAATGGTCGAATAGCTTGGAATCGATTTCTCAAGGTATAATGAATGAGAACATTTTAAGACTTCTCGTAAAAGTTGGTTATACAATTTTTTGTAACTTTTTTTCAGATTTGCTCACCTAACTGATTGCATACAGATTTTTCTATAGATTTAGGCTGCTCTTACGGAACGATTGAGCTCCTGGGACCCTGTTGATCTCAAGAAACGTGGCATTCCACCCCAAAGAATTATAAATCTCTATGATAAATGGGGCCATGGAGGATTTGGCATGATCCTTACTGGGAATGTATGCGTTGATCCGGTGAGTGATACCCTCATGAAAAGTCACAAGTGACTGAAAATTCAAAAAAAAAATCTTATTGAAATGGAGAATCTAACCTAGCATCTGCCATATTCTATTTGTCATATTTTCTTTTTCCAGTACAACCTTGAAGCAGCTGGAAATGCGATATTTTGCAAAGAAAATGATACTCCAGCTTTGAGGGCAGCTTGCAAGGAATGGGTAACAGCGATGAAACAAGATGGTGCTCTAGCAGTAGTACAGTTATCACATGTGAGTCAAATGTCAATATCAAGCTTGGAAACAATGTCCAGAAAAAGTGGGGTAATCGACTTCTTATGAGTAATCAATGATTCTTTCGTGGCCGAGCAATTCACTTTGGAACTCTCGCCCAGTACCGTACTCGAGAACGCTGATGGTCGGGGGATACGATACTGAGGAGAGTTTGGAGTTGTATTTCTTGTTCGTGAATGAACCATATGAGCTGCAATTTGGGCAAAAATTTAGTTGGGGCTTTCCGTTCTTATACGTAATTTATTCAAGTGCCCAGGTTTCTAACATCGCAATCAGGCCTTGAATTTGTGGGATATCGAGACCCACAATGTCACCTCTAACCACAATTTCCATTTTAGGCAGGCAGACAAACTCCTGAACTAATCAATCCGCATCCATTCTCGTGCTCCGATGTACAGTTGACAGTAAAGAGACGTTTTATGGGTTTCGGAAAGCCTGTTCCTTTATCAGTTGAGCAGATCAAAACCGAAGTCATTGATCGATTTGTGTTTGCTGCCAAATTTGCTTTCGAGTTAGGTAAGTGTGCTTTGGCAAAGATTTGTACCACTTTTGTTCCTGTGATTCTGAGTATTTTCAAATTATGATTTTTGCCATCTCCTCCTCCTATCCACGCTGATCAAACCAAAAATTATTTTGAATCCAAAAAATTCAGGATTCGATGGAGTACAACTCCATGCTGCCCACGGATATCTACTTTCTCAATTTATGTCACCACTTACCAATAAACGTACTGATCAATATGGTGGATCAGCTGAAAATCGAATGCGAGTAGTTCGAGAAATTTTCCAGGCCATAAGGTACTCTAAATTAGGCTTGTATAAATTTCTGAACCTTTTTTTTTAAGAAAGGAGATTGACCCTTCGACGGGATTTCTGGTAGGGATCAAAACAAATTCCGTTGAGTTCCAGGATAATGGCCTGAAAGTAGACGATGCAAAATTGATGTGTAAAATGATGGAGGTAATTACATTTCTTCTGTGATGAAATTTAGTTTCTCAATTTTATGTTTTGTCATTTTTAGGACTGTGGGTTCGATTTTGTGGAACTTTCGGGTGGAAACATTGAACGGCTAGCATTTCAACACATGCGTGATTCTACCAGGCAAAGAGAAGCATTTTTCTTGGATTTTGCAACACAGGTGAATTTTTTTCTAAGGCAGCGTTCAGACAAAATCTATCCTTCCCCAATTTACCTAAGTCTTCAAGAAGGCCCCAGGAGTAGAACATTTGCGTTGGTGCGATCCTCTGTCCATTGCATGGAAAATATGACCCTGGGACCCACGATAGGGCCATAAAGCCACGCCCACTTTATCGAGCTCCGCCCATAGAGTAAAGACGTCTGTACCTTTAGAATAGAGCTCGCAGAAAAGGATTTTTTGGGAGTTTTGCACATTTTGCACTTCATATCAGTGATCAGTGCCAGGAAAGGTCTCGGAACGAGAAATAAGAAGATCTCTGTGGATGCTGCCTAATTTTTCTCATCCAGCCTTCCAACCCGCGATTTTTCAGATCCGACCAGTTTTTGAAAAAACCAAAGTGTATGTGACTGGTGGATTTCGAACTGCACCGGCTATGGTAAAAGCCATCACTGACGGAACTACTGATGGAATCGGGCTTGGAAGACCAATCACAGCTGAACCGGGTGAGTAAGCAAATTTAAGCCTAAATTACTGAACTCAAGGCAATTTTCCAGATTTACCCGCGAAAATTCTACAAGGAGAGTGTTTTGCTGCAGCTGATACGCAGCTTGACCAAGATGACTTTGGCATCACATCCACTGCCAGTAATACGCAAATGGGACAGATGGGCAGGAGATCGTATGAAGAAGTGGAAAGGTTTGTGATGTTTTGTTTCCAAATCTTAGCCGTGAGTAAACAATGAAAAGCATTTACTAAGCTCCTTTCCTCAGTCACATGACTGTCACAATATTACAAACTGTTAAAGTTTATTTATTTGTCAGACTAGTTATTCAGTAGCTTGATTATTTACACAAACAGATGCAAACCCTGAAAAAATAATTTTCTGAGAAAATATTGAAAACTAAACTATTGGTCCTTTGCGTCTCAACCAAAACTAACCATAAAATTAACGCAACAATACAGAATTTTGAATTTATCTAAAGCGTCAGGTGAATTTGTCTGATCATTTCGTATTTCTGCCCGAAGATTAATTGTATGAACGTCACGAGTATTTCTACCCTCTGTTGGGCTATCACTCGCGAGTTAATGCACAAAAATTGATTCAAAAATGTATTTTTATCAAACCCTTTCTTTACACCACAGCCTTAGCGCAAAGTTGCCGCAAACTAGCAGAAAATGTTGAAAAAAAAATGAATGGGGAGGCAGAGCTATTATGACGACTTCCATTTATCTACTTTCATAACAACTGCATTTTATTGTCGTCACTAATTGAACTTTTTTAGTATCTGTGATGACATCGCTGATCTCAGTCATCCAGAAGAGGCCGAAAACTACAAGAAAGCTGCTATGGAATATTTTGAAGAAATGCGATTGACTGTGGAAAGTGGACAACCCGTACAAGGCGTATTTGACTATGTGAACATATTAGCATAAGGCAAGCGCAGTTCTTTGTATGTGTATTTTATAACATGGATTTGATAAATAAGTTGCCTTTTCAAGCATCAGATACTAGCTGTAAAGGTTGATGAAAGTGTTTGATTTTTTAGACCTACTTTACGCTTACGCAATGTGGCTCAGTTAGTGGAAATCCACAAAATTTCTTCTTCTTCTATTTCCTCTGCAAGCGCAAATTAAAAGATGTTAAGTGTTGTGTACTTGAAGTGAGTGTATATCTACGTGTAAAGCTGGCACTTTGTCAAGTTGTGAGCGATGGTTCATGTGGTCTATGGAAGTCTGCAGGACATATGAATTTGAGACTCTCGATATCGACGAAGGCTTTGTTGCATAGCGTTTTGCGCATTTTAAAGCATTGTGATTGGATTGTCGCATGCGTAAGTATTCATCATCAGGGTCGAGCAAGAGGTGTGGCACACAAGCGCCGGATACGACCCCCCCCCCTCCCACCCCATCTTCTCTCAATACCCCCCCCCCCGTGCATTATCGTTTGCCTTCCGTGGGCATAACACAAAGGCTTTACCATGCTTAATTAGGCACATATTCGTAATTAGCATGTCAAATAAACACCATGGGCCAAGTTTTAACAAATTCTGTGAGTTCCAATATTGCACCACCGAGTGAAGTGATCATTTTCAAACATGAATGACTATGGCCCGTAGTAAAGCTGCTTCAGTCGATCTCAACTGAATAAAACTTCAGTTGAGGCTTCGACGAGTCAGCTTGCCTTCAGTCGAGCCATTGATTGATATTGCCAACCACCCACGATGATAAGATTGAGAGCGCCACGTCCATGCAAGTATACGAGTCAAGACGAGTTTGCCAAACATTCACATCTACGTCATTGGCACTAGAGGCGGGGATGTGGCCGCACTTGTTAGATCTTGTTAAGTCTCGTCAGCATCACTGTGGCTCCTCACCGACATGTTAAACTGACGTGTATCGTAAGTTACTCAGGAGCAACTTACGAGAAGTTTCTCTGCGTGTCATCATTGACACACTATTTACATCAATTGGTAGTCTAACTGAATGTGAACTGACTGAAGTAAGGTAGACTACCTCGTCAGGTAGACGGACGGTCAGCTGAAATCTCACTTTGCATTCTTACAACATGGGAAGCTGGTGATAGGCAGTCTACCTTACCGAACCTTGTATGAGGGCCTCAGTTCAGTTCACCTGAACTGAACTAGCTTTACTACGGGCCTATGTTTCAAATGTGAATTAGCTAACTCCTTTTGTACTCAATACAAAGCACTACTCCTTACTTACCGATGCCATGAGTCCTGCTTCAAATAATCAACAAGCTATGGAATTAAAAGCAGGCCAAGTTGTCGTTTGTCCCATTTTTCGCTTCCAATGGCTGCGCTTTCACTAGGTTTTACTCAGGGCGAAGAAGATGGATAGGCTCAAATTATTCCTATGAAAACTAAAAGGCTCAATCTATCAAACTATTTGTATTTTGTTCGCTAATATTCTTTTCGGAGGCAAGTTAATGGGGTGTGGAACAACCTTTTGAAAGCTGTGGCCGCCACAGCTTTTTAGGGATGTGCCACACCCCATTGACTTACCTTCAAAGCATTCAAATCTCCGTCTTTCTTATATGTTACCACTGCTAAATTTTCTTCTCCACAAAGCAGGAATTTTATTCAAAATTATTTCTCCCAGGGAAAGATATAGTCGTTTTTCCTTTGTTAAGCAAAGGGAAAACACCGCGAAAATACTGGATTACGGTGATGTGCTAAGTCTGCGCTACTACGTGAATCGCGAGGGAACGCAGCAAGAACAAGTATATTCGATAGCCTGATTCTCCTAACTTTCACAAAAGTGATTTGAGCCTGATTGGCCTTCTCTACTCTGAGAAATTGAAAGCGAAATTGGGACAAATGAGATTTTGGCTTGCTCTTAATTCCAGAATTTGGGGTTAGTTGTAATGGGATTCCTAGTGTGAGCAAAGAAGTAATAGTACTTTGTAATGAGTGCGAAAGTAGTCTACTCACCTTTGGAACAAAGTTAGCATGTTCGAAAATGACCACCTCATTTGAGTGTGCCAATATTTGGAAACCTCAAAATTCGCTGAAACTTGGTCCGCAGGGTTATTTGATATGCTAATTACGAAAATGATGGTCTAATGCTTTTAGGATTTTTTCAATAGGCTTGCTGTGCGTGTACGACCGTACGCCAAAACATAAATGCAGGTATCTTGCACAGTTTGCCTATCGAACATTGTTGACCGACATCATATCGACGACCCCCCCCCCCCTCTTCTTGATCTTTTTACGATCCTTAGGTGTGGCGCCTGCTTGACCCTGTTCATACCCCTAAAATAGATTTTCGATTCCAAACATCCGCCTGCAATTCTTTGCAGACGACACTGTTTCCAAATCACTACTTAAAGTCCGACAAAAGTGACCCCACTGAAGAAAAATAATTCTTTGGCCCCTACCCTTTTTAGGTGGTCCATAAGCCTAAGCCGAAATTTGGTCTCAACCCATATGTAACCAGTATAAAAGTAACAGTAACAATACATTTATACAGTGTAATGAAATCAGCAATCATTGCCTTCACTTTGACATAACGATAAAAATTATCAGTCTTCAATCAAAGAAATGGTTAGGCAGTGCGTCCAGATTTGTCCGTGCCAGCGCCATTCTAGCGCGGTGCCAGCACCGTGCACGCCTAGCAACTATATATGCAGCCCTGAGCTTAAATATCACATAGACCTTAAAATCAAGCAGCTATTCAGATAGGTTTTCTAATGGTGAAACCAATAACTCAAAGGTACCGTCCACCCAAATTCTCGACTTCCATATTCCTTCGTTCTGAGGTCTTTTCATGTCCCTGATTCCGAATATAAAGTCGAGACTTCGCGAAAGCTTCAACAATCCGCAAAACCCGTAGGGTTCCGGCGCAGGACGATCCGGAACGGTGATTGGGTGCGCAAAATGGGCGGGACAAACGTCAAGCTCACTCAAAGGGAAGGAGCCAACGTAGCAAATTTGTCATCCGAAGCGATTTTTGAAGCAATTTTTTTCGTTTCGGAAGCGACTTTAAGCAGCTTGAGTTGGGCAAAATTATACTTCGAGGCCCCGCTACTGTTAGGCATCAGAATCTCAATCATCCCATTTTGAGTGGACAGTGCCTTCAGTAAGGACCGGCAGTTTATTAATCCAAATATTCTAATTGAAACATCGTGGAGAGATTTATACCCCGGTTAAGCTCCCTGTTGTCAGGAGTAGAAAGCCCATCTAAGGAGCCCCAGAAGTGTGCACTTCCTAGATCAAAGTCAACTATTCGTCACGGTACTCTGACCATCTAATTAGTGGTAAAGATTTTCAAGTATTGTTTGGGGACTACTTACTTTTGTTCATGGAATAGAAAACATTTCTTCGACTTAACAACCGTCTAATCGCTTTGTTGAAAGAAAAACAAACTCTCAACCGTTTTCCAAAGCACATTTTTGGAAATTACCCATATTCAAATCCTGAAAGATTTATTGCTTCGCAAATTTCTTTGTGTTGAAATCTCTGAAATGACTGTGATTATACGTCAATCCCAATGACGCTCGAGGTCGTTCAAGACGTTTGATCACATCGTTTATGTGAAGCATGTGTTCGAATGTAACCTGGATCTTGAGCTTTTGCCGGTATCATTTGCAGCTTTTTCCTTGTGGTCGCTTAGCAAGTTTGTTTTTGGTACATCTGTCTAACAATTTGTCAAAAGTTCGTGTCTAACAACTTGTAAAAAGTTCGCAAGATTTCTCATTACTGCACTTTCCAGTGGGAAGACGCAACTTGGAAGAGCAAAACAACCACTGGTGTTTTGTTCCTCAGATATTTATGTCCTCTTTCCGATTGTCAACGATTTTTCGTTTTTTCGTTCTATGATAAATTTTGAGGTAATATTCAATGTCGAAATCAATACTTGAAATATGCGAAATGTATAATGTGTACAGGTGCAAAAATTTGCATGTATAAAAAGAGAAAATTTCTCCATTCAAAATGTAACTTTTAAAGTTTGAAAGCACTTTCGAATGACATTTACAAAAACGATTAAATTTTTTGGATTTTCATTCGAATCCTCTGAAACGACCTTTATCAGTACTTTTGCACGCTTACAAAGCTTAAAACCTAGCACATAACTAGATCTGCAAATTATCAAGGCTAGTGGAAATACTAAAATTGTTTTTTTCCGCGTTATCGCATACGAAGAAGTATTTCAGCTCTTCCTCATCATTTTAGCGTGACCGTGAAAATGTACTTTATCAGAAGGATAACTTGTAGAACATTCGATTTGCTATCGACTCGTATTGAGCTTTCTACCTGTAGTGATTTTTTTTGAAAATTGCCAATAACTGTATGTATTCAGAGCCTTCTATTTCAAAAAGTGCTACATTGCCTTGCGAACTTCTTCTGTCTGTGACAGGGACCGGCGCAGCTTTCCAGCTATCCAGGTCAAGCTCGCTATTGTTTCTGGGAGAAACAGCAAGGGGGATATCGTTTTTGCGGTGTCCGGAACATGCTTTACCCCAAACAAACAAAAGAGCGTAGTTTACAACCAAAACGCAATATTATACCAAATTTGGTGTGCGCATACGCAAAGAATGAGATGATTCAAATTATGGCCTAATTATGAAAACTCAAATTTTGCTGGATCAAACGTGTTTATGGCTCTCATAGATACAATATGCCACGTGTAAAAAGGCAAGTGAGAGAGAAGAGAATTTGCAAAAATTGCAAGGTTTCTTTCAAGACCGTCTATTTTGACATATTGATGCTCCCACGTATGAAGGACTGGCAGACATATTTGTGTGCCATAATTGAGAAGCCTCTATTTTAAAGATTCATCTTTGCTGCACAAATTTTCACGAGCGAACCAAAAAAGTCAGTATCTGAGCCTCCTTCGCGAGCATAATTACGCCAACTCTTCAATCTTGAAATAAAAGTTTGCGTATGTTAGCCTATCAGTTACTACTCAATATAGAATATTACATACGTGATTTTGAGGACGCTGCGGAAATTCTCCAAAGAAACTTTTTCTTGAGCATTATTATATTTTGGCAACTTGACTTCGAGGCCTAAAATCTCACTACTGTAATGCTTCGTTAAGAATTAGAAAGCTTGAAAAAAGCAGGAAAAGTGTTATCGCAAAGTGTCATAACAAAGTAAGTTCAATGTTGATTGTGCTTGCCTTTTTATTTCCCTTCCTCTTTTCTTGTTCTTTTTAATGTTGAGGGGGTCGAAAAAGGTTATCGGAGACTTCGTAAAAGAATTTTTAAGATGGAAGGGAATTCGTTTCAAAATCTTCCTGATTCCAGCTGGTGCCAAGCTCTAGATTACTTAAGCTCAGTCCTTCAAAATTATAACGCCAAGGTCGCGCATTTCATCAACAACTAACATAAAACTAGATCGTTGTTATCGCTGTACAAGCAGTGAGGAAATGACTCTAATGAAAGCTCAGTGCCGTAGTTGAGACTCCCAAAAATTCTTGTATCAGTTTTCAAAAGGTGGGAAAGTCGCAGCTAGATAAAGAAGAGTATAAAAGAGAGATGTTGTTTCATTGGGGTACCCCGAAAGGACATTCCCACAGAGAAAATAAGTTTTGGAAAAAAATGCACCATCATTTTCTTTTGCTGTACTACGAACGGAACCATTTAAGCAGGATATTAGGCATGCCTGTACTCGAAAGACTAGAGTAAACATAACAAACGTTTTCAAAATCTTTATTGATATCAAAGTAAACAGTAATATAAATGGTATCAATTTCTTAGCTGGTTATTTTTATTAAATCTTTGATTAGCTAAATAGTTCTTTGATTGCAATCCACTGACTCTGCAGAAACGATATTTTCTTTGCTTTCCATCCTTAGAACGATAATCAGCTCGCCTCTATGCCTCTGGCGCTACCACTATCATTAAGTTTTGTTTGCAATTTGCTCTGCAGAGGCCGTATTCAAACTTAAGGTAAATTTTACCTTGAGGTAAATTTTACCTCAAGGTAAATTCTACCTTGAGCGATTCGTATTCATCAATGTACCTTGAGGTAAATTCTACCTTGGCCAGCTTGATATACACTGACGTATATTTAGAGCACGCTATGACGTCTTAGCGGTTCATAAAGTTTTTTATTGCCAACAGAACTTTTGCTAGGACAAAATTTATTGGTAATTGCGCTTTCGGGCCCGAGATGACATGTTTTGACAGGAAGACGGTTCGAAGTACCCTTACATGTTTAAACACGATAAAATGCGAATGTCTCAGGTCTTAAAAGATCAAAGGGAATTTGTGGCCATTTTTCGAACTATATTTTGACAAAACATGAGTTCGCACCTCATTTTCGAAACTTATAAGCGGAGGATAGCAAGTTGCAGTGGCCTCGAAGAAATATGTACAGGCTGTCGCAAAGACTTTCAGCCTAACTTTGCAACAGTGTAACTTTGTTGAATGCTTTGCATTCAAACCAAAGTTTGCAAGTGGGTTTGTCGTAAAGATGACATTACTTCAAAAAAAATTGGTATTCGCATCGTGCACAAAACACCGGTTTCTCTTCATTGAAGAATTGTAGAATCAAAAATTCTTGGAATGGTCCTGCCACTGGGAAGGAAAAACTTTTCGAATGCGAAAGCTCGAAAAAGCTGAAATGTGATACCAATAACTTTGAGTGGCACATTTCGGTTATGAGACTGCATTTTCTGGTTTTTGGTTTTGCATTTTAACCTGTTACTTCCCCTTTTAAAGTCTCAAATGATAATTGTTTCGAAAAAAATAAAAAGAGAACTTGACCGTGCCAATAACTTTAAGCTTGCAGACCTCAGTGATTTTTCAGGAGCTTATGGTTGGCGCGTGGCGCTTTTGCCCACTTTCAATGCTTTTCGGCGCTTTTGGACAATTCGGAGTTCTTTTCGACAAATTTAGCCGTCCTTTAGAAGAAGAACTGATTTTATTCAACATATCCTCCCCTGCTTCCAGCTAAAATGATGATATTAGAATGGACCCTACTGCATACAATTTACCTTGAGCTGTACCTCAAGGTGCAATTTACCTTAAGGTATAATTTTCGTATCCGTCAAAGTCTCTCTCTTTCTCAAGGTTAGATTTACCTGTGCGATGATTAGTACTGACATGAGGAGCATGGCATGACACACTTGCAGTAAATTGCTTTCTCTTGTATTTCCGTGATGTTTTCACGGGGAACGTGTTGGAACATTGGTTTCAGAATTTTACAGTGAATGATTTTGAGACTGCACAGTCTATATAAGCAACTGTTTCGAGCCCAGAGGGGGCTTATCTAACAATAAGAAGTTGTTTGCTTTTAGTTAGATCGGATTTTAAATTCGTGATATTGTTTCTAGAACAAATGGAACCTACCTTCCCGGAAAAGTTCTTCTTGCACAGTTGTCAAGAGAGTAGTCTTAACAAAAGCTTCCAAGTTGTCAAAGTAGTTTATTTCATAGTCACTTTAGGTTTGAGTTAAATCCTGCTTTATTTGATGAGGTTTTTATCGATAATGTTTTTTCAAGTACTTTGCAAATTTTTATGGCGCGCAAAATTCCGCCAATTTTTTTTTGCCTCGTTCTGAGTTCTTAGTTCACACAGGCCCGATTATTCCAAAGTAGTGAAGTTTTGACTTCCAAAGCTTCAAAATCATCATCATTGAAAGTATGTATCGACGGTTCCCTAATGGGTCACTTTCGGTGTTTAGGGAATATTTTTTGCTCAAAGCTATAAATGTTTGAACCCACATGTGTGCGTTGTGAGTAAATGAAGAGAGATAAAATTTTTCTGCTCAACCAGAAATATTTGTCTATTTTTTGCATTCGACAGCTAGCTCTTTCTTTCTGCTAAAGTGCGGAAAAGTGTGTACTAAAGATACAAACATTTTGGTGAAATCATCATTTGAAATTCGATATGATCAGTCAGGAAATGGGATCGACGGTTACGTTGCAGCACACGTCACCATTTGGTAATGTCTAATAATTCTGAAGATGGTTTCAGAGTACTTTCATCAAGCAACTTCCACTTTATGATTAAACACAGCTAGTGTGCTCAAGATGCTGTGAAAAAGAATGACTCTTGCGTATGACTACATCCATCCACGCGTTCGTTGAAAGGTATAAAGTTTCTAAGAATATAGACTGAAATTTTGTTTTAAGTTCGCTCAACCCCCATAACTCTCACTAATCTTAACAAAATTTCGCAAAATTGCCACAGTGACCTAATTTACGTTACTGCATTACTCATGCAAAAAACCAGCTTCCGAAAGTCTATAGATCTCTAAAGGGATCCTTCTAGCCTTGCCTCCAGCTAGGGTTAGAAGTCTTTGAGAATTTACCTCAAGATAAATGCAGTCCGTTTGATGAATACGGATTTTAAGTGATAAAACCATTCAATACTAAACACCTTGAGGTAAATTCTCAAGGTAAAATTTACCTTGAGAATTTACCTCAAGGTACTTTTGTGAATACGGGTATTTGCTGATAATAAGTGATAAAATTACCTGGTAGAATTCACCTCAAAGTATCAATGATGACGGCCACAGGTTTCTCGCAGATCATTTCAAGCCCCACGTTTTTGTAGACCTTAAAAGATTGTGAAGGCTGTGGTCAAGTTTCGCGAACTTGGGACCCCGTGCAATAAGTCGAGGCAGATTTTGACTCCCTCCATTTTTGTACACGCCGCACCTTACTTGCTTAAGACGCATGCTGGCCCAGTCGGCATATGTATTAGTAGAACGCAGATTACGTTTTTTTACGCAGGAAGATATGATTTGATTCTTGCCGGTGAACGTGCATACGAACACTCATGCTTGACCAGACCAGACTTCCTCTTTCTACCTGATTCTTCGTTGCGACAATGTGTATTCGTTGATACGATGTAGCTTAGTCAAAGAATGACATTCATTCAATTTTTTGAATATATCTCCTTGTCAAAATGCCAGTTGTGAGTGACACAAGAGGTTTCAAGCATGCGTTTTTCTCAGCAAACGCTCTTGCTATGATACTTCCTGAAGTGCGGTCATGCACTAGCTGGGAAAAAGCGACAGGCGTTTCTTTCAAGCACAAAATACACCGTTTAGTATATACGTTTGATTTTCCGTTCTACCTTAACTCTGTTCTCGTCCTGAGTCAAAAAGAAGCATCTAGGCGCCGGCCCATTAGGGGTTAGAGCTTTGCCATCTATACTATCGGTCACACCCGTCGCGATTTCAGCCACCGTACGATTCGGCATTGCTGTGATGGCTCATAATTCTTTGTAAGCACACTTTCTGCAACAACATTCAGAAAGCTTGCATTAATTCATGAAAATCGTGCGCCTGTGCATTCGATATGTGTGCGCTGTCAATTACTAACATTTTCAAGTCGCCAACGATAGCAATTTTTCGCAATCGCGCGAGGTATGACCGACTCCTATCACAACTATGCTTACTCGTACAATCTTCACCGTCAAAGAACCCCACGGTAGAACCCCCCTCCCCCCACCCCCCCCCCCCCCGGACTTTTTTGGCATGTTCATCTTCGCAAATATGATGCAGCTTGTACACCTGTAAGATAGTTGCATGGGCCTTTAAAGTTCTGGTTTATCCATAATTTTTTTATCAAAGAGAGAGAGAGAAAGAAAGAAAGAAGAGAGAGACGGAAGGCTTTACAGCCTGTATCAACTATCACTCAATGCTTCTGCAACTCACCCACTATTGGATGTAGATGCGTGAATCACCTGATATGATATCGAAGCTTCGATAACAATTGACCCTATCATGAAATTTTACAGATTACCAAATCGAGGAAAGTTTATTTTCTAACTAGCGGCCCAGTGACTACCTTGTGTAATCTTGATTTAGATGGCTCAGTGGTTCGCATTTACGTGGTTTTACACAAGTTTGGCCACTTTATTGCCAGAGTACAATAATAATTTTAATATAATAATAATATAATATACCAGTGCGTCACCTCTGCTTCGCAGAAGCTCGCACTGGCTCTACTATCTAAGTGCCTTAACTCATTCCCACAATAATGACATTGAAACTCACCGCGCTATGCCGACTACCACGAATGAAATGTAAACAACTACTCATTTAGAAAGCTTTTTCACGTGAGATCGGTGATTTGGCGTGGATGAAACTTTTTGCAAGAAGACAAACGCAAATTTGAATAGATTTTTGAATTTGTCATGGCTTGGTAGTTGCCACAAAGGCAATAGTCACCGTGAGCTACATCTCTGTGCGAAAATCTCCTCAGATGCTTGGCTAAGACCTTAGCAAATTGATCATTTACGCAACCAATTTTTTTTGGCGCTGTTTTTTATGTGGTAAACTATTGACCACTTTTGGGGCTAAAGTCCATCGCTTGCACATTTGCTTACCAAGCACATCCAGGACTTTGCAAAAAGTGGTGATGCGGACCCAATTTTCCGGGACAGAAGCCAAGTGAACCCATTTGGCGCGCAATTTCTGAGGGTTCCACTCAACGAAAGTACTCGTGCTTTTGCATGTTGGACTTTCATGAAGGTAACATGCGCTATGCAAAATTTGGGTCTAGAACGCTGGCTGGAACACGTTCTACGAATTTCGTAACAGACGGACACACACACACACAAAAACACGTAAACAACCCTTAGCCCGTTATTATAAGGTCTTGATTATACAATAGTAATAATAATATAATTTTCTTTTTCTCACCGAAAAAGAAACTTGCTACAAATTCGAGTCGACAATAGCTGGCAATAGTTCACATCGCCGCGGCTGAGTTCTCTTTCATTATCATTATAATTCCACTGAGATTCCGGTGATTGACTTTATTGCTCACCATCTCACGCAATCTGCAATTTGAATAATTGGGTCAAAAACAGCGAAAGAAAACAAAGACAAAATAAGTACACTTGCAGATAGACACCGCTCATCGACAAAAAGATGAGAAACGAACATTTTATTACAAACAGTTGTTACTACCGAAAGAACACTCTCGCGTATGTATATTCAACAAAAGTGCGGAGAGAACATCTTTACGCAATCTAATTCGCTTCACCGCTTTTCTTCTTTTCTTGTTTCTCATTTTCTTCTCTCTCTTTCCTTATTCTCTCCTTCCGCCGTATATGCGCCTTTCTTTCATTTGAATTCAGCCAAATCTCTAAATAAAGTTTGCAGCAAAAACATTGATTAATCCCTTATTCAAACTCACTTTCATTCTCTTTTAGCCAATTCAGCAGAAACGCCCTCTTGTCATCACTTTTTTTAGCTTCTTCAGCAACCTTCAGCACCTAAAAGCAGAGGAGGTTTTATATCTGCAAAAAAACAGATGAATGTCCTTACTTGTTTGTCTTCTGATGTTAATGGGCTGTCTGAATAGTGTACCGAAAATTCGAACGAATCCATACTGGTATACGATATGATAGACTCTGGCATTCCTAAACACGTTTAGGGTGAGGAGAACAGAATTCTTGAGAACTTTGAAGTAATTAGAGATTAACATTTCCGAAAGCTATCATACAGTACATTAACTGCAACATGAACAGCGCACAAAAAACAATCAAGTTGAAAAACGAACAATTTTTTTCTGGCTGCAAGATCAGAAGAGGAAAACCAAGAAGAGGAATGAATTGTAGTCAATTTGACTAGAATATGCAGGTGACTTATCGCATGCAAAGACAGGACCTATGACAGAATTTCGAAAAAGCAAATTCAAATAATTTCTAAAGGGAGAATGTTTGAGAGAAAAGAAGTGAACCCTTTCTGAAAAAGATTTGTAGGATGAAAAAGCAGCCAACATTATGGTAAAACTTGAGTTCAGAAAAAAGTCTAAGAATGGAGAAAGTGCCGACGTTTGGAAAAACTTAGCATGAAACAGCGTTCGAACATCGATTGTTCTAGCTCAAAACATATTCTAAGTTATATGAATGCGGTTGCGCAACGAGAAGAAACTGGAATTTTTGTAAGAGACCTAAATGAGCTACAAGAATATGCAAAAAACCCGCTTTTGCTTCTAAACAATTGCAAACGTTCCTATAAAACCTAAGGCAAAGTTTTCACGTAATTTCATCGCCGCGACTTCACCGCGACAAGAGGACTGAATTTATTGCTGCCGATCAGCTTGCATTTCGGTTGAGATAATTTTCCAGCATCGATGAATGTAAAGTGATGAATGAAAATCGCGGCGATAAAATCGCGACGGTGAAATCGCGGCGATAAAATAGCGTCGATAAAATCACGGCGACTAATAGAAAAAGCAAAAAGAAAAGAAGACAAGGATCAAATATTCTATGAAAAAATATTGAACAAAATAAAAAACTAATAAAAAGGAACATCCGTTTCGTTCCTACCCTTAGACGGATACCAAATAGTTAGTGAGCCCTCCCCGGAACTCATCAGTAAGGAGGGAGGGCTTTGGATAGTAAAAAAATCATAAAAAACTCACCTTATCCTTGTCCAATCCAAACATCCAATGTCGGTGGCGAAGGGGCGAAGATGATCGAATTCGCATTTCGTACCAACTGCCTGCAAATAAAATGATACTCAGCCAAGTTTTGGCGCGTCATAAAATGTGATTTCTACGCAGCCAAATGTTGCGTCATTTTTGAGTCGGAGCAGAGCATCGATCAATACTAACATTGACCTCCAAAAGGAAGTGTGTGGAATGTGTGATCATATGTGTATATGTATGTCTTGTATGTTTCTGTATAAGTGTGTGTGTAAGTGTGATTATGTGTGTATATGTAGGTATTTGTGTATGTGTATATGTATGTGTATCTGTATCTGTATGTGTATGTGTGCATGTGTGCGTATGTGTGTATGTTGTGTATGTGTGTATGTGTGTATATGTGTGTATGTGTGTGTATGTATGTGTATGTGTGTATGTGTGCATGTGTGTGTATGTGTGTATGTTGTGTATGTGTGTATGTGTGTATATGTGTGTATGTGTGTGTATGTATGTGTATGTGTGTATGTTGTGTATGTGTGTATGTGTATGGGTATGTGTATGTGTACGGATAAGTATATTTGTATGCGTATATGTATGTGTATAGGTATGTGTAAGGGTATGTGCATGTGTTTGAACATGTGTATACGTAAGTGTATTTGTGTGTGTATATGTACATGTTTGTGTATGTGTTAGTATATGTGTATGTGTATGTATATATGTGTGTGTTTGTGTGTTTGTGTTTGTATGTGTATGTGTATGTGCATGTGTATGTTTATGTATGTATGTGTATGTGTATGTGTATGTGTGTGTATATGCAAGTGTATGTGCATGTGTATGTGTATATATGTATGTATGTGTATTTGTATGTATATGTATATGTGTATGTGTGTATGTATATGTGTATATGTGTATGTGAATATGTATGTGTATGTGTGTACGGTGTCTATGTATGTGCAGGTGTATGTGTATATGTTTATGTTATTGTGTTTGTGTTTTTTCATGTTTGTGTGTATAGATGTATGCATGTATGTATATGGTTTTTATGGTACGTGAAAAGATTCTAGCAAAACTCTCCTAACTGTACTTAATATGGTTTTATTACTATTTATCAGATTATATTTAAAGAAGATATAACTATTTTTATTAATAAGCTTAGTAACGCAAGCAAGAATAGTCAAATCGTTATAACCATTATATTCAAGTATGCTTTTCAACCGACGTATTCTGTTAAGGAAATCCTCAAATTCTGAGCATGTTCTAGCTATTCTTACATACTCTGTATATATAGTTGCTAATTTGATCTTATTAGATATACAAGAACCTGCATTGATAAATCTCTTGACTTGAAAATCGAAATCATCAGTTTTGTTATACATTTTAGTAGTTATGCGATTGTTGTGTATAACTATTTGGAGATCTAAGTAATTGCAATGTTTATCATCCATGTTAGTTGTTTCTAATTTTAGATGTTGTTCATATACATTACTTAAAAGCAATTTGATATCACTATTTGAGTTATATATTATAAGTATATCATCCATATATCTAAATGGGTGAATATTTAGATTATAAGTAATGTTAGTTTTGGAAAATTTGTATTCAAACCAGGCTAGTGTAAGATCTGCAAGAAGTGGACTGCAGCTACCACCTTGTGGAACACCTACCTTCTGTTTGTATATTAGATTACCAAATTTACAATAGCTATTATCTAGTATGTAATCTATTAAGTAAAGTACATCTGTGATACGATAGAATCTCGTACGTGAGTTATTACTAGTATCTGAATTTGTGTAATATATTCTATTGTAGTTATTATAAGCTATAAATTGTTTGTTTGCATTTTTATAGCATAATACTAGTATTTCTTTGAGATTATGTTTTATAACGTTATGAGGTAAGTTGGTAAACATGTTTGTAAAATCTGCAGAAAAAAGTTTCAAATTAGTCAGTCTCAGGTTTATTAACTTATTACTAATATTAATATCATCTATAGCCCAGTAACCAATAAAATTCATGTTGCGAGTTTTGATTGCTTGTACATAATTTATGAAATGTTTTTTGACAAAGCTAAGAATTAGTTTAAGTTCTATTGCTAGAGGTTTAATACTACTATGAGTAGCACCTGTAATAAATCTGAATTTTACTGGAGTTTTGTGTAATTTCGGGAGACAATATATAGTTGGAATTTTATCATTTCCCAAATTTTCGAGCTTATTTACTTCACAAAAGTTTTGATGTCTATGTATAATTGCATCACAGGTTTCTCTATTGTATAATTCATAAGTATCATTATCAGTAAAACTGATTTCTCTTCTTCCATTATAATCAACTCCCATTTCTTTCAATAAAGTAAGAAGATAGAATTTAAAGCATATTATACCGTAATTATTTTTTGCTTTGTCTAGAGGACAAATAACAAAATTGTGAAACAGTTTTCGATTATGTTTATTATTTATATTGTAGGTCTGTTCTCCTTTTAAGTTATCTCCAAATAGTAAAGGTTTGAATTTCCTGATGAAAGCCTCTTTTAGGTAAGTTCTAATGATTTCTTTTTTATTATTATTTATTTTGTAATGTTTATAATATTGAGTCAAAATATTTTTTGTAGTAGCATGGATCCATTCATAAACATCCTTTTTATTAATAAAGTTATTTATTCTATAATTACATCCTTTCTCCATTATTGATCTGAGTGATGGATCTTTTACTATTTGTAAATTACCAGTAATTACATGTTTATGATTAGTATCAATAAAATTTTTATAATCGATATCGGAACACTTGCAGTCACTAAGAACTATATTGAGTATTTTATTCATATCTAATGTTTTTAGTAATTTGTTATAATTGAATATCTTTTGCGATATTGGTGGTTTGTATCGAAAAACTATTCTAGTTCTTTTATACTGATTGGTATCATTAATGATATTTTTGATGTATTGATTATTTAGAACTTTGTTGAAATTGATTTTATCAAAAATGTTATGGATATAGTAAGTTGTCACGTTTATATTTCTATCCTTATCGTAAGTTTGTTTTATTGACTTACTGCCAAACTGATATTTACAAAGTATACTAAGTACTGATAATCTAATTTCATCTACAAAACATTCTAAGAAATTTGGATCATAGGTTAGTCTGATTAACTGCAAGATAAAATTCTTCTTAAGAGAGTTAATATAAGTGAACAAGCAAGACAATGAGTCCATGTTATTGACTTTTCGGATGAAGTCATGAACTGTTTCCTTATTTTTATTCTTATTTCGTCTACTGCTTCTATGTCTATTTTTGGTGATACTTAAAGCAAAATATGGATGATTACTCTTATGTTGTAAAGGATTATCTATATTGGATATGTTTCCATATCCTTTAATGTTGTCATTTAAACCAAATGGATATGCAGTGTTTAGAAGCTTTATCCAAAAGAGTTCCTTATCTGTTAATATTGATTTATCATCATTGCTTTCACAATTATCTAAAATGGAGAATATAAATTTTCTGTTAGTACATTTGTGTTTGAAGTGATTATAAAGATAGTTGCTAATATCATTTTTATTAATATGATATATATGTTCTTTCATTCTACTTCTAAATTTACGAGTGGTTAATCCTACATATTGTTTATTGCAATCTGAGCAAGTTATGCAATAGATTACATTTTTACTGTTGCATGTAGCAGAAGTGTTTATATTAGTAAATATTTTTAACTTAGTTGAATTGGATGTTATGAATGGATCATGACTGATTATGCCACAAAGAGAACAGTTTCTTGAACAGTATGTAGCCACATTATTATTTCCGAAATTATCAAGTACATATGTATTGTTTACCTTAATTTTTGTAATTTTTGAATTTTTGTAAGAGACCTAAATGAGCTACAAGAATATGCAAAAAACCCGCTTTTGCTTCTAAACAATTGCAAACGTTCCTATAAAACCTAAGGCAAAGTTTTCACGTAATTTCATCGCCGCGACTTCACCGCGACAAGAGGACTGAATTTATTGCTGCCGATCAGCTTGCATTTCGGTTGAGATAATTTTCCAGCATCGATGAATGTAAAGTGATGAATGAAAATCGCGGCGATAAAATCGCGACGGTGAAATCGCGGCGATAAAATAGCGTCGATAAAATCACGGCGACTAAATCGCGTGAACTCTAGCCGAAGCCTTATAAAGGATTGCTCGCAGTTGTCTAGAAGTAAAAACGGGTCTAGGTGAAAGGTAGTCATAGGACCACGCAGAAATTGAGATGGAAATAAAATGAGAGCTCCATATCTTACGCTAACTCTGTTCTCCGCCTCTGGTCTACGACACGCATGTCTAACCCGTTAGATACGACATGTCAAGCATAATGGCCAAAAAGACTCGAAAACATTTCTGCATGTTGCAAACATGTCTGCATACTGTAACATGTTAGCCATGTCAGCCGTAGAGCAGCAAGGAGACGGCAGAGAAGTAGCAGCGACTGAGTTGTGCATATTACATCAAAATTTTACATCAAATGTATATATGAGCTGCGGAGCTTTAATCAGCCTGAAACTATTTACAGCTAGACGAGAACAATCCTGAAGTTGAGCCAACGCAAATGAAGGAAAGAAAATGGTAGGGACTGACCTCCTATCTTTTTTAATTCTGCAACTGCGTTTGAATCATAGTGAATATCAATTGTTCTATCTACCGTCTTCCTCAGACTGTAAAAGTGCTCAAGCAAAGAAACTACACTGCAAACGTAATTTGTGGAGTACTCAAAAAGCACTTTTTATTATTGTTTTATGACAGGAAAAAACTGGAAAGTTCTCAAGAAGCTTGAAAAGAATAAAATAAACTTGCTGCCACAGTCAATGGCGCAAGGTTTAGATGGTAGTCGTCGCTTTTTGTGGCTCTATACGTTCATTAGCATATGTATTTTGAATCTTTTCTGAAATAATCACACCAAGGAAACCGCGTTATTTTTTATCCAAACTTTCTTGCACCAAAAGCAATCCTGAACGATGCAATCATTGTGTTAGTAGTAAAACCAATCAACTGTACATTTTAAACCTATGCGAAAGTTCCATAAGTCTGCCTAACAATTCCCAAAACGGCAACAGACATCGCCTATCGCAAATCCGGTACGTTTTGGCGTGAAGAACTTTACGCAAGGATTCGTTTTTACCTAAATAAAGGGACAAGTTATAGCAGTTTATACAGCAGAATTTTCCTTTGTACCAAGCATTCTGTTATTAATTGAAGAGAAAACTTGACCTACACCAACTCTTTATCTATTTTTGAGAACGGAATAAGAGCAGGAAGTTCTTAATATACTGGCAGATAGAATCAGCAAGTAGCAAACGTCATCTTTGTTATTTTGAAGCTCAGAGCAACCGCATCTGAACTGATTAGATGGGTGGCCGCCGCGGAGTGAACAACACCTCAACTTACAAATGAAATTTTCTTGTACTTTCTGCGACATATGAAATATCTTCTCGGGTGTTTATAGATAAAGAATACGATCAACTTCCTGGTAAGTTGTATAGCATCTCGTTTCACATACCGTGCACCTGATGTCCCAATAGTCTCCTGTATTTTTTTTGTCAGCTAAAACTCAAGTGAAGCAACATAGACAGACAAAATTTGGTTAACAGCTTGTTTACATTTTTCACTAGTCTTCGCGCATACCAACAGCCCGGAGAGTTGCCAAACTGCAAATATACCGATCAAAGAATTTTGGAACAATCTTTATCTGTCAAATTTTTATTTTTTCGCACCCACTTGCAGGATCCAATGTGGTATCCTGTAAGGTACACACAAAAAGAAGGAGAGTGATAAGCTACTGAACTAATTTACCTCGCAATCAAATAGATGGGTGCAGTTGGACATCAGTTCAGGTAGAAACTCTCCATATCAGCCTTCGGCGGCACGGTTATTGTTCCAATAAAAACCCTACAGGGTACTTGTTTGAGAGTGTTCAATCTCGCCTCACCTACAGGATCAACTTGGGCAGCCTGTGAGGCACGCCAGAATTAGCAATACTAAAATTTTGAGCTAACTTACTCCGTACCTTAGTTTGATGAGAGGAATAGGATTACAGAAAACAGCCTTTGCAATACCATAAAAGGATCGTTATGGGGTGCAGGTTGAGACAATTGCGAGGTTTTATCTATTTATAACACCTGAAAATGCAGATATCATGCGGAACATCCTAGATAAAATATTATTAGATTGTCAAGAAATCAATGTCGTTGTTTATAGCAAAGCCACAGTACATTCCAAAAAATTATGCGAGGCGTACCATTCGACAGAGCAGAAGAAGCTCTACAAGATGACCTTCGAAAACTGGCAGAAGTTGTTGTTTACGCAAAATTCAGAGCCAAAACATATGAGCAATTCGTGATGCCAAAAATTCATTTTCGCCCTAGAAAATCCTGCAAATGTCTCATTTGCTCCTGCATGTAAAAGACACACGCGCTCATCAATAAGTACACTTGCCATAATTTTTCCATGTTTAGAAACCAAGAAAAAATTGGAAGAAAGTGGCAGACTTTGCCCCCAGTAGTACTGCGCCCCTCCCACATATGTCATCGCATACTACGAAGCTGCGTAACTTTAACCATAAAATTTTGGCTTCGGATATGCTCTAGTCTCGAGTAATATCAAAGTTACCCGAAAAAACCCTAAAAACGACATTATTTTCTTGACAACCTAATACAAGCAATGCATAACTGTTTTGATAGCTCTTCTGGGCGCTCAGACAGATATTATTCTGATTGGACTTTGTCGCTGGTAGTAACTGCTCACATGTAGTTTTTCCATGGGTTCTCAAACGTAGAGAAGTAATTAACAATCCAGCCATCTTCAGTCATTCAAATGATGTCCAAGTGAATAATATTTCTTATTGAAAGTGATTGCTGCATACGGCGACGGGAATTGATAATTTTTACTTGTGTTTTTGAACGTGTACGTGATAAAACCACATAAATGCTTCCATGAGCAAACAAGGGGTTCGCAAATTATGCAATGCGTAATTGTCATGATAGCTCTTCTGGTCCTCAGAGATATTATTCTGGTTGGATCTTGTCGGTGGTAGTAACTGCTAACATGTAGTTTCTCCATGGGTTCTCAAACGTAGAAAAGTAATCAACAGTCCAACCATCTTCAGTCATTCAAATGATATCCGAGTAAACAATATTTCTTATTGAAAGTGATTGCTGCATACGGCGACGGGAATTGATAATTTTTACTTGTGTTTTTGAACGTGTACGTGATAAAACCACATAAATGCTTCCATGAGCAAACAAGGGGTTCGCAAATTATGCAATGCGTAATTGTCATGATAGCTCTTCTGGTCCTCAGAGATATTATTCTGGTTGGATCTTGTCGGTGGTAGTAACTGCTAACATGTAGTTTCTCCATGGGTTCTCAAACGTAGAAAAGTAATCAACAGTCCAACCATCTTCAGTCATTCAAATGATATCCGAGTAAACAATATTTCTTATTGAAAATGATTGTTGCACACGGCGACGGGAATTGATGGTAATCTTCACTTGTGTTCTTGACCGCGCACGTGATAAAGCCACGTAAGTACTTCCATGAGCAAACGAAGGCGTCCGCAAAATTATGCCTACTTTTTCAAACGTCTGTCCCTGACTTTTGTTGATAGTCATACAATAAGACAGTCTCACAGGGAATTGGAATCTTCTGAAAGTCACTCCCGTATTGTTGTCAGCGTAATCAAGAGGCATGCGCGTGATATAGTCGCATTTTCCAGTAAGCAGATTTCTACATCGCAGTAGTCGTTTGTCGCACATGATTTCTAATACCTCCAGCCTTGTGCCGTTTACCATCCTTCTTCCGACGTCTATGTTCCGTAAGAGCATGATAATCGCACCAGGTTTCAACAATAACTTGTATTGCGGCATACCAGGTGGTGTCAAATCATGCAAAAATTCTTCGTCTTCACATGGCATTCCAACAGTCCCTTCCTCTTCGGTTAATGGAGTGTCTATGGCGTAAATCTCTATAAGATCCCCGGAAGTCATATTTAATACCTTCTCATTAAGTTCAAGCGCATCGCAGTTGCGCACAGTCAACAATGCCATTTTACCCATAAGTTGGGGGGATCGAAGAACTTCTTCGCTATACATCCACTTAATCACGTCCTCTTCGCTTTCCATGCACATCTCGGTAGGAATATCGATACTCCCGTCGCCCTTCAAATTTCTTCCTTCTCCTACAGCGCGTAGCCATGCGGCATGGTCTTCTTCACCAGGATAAAGTCTCATATTTTCATCAAGCACAAGAACTTGCATGGAGTCCCATAGCGCACTAAGTTTCAACGTGGCATGAATTGTATCTACTTTTGTGGCTCCGGGAATTACAGGAAGAAATTGACACCAATCACCTCCAAAAACCATAACTACTCCTCCAAATGGTTGAGATCGATTATCTGGTGCAGCCACGTCGCGCAATAATCTATCCACACATTCGACTGCATATCGAGTTTGCATAGAGATCTCATCCCATACTATTACATCAACGTCGCGCAGCATCTTTCCTTGCACAGAAGACGCATCTACATTGGCAACAGAATCAGAGTTGAGCTCAAGAGGAAGGAAAAAGTGCTGTGAGCAGTTCGACCATCCTTCAAAAGCGTAGCAGCTATTCCAGTAGAAGCGACAGCGATGACCTTAAGTCCACTGCTTTCAAGTGCATGAATCAAAGCGTTAAAGGTATATGTTTTGCCACAACCGGCCTTTCCGTAAACGAAAAATACACGGCCTTTGCTTGTTTTGCTCAACTTAGCCGCAGCCGTAACCCTCATGACAATCTCTTCTTGCTTTTTATTGAGGTTATAAGCAACAGGTTCAGCATTCATGCCTTCATCGTCGTCTATGTTTGATACGCACGGGTTGCAATCATCATCATACTCCTCTAGCAGCTTGTCCATAACTACGTCGAGACCACAGTTAGCTAAGGTCATACCATTGGCATTTATGACATCTTCAATGTGCTTCAAAGAATTTAAATCCTCATTCCTGTTAGAATGATTCGTATTTCGTGTTCTCATTTCTGCCTTGAACTTATGCCACAGTTCTACAATGTTAGAAGGCTTACAATAAAGTAGTATATGCGCAAAAAGTCGTCTAATTGTCGATGGCATTTCCGTTGTGCAAGCACAACGCAGACATTCTTCCCATTCAGAGCTCTTTTCGATGTATCCAGCTGCTTGCGCAGCTTCCATAAACGTATCATACACTTTGCCATTATACGTTCTTAAGTCTTCAAAGGACTTTACGCCTTTTCTATACAGCAGTAACTTCCTAACAGCATACAACTCGCGCATTTTTGGATTTACCGAGCATAACTTGGCAATACGAGCTGATTTGTGTTTGTAGGGGACGTATTTACTTCCGGTGAAGCGGTAATTCTCTGCTACATCAATCCACGTCATATCCTTAACGTTGTCGTCACGAGAGGCCAACTCGAAGTATGCTAACAATTTACTTTTAAATCTTCCCAGCGGAGGTGTACCTCTAAAGAAAACAGGCTGTTCATCAGGCAAATGCGGCATTAACGAAATAACAGTGTGTGACGCATACTGCATCGGATAACCTAGTATCCTGTAGGCTGCTTCGATGTGGGAAACGTACCGAGCCAGCCTATACACTTCTCTCATGTCAATAGTAACAAGTTTTTCGTTTTGTTCGTTCGAATATACACTCTTTTCCATAAGCTTATCGTCCTGCAGCAGTTCGATCACGACAGAGTCTGGTCCTTTAAATATATACTTGAAGATGTATTTGAAAGCTTGTATAGCACCACAGACTTCTACGTTTATGTGACACTCGTGTTTCATAAGAAGGCGATGATTAGTAGGCACTACATCCTTATTCGAGGCAAATGTTTTTCCAAGTTTCCCTACAGGTATAACTCTTCCATCATTTCTTCTACGGTACAAAGGGTAGCCGCCATTACAGATTTCGGTAAAACTCCTGTAAGGTTTGGGAAATCCTTTTGAACACTTGCTCACATCTGCTTCCCGGCAGCGAAGATTGGGACGTTCCGAACATGGTCCATGAATCATAAATTTTCCAACAAGATCAATAAGATGTAATTTTTCCTTTCTATGAGGATCTCCAGTTTTTGGATATTCAGGGATCTCAGCAGAAATAATGGAATCTATCTTCTCAGGAGTATCGATCTTGTTAGCTAACGTGATGAGTAAGTGAGCATGCGGCATGCCTCTTTTTTGGAACTCAATACTTCCATGGAGAGCAATCACTTTGCCAAATATCTCTTTTCTTTTGATATCGTCGAGTAACTCGGTCAGTCGCAAAAAGAATACACGGCAGCACAGGAATGGATCCGTTATCCATGAATCAAACTTCCCAGCAAGGTTGTTTTTGATCTCAGGCCAGTCTTGGCTTCCAGTGAACGTTATGAACAAATCCGGTTTACCTAGCCTCTGTGCAACTGCCATGGCGTCACTGTACAATTTTTGATACCATCTTCGGCTTCCAACGTAACTTTGAGGCATATTCACCAACTTCCCCAACTTGACACCTTTTTCGTTTAGTTTTTCGTCCAAGTATTTGAATAGGGAGCTGGCCGTGGAACTCCTTAGCTCGGTTCGATGAAGGCCGATACTACAAAGTCTATCAGCCTCAATGCGAGCAAAGATGTGCAGTACATACTGCGCGTATAATTTACCAGTTCCAATAATACGATGTTTTTGCACATCACCACGACGTGCCATAATATATAATGCGAACTCTCTGCGGGAGATAAAACGCGTCTTCTTAGAGTGCTCAAGCTCTTGTTGGATACCGTTAAAGTCTTTGAAACTATCGGGATCAGTCATCTCTAAAATGTCAGTAGCAACGATGTCTTCCTTTCTTTTACGAGAAAGCGCTTTTCGCTTAGGCAGCATGTCTTTTACAAACGTTTGCTCTCCACGAGGAAACAACAGCGGATATGTAAGCGCATCAATGTTATAGCTGTGGTGCGCAGCTATAGTTTTGCCACCTCTTGACTGTATTCTGAGTCCTTCGTCCAGCTCTTCATGTGACAACATGCCACCGTCTTTGCTCACGTATATAGCTGCGACTTGATTTTCAAATACCGGCACATTGAGTCGACCAGGATGTATATTTGAGGCAACCACTTGCGGAACGTCTCTTTTTTCCTTTAGATTCATCACTACTTTTGGAATGTCATCTGCGTTTTTACAGCCAGATTTCTTTTTCTCATCAAGGTATATCTCATACATAGTCATGTAACATTGAACGATTGGATTATGTTTACGCAGAATATCAATAAGCTTCCTTATCAGCCCATATTCTACCTTAGTATCCCACAATTTCATAGTTTCCTGCAAGGAATGTTGCACCTTGAAATCATCTGCGATAAATAGCTGAGCAAAGCAAGCCTTTTCGGAATTCGGATTAAGATGACATAGACCAATATCAAATCGTCCCTGCAAAACCAACGGCCTCTGCGCGCAACTTCCTTCAAAAGACTTTAGATTTATACAGACTCCAGCGCAAGCTACAAGATTATTGATAGGACGGATCATATAGAATAGTTGTTCATTTTTCAATGCAGCTTCCCAAAACCAATCCAACAAAGGGTCTCGTCGAGGATTAAACATACTTTCAGGAATGACTACTTGACCGTCGCTACAACATATAGACCGTTCTCCATTGAACAACATCGCTTCACAATTGGGGCATGACTTGTCCATCTCACCGATAGTGAAAAATTCTGGGTAAGCGCTGGAAGAAAAGGCCGAACTGATCTTTTTTTTATGTGGTGCTGGAGAAGAGAGAGTAATGTTCAATGTGCTCTGTATATCCTCCAATACCACTTCAACTTGCTCATCAGTTGGAATTTGCACTTCTGCCGAAAAACAATGCCGTACAGTTTTTTCTACAAGCATACAGATGGCCACAGCTTCAACTTCTATTCGAATCTGCTTTCTATCCGTAGTGAGGAAACTTTTTTTTACAGTAATTTCTCCAAATCCGTACTCACGTGCTGCATCCTTTATTTGTGTACGAAACTCTCGTGCAAGACTCCTTGTAGTGCAGTCAAAAACAGTGGCGTGGCTTCTTTTTATGCCTTTCGTCACAATGACAACCCCAAAATGCTTGGTTTTGTTCAAATACAAAAAAATAAGAGAGGCATATGATCCATGAAGAGCATCGCCAGTTGCCTGATCCCGACATGTCTCACAATCGAATGACGCAAATGTTATTAGATTGTACTCTGAGTACTTTTTTCTTAGATAACGAACGAGCAAACACGGTGAAAGAGTTTCTTCAAGTAAACTATGCTTTGACGATGAACGACATCCTTCCAAGTTTTCAATCCTTGCAACCTTTCTTGCAATCTTTGGTTGTGAAAAAATGCAATAAGGTGTCATATTTCTCCCTTCATAACGTGCATCTGATTCCTTTTGTATGTAATTTTCAGATCTGTTCTCTGATTCAAGGCGACTTGGCAATAATTTGATAACATCATGTTCGGCACAATTGTTTGAAATATCAATGCGACTGGCTTTTTTTTCATCCCAACAGGTATCAGTTTTTTCACTCGAGTTGTGTAGTTTACTCACAACCTTGTTCGGTAGCAACTTGCATCGTGTTATTTGATCTTTAATATATTGGCGATAACTCTGAAGAAACGCGTAAGTTGCGCTTTCTTGCACAGTGGGCACCTCTTTACATAAACGCTCGGCATACGAACATACAAATACTCCACAATTAAAACCGTCTTCTTGTTCGTGTACAAGCCCTTGCGCAGCGACAATAATCTTGTCCAACTGCCTGTCTGTCACTTTGCGCCAAGTTATTTCCAATAAATTCTTGTCCTCCGTGGGTAAAAGACGCGTAGAGTACTTATACAGATAAGACATTGAGTCGTATAGAACAATTGTTCTGTATAGTGGTCTTAACCACGCAAGCCCCCAGTGTGTGCCCCTCTTCATGTTCAAGGGAAAGAGAAGCTCTGCATCAAGGACTGGATAGGAAGGGACTCTATATGTAGCTGCTGTCTGTATTAGACATGGATGCAGAGGGGAAAATCGTGTACCTTTTGAGACAACACTAATAAAAGTCAGTATGACTTCGTCATTCAGCCAACAATCTCCGTTCAAACACTGTAGATCTTTATCGCATAGATTCTGAGACATTGCCACTGTATGGTCATCCACCTTTTCGCAACCGACGGTGTAGTCGAAATCTAACCCGCACCTGTCACTGCTGATCATGTTAGGCATAATACTGTGACATGTTAGCCGATTTCTGATATAATGACGATAACTCTGAAGAAATGCGTAAGTTGCGTTTTCTTGCACAGTGGGCTCATCTTTACACAAACGCTCGGCATACAAGCATACAAATACTCCACAATTGAAACCGTCTTCTTGTTTGTGTACAAGCCCTTGCGCAGCGATCACAATCTCGTCCAATTGTCTGTCAGTAACCTTTCGCCAAATGCTTTCTAACAAAATCTTTTCCTCTTTGGGAAGAAGTTGCGTAGAGTAATTATACAGGAAAGACATTGAGTCATATAAAACAATTCTTCTAAACAGTGGTCTTAACCACGCTAGACCCCAGTGCGTGCCTTTCCTCATGTTCAAGGGAAAAAGAAGCTCTCCATCATGGATTGGATATGAAGAAACTTTATATGTGTTCGCAGTCTGTATCAGACAAGGATCCAGAGGAGAAAATCGTGTGTCTTGTGAGACAGCGCTGACGAAAGCAAATATGACTTCGTCATTCAACCAACGATGTCCATCCAAACACATAAGATCTTCATCTCGCACTTTTCTTGGCATATCCATTATGCAAATGTTCGGTCTTGAAAAGCCGATGTTATATAACGCATGACTCAAAAGCACAGAATTTTTTATCGTTATCTCGAATTTGCGATTCCTAAGTAACATATTGCAAAGTGTTTTCAATATTTATATTTCAATATTCGGATTTGTAGCACCAATATAATTACTTGTTTCATATACCCTGACATGAGATTACGCTAGCAGCTTCCAGAATAGTTTTTGTGTCAATGAGAATCAAAAAATGTTGCAAATAAAAGTAAGAACAGCTCCGAAACCCTCATAACAAACTTTTTAAGTTTTTAGAAATTTTTGACTATGGAACTTACTCCAATCGAACGCACTGGAAGTTGCTAGAGTAATCTAAAGTAATATAGCTTACTTTCGCACTTGTTAGGGAAACAAGATAATAACGTCAATTCCCAAAATCTAATAGAGTTGAACGCGAAAGAATGATGTGCCGCGAACAATAGGGGAGATAGTTCAAAAAGCATTACGTTAGCATGGTTTTATTATGTACATACAAATATCGACAAAAGTTTCTGCATTATTTGAAAGCTCTAATTTTCCTCCTTTATTCATCGTACAACATTCTCTTCATCTAATAAATTTACTGACTTCAGAATAGCCGATCGGGATGACTTAAAATGCTTCAAGTATGCTTTCACGCCGCTCTAGCTGTTCATCTACGCAAAATTGCAATGTTTTGCATGGATTTGTGACTTTAAAAACCGTTTGCATCTCTGCCGTATACAATTAATTTCAAACAGAGTATGCATGTTTTGAAATGAGAAGATTCCGAAGGCCTTTTCTGTCGCTGATTTACATAACTGTATTTTTCAAAATTTGAATCTGATGTGCTTGTAAAAGAGAGATTTAAAGATTGCTGGCAGGTTTTCATAGATGACAGCGTCTATTTTATATAGTTTACCAAAGGACAGTAAACAAAGGCGAAGTATTTTCGATCAATTGTTAACCGAAGACACATTACGTTCTGACTTGTAACAGTTGATGAAAGTGCGGGTGCTATTGTAGGTTATAGACTACGAGATTATTTCGACGATCATTTTACTATGCACGTCCTGTACCGTGCAGCGTTGTTGCCAAAACGCTTATGCAAAGAAAATCACAATACCGTGGAGTGTGAAACATTTCAGTACATTGGCATAACAAGCTACTGCCGAACGAAAGCGCAAAGCAGCAGAGCACACGCAAACGCGGCTCGGTATTTTTTCACAGTTGTGAACCTGGTGCCTCATGCCTCTGCAGCTAACAATACCGCGTTTGCGCTCCCAGACTTTACGCTTTAGACCAGCAGTAGGTTAAAAGATAAAAAAAAGTTAATCAGACTTTAGCTAAGCACATACTGAGAACTCAGCCTATCCGTAAACCAGGAAAGCTAAGAATGATCGACACATGCAGATCCTTTATGGCATCATAAAGTGATTGAGTTTCAAGCGTTCAAAGTGCTCTATCTTATTCGTGAAACATTTCTTTCTTTCCATTTCAAAAATAATACCTTGATGGCTTTTGGAACTACTTTTATCCATTTCAAAAATAATACCTTGATGGCTTTTGGAACTACTTTTACAACATCAATCCAATTTAAGTAAACCAGTGCGTCACCTCTGCTTCGCAGACGCTCGTACTGGTCCTACTATCCACGTGCCTTCTTCGAAGTCTTAAAATGATGTCTTTGAAACTTACCGCGCGTTGCCGAACATCAGGAATAAATTGTAAACTCTTTTTAAAAGCTTTTTTTATATAGGATCGGTAATTTTGAGAGGAAGAAAGTACTTTTCAAAAAATTAATCGTGGGTTTGAATCGCTTACTGGAGTTATAATGGCTTGATAGTCGCCATAAGGATCATGACAACCGTGAGTTACATCTTCAAGCAAAAATCTTCTTGAATTCTTAGGTAAAACCTTGACAAATCGACTATCTACGCAATTATTCCTTTTGGGCGCCGATCTTGCGTGAAAGTAGACTTTTTGCTCACTTTTCGGGCTAGAGTCCATGGTTTGCGGAGTTACTTGTCAGATAAATCCACGATTTAGAATTCTAATTACAGGCCCACTTTGGCGCGCCAGAAGTCGCATGGATCCGTTTGGCGCACAATTTTCATATGTTCCACTTATCGGGTCGGCTTATGCTTTTGCACAATTACCTACATGCTGATAGGGTGCTATGACCAAAATTCTAACTCCAGATCCTTGCTGGAACTCGCTCTACGAATTTCGTGACAGACAGAGATTCACACACACAGAGACAACGTAAACAACCCTTAGGCCGTTATTATAAGTTATGATAGAGCGTTAGAACCTGCATAAGTGCACTACAAGTCGATTATTCTTCTCGCACACCACTACATTCACCAAATACGAAAAAGCCATCCCATGTAGAAAGCACAGAATAGAGTAAAAAGAGAAATGTGGACGCTTTTGAAATACAGCGACCTTTTATTTTGTAACATTTATTTTACGTCTCAAATTATTCTGTCCTCTACAGCCTGAGTTACATCACACAACATTGAACAGGCAGACATTGTAAGTGCTGACATCGAAGATCCAAAATGTTACTCGTTCAGTCATAGAGCACCGAAAGATTCACTTTCTCAGAAAGAAGAGAAGCAGTCGGTGCACGACTATATGAGTGACTGAAAAATCAGACAAAGGGCAAAGTGCATGCATTGCGAGTGGCGGACTACAAGGATCCACAAGAAACGTTATAATCAAACACAGACGTCAAAAATTTGAAGACAACAATACATTCGAAGACAGCACCAACAAAGAAAAAGCAGAGAGACAATAAAAAGATTGGAGGCGTTGACAAACACTTTTTTTGGAATGTTATATCTCACCAGTGCTTCACCTCTGCTTCGCAGAGGTTCGCACTGGCCATCATGAACCGTGGTAAACTCACTCTCTGAGAGCTTGTCTATCAGATCATTGTTCGGTTGACTGCAACCTGAGAGCCATTGTTAAAAATGAACCATACCCGCTATCTTAACCTCACATGATGTTTAGTATCGTAAATCATTCCTCACTTAATTTCATAACAGACAGACTTACAGACCGACAAATAAGCGGCTTATTATAATTCATGATATCTGTACTATCTCATATCTGCATACTGCACTTCAAAAAAATTTCCAATCTTATACATATATATATAAAGCTGAATGTCTGTTTGTATGTCTGTCTGTCTGTGTGTACGTAAGTTCCGAATAGAAAATTCCATTTCTGAACTGATCCGGACCAAACTTTGCACACATACACTTCGGGGCCGGGTCGGTGTCATAGGCTACTTTTCGTCATTGATCGATTTTATTCATCGATTTTATTGATTTTTCATTAAATTTGAGCTACGGAGCTGGGAGTTGGCACAGGGGGGGGTATGAGCATGCTGATTACGAAAATATTATTGACAGGGCCGGGCGAAGCCGGGTTTGCCAGCTAGTTTGATATATTGCGCACCAGAATTCAAGCGCACGCTGCTATTATTGATTAACTTTTTACGGGGCTTCCAGGCTTTTCAAATGGCGTAATCATAGTTTCGAGGAACATAATAAGAACAGCTTTTACGGTACATCTTGACATATCTTTATTTATGGAAATCAAAGTTTGTAATCTCGCTATTCCTTTGTTCGGAATAGAATTTCCAAACTTTGCACACATATGTTTTAGTCACCGACAGATGTCATAGACTACTTTTGCGGCGATTCGCCGCCCCCTTTTATCGATTTATTGATTCTTAGCACTTTTTTAATGAGAGTGAACCCTTATCAGCCCTATCAAGCTCATTGCATATTCCAGTGTAAACGATGCAATAAAGTTCATTTTCATATCGCAGTGAAGAAGATCCAGTTTTTCAGACAACCTTTCTGAGGTAAGCTCATGCGAGAGAGTAGGAGGGGGAGGGAGGTGGAGGAGAGGGCGTTTTCAGTGAAGTATTATTGCAGAAAGAGAGCAGAAAACTTGGCTGACCCGATCGAATAGAAGGGAAGGAAAGATTATGGTAATTTTTGACCATCGTCCTAAACGATACCTGGGTTGGATCGGGAAAGCCAGCTAGTAACTTATAAACGAAGCATTGTGAAAAAGTGCAAGTCTTACATATGGGGTCAGCAACTCTTTTCGCGACGTGTATGGCGATGATGTGTGTAAATTTTTCTGTTTTGGCCGACCGACTTGCAACTTGGCACACAGATATATTTGAACCCAGAGAAGAACAAAGTCTATTTTCAGCACCTTTGCAAACAGTCAATGACAAATTCACAGACTTCGAGCATGCTCAGAAGTGCGGTTACCCTGAAATTGCCAAAAAATGCAAAATTTCTGAGGGACCTAACTTTAAACGCTCATAACTCAGCGACTAATGAAGATACACTGCCGAAAATGATACTATTGGAAAGTAAAAGGGATGCTCTTAAACGAAAATGTTGTTAAAATTTTGAAATTCTTTCGAAAAAAGGAAGAAAAATGGGTCCAAAGTGAGGCAACTTTCACGAAAAGTGGTCCTTATTTAAAATGCCAATGTCCCGGAGCGAAGCTGGGAGAAAAGACGAAATGCAGACATTTAGCCATACGAGGTAGAAAAGGTCTTCTAAGTGGAGGTGTGGTGTATGGGAGTCGGAGAATAGCAGGCAAACCTGGAGCGATAGCACGGCTACGAGTTTTGCTGCCTGACGCTTCGCAGCACCCTTATTAAAGGAGGAAGCCGTAAAGCAAAAGTCCTTCCCAGAAAATGGGGGGGTCTGAGTTTCCATTTTTTATATATAGAAGATATAGAAGTGACAGCATTATTCTGGCATCCTCATTTTACGAGGATCAGGCTCATCATCGGTTGACAGCCAATCGAGATGAGCTTCTACGAGAACAGCACGGGTGAGTGATTTTTGGGGAAGGAGGTGTGTTCGCTGTTGTTGCCCGAAGCCGGTTTTCCGCAGCAGGGATTGGATGTTTCAACGGAGGGGCGGGCATTACCGGAGGAGGCAGTGCCGAATTGCACTCTCGTGCCTCTTCGACATTCCGAAGCGGTATTCTCGCGTCCGAAGCGACATTTTGCCTCGCGATTTGAGCATTGGCTTCGCAGGGGTCCTAATATCGTAAGCTGTCGAAAGCTCCGCACTCCTAAGTTAGAGTGGACGGTACCTTTAAGAGGCGGGAAATAGAAAAATTTCTCAATCATAAATGTTGTTAAAATTTTGAAATTCTTTCGAAAAAAGGAAGAAAAATGGGTCCAAAGTGAGGCAACTTTCACGAAAAGTGGTCCTTATTTAAAATGCCAATGTCCCGGAGCGAAGCTGGGAGAAAAGACGAAATGCAGACATTTAGCCATACGAGGTAGAAAAGGTCTTCTAAGTGGAGGTGTGGTGTATGGGAGTCGGAGAATAGCAGGCAAACCTGGAGCGATAGCACGGCTACGAGTTTTGCTGCCTGACGCTTCGCAGCACCCTTATTAAAGGAGGAAGCCGTAAAGCAAAAGTCCTTCCCAGAAAATGGGGGGGTCTGAGTTTCCATTTTTTATATATAGAAGATATAGAAGTGACAGCATTATTCTGGCATCCTCATTTTACGAGGATCAGGCTCATCATCGGTTGACAGCCAATCGAGATGAGCTTCTACGAGAACAGCACGGGTGAGTGATTTTTGGGGAAGGAGGTGTGTTCGCTGTTGTTGCCCGAAGCCGGTTTTCCGCAGCAGGGATTGGATGTTTCAACGGAGGGGCGGGCATTACCGGAGGAGGCAGTGCCGAATTGCACTCTCGTGCCTCTTCGACATTCCGAAGCGGTATTCTCGCGTCCGAAGCGACATTTTGCCTCGCGATTTGAGCATTGGCTTCGCAGGGGTCCTAATATCGTAAGCTGTCGAAAGCTCCGCACTCCTAAGTTAGAGTGGACGGTACCTTTAAGAGGCGGGAAATAGAAAAATTTCTCAATCATAAATGTTGTTAAAATTTTGAAATTCTTTCGAAAAAAGGAAGAAAAATGGGTCCAAAGTGAGGCAACTTTCACGAAAAGTGGTCCTTATTTAAAATGCCAATGTCCCGGAGCGAAGCTGGGAGAAAAGACGAAATGCAGACATTTAGCCATACGAGGTAGAAAAGGTCTTCTAAGTGGAGGTGTGGTGTATGGGAGTCGGAGAATAGCAGGCAAACCTGGAGCGATAGCACGGCTACGAGTTTTGCTGCCTGACGCTTCGCAGCACCCTTATTAAAGGAGGAAGCCGTAAAGCAAAAGTCCTTCCCAGAAAATGGGGGGGTCTGAGTTTCCATTTTTTATATATAGAAGATATAGAAGTGACAGCATTATTCTGGCATCCTCATTTTACGAGGATCAGGCTCATCATCGGTTGACAGCCAATCGAGATGAGCTTCTACGAGAACAGCACGGGTGAGTGATTTTTGGGGAAGGAGGTGTGTTCGCTGTTGTTGCCCGAAGCCGGTTTTCCGCAGCAGGGATTGGATGTTTCAACGGAGGGGCGGGCATTACCGGAGGAGGCAGTGCCGAATTGCACTCTCGTGCCTCTTCGACATTCCGAAGCGGTATTCTCGCGTCCGAAGCGACATTTTGCCTCGCGATTTGAGCATTGGCTTCGCAGGGGTCCTAATATCGTAAGCTGTCGAAAGCTCCGCACTCCTAAGTTAGAGTGGACGGTACCTTTAAGAGGCGGGAAATAGAAAAATTTCTCAATCATAAATGTTGTTAAAATTTTGAAATTCTTTCGAAAAAAGGAAGAAAAATGGGTCCAAAGTGAGGCAACTTTCACGAAAAGTGGTCCTTATTTAAAATGCCAATGTCCCGGAGCGAAGCTGGGAGAAAAGACGAAATGCAGACATTTAGCCATACGAGGTAGAAAAGGTCTTCTAAGTGGAGGTGTGGTGTATGGGAGTCGGAGAATAGCAGGCAAACCTGGAGCGATAGCACGGCTACGAGTTTTGCTGCCTGACGCTTCGCAGCACCCTTATTAAAGGAGGAAGCCGTAAAGCAAAAGTCCTTCCCAGAAAATGGGGGGGTCTGAGTTTCCATTTTTTATATATAGAAGATATAGAAGTGACAGCATTATTCTGGCATCCTCATTTTACGAGGATCAGGCTCATCATCGGTTGACAGCCAATCGAGATGAGCTTCTACGAGAACAGCACGGGTGAGTGATTTTTGGGGAAGGAGGTGTGTTCGCTGTTGTTGCCCGAAGCCGGTTTTCCGCAGCAGGGATTGGATGTTTCAACGGAGGGGCGGGCATTACCGGAGGAGGCAGTGCCGAATTGCACTCTCGTGCCTCTTCGACATTCCGAAGCGGTATTCTCGCGTCCGAAGCGACATTTTGCCTCGCGATTTGAGCATTGGCTTCGCAGGGGTCCTAATATCGTAAGCTGTCGAAAGCTCCGCACTCCTAAGTTAGAGTGGACGGTACCTTTAAGAGGCGGGAAATAGAAAAATTTCTCAATCATAAATGTTGTTAAAATTTTGAAATTCTTTCGAAAAAAGGAAGAAAAATGGGTCCAAAGTGAGGCAACTTTCACGAAAAGTGGTCCTTATTTAAAATGCCAATGTCCCGGAGCGAAGCTGGGAGAAAAGACGAAATGCAGACATTTAGCCATACGAGGTAGAAAAGGTCTTCTAAGTGGAGGTGTGGTGTATGGGAGTCGGAGAATAGCAGGCAAACCTGGAGCGATAGCACGGCTACGAGTTTTGCTGCCTGACGCTTCGCAGCACCCTTATTAAAGGAGGAAGCCGTAAAGCAAAAGTCCTTCCCAGAAAATGGGGGGGTCTGAGTTTCCATTTTTTATATATAGAAGATATAGAAGTGACAGCATTATTCTGGCATCCTCATTTTACGAGGATCAGGCTCATCATCGGTTGACAGCCAATCGAGATGAGCTTCTACGAGAACAGCACGGGTGAGTGATTTTTGGGGAAGGAGGTGTGTTCGCTGTTGTTGCCCGAAGCCGGTTTTCCGCAGCAGGGATTGGATGTTTCAACGGAGGGGCGGGCATTACCGGAGGAGGCAGTGCCGAATTGCACTCTCGTGCCTCTTCGACATTCCGAAGCGGTATTCTCGCGTCCGAAGCGACATTTTGCCTCGCGATTTGAGCATTGGCTTCGCAGGGGTCCTAATATCGTAAGCTGTCGAAAGCTCCGCACTCCTAAGTTAGAGTGGACGGTACCTTTAAGAGGCGGGAAATAGAAAAATTTCTCAATCATAAATGTTGTTAAAATTTTGAAATTCTTTCGAAAAAAGGAAGAAAAATGGGTCCAAAGTGAGGCAACTTTCACGAAAAGTGGTCCTTATTTAAAATGCCAATGTCCCGGAGCGAAGCTGGGAGAAAAGACGAAATGCAGACATTTAGCCATACGAGGTAGAAAAGGTCTTCTAAGTGGAGGTGTGGTGTATGGGAGTCGGAGAATAGCAGGCAAACCTGGAGCGATAGCACGGCTACGAGTTTTGCTGCCTGACGCTTCGCAGCACCCTTATTAAAGGAGGAAGCCGTAAAGCAAAAGTCCTTCCCAGAAAATGGGGGGGTCTGAGTTTCCATTTTTTATATATAGAAGATATAGAAGTGACAGCATTATTCTGGCATCCTCATTTTACGAGGATCAGGCTCATCATCGGTTGACAGCCAATCGAGATGAGCTTCTACGAGAACAGCACGGGTGAGTGATTTTTGGGGAAGGAGGTGTGTTCGCTGTTGTTGCCCGAAGCCGGTTTTCCGCAGCAGGGATTGGATGTTTCAACGGAGGGGCGGGCATTACCGGAGGAGGCAGTGCCGAATTGCACTCTCGTGCCTCTTCGACATTCCGAAGCGGTATTCTCGCGTCCGAAGCGACATTTTGCCTCGCGATTTGAGCATTGGCTTCGCAGGGGTCCTAATATCGTAAGCTGTCGAAAGCTCCGCACTCCTAAGTTAGAGTGGACGGTACCTTTAAGAGGCGGGAAATAGAAAAATTTCTCAATCATAAATGTTGTTAAAATTTTGAAATTCTTTCGAAAAAAGGAAGAAAAATGGGTCCAAAGTGAGGCAACTTTCACGAAAAGTGGTCCTTATTTAAAATGCCAATGTCCCGGAGCGAAGCTGGGAGAAAAGACGAAATGCAGACATTTAGCCATACGAGGTAGAAAAGGTCTTCTAAGTGGAGGTGTGGTGTATGGGAGTCGGAGAATAGCAGGCAAACCTGGAGCGATAGCACGGCTACGAGTTTTGCTGCCTGACGCTTCGCAGCACCCTTATTAAAGGAGGAAGCCGTAAAGCAAAAGTCCTTCCCAGAAAATGGGGGGGTCTGAGTTTCCATTTTTTATATATAGAAGATATAGAAGTGACAGCATTATTCTGGCATCCTCATTTTACGAGGATCAGGCTCATCATCGGTTGACAGCCAATCGAGATGAGCTTCTACGAGAACAGCACGGGTGAGTGATTTTTGGGGAAGGAGGTGTGTTCGCTGTTGTTGCCCGAAGCCGGTTTTCCGCAGCAGGGATTGGATGTTTCAACGGAGGGGCGGGCATTACCGGAGGAGGCAGTGCCGAATTGCACTCTCGTGCCTCTTCGACATTCCGAAGCGGTATTCTCGCGTCCGAAGCGACATTTTGCCTCGCGATTTGAGCATTGGCTTCGCAGGGGTCCTAATATCGTAAGCTGTCGAAAGCTCCGCACTCCTAAGTTAGAGTGGACGGTACCTTTAAGAGGCGGGAAATAGAAAAATTTCTCAATCATAAATGTTGTTAAAATTTTGAAATTCTTTCGAAAAAAGGAAGAAAAATGGGTCCAAAGTGAGGCAACTTTCACGAAAAGTGGTCCTTATTTAAAATGCCAATGTCCCGGAGCGAAGCTGGGAGAAAAGACGAAATGCAGACATTTAGCCATACGAGGTAGAAAAGGTCTTCTAAGTGGAGGTGTGGTGTATGGGAGTCGGAGAATAGCAGGCAAACCTGGAGCGATAGCACGGCTACGAGTTTTGCTGCCTGACGCTTCGCAGCACCCTTATTAAAGGAGGAAGCCGTAAAGCAAAAGTCCTTCCCAGAAAATGGGGGGGTCTGAGTTTCCATTTTTTATATATAGAAGATATAGAAGTGACAGCATTATTCTGGCATCCTCATTTTACGAGGATCAGGCTCATCATCGGTTGACAGCCAATCGAGATGAGCTTCTACGAGAACAGCACGGGTGAGTGATTTTTGGGGAAGGAGGTGTGTTCGCTGTTGTTGCCCGAAGCCGGTTTTCCGCAGCAGGGATTGGATGTTTCAACGGAGGGGCGGGCATTACCGGAGGAGGCAGTGCCGAATTGCACTCTCGTGCCTCTTCGACATTCCGAAGCGGTATTCTCGCGTCCGAAGCGACATTTTGCCTCGCGATTTGAGCATTGGCTTCGCAGGGGTCCTAATATCGTAAGCTGTCGAAAGCTCCGCACTCCTAAGTTAGAGTGGACGGTACCTTTAAGAGGCGGGAAATAGAAAAATTTCTCAATCATAAATGTTGTTAAAATTTTGAATTTCTTTCGAAAAAAGGAAGAAAAATGGGTCCAAAGTGAGGCAACTTTCACGAAAAGTGGTCCTTATTTAAAATGCCAATGTCCCGGAGCGAAGCTGGGAGAAAAGACGAAATGCAGACATTTAGCCATACGAGGTAGAAAAGGTCTTCTAAGTGGAGGTGTGGTGTATGGGAGTCGGAGAATAGCAGGCAAACCTGGAGCGATAGCACGGCTACGAGTTTTGCTGCCTGACGCTTCGCAGCACCCTTATTAAAGGAGGAAGCCGTAAAGCAAAAGTCCTTCCCAGAAAATGGGGGGGTCTGAGTTTCCATTTTTTATATATAGAAGATATAGAAGTGACAGCATTATTCTGGCATCCTCATTTTACGAGGATCAGGCTCATCATCGGTTGACAGCCAATCGAGATGAGCTTCTACGAGAACAGCACGGGTGAGTGATTTTTGGGGAAGGAGGTGTGTTCGCTGTTGTTGCCCGAAGCCGGTTTTCCGCAGCAGGGATTGGATGTTTCAACGGAGGGGCGGGCATTACCGGAGGAGGCAGTGCCGAATTGCACTCTCGTGCCTCTTCGACATTCCGAAGCGGTATTCTCGCGTCCGAAGCGACATTTTGCCTCGCGATTTGAGCATTGGCTTCGCAGGGGTCCTAATATCGTAAGCTGTCGAAAGCTCCGCACTCCTAAGTTAGAGTGGACGGTACCTTTAAGAGGCGGGAAATAGAAAAATTTCTCAATCATAAATGTTGTTAAAATTTTGAAATTCTTTCGAAAAAAGGAAGAAAAATGGGTCCAAAGTGAGGCAACTTTCACGAAAAGTGGTCCTTATTTAAAATGCCAATGTCCCGGAGCGAAGCTGGGAGAAAAGACGAAATGCAGACATTTAGCCATACGAGGTAGAAAAGGTCTTCTAAGTGGAGGTGTGGTGTATGGGAGTCGGAGAATAGCAGGCAAACCTGGAGCGATAGCACGGCTACGAGTTTTGCTGCCTGACGCTTCGCAGCACCCTTATTAAAGGAGGAAGCCGTAAAGCAAAAGTCCTTCCCAGAAAATGGGGGGGTCTGAGTTTCCATTTTTTATATATAGAAGATATAGAAGTGACAGCATTATTCTGGCATCCTCATTTTACGAGGATCAGGCTCATCATCGGTTGACAGCCAATCGAGATGAGCTTCTACGAGAACAGCACGGGTGAGTGATTTTTGGGGAAGGAGGTGTGTTCGCTGTTGTTGCCCGAAGCCGGTTTTCCGCAGCAGGGATTGGATGTTTCAACGGAGGGGCGGGCATTACCGGAGGAGGCAGTGCCGAATTGCACTCTCGTGCCTCTTCGACATTCCGAAGCGGTATTCTCGCGTCCGAAGCGACATTTTGCCTCGCGATTTGAGCATTGGCTTCGCAGGGGTCCTAATATCGTAAGCTGTCGAAAGCTCCGCACTCCTAAGTTAGAGTGGACGGTACCTTTAAGAGGCGGGAAATAGAAAAATTTCTCAATCATAAATGTTGTTAAAATTTTGAAATTCTTTCGAAAAAAGGAAGAAAAATGGGTCCAAAGTGAGGCAACTTTCACGAAAAGTGGTCCTTATTTAAAATGCCAATGTCCCGGAGCGAAGCTGGGAGAAAAGACGAAATGCAGACATTTAGCCATACGAGGTAGAAAAGGTCTTCTAAGTGGAGGTGTGGTGTATGGGAGTCGGAGAATAGCAGGCAAACCTGGAGCGATAGCACGGCTACGAGTTTTGCTGCCTGACGCTTCGCAGCACCCTTATTAAAGGAGGAAGCCGTAAAGCAAAAGTCCTTCCCAGAAAATGGGGGGGTCTGAGTTTCCATTTTTTATATATAGAAGATTTGCAGTCTTCAGTGGGCGGAAGGGGCTGGTATTCTTGTCATGGCTCAAGCATCCAACACTGCAGGCGGTGCGCCCGCTGCGAGTAACTCCGACGCGCCGGCTTCAGAGAGTAAGTGGCATTGTTCGTGGCGTTAAATCTGTCGAAATTTCTGTATAATTCCAGATAGAAGTATCATAAACACCCAAAGAATGGTGTTTGGCATGGGGAGTAAGTATTTGAGTTTCTTGACGGGATAGCTATAAGGAAGCTGCTTGTAGTGCGTTTCAGCGAGTTTACAGCTGTATTGTCTTTTTGAATGCGAGCAAAATCGAAAGCATCAAAGCTCAAAAAACAGCGGAAATCGCGCCTTTTTACCGCGATTTCTATTTGAGGCGCTGTTCTTATGCTCAGTAAATAGCCACAAGCATCTGTGCATGCTGCCCTATAGAAAGGACCGCAGCAACAGTCCTTGTTGATAGCCTAAAGTTAGCAATGGTTGAGTTGCGCTGGCACTCGCCGTTCAATTTTTGCATAACACATCCATCCGGCATGTCACCCACAAGGACGAGCGGGCTTTTTTTCAAAACATAACATCGTAAAAGGGTCCTCCGTCTGGCTTTTGTCCTGCAATACCGGGTCAAACATTCTGCAAACAGGTGATTTGTTTGACAAGGAAGCCTGCAAGCAGGGCTCGGCACGAGCTGGCGCCAGGGAAATTCTGAAACGAAGTCCCCTTTGATCTCGAAAGTTTCGTACGAAGTCCCCTTTGACGTGTTTTGCATCGGGCGCGCTTTGTGATTGGAGCAGATTTTTCGACTGCGGAGCAGACCGAGAAAATTCCAGATGGCTATAAAATGCCGAAAAAAAACATTATGAAATTGTTTTTGTTCTATATGTAAACTTTTACTGTGGAGATACATTTTATGTAAAAAAGTAAGAAAACTTATGTGAGCAAAGTGTCGGTGCCAGCTGAGCTGGCACCCAGCTGACACGGTGCCAGCTAATTCAGAAAAAAGTTCGGCACAGCTTTCATTCACATAAGTTTTCATAAATTTCTGGGCCATAGTTCGAGTCCTCCAACGCGCATGCACACACCAAATTTGGTGCCATATAATTGCGTTTTGGTTGTAAAAAAAAAGGCTTTTGTTTGTGCCAGGGGCACTCCGCTGGCGACTTGCCGGCAGCGTGTCCCTGGCATTCTAGCAAACAGCGGCATCTAACCCGCAAAAACGATATCCCCTTTGCTTTCCGCCCCAAAAGCGATATCCACCTTGACCCGGTGCTAGCTGTGCCGAGCCCTGTCTGCAAGCTATGGGCTGGGCCCAAGAAGTGTTAGAAAAACCTACTAATTTGCGAAAACGCGCTGAAAGGAGAAGATTTCGTAGATAGTCAATTTTCAAGCACATACCCAAAGGAAACTTTTGTCTAGATATATAACCGATGGTGGTCAATGTCATAATGGCAATCATCAAGCCATAGTGAACCAAGAAACTAATAAAAATTCCCATTTGTTCTTCTACAGGAAGGTTTTCCAAAATAATTCTTACATAAAAAAAGCTTTTGGAGTGAATGATCGTTTACAGTTCATTCATGATGGTCAACACTGCGTCTGAGCTCCGGAGACACCTTTATGCGAGCACGAGAAAAGCAAAAGATATTAGAACCAGTCCCCAGCGGAGCGGAAGACGTACTGGTGTAGTCCGGAAATTGGTGAAACATCTGCGCAAGGCCGATAATGCCCAGAGGAGAAAATAAACATCATTTTGTGGTAGCAGTCGCTTGCCTCGGTATAAAAATTGTAGGGGGCTCTATGTCGGGACACTGGTCTGTCTTCAGCAGCTGCACGGACGATAGTGGCGTTGAACGGGAAGTAAAGGCACCGTCCCGCCTAAGTCAGGGGTCTTGAGCTTTTGGGAGCTTATAATAGTAGAACTCCCTATCAAGCAGGGCCCAAGCCGCGGCGCAAATTGTCGCTTCGGAAGCGAGAAATTCGCTTTGGAACAGCTAAGAGGCTTGAAGACCCAGATCGGCACCGCCCTCCCCTGGTGATGCCCGCCCATCCATGCGCGCCCATCCAACCACCGTTCCGAAGAGCTGGCCTGTGGGTTGTTCTCCGATTGTCGGGGTTTTCGCGTCTTGACTATTCGGAATCAGGGACATGAGAAGCTCCGAAATGACCAAAACACGGAAGTCGAGAGCCTGGGCGAACGGTGCCATCATTAACACTTGCAGTATGACCGGCGGCCATGACACTAGGCACTGAGCGTGGATGTTTCGATTGACGTTCACGTTGACAGCGGCTCGGCACGGATGATGTTGAAGTGGGAGGAGGCAGAATATGTTGCCTGCGGACGCGGTTTTTCACGCCATGTGGTTAGTTCAAAGCGGGAAGGAGTCTCTGCCTCGAGGCACAACTCCTAGGCCTCTTTAGCTGCCAAAGAGGGGAAAACCCAGAATCAAAAACAATAACACGCTCTCCCATCGTGTCCCCAAAAATCGACCATTGTGAGGTCAGCCAAGAACAACAAGGTATGGATAAGAGAGGTAAATTAAATATTTAGTAGGAACCAAAGTGGGCTACTGGGATTATCGAAAGATGTACTATACGCAGATAGGAGCATCCTTGTTTTTAGCCTTAATTGAGCAATTGACAAGGAAATAATCTGGGTTGAGCTCAAGGACAGTGGATCTGCAAAGTGGAACCTTCTCGGATTTTGGTGGGTTTAAGTATAGACCCCCCCCCCCCCAAAGTACACTGTGGTCCATACCCCATCTGCCAACTCATGCGCTAAGTCCTGGAAAATGGGTTTCAAAACTCCAACGACCTCTTCCACTTCCATGGAGTTTTTTAGCTCGTTTTCAGGGCTTAGCGATGAATTGACAGATGTCTGGGTTGCAAAAGTGGCAATTTTTTTTGGTCTTCTCGAATCCTTCTTTCATTTGGTTCCCTTTCTGCTTCCCTCATCGACTCGCCCACCAGCTGCTTGAGTGAAATGAAACGCAGGGCTCCATCCTGGCAGACAAATGCGGCGCGTGATTGACAATGTGGTACTATGGTACCTATTAATGTGAACAATGTAAGAACATAGTTGAGGTTGGAATCTGGCGAAGATGTGGACGACAGAGCGCAATGCCGACAAGCACTTGAGAATGCGCCGTAGTAACCCCAAGGGCAAGTAGTATATATTAATTGATCGACTGTCGTTGCTGCAGCGATTGCCAACTGAGGCCCCGGGCAGAGTTCACGCGATTTGATCGTCGCGATTGAATCGCTACAAGACAACTGTTACGAGTTCATTGCATGCCGACTATACTTGGGTAATTCGAAGATTTTTCATCGAATGAATGAATATCGATTGAATGCGAAAAGGAAAGATTTCGAATAAACGAATATTGAATAAATTCGAAAATAAAAAATCTCGAATAAGCGAATATCGAATAAATTCGAGGTTTATAGATTCTCGAATGAATGAATTCTGAATAAATTTGGAAAATCAATATCGAATGAATGAATCTTATATATAAAGCTGAATGTCTGTATGTCTGTATGTCTGTACGTATGTGCGGAATAGAAATTTTTATTTCTGGACCGATTTGGACCATTTTGCACAGGGGGGTAATCGAGCATGCTGATCACCCCGGAGGGGTTGATCAGCATGCTCGATTACCCCCTGTGCAAAATCCTAGCCCCGTAGCTCAAATTTTGCAAAAAATCGATAAAATCGATATCGATCGATAACGAAAAGTGGACTATGACACGCTCCCTGCCCCGAAGTGTATGTGTGCAAAGTTTGGTCCCGGGCGGAGCCGGGTTTGCCATCTAGTATCGAATATATTCGAACATTGGAAGTCGAATTTCGAATAAATACTTGAATGATTTATCGAGTAACTAGAGCAACCAAATCTCAAACTTGCCAACATATCTGGCTAAAGTCGATCCATTCATAAACAGCACCCTCGTATCCCCTATACCAACTCTTAGCCCAAAATTTTCCAAAAATTGCTGAAATTGTTAAAATATTAGGTTGTCCCAAAGTTTTGTCCGTTTTTTCAAACCACTATAAAACCAGGCACAATGAAGACCTGAATGAGTTTCAACATGCATTCGATGCAGCTTTTTTTTCTCTTTCTTACGGATATATACGCGAACCATGATCTTGTAGGCTTTCTTTAATAATTGCCAAAATTCTTCACCCGTTAATTATATCTGCTCAAAGTTCGGCTAATTTTCAAAAATTTTGTTTGAAAGTTTTGGGTAATTAAGTATGCATCAAATAGAGCAATTCTCGGACTACAAGATGATTTTTTATATTCTTTTACTCTGCTGGTTTAGCTTGAAAAAATTTTTTTTTCGGAGGTCTCGATTTTTGCCCAAGTCATGAAACACACAACTGCAGCAAATAAAACGAACCCTTTGGAATTCCTGTAAATTGAAACAAATTTTTATTAAACATTAAATAAAGGATAAAGGATTCGGCGTCTTCAATACCCTCTGAGGGCATGCGCCGAACGCACACACTAACTTCATAGTCGAAGAGGCAATTGTATGCGTGCGAGCCTATTACCGTGACTTGCGGGGGCCAGCCGTTTCCAAGTCAGTGCTTTTATCCTCCCAGATTACTCTGGTACCAATTTACCGGCCCCGGGGGGTAGAGGGCTTGGTTGGCCCAGGGGCGGGGATCGAACCTGCGTCCGATCTGGTCATGGCGGCGCCTCATACCACTACGCCACTCGTCCCCCTTATTATTATTAAACATTATTTGTGCAAAAAAACCAAGTTTGATTTGCTTTGAGAAAGCAGCTTTCTGGAATTTTCGATAATTTTAGGTGATAAATGTAATCAAAAAGCCGAGGTTTTTCCCGATAAAAGCGCCTCATGTAATCTAAAATAGATGAAATGTAGCCAAAGGTTTGCTCTACATAACAGTTTCCAGCGCTCCTTGAAAACGTTGGAATAAAATTTTTTGAAATTTGGGAAAGATTTCGCGTTACTGCTGAGTTGCTCGAAAAGCCATGTCGATAACCTCGCAAATACAGGGTAGATCAGAGAGCAGAATAGCTTTAAGCTGAATCGAAGGATACCTAAGACATCCATGGATTGGTGTTCTGTGAGTTTTAGTGAGCAATGAAAAAAACTGACAAAACTGTCGGGACAACCTAACAGATTTCGGTTTTAATCAGCATCCTCATTTACCCCCCCCCCCCCGTACCAACTCCCAACCTCGTAGCTCAAAATTTTCCAAGAATCGATAAAATCTAAAGTAAATTTTTATTCATAATCAGCACCCTCACTTACCCCTGTACTCCCAGCCCCGCAGCTCAAACTTCTCGAAAAATCGAATTCGAATATTCCACGAAGCGAGCACGAATCCCCCTATAGTTCCGGGCATATTGCAGGCACTTTAGTGACGACGTGGTTTGACAATAGTCAAATTCTCCAAAACTTGTTCTAAAAGTACAGAATGCAGGGCATTTATCTTTCTAGTAAATTGTACACGCTAAACATTTGTGGTAAGCTGGCGTTACATTTGAAGACATCTCGTAACTGGCAAATCGCGTACGGCGATCTAAACCGTCTAACTCTCCACTACAACTGCGATGTCCTTTACTCAAAATACACCAATTCGCAAAAAATCTCTAAGGTAACGAATAGAGGCAGGTTTGCAATATAACTTATGCGAGCAAGAGTGCTCATTAGTGTGGGTTTTGCGTATCACAAGCATGAGCAATGCAAAGAAACAAAGGCATTTCAAAACACTTCCGATATATGACCTCGGAACATGAGCTTGAATTTGATAGCTTCTTTACTGATTGGGTGCCAATAGCAGTGTGAGCAATCCCATTGATCGAAAAAACATCAATCCAAATCCACATATGATTTTTTTTACTATCGCAAGCAGTCGGAAGAATGCGACTCTCCATACATCAAAGGTCATAACGGTTGCAAAAGATGCATTACCGCGTTTTGCGAAAAAAAACGCGGACGAAGTGAGCTTGATATTCAGCAGTTGGCTCTGCAACAAAGTCGAATAATCCAAATACGGAGTTCATTCGAATACGAATTCGAATAAACATTCGAATAAAACATTCGAATAAAGCATTCGAAATGAAATCTATTCGTAACCCCGTTTTATGATTATTCGAGATTTCGAATAATATTTGAATCCCCGCTTTTTGATTATTCGAGTTTCGAGTTTTATTCGAAACCCCGTTTTCTCAATTATTCGAGTTTCGAATATTATTCGAAAATGGAAGAACTCCGAATATCGAATTTCGAATACGAATATATTCGAATGTTTTATTCGAATGATCGAATTTCTATTCGATTCGGACCCAAGTATAATGCCGACCAGCTTGCATTTCGGTTGTGATACTTTTCCAGCCCGAAATTTTCAAATGTAAAATGAAAATGAATGGAAATCCCGGCGACTGAATCGCGACGATCAAATCGCGTGAACTCTGTCCAAGGCCTGAAGCAACTCCAGGGCGCTTTTCGGCTTTCAAGACGTGTGTGCTTTGTGGGCGTTTGATTTTGTATGATCTTCTTTAAATATGAATATGTGGCCGAAATTAGAAAAATGTGTTTGCATAAAATCTCCTTGAAACAGCATATCTTATCACAAGTGCGTCACCTCTGCTTCGCAGAGGCTCGCACTGGCTCTACTATCTAGGCCCTACTCATTCCCGCATAATGATCGCATTGGTACTCACCGAGCGATGCCGACTATCACGAACAAACTGTAAACAACTACTCATTCCGAAAGTTTTTTTTGTGTAAAATCGGTGATTTCGCGTGGATGATACTTTTTGCAGGAAAAGAAACGCAAATTTTTATAGGTTTTTGATTTTCCCATGGTCTCGACACTTGCAATAAGAACAGCAGTCACTGTGAGCTACATTTTTGTGCAAAAATCTCGTCAAATGCTCTGGTAAAACCTTGGCAAATTGACTATTTACGCAACCAATACTTTTGGCGCCGTTCTTGTAAAGTAATATGCTTTTGATCACTTTTTTTGGGCCTGAGTTCGTGGCTTACACATTTACTTGGCATAAACATCCACGACTCTACAAAAAGTGAAATTACGGACCCAATATTGCGGCCCAAATGCAAAGTGAATCTGTTTGACGCGCAGTTTCTGAAGGATCCACTCAACGAATCTGCTCATGCTTTTACGTAGTGCACTTTCATGCGGGTAGCATGTGCTATGCAAAATTTGAGCCCAGAAGGTTGGCTGGAACTCGCGCTATGATTTTGTGACAGACAGACATTCACACAGAAAGACACACAAAAAAACGTAAACACTCCTAGCGCGTTATTGTGGTAGGATAATTGTCTACTCTGTCTCTGCCAAAACAACAGGTCTTATCAAACTTGGTGCGCATACTTGCAATCACAGCTATGACAGATATCACAGATATGACATATGCTCGTCATTGAGTTTGAGTTGCAATGTGACATCGATAGATGGTTTCGTGAACATGTGTTTTACACTTGAAGAAATTCTATTTCAGAAGAGGAGATCGAATATACTCCCGAACAGATGGACTGGACCATGGAAGAAGGAAAACAGGTCTAAATGGATATTGTCAAAAACTCTGAAACGTTACCTCCTTTTAGACGTTATGGGTCATGAATCGAACTTTGAGTCAGATAGCGTTCAAAGTCAAATGTTCTAACAATAAAGCATTCTGGTAAGTAAGTAGTCATTAAATGCACACACACATGCACATCGAGATCAGTGTTGAACCGTTTGCTTGTCAGGGTCAATCCGGTGTTCGGCACTGTGGAAAGTGGAGGTGCGGCTGAAATAGAAGTGCATCGTAATGGAAATAAACCACTCAAAAACAACGACAAGATCGTCGTATGCACTGCTAAGGTAACATTAATTTCACCATTTATCACTCTTCCAGCAAAAGTCCCGTATACTTTTTAAATGAAGTTTCGAACAGAGCGTCTTAAAAAGAGGCATTTAATCGAAAGGCTGTCAGGCAGTGGCGTACCCAGGATTTCGGCTCGGGGGGGGGCGCGGCAAAAAATTTTTTTAAATGAAGGTGCGTGGCGTTAGCCACGCACTCCGAAAAAATTTTAGGGGTGCTTCTCAAAATTTTGCGGGTCCGCAACCCCTAAAATCTGGAAAAAGGGGGCGTGGCGTCAGCCACGCCCCCGAAAAAATTTTTTTTACAAAGCTACTTTGAATTTTTAAAAATTTTTAAAAATTATTTTAATTATTTACAAGTGTAAACAAGTCATTTGCACATTTTTATAACCCTTATAAGTAACTTTCAAAAATTTCGCGACCCATTCTCGAGGGGGGGGCGCGCGCCCCCCCCGCCCCCCCCCCCCCTCGGTACGCCACTGCTGTCAGGGGATAAAGATTGGCTACATACCTACAGTGTATTTCTACTCCAAAAATTTGTTCGAGTCGGCATCTCCAGTTATTGATGTCACATTCTTGTTTGGCCATTATTCTGATTCTCTGGCAGTCGCTTTGAATAATCTGATGGGCACCGATTCGCAGGTTCACGAAATCCACCCCTACGATGAGGTAGATGTAAAGCTGCGGCAAGACGGATATTCTGTTGAAGGCCTGCCAGCGATCGTTAACGATGGTATTAGACCTAAAGTACTTCAACATAAGCCTCAGCAAGGTTCTCGCATCCGGTCGTCGAATGAGCACTAGATCGATCGGCCACTTCCTCTTTCGTAGCCTAGGGATAGCCATTAATGGAATAATGCGGCTTCGATCGTACTTTCTTTTCGTAAGCATGTCTCGATCTTCATGGCTGACACCTAGTACCTGGCGTAACCTTCGGAAATACTGACAGCACACGTCTCTGAAGTACTGTTTCCATTGTACAACGAACGTATGCCCTATCTCGAACTCATACATCTTGTCCTTAGCAGTCAAGTTCTATTCAGGAGGACAGTGCGAACACCTTGGCCATCGGAATCTTGCATTGGCTGAACAATTCTTTCAAGCTAATCGCAAACGGCTTATTGTTGCCGTTTCGGCAGTCTCTCCTGTAGCAGTACCAGAGCCTTGCGTTCACGTTGAGCGTCATAGTTCTCTGACAGGAGCTGCATCTGGTACTAACAAGAAGGCCGATGGATCGAAGCCATCCTTAGAAACCATCATCTCCATTCCAAGCTTCTTGAACAAATCAGTGAAATCTCACAATGCCTTTTCCATACGACGAAGGGGCATGATGCTATGAACGATATGAAGAATTCAGCCTCTAAGGCTATACAAAACCTGCTTTCCCGCGCTAGCATATAGCGCTCCGGGATCCAGTGTTACCAGTAGCGAATTGATGTTCAAAAGGTGCGGGCAATCGACTTTACAATCCTGAATTGTCTAGTCTTGTATATATGTCCAGTACGGCCTAGTATATGCCCAAACATCCCTTGACTTCGCCAAATGGTGCTACCAGTTAATTAAACAGCACATGGGTTCGGAGTCCCATATAACCCTCCCAAACGAAGTTTTGGGCAAATCCTGATTTTGGCCCCCTACCATTTTCTTGCCATAGCTGATTTTCTGGCACGGTAGCAAGGCGCTACCGAGCGAGATGATCATCATAGTCGTATGCAGCGTCCCAAATAAGCTAGAAAAATTTCACTTTTGGGATAGCGTGGAATAGTATTTATAAGCTTATTGACCACGCAATCAAGCTTGTTTTGAGAATGTGTGCAAATCAGGTTCGAGTGTGTTTCATAGCAAATGGTAGCTATTCAACGGACACACCTAATCGAGACCTCCACACCGTGGTGTTTGGCCATAATAAGCCGAGCATATTTCGTGCGATTTCTGTCGCCACAATTTGCCGTGCCGGTTGCATTTTTATCACCACTGACAATTCATGTGCACTATAGTTGGAACCAAATATCCGTATTCGAATAATTTATTCGAAATATCCGACTGATTCAATATTCGAATAGTTGAATAGTCGATAAAGTCCAATTAATCGAGTGTTCGAGTAGTCGGATAGATAAAAAAGGTCTTTTTTCGAATAATTTGTTCGGAAAAGTAACTTTTTCTAATATTGGAATACTCAAGCAGGGCTCGGCACGAGGTGGCTAGATGAAAATGCAAAAAACGAAGTCCCCCTTGACTTTTGGGTATTTTTACGAAGTCCCCTTTGACCCCCCACCATATTCCCTAAAAATCCTCCAAAAAACGAAACGTCGACTAAAAAAAACGCCGCCAATTTTACGTGTCTTCGTCCACAAAAACGAAACCCCCTTTGCTTTTTGTCCCAAAAACGATATCCAACTTGCTTGTAAGCCACCTGTGCCGAGCCCTGGAATCATCAAAGACAGCCAATTGAATATTGGAATATTCGAAAAGCTTTGAAAACCTTTGTCGAATTTCGAATACTCGACTACTGCAGTTAAATTCTTCCATATAAAGCTGAATGCCTGTTTGTATGTCTGGGTCCCTGTATGTATGTATGTACGTATGTTCCGAATAGAAAATTCCATTTCTGAACCGATCGTGACCAAACTTGGCACACATACACTTCGGGGCGGGGCGGGTGTCATAGGCTACTTTTCGTCATCTATTGATATCGATTTTATCGATTTTTATCGATTTTTCTTGCAAAGTTCACCTACGGGGCTGGGATTTGACACAGGGGGGTAATCGAATATGCTGATTAAAAGTACAATATTAGTTTTCAGAATTATCGATTACTTTTATCGATTTTATCGATTTTTAGCAAAGTTTGAGCTACAGGGCTAGGAGTTGCCACAGGGGGGGGGGGTGGGGAGGGATGTAATGGAGCATGCTGATTACGAATGCAATATTGACTTTTGAAATCTTCCATTACTTTTATCGAATCTACCATTTTTTTTTCAAAATTTGAGCTGAAGGGCTGGGAGTTGGCACAGGGGTAAGTGGGCATGCTGATTTTGAAAACACACAGGGAACGGGAAATGAACTGGAGAAGTGGGCACAGGGAAAGGCTGTACAGGGATAGGGATGGGACCTTTATTACAGTGTCTTGACAGGGCCGGGCGGAGCCGGGTAAGCCAGCTAGTATTCGAATATTGTAGGCGAATATTCAATATTCATTCGAATAGTCGATGATATCCAGTTCGTTTAATTGAATAGTCGAATATTCAATCAAGCTCGATTATTCGAATATTCGAAAGTTCGAATTTCGGAATGTATATCAGAATTTCGACACCAATATAAAATCGGAATCACAAAACATTCGTTCTTTCAAATTTTTAGAATCAACTATTCATATTCATTCGCTCAGAAAATTTTCAAAAATCAATTATTTGATATCCGTTCACTCGATAAAATTTAGAACTATAACGTGCGTCTCCCAGGTCAGTGAAATGTGCCGCATGATCTGTGTGTTTGAAGATCGCTTACAATGGGTTAAAAGTTTAAAGCATTGCCAAATCGCGCGAGTTGTGTTCGGCCTATGAATGGACACGATCAGGACGGCGAGGAATAAATGTGGTCTTTGTGACACCTGTCTGACTTACGACTTTTTCCGAGGAATGAATAAATCTCTACTTTCCAGTACAACACTGAGAATGGGCCGTTAAACCGATTCTTCAAATTGCCGACCACAACTACAGAAGAGAAAGAAATCCGTCAAAGAACCGTTGCGTTACCCAGTCAAGATCAGCAACGTGCCACTGCGCCGGCACCCGTCGATAACCAAATGGAACTGATGAGATGCTAAACAGTCTCGCATAAAACATTTATTTATGTAGCTGTTGAAAAGAGAACCCAAGAGTTAAATGCTGTACAATGACAAATCACACATTAATGCATTGAAAGTCACTGTTCAGAATCGACTCTATCCAAGCAAGCTGAGCCTAGTGAGCATGTATGCGAGTGAAAGAAAACGGCAACTTTTTTCTATCAGGGCATAACTACGGTGAAAATCGGTGTCTCTGCCGGAAATCGGACAGGCGGGTTAGGCCTGTGTTATCGAAGGGAAGGGAAATGGGAAGCAAAATCTGGGAACAAAATCTTTTCCACGGCTTTCAACTCACTCGTATGTCGCGCTGAAAGAATGGTTCAGGCTTTTACCTAGAGACCTGATTTCTTGCGAAAATTCTGTTCAATTTCGAAAAAATCTTGCGTCAACAATAGTCTTTAAACCCTGGAAATTGCAGACGTTTGAATTTTAGAATTTCATTGTGTCTATCGCTCGTTTTGAAAGGTATCCAGACCGGGTTGCAGTCTCTTCGACTGGAAAGCCGTTCGAGGAAGTCACAATTGGCAAGCCCTCTTCCTTGAGGTCGCCCCTTCTCGCTCGCCCAAGGTCTTTGGCGGATTCGTCCGCTCGAGTTGAGTGGTCACCAGGGTCAAGCAAGGGGTGTGGGACACGATCGCTGCTTACGACCCCCCCCCCCCTGATTGCTGTCTCAATAAGACCCCCTCCCCCTGAATTATATACCTAAGATAGCATTACCTGAAGGCCCTGTCAAACATGATGGGCAACATATCCATAATGAGCATGTCAATTAACCCCTGTAGACAAAGTTTAAGCAAATGCTGAAGATTCAAGATACTAGACTACCTAAGTGAAATGGTATAAATGGTATAAATACTGTTCGCTAAAAATGTTCTTTTGATATAGTTAATGGGGTGTGGCACACCCCCTCAAAAGCTGTGGCTGCCACACCCCATTAACTATATTAACTCTTCTTAGCTCTGAGTAATATTTGGTGGAAGCACAGCCATTTTTGGTTGGCTTCTAATTTCACATTTTCCAACATGACTAACTTTGTTTCAAAGGTGAATAAGCTATCCGTTTTTGCACTCAAGACAAAGCACAACTCCTTCTTTGTCCATCGCAGAAATCCCGCTTCAAAAGACCTCCAAACTGTGAAATTAGAAGCCAACCAAAATCTCATCTTCCCATTTTTCGCTTTTAATGGCTGTGCTTCCACCAAATATTACTCAGAGCTAAGAAGAGTTAATATAGTTAATGGGGTGTGGCAGCCACAGCTTTTAAGGGGGTGGGGGAACGAAAGCCGCCAGGTCCAGCCGCCTTTCGCGGCCAGCTGGTCCTTTCGCAGCGTTGTTGCATGTCGTTCCAGGACCAGCAGTCCGCGGAGGCGGCTGGACCTGGCGGCTTTCGTTCCCCCACCCCTTTTAAGGGGATGTGCCACACCCCATTAACTATATCAAAAGAACATTTTTAGCGAACAGTATTTATATGAATCGGTAGCCTAAACCTCGTAGACTCCATAGGAATGTTTTAAGCCTGATTCTTCTTCTTACCTCTGATTAATATCTGGTGGCACAGCCATTCAAAGCAAAAAATGGAAAAAACGAGATTTTGGTTAGCTTCTAATTTCACAGTTTAAAGGTCTTTTGAAGCGGGATTTCTGCGATGGACAAAGAAGGAGTAGTGCTTTGTCTTGAGTGCAAAACGGATAGCTGGATAGCTAACACCTTTGAAACAAAGTTAATCATGTTGGAAAATGACCATTTCACTTAGGTAGCCTACTATCTTGAATCTTCAGAATTCGCTCAAACTTTGTCTACAGGGGTTAATTGACATGCTAATTATGAATATAATACGAATATCATGTTATCACTATTACAGATTACCCAACTACGACCCCCTCCCCTTTTGACTCCTCAATACGACCCCCCAGGTGTGGCGTGCCACACCCCACGCTTGACCCTGGTGGTCACCAGTCCTGGTACTTTCGGCATACCTTGCGTCCGGGTAAAGGAACAGGAAATCGGAGAGGAATACTTGCCTACAGAAGAGGGAAAACGTCTTGCACTCCAGCTGAAGATTCTCATCACCTGTCTCTCACTAATTAGCCGAAACTACTTGTGTTTAATTTGTGCTATGTTTTTTTCCTTTTTTTGGCACACCGTTGGTGTATTATAAATAAATAAGCAGATATTATCCGGTCACCGTTGAAATGTCCTGCGAGAAAACCATGTGCCGATCTTTGTCAAGAAAGTCATCACGTCAATTCTAAAAAGCACAAGTCCAGCATAAGAAAGACGTAATTGGCGTCCCCTTTTGCAGTACTCAGTTTTGTCGAAAAAAAAATTATGGCGATGTTGCTGTCAATTTTGTACAAGCTTCCGAAAACCATGCACTATTGACGATGTTATTCAAATAAATCAAATATTCCATTTATTAGGAGGAAATAGCTCGCATCAAAGTGGTGAGTCTAAATGTCAGCCTCAAGAAGTTAAATTGAGTTGTTACTATTCATGAAAGATATGAGCATGAAAACAATGCAGCATAGAGTAAGTAGGCCTGCGAAAACCATTGAACTTTTTTTGCGCACTTTGTCACCCTCGGCCAAGCTCATCCACTGCCTAAAGTTGCAATCAAGTAAGGGTTCCTATCACCCTGAAGTGCTCGTTCAGAAAAGCCTGTAGATTCCTTAGAGGCAGCGTGCACCCAAAATTTCGCCTTCGATGTTTTTGTCATTCTAGGGACTTCCTGCCCCTGATTACAGCTGTGACATCAAAATCCTCCAAAAGCCCCAAAAAACCCCAATTCCCGGGGACCCTATCTTCAGAGGGCGGACGAGTTTCGAAATGCTCGTCCCCGCCGCCATGCCAGCGAGGAGCATCTGCAACTGCATAGCAGCCTGCAGTTGCAAGTGCAACTACAGCGTATGCTGTCATGGATTCGTCGTCCGAAGGAGGCGGACGACCGCAAAAAGCAACTGCACTATTGCAACTGCAACTGCAACTGTAGCTTACGCTGTCGTGGATTCGTCCGAAGGAGGCGGATCGAAAAGAAAGGGGCGAAGCGAAAGGAGAATCAGGCGGGTTTTCTCCACTTAGAAGCAACATTGGGAGACCGGACCAACGCATTTGGTCTTCTTCTGAACCTTAGATAAACATGGTATAAAGAACTGGGTAACTTAGATTTTGAATGTACGCTGCCTTAAATAGTTTTTACGCGAAATATCGCATTGACAACAAAGCCTAGTCAGTGTACTCGAATTAAAGGCAGTGTCTAGGCAAATTTGGGCATATGGCTTTTTTTGACTGGAAACCGCCGAGGAGGTTCTAGTTAAGGCATTGCCCAAACGGCAGCGCAAATGGCTCATTCACGACTGAGAAATCCATCTCTAAACACTCCCTGGCTGCGCCGTGACCGTAACACTTGGGATGGGTCCGCGCGAACGTAGTGTTAAAGTGAACAAAGTCGTTTTCGGGTTACGGTCACGGCGCAGGTGCGGGGGTTTTTAGGGGCGGATTTCTCAGCCGTGAGTGAACAATTTGCGCTGCCTCTTGGGCAGTGCCTTAGTTAGGACCCTCTCATCAATTTTTAGGTGAAAAACAAACGCACCAGATTTGCCTGGACGGGCCTTTAAAGTGGAGATAACACAAAATAAACCTACAAATTACGGAGCTTTCACTCTTCAGGAGTTCTCCGTGATCACAACTTCTTTTCAGCTTTGCCTGCATGCATAGGTGCGATGGTCTGAGATAGGTACCCCCCAAAGTGAAGGGGGTCCCGGCTGTTTTTGACTCCCAAAAATGAAGGATGTCCAAAAAGTGCGGACGTCGACCGGGGGGGGGGGGGAATCTTGTAAAAAATGGAGAAAATCAAATCATTCCGTTTAAATACTCAAACTTTTGAATGAATTTGTATAATTTTTTATGATTGGCGTAGTATTTACAAGTACTTTGTTTTCAGTACTGTCTTTGAGGTGAGGTGATAGTGTGCATGAAGTGGAGTAGATCTGCGGTAAAAGAATCTACTTATAGAGTGTATGTAACGAGAATGCAAGGGACGAATTCCTAGCCAAAAATCCTCGTTCTAAAATCGGGACCCCCTCACTGAAACGAAGTAGTGCTGAGGCGAGAAAATACTTAGTTTGAAGTTGAGAGATACGTTTTTGAAAAATCATATTCTAGGAAATTTATGGAACGAGAAGTACATGAGTCGGCATGGAAGGGCGCGTGGTCATGAAACGAATGGTTAGAGTGGAGCTCGACGTGGGCGTATTGGACAAGAGGAAAATATTTGTTGTTGTTGTAATGTTGCTGCAAATATAATAAGTTGCCACTGTGTTTTGATTTTTGTGTAAACAGTAAACTGAAATGTTGTACCCAGTTAAAGCCGTAGTGAGTGAAGCCATGAAGTATTCAGGTAAGCTTCTTCTCCGATTAGTACAATGTAAAGTGATCACAGACACCGAAGCAGGTCTGAGTTGCTAACTGTAATCTCGGTGAGGGGACCCTCTCATAATCTGACTTCTTTTTTATCTTTTAGAGGAAAGCGTACTTGATATGACCTGGTTGTCGCAAAGGATCTGCTGAAGCAGATCTTCTTGAGCTCCAACTTTACACAGAAACCCTTGCGTCCTCAACTCGTTGCTGCTGCTTTCCTTCTCTACAGCAGATCCTTTTGCGACAGCCCTATTTATATCAAGTAAACCTTCCTGCAAGATAATGAAAAAAGTAGATCATGAGAGGACCTCCCCGCTGAGATACGGACCGTCAACTAGAATAAACCAAAATCAATTTTTTTGCTATAATTCTTGCGTAAATAAACGAAAATAAACAAGAAGCTGGATTTAGCATCTACTCTTCAAGAGCTTTCAGATGATATATAGTATGTGAGGGCTCCTTGTTTTTTTTCGCCCTGCGACGGTGGTTGAGACGCTCCAGTTATGCGATCTCAAGTCTATCCCCGCCCCTCCATATGCATCAAAGTTTGCGGGGCTGAGAAGCCATAACTGGAGCGTCTCAACCGTCGCAGGGCGAAAAAAGCAAAGAACCCCTACATATTATATATCATTCGAAAGCTCTTGAAGAGTAGATTCTAAATCCAGCTCCCTGTTTATTTTCGTTTATTTACACAAGAGTTGTAGCAAAAGAAATTGATTTTGCGTGGTTCTATTTGACGGTCCGTATCAGCGGGGAGGTCCTCTCGTGATCTACTTTTTTCACCATCTTGCAGGAAGGTTTACTTGATATAAATAGGGCTGTCGCAAGAGGATCTGCTGTAGGGAAGGAGAGCAACAGCAACGAGTTGAAGATGCAAGGATTTCTGCGTAAAGTTGGAGCTCAAGAAGATCTGCTTCAGGGATCCTTTTTGCGACAGCCCAGGTTATATCAAGTACGCCTTCCTCTAAAAAATAAAAAAGAAGGCAGATCACGAGAGGACCTCCTCACCGAGATATGGGGTTTTGGCTTGGAGGAGGGGGGGGGGGGTATAGCTAGTAACTCGAACTGCCTCGGTGTCTGTGATCACTTTACATTGTACTAATCGGAGAAAGAGCTTACCTGAACACTTCATGCCTTCATTCACTCCGGCTTCAACTGGGTACAACATTTCAATTTACTGTTTACACAAAAAACAAAACACAGTGGCAATTTATTATATTTGCAGCCACATTACAACAACAACTACTATTTTCCTCTCGTCCAATATGCCCACGTCAAGCTCCACTGTAATCATTCGTTTCATGACCACGCGCCCTTCCATGCCGACTCATGTACTTCTCGTTCCATGAATTTCCTAAAATATGATTTTTTGAAAACGTATCTCTCAACTTCAAACTAAGTATTTTCTCGCCTCAGCAGCTACTGCGTCTCAGTGAGGGGTTCCCAATTTTAGAACAAAGATTCTTGGCTAGGAATTCGTCCCTTGCATTCTCATTCCATACACTCTATAAGTAGATTCTTTTACCGCAGATCTACTCCACTTCATGCACACTATCACCTCACCTCAAAGAAAAATTTTTTTGGTCCGTCCGAAGTGAAGGGCGGGGGGTGTATGTCAAGAGGCGCGATTTTTACCGCCAGATGGACAGCATATAGCACATCTTTAGTGTTTTATAAAGTTCCAGAATATTTTGAAATCTCAAAGAATTATACTAGATAATTACACGGATCGTTCCATTTTATCATCTTGAAATCGATTCAAACAAAATTGTTAAAGATCAAAAACTCATAAAAATGCAATCAATAACAATTTCCTAAATATTAGGTCGGTGCAAAAGTTTTGTCAGTTTTTTCAATCCATCCGCAAACACGTTAGAATGGAGATAAACAAACGCTTTAAAATGTATTTTATGCAGAATTTCTTCCACTTTCCAGCTGCTAAACTTACGTTGCGTTTCGTTGCGAGAGTGACGAGATATTTGCTGGAAATTACAACCACTCGTTTTTACCATGTCCAAATTTCGCTACTCTTCAAAATTTTTGTATGAGACTTTTGGAGGAGCTCTAATAATCAGCAGATAGGGCAAACCTTTTGCCAACAGAAGCAATTTTTTGTAGCCTTACGGCTTGTCTTCCAGAGTTTCTACGATTTATTTTTTGAAGTGACCAAATTTTATATTCAGCCTATTTTAACCTCATAGAACATAAAATATTGAACATTTCAGTCACCATTCGATGCAACTTTTTCTCCTCTTTCTAACACTTGTCTTTTTTGCCGAGATAGGCGAAATTTGTGGGGAAAATCGCAGTATTTCTCAAAAGAGTGCGCACTGACGTAAACTATGTTTCAAAATCTTCATGTTTTGAAGCAAAAATCGCTCAATCACTTTGTGATGGTAGCGGCAGTAATAACCGAGTGTTGAAACCTCGGTATTCTGTAGGTTTCGCAGTGTTTGATGCAATAACAAGTTATGCGATTTTTCCAAAACACAAGACTTTTGGAAAATTGTTCAGCAAAATTCTGAAAAAGCAGCTGGAAAAAAGATAAAAATTGCATAACTTGGCAGAAAGTTTGCCCTATCTGCTGGTTATTAGAGCTCCTCCAAAAGTCTCATACAAAAATTTTGAAAATTAGCGAAAGTTGGACATGGTAAAAACGAGTGGTTGTAATTTCCAGCAAATATCTCGTCACTCTCGCAACGAAACGCAATGTAAGCTTAGCAGCTGGAAAGAGGAAGAAATTCTGCGTCGGATACATTTTGAAGCGTTTGTTTATCTCTATTATAACGTGTTTGCCGATGGATTGAACAAACTGACAAAACTTTTGCACCGACCTAATACACCAGTCAGTTTTCTAGCAAAAGTCGTCAAACTTATCAGATGATTACCTCACACAGCTAGTAAATCAATGGGCTTTGTTCAGACTTTTTAAACACTCCCATAGCATGGAACTGGAGTTTTAAGTTGCTCCCAGCTGGCAAAATCGCGCCTCTTGACCATCTCCCAAGGGCGAGGGGGAGGGGAGAGGGGGGGGGGGTACGCCAGGCTTCAAAGTGAGAGGGGGAGGGTGAGATTCATCTCACACTATGGCACCTATGCCTGCATGCGTACAGACTGTATTAATCGTATAGTCCTTTTTCGACCGTCACGAAAGAATTTTGTGACACGTTCGCGCTAGAGTCGCGGGCCTCCAAACTGGTCTTATCGATTGGAATCAAGGTTCTTGCATTGTGGATGAGGTACCCTTTCTCGAAGCACGGTAGGCATAGGGTATGGGGTCAAACTCAGATCTCGGTGAAAGTTTGCAAAGAGTCGGCGATCAAATTCAAAAATAGGGTCGGCTACGGTAGAGCGCGGCTTTAGGTAAACTTGGAAAAACTCGAAGGTAGACGACTTCCACTCGTAAATCCTTGTGCGATAGCTCACTGTGATATGTGTATAGTTCTTAGCTCCGAAACCGGATAGTGTGAAAACAGATACAAAAATTGTAGTGATTTTTTTTGTATCTTGGCAATTATATTCTAACTTCTCATTTGTTTCATTATGTTGACATGTGAGACTTCCGGTTTTGCGTATGGGCACACCAATACTTCAAAATTAGACTTTGTTGTGAGCTAATGCTAACAATCTACACGAGCTTCTATAACAATAAGATATCACGATAAATTACAAGTCGAAATCTTCTGTGACTGAGCCTGTGCATTGTGAAGCAATACGAAAAAGCAAAGCAACAAACAATATATGAAAAGAAACCAAGATAAAAGCCAACCAACGCACTGCAGGGTCCTAACACGGTATACACTAGCATGCGCGAAAGAGCAGTGATCCGCGTAGGCGGCACCTAATTATTTCCTCTACCCACAGTCATAGATGTTGGCAGATTCAGCCTAGACTAGTACTAATCCTCTTATCGTAAGTGGAATAGTGACCAAACATTTTTGCGAGTGAACAAAAGCGCCGAATGCATTACTGAGTCACTTTTGTATCGGAAAACACATGCCATTATCAAATAGATACCTACATATATCTGAGGAGAATAACAAATACATAACTAGGTCGTTTATAAAATAAATCAATATAGATCGTTTATAAAATCGTGACGACGGATTTGACTGCGGTCTCTGCGCACAGGATCAAAAAACACCTATACAAAAAGGCATCGCCTCAACTCTAAGCTCCCCCTAAGCTCAGTCATTTCCAATATCTCTAAGCAGGAAAACTTCGAGTAGAGATGAGAACCAAAAAAATGTGGTTGCCAGGAGGTGCGCGGGTGTCGCGCGCGGTCGCGCCATCGTCATGACTTCTCGAATGCCCTACACCTCAATAAGGCACCTTCCACGGCCTACTGGTCTTCACACGATGTACAGTAGTAGAGCAAAAGGACGGATGGAGTGGAGGACTATAGTCGCCGAAATGGGCGGCCTCCGCGGTCATCTGCAACAAACACGCACCCCTTCACACATATGGTATGTTTGCAGGGGGTCCGCGCGGGACCTTCCTACAATCGGCGACATACTCAGACACTGGGACCGGCCGAGCCGCGGCCCATTTCCGGCTGGAATTTCGCAGCGTCCGCGGGCCAGCCGGTGAATGGTCCGCGGCTCGGCCGGAAAACAGCCTCGGCTCGTCCGTTTTTGGGCCGCGGCTCAACCGGTGCTGGTTGTCGGGCTGTCTAGTTCATTCTAGCTCGGATACAGTAGAACTGTTTTTTTATTCACTGGCATATAGAACATACACAGTAAAAGAAAAACAAAAATTGAGGCCACCGATATATCGGCTTCGGAAATCAGGTCCGACTTCGACCTTGGAAAGCACAAGATGCTATCCAAGGTTGTACAACATATTGATCTTATTCCCGCCTCGGAGACTGGAAAGACATCGAAGGCTATGAACACTGAGGGCAGCCTGACCATGCGTCGTACATCACGCAAGTATTCTTAACGCTCAGATACTGGGAGCGGCCGAGCTGCGGACCTTATCCGGCTCGGCCGGAGTTTCATCGTAAAGATTTTGGTCCGCGGCTCAGCCGGTGCAATGCTCCACCCCCATCACTGGGGCCGCGGCTGAGCCGGTAAGCCATATTCAGTCCGCGGCTCGGCCGGTGCGATGATAGTGCCATGAATTAAGGTCCGCGGCTCGGCCGGACTCCGGCCACGCCCATAAATTAAGGCCGCGGACGGGCCGGAAAGGCCTTTTGAGGCCGCGGCTGGGCCGGTCCCAGTGTCTGAGTATAGTCCTCCACCCCGAAAGGGTTAGGTAGGTGCCAGAGTAAGCGAATATTTTAAGTTGTGGTCCGGCGCAGAATTGACGTCACTTGGATTAACGCCAGTATGAGTGATGTCCATCTGTGCGGGACCCCAACCTGAACAAAATATTCGCTTACTCTGGCACCTACCTTAGGTTGTGTTCATACTGATCTGGAAGTTCGGGAACAATTCCAGCAAAGTGCTCGAAGTGAACGCTGTGCTGGAACTGTTCCCGGACTTCGAAGTCAGTATGAACGCAGCCTTAGCAGCGGCGGAGGCGGTGTTTTATTGTGGTATTCGTCCCTTTATGTATTTCTTGGCATTCTTTTTTCTTTGTATGTGCATGAAATGACTGAAATGTCATATTGAGTTGCATCGTATAGACATCAACGAAATCTTTGTGAAAAATATAACTTTTGTCGGCGTGGCAAGTACACTACTGGAACCGCATATGAAGAGCGTTTTTTCATGTTATCAGAACCTTCATTCATAAAAGACACGAGGTTGCTTATATCAGTAATTTACATCAGATTCAAGAAAAATGAGCGACATTCCTACCACGATAATGGTTACGGTAGTGCAGTGTTGTCCGCTCATCGCTCTATCGACTAGCCTGAGTCGCTAATTATCTGCGAAGTGCTTTTTGCGACTATCAATAGGTATTTAAATAAAATTCGATAGGTTTTCTAGTCCGTGTTTTAGAACTATGATACGAGCCCCACGATCCGCCCAGTTACCGACAACATCTGAAGGTGTTTGTAGTCCACGTAAGTATTCGATAAACGTTTAGACAATATTGTGTAAGTCGGCTACAAATCTGCTTTTTAGCTACCCCAGCTCGGCGTCGCGGTCATTCCGAAATTGTTTGCATTCAGGTAAAGTGATTTCCATCTGATTTTATGAATTTCCCCATTATGATTCGTAAACCATCTCGACTGTATGTCTGACGGAAACTGGAAACTCTCATAGTTGATGTATAGTCCCCGGCGCAAAACGCAGACTAGGAATTGCGTCGACACAGAAGCCTTTGAGTCGCGCAGAGAAAACTTGAACGAAAGATACGCAGACGGTTAGAGCATTACCGCGCAGCGTTGGCGTCGGTGTTTCTCCAAGAGGCTAGCATTGGTGTATTCGCAAGCTTCGTATGGTGAAGATATATTGAAGCAGCGCGATAACGATGTCGAGCTTTTTTACAGGCACATTTTTCTCCGTCATTTCACGAGAAGGACTGCATGTATGATGGCATTGTAAACTACTTGAGGAATCGAACACTTCCTCAGTTCCTGAAACTGGCAACTGATAGACAGCAAGCTCGTGCCGACTTTAGGTTTGTCGACTAGAAAGATATGTTTGGGGAGCAGTGTTTACTAACTAATTTCTCTATAGATTTCCATTTAGGAGGAAATGTGAAGCGTACTACATAAATGAACATGGAGTTTTGGTGGAAGGACGAGCACGAGGGCTTCATCGTCATGTATTGCGACGTGGAGAACTTGTTCATGTGATGAAGTTTATTCATGAGAATTTGGGACACTGTAGCGCTGAAGTATGGTACGTTGAATGTCCAAGTTCCCTTTCCAATTATAGTTTGTGTCAATCGCGAAGTCCGTTTCCCAGTCGCGCAATCTCAGGCAGAGCTTCGCGCCAAGCTCGCGGGCGTGTTCGCGCGTGTTCTAGCGCAATTTCGCGTGCAATGTCATTGCATTGCGGCTGCGTAGTTTCTATGCAAGCGTTTGCGTAGATGACACAGACTATTAAACTTCTGGAAACGGATATTTTCCAGTGCTAAGGTGGCACAACCGGCTGTATGGTCGAATGAGCCGTTTGATCTCACTGCCTACAGCGTAATCAAGCACTGTGAATGTCGTGAGAAAAATGCGACTCGACGATGGTTTCCCTGCCGTGTAGAATGCGGTGAGGCAAAAATTCAGTAATTTTTTTGCTGTAGTTTATATGTTTCAGCTGGTTCTATCTTACTGAGTTTCGAGCGTGATGCCGAGGGAGGTTATGACGTAAGCATACGTTCAACAGCGAAGGAAGTCGATCTGGCGCTGTTCCAAAAGAGCGTAACAAGATGTGCGAGGCCGTGGGTTTTTACTTCAAAAAACTAGGGCAAAATTGTCACGTATTCTTCAAATCTTCAGTCTTTCGCATGAGTAACAATATGTGCAAAAAAAGTATTTTCCTGAGGTACAAACCTCTACTAATCACGCTTCTAATCATTCTTATGGAAAACCTCATTATTGTAGAAATCCGCAGTTTTCATTATTTGGTTATGTTGCCCAAAAATAAAATATGTAGAACACTCTGGAACACAGGCGGCGATTCATGGCAGCCACAGACAGGGCGTCACTACGGACGCTGCGGGCGTCTCGCTGGTCGAGCGCTCTTTCACCTTTCTCGCCGTCTGCTGTCTCTCCCATGGACGAAGTATCTCGGTGGGATGCAACAACGTCCAGTCTGTGCTTGTGATGAATCGTTTATACTTTGCTCTCGTTCTCAGACTAAGCTTTGCTCGATCTAAAGTTTTGCGACAAGTGAAATACGCATGTTCTGCTAATTGGTTGCTTATAGACAGCCGAAACTTCCTGAAATATTGATTGACGGCAGATATCGGATTGATAGTCGTCAGGAACTTGAAGATGTGCTGGAGAAACTGCATTCAGCCTTTGGGCACTGCGGTCCCGGTCAGCTGTACGTACTTATTTACTATCGGCCATCAATCCATGTTTTTTTTCTCAATTAGACGCATCCTCTTCAAATCGCGATTTCATTATCCGGTCTTCTACCTTGCTATACGTGAAATTTGTTCACGTTGTTGGTTTTGTAAGTTAGAACCACAGCGGAAGCACTTCTCTATCAGTGGTAAGCTCCCTATGCAAAGTGCTTCATCATGTATCACATGCCTTTCTTTTAGATTATACTTATAAAATCGAAGTGACTTCTGCTAAAGACAACTCGCCGCGAAGATTCTTCATCACTCCCCAAGAGACAACGGTTCGGGAGGTGCAGAATTACATCAACGAAATTCTTGAGAAATCAAGAAGAAACATCGATTTGGAAGCAGCAGCTGCGATGGCGAATGGTGCGGACCAGGTGAGTAATACTCTGTGGGTGGGAAAGAGATGCATTATGTCAGTTTTCAGACAGATTCTTCACCAAACAAGATATATCGCATTGGCGATGACGTTGATGAAGCGCTCGAGAACGAATGCTCAGCAAGTAAGCCTTTAGCTATTGTTGGGTCCATTGATTCAGCTTGTGGACGGTGCGGTTTCGCTGCAGGAGGCCTCGAACAGACACGCGATTTCATCGTCGCGATTGATCGCGACGATGAAATCGCGCGACAAGTGTGACGAGTTCATTGCATGCCGATCTTCTTGTATTTCGGTTGTAATAGTTAGTCACGATTAGTCGTGTTGGAAAACTGTCACAACCGAAATGCAAGAAGATCGGCACGCAATGATATTGTCACAGTCGTATTGTCGCGATCAATCGCGACAATGAAATCGCGTAAACTCTGCCTAAGGCCGTACATTGACTTGAAGAAACGCGGGCCTGGCGTTATCTTATTTGCATTTTGTTGTATCCCTCAACATCGTAATGGGTAGAGGACTTTATATCACCGAATGTTGGAGGGTCCACGGACAATGCAGCAGAGTTGTTGCAGATGTCCGGCGTAACCTCCCACTTCGGCGACATATTGTCCACTACCCCATCGTGATGCGCAAAAGAATGTAAAAAACTGATGTTAGCCCACTTTTTCCCCACGACACTGTATCGCGGCAGAAGCCGCAGTGTATACAAGTTGATCAGTAATGTTTGAAGGCAGCGTCCAGGCAAGTCTGGACACACGGGAATTTCAAGTGGATAATAATTTTGGGGCCCTAACTAAGCCACTGCCGAACCGGCAGCTCAGGTAGTGCTCTAACTGCTGAGATATTCCTCTCGAACTGGACCCCGCGATCGTATTTCGCATGGATTCATGGCGCAAAGCGTGGATCCTGGCGCGAAACTGCCATGAATCCATGCGAATCGATCGCGGGGTCCAGTTTCGAGGTGAATATCTCAGCCGTTAGAGCACTACTTGCGCTGCCGCTCGGGCAGTGCCTTAGTGGCCTCCAAAAGTACTTTCCACCAGTGGCGTACCCAGGATTTCGGCTTGCGGGGGGGGGGGGCGCGACAAAAATTTTTTTCCAAGGAAGGTGCGTGGCGTTAGCCACGCACTCCGAAAAAATTTTTGTGGTGCTTCTCAAAATTTTTGCGGGTCCCCGGCCCCTAAAATCTGGAAAAAGGGGGCGTGGCTGACGCCACGCTTCCGAAAAATTTTTTTTATAAGGCCAAAATGGATTTTTAAAAAATTTTAAAAATTATTTTAATTATTTACAAGTGCAGACAAGTCAATTGCACAATTTTATAACCCATATAAGAAACTTTCAAAAATTTCGCGATCCGTTCTCGGGAGGGGGGGGGGGGGCGCGCGTCCCCCCCCCCCCCGCCCCTCCCCTCTCGGTACGCCACTGCTTTCCACATAAAATCCCCATAGGTCCAGATCTGCCTGGACGCTGCCTTTAAGCTTAGGAAGTCTTTTGCGCCAGTTGAGCCCTTATTTTCCAGCACCACGTCCCAGCGTTTACTACCAATACAGAGAACGAAGTCACCAGGTTGAGACCCAGCCTAAAAGACCAAGGCTCATTCCGCCTTCTGGTAAGATTACTTACTGGCGTGATAGCATGCGACAAAAATGGTCTACGAAGTGACGACCCTATAATTCGTAAATTGAGCGTCGAAGAAGTTCGATCCTCGGCTGTGTAAGAGGGGGAGGGGCATGTTTGGCAATCTCGGCAGCGGAGCTTTTTTCGCAGTTATCATTTTCTGAGATGGACTTTAATTTCATTTCTTTCATTGCTTGCGAGTTTAGTTGATTGGCGGTGACAGCGAATTTATATCATTCATATTCGAGAGATTTCACTGGGACCAACCACTTCTCTGGAAGCGAGTGAGTCGGACACTTCTATGCGCCCGCAGTTGAGCTGTCAGGTAGTCAAGCAGGGGTAAGTCACAATTCAATCTTTGCAAGTGTAATCGGTCTTTTCATCTGACAAAGAAAGTATTTAGGCCTTCGATCAACTGTCACCACGCATCATTCGTTCAGGAGCAAGGACAATACATGACGTTAGTTTTTTTTTACCAAATTCCTCACTTTACCTATAAGATTTCTTGATGTTTATTTTGCTCTTCCAAGCAGTACTTCAAAGCGCAAGAGGTTAGCATAACGTTCTTACACGATATCACTCATTATTTTACAATATCATTTCCTGTGAGGATATATTTCAGTTACTCTAACAGCTGTAGCGTTTCAAGAAATGCATCAGAATCCAGCTGTGATAGTCCCTATTACATGTTGTCTAGTCCAGGCTGTGGTCAGGCATGCGATAATTCAGTCATTTTTTGCGTTTAGAAGTGTTTCTTTTTCAGTACACAACTGTTTCGAACGATGTGGGAGCTAATCTTGTGAGTCAGGGTGTTGGACCAGTCATGGGATCTGAAGGTAAAATCATTATTTACCAACCGGGTGTTTTCATTTTTCTTTTCCCTATGTTTAATTGCCGGTAGACTGCTCTGAATGTTTGGTAGTTTTCTTATATTGAGTTCTCGTTTTGATCGGTAATCTAAGTTTGAACGTTACCTTTCCATGATTATTTTGGAGCGCACATTGCAATAGCAGAACTAAATTTTTTTGTATTGTCTTACCATTTTTTATGTGATAACACTGGGTTCTACACGTACAAAAGCTATCCACTGCCAGCGCAACTTATGCCATATCCTGCGGACTATAATGGTGTTATGAGTGGCGGTAAGAGTTTAGTAGATTTTGCCGACTTGGTTATAAATGAAGCTATATAAATCAGTTTAGACCCCAACAATGGTTATGCTCCACCTGTAGAAGGATTTCTTCTGGATAACACTCAGATCACAAGTGCAGAATTGGAGGACCTCGGTGATTTAACCGCATTTTTCGGTAACGTCTGTGAAGAATCTTGGCAGTGAGAGTTTTTTTGCATGGAGATGCGCTTAGTATACGTTAGCGGTTTTTGAACTCAAAAAAACGGGAATCATATTTGTACGGGCGCATGATCTTCAAAAGTCAGCCATCAACCTGCATACACTCTGATCGCTCTCCTTGACATTTTTAGCTGATCATATATAATTTTACAATATTCGTGTTCCATTTTGTTCCCCTAGACCATTTGCATATAGTCACTGAAGCTACTTCCATGTTCTTTTTATCATCTCATATAATTAGTAATACTTCACTTTTTTGTTTTTTCTACATTTTGTTGATTTCCTTGTTATTAGGCAAAAGCTCTATTGTTATCCCTTGCTGATCTCTGCAAATCTTGAAGTTCTTTTTTCACATAGTAACTCCCGTGCACTTGCGGAATTTTTGCTGCCTTTTTCGTTATTTGTTGGCAATCTATTAGGTTGTTCTAAAAGTTCTTGCGCCGGATTTTCAAAAAATCATCTATCCTTTCTTCTCGACGATTTTTCTCAAAATTATTTTTGTATAAAAGACAAAACCTTTTTCTTTGTAGCGGTGCCTTTGCCATGAATTAGCGTTGGTAAGTTCGAGAGTTAAAAGCAGTTAAAGGAAGTTGGTCAAGATCGACATTTTTTAAGCTGGATCACGAAAAATTTTGGAAGTATTTTTATTTGATAGGAAAAATTTTGCGCATTACAGTGGTACCTTTTTCAAGAATCAAATCGAAGTAGATCGAGAATTAGAAGCAAATAAAGAGAATTTCTTCAGTTTTGCAATTGAGCATGATCAAAAAAGCTGAAAACGTCACAGAATAGGCAGACCCGAAAATCCGAATAAATCACGAAAATGAAAATTGCTCCCGATTGGCACGATTTTCGCTCAGCTAGAAAGGGAAGGTCACAAAACTCATGTTTATGACTTTTTCGCCTATTCTGTGACGTTTTCAAGCTTTTTTGACATGCTCAAAAATTGCAAAAAGGAAAAAATTCTCTTTATTGCCTCTATCTCTCGATCTACATTGTTTTAATTCATGAAAAAAGTACCACTGTAATGTGCAAAATTTTTCCTATCAAATAAAAATATTTTCAGAATTTTTCGTGATTTAGTTTGAAAAATGTCGATCTTCATTAATTTCCTTCAATTGCTTCTAACTCTCGAACTTACTAATGCTACTTCATGGCAAAGGCACCGCTATAAAGAAAAAGAATTTCTCTTTCATACAAAACTACTTTTGAGAAAAATCGTTTAGAAGAAAGGAAGTTATGATTTTTTGAAAATCCGGCGCAAGAACTTTTAGGACCCTAATATTTGTTATTTATTAGTTTCTCAGAAAAGGTCTCAAAAAAGCAAAGAGTTCGCAGGCGCTAAAATTTATTTCTCATGTTCTCATCGCTTTCCCCATCTCTCCTCCTATTGTGAGAGCATTTCCTTGTCTGTATATCTTGTCTCAACTATTTGCATTTTAGAAAAACTTTTAGAATAGTCTAAAAAAAATTTAGTTCCCAACATATATTTCGAAAAAATGTCATCATCACAACTTGCTCATTTTCTGATTGACAAATGAAGTTTTCACTATTTCCTCCTGTGCAAAATCTGCGCCATGTACATAGAATATTCATTTATATATGTTGACACAATAACTTTCACACTGCAGTTTAGTTTTAAAGTTATTCGCAGACGATGGTTTTTCCGGATCCCATTTGAATTCGATGCATTTTGTCCCGTCAAATCCCCAACGCCGTAGAGTTCCGGATTCATGGTCAAATATTGGATGTGCGCACGTGGTAACTGTAAAAAAATTGTGAACGCTTGCTGAATGTATAGACGAGAAGATTTGGCGATTTATGTTGTCGATGCGCTGCCGACAGCACTTGTGCGTGAGAAAATGCGCTCTATGGCCATTTTGACGCGCAGTGTTGGCAGCACAGTCAGCAATCGGCTTACGCGCAAGTGTTATAGCTGTTGGCTAGGCGCCACATAAACCGTCAAATATACCAAATCTACAAAATTTTCTCTGACTTACGCTGATCCGGGCAACAGACCCCATCCAGTCCATCAATTGCTGATAGTCCTTGGATGCATTCGTAGCCAAGCTGGCATTCGTTTCCGTGGGCGGAGCAGAGTACAGGAACTGCTCTAAGTGGGTTGGAATTCTCACTGCGCAGCACAACCTGATAACCGGCACCATCTGGTAGGGGACAGGTCAGTGGCGGACCCACTTGGCCAGTTGCTGAATTTCTATTGATGGAATTTCTGCGTATTTCTTCAGTGCGGAGTACTGTGTTAAGTTGTTTTTTACTAGTCACTAATTTCGGCTTACACCTTCTCAATAACAGTGTCTCCGGCTCGTTCAGTCCCGCACGGCCACCACGCTTGGACGCTGCGCCACGTCCGCGTCGTATTCTCTGGGTATTTTTGACACTTAAACGGCAATCAAAAGCTGCCAAGCATGAGAAGGACGCGCGCAGTCCCAAGCGAGGCGGCTGCGCGTAATCGGGTCGCGGGAGGCAGCGACACTCTCGCTGAGACAAAAGGTAGTAGAGTACAGTAGTCTTCTAGCTTGTGAAGTACGTCTGGAGTCAGGCCAAAGTATATAGTAGACTTTCCGCTCAATATATATGCTGTACCAACCAGCATCGGTTATGCGACATCGCGCCTGCGGCAGCTTGCGACGGTGCGGTGTGACGCGTGCGAACTATGCTACGCGTTAAGGCACATCGCATGCGACGGTGCTTCGTCGCAAGGCATACTGGGGCGGGACCGATGCTGGCTGGTCAGCCTGTAGCTTGCGGGCCGGAAGTTGGCGGTAGAATTTGCACGTGAACAAATAACGACGGTAACCCGGGAATCTGCGCGCAAGCGGCCAATTATAGGCGCAGCTATTTGCCCATGCGCAAATTCTAGCGCAGGATCTCGGCACCGTAAGCACACTAAGTTGAGCCGAAAGTTTACTAGACTGTAGACCTCTGAACTATTCGGCGCAGAAAAAACAATATACAAGGCAAATGCTCGAAGTTAAGCTAAACGGAATTCGGATCCATAAAGTAAGTATACCTGCATCGTTGACAGCCAAGCACACCCAATTTCTGCTTGGGCTACTTCTACGCACGTAATTCTCTGGACATCTACAGCGTGAACGTTGACAAGTAGATCCCGGCCAAATCTCTTCGCAGTCTAGATTCGAGGAGCATTTCTGAACGAAAAGGCAAATTTTTGTATAAACTGGGTGGTGCACTCGTACCTTTGCAGAAGGTGTTGCAGCTGTCGAATACTGAACACAGTACAGAAGCAGAAGTATTAGAGGTAGTGACTGTCTCATGACTATATCATTTCGATTTGCACGACAGGTGTGGTTGCTAAAAGTTCAACATTAAAATTGTGAGAAAACCGAGCGAAAAGGTTATGAGGCCATGAATGCAAAAGTGAATAAAAAAATGAAAATGTAATGGAAAAAGCCTTTTTTTTTATCTGCGATTCAAAAGTCGCCAGGGAGCACGAACGTTAGGGCACAAGATTTTTGCAAGAAAATACTGCATGATAACTTTTCTAAGTATGTAGTGCTTCTAGGGTTTTTTATCATTATTTATGCTGCTGTAGAACAAAAAAAAACCGAGATGATTTTTGCAAAGCTTAATCATAAACAAAAAAGTTTCAACTAATTTAGCGTGAAGCTAGAAAACGGTGGATTTTGCTGTCGACAGAGGTTTTTGTTTTCAGCAGTGTAGCATAAGATTTTGACAGTTTTAATTTCTAAATATCCGAATGCTCCATAAATATTTGTAGGGAAAACATTCATTCCGAGCTTTTATCCCAAATTCAAACGGATGAGTTCGCTTCCTGAGTTCGCCATTTTTGTTTTTTAGCACTATGGCATAGTTTTTTTTGTTGATAATTGCTGTTTTGTAACTGGTGTTCAAAAATTATCTGATGGATAGAATTTTTTCCAATAGTTATTCGTAATATCTTGCACATGAGTTCGCGTACAGGTATGTTCGCCGAATACTTAAATTTGTAATTGCAAAATTTCTGTGGTCTCCACAAAATTACGACGTAGGACTTGTTGTAAATAATCTTATGTTGACGATGAGCTGTAGAGTGCTTTAACGGAAATCAAAAAATCGCATAAAAATCACGGTTTGGCCAAACGCCGTGCAATTTGGAAAAGTTCTCAAGGTCCTTTGACGTTTATCAAAAGCCATATTTTTTTGCAGCTTGGCAGAAACTACAAAATTTTAGAGAAAACTCGAGTTTTTTTCTAAAAAGAGTGGATTTATGTGCATGATTTCGTGCACAATGTGCATGTCTTCATTGCAGATTACTGAAAATCGCTTTATTCCAAATACATAACAATTTTGGTTTGAACGATGTGCTGAATATCTGCTCCTAGGAAGTGAAAGTTTGACCTCAATTGCAAGACATAAGAATTCATTTTGTATGGAAACTGAGGATGTTGAGATGAACACGAATGAAATTTTCATAAGTAATGTGATACAGCAATCGATCATTACAGTGTTTTCAAGATTTTTTGGTTTGGATTTGCGTTACATATTCATATTTTTATCCTCTTTCTTACAGCTATATTTGCTCTCTGGTCTACTCTGTCTTTACGACGTCTTCGCCATGGCTTTTTGAGCAGCACAACAGTGACGCCAAATCTTTCCCGAATTTTGAAAACAAATTTTTTGCTATTTTCAAAGAGCACTAATAACTGTTATGTAGAGCAAATTTTTGGCTACACTGTACTTACTTTAGATTACTTTGCTACGTTTATCAAGTCTTAAATAAGTGGTTAAGTAAAACCGCAGCGTTTTGATTACATCTGCCACGTAAATTACTGAAAATTCCAAAAACTGATTTTTCAAAGCAGATTAAACTTGGTTATGTTGCATAAATAATGTTCATTAAAAATCAAGTTTCAATTCGCAGAAATCTCCAAAAGCTTTCCTGTCTCTGCCACAATGTGGGTTCCATGACTTTGCCAAAAAATCGAGACCTTCGAAGAAATAATTTTTTGAAGCTAAAAACAGCAGGTTACGAGAATTTAAAAATATTACCGTATAGTCCAAGAATTGTTCTGTTTGTGCTATACTTAACCCTTTCCGAAACTTTGAAATGAAATTTTCGAAAATTAGCCTAACTTTGAGCAGGTAAAAATGACGGGCGAAGAATGGTGGCAATTATCAAAAAAAGCATACAGGATTGTGGCTAAAAAAATGTGACCGTAAGAAAGAGGAGAAGCTGCATCGACTGCATGTTGAAACTCAGATCTTATTGTGCGTGGTTTTATAGCGGTTTGAAGAAACCGACAAAACTTTGGGACAACTTAATATGTTATTGACGCAAATTTCGCTCTGTGATTAGCAGACTTCGGAAATTTCTGAGAAAATTGATGTCAGAGGAGAGCAAATCAGTGATCAGTGGAATGAATTATCGGAAATTACATGCAAATCAGGTCGACTTGGAAGAGATCTGAGAAATGGCAACGAATCGATAGAGTGTTGCGATGAAACCAGATTCGTCACACGAATCTATCCGTACACAAGCAGCTGCAAAGTGACTTTTAAATGAACGACAGTGATCGCTTTTGATCGCTTAACATCGTTTCGAGGGCGCCGCATTGGTAAAATGACGAAAGCTATTTTAAATGGAATAAAATGAGTTGCAATGTGTTTTGCACGATTTATGACTGATACAAAACGAGGAAAAAGTCTAGTGATCAACATGGCTTTTTATAGACCTTTATGAGATGTTAGTCTTGTCGCAGCACACCTTGAACGTTCTTCGTAATCATATAGACCAACAAAGCTATAAAAAGACATCAGTGGTCGAAAAACACAGCTGAAAGTTTTGTTCAAAAAGTCTTGGTTCTTTATTAAGAACTAATGCTCTTGAGGGCAATTGGGACGTATGTACACCAATCTCAAAAGATTTTTTATTCGTTATTCAAAGATCTTTTCTGCTGTCGTGAAATTGTAACGATGCTGCAAGTAGAGAATATTTTAATATTTTCACTACACTCGCAAAGGATGTGATTGCCGATTCGTTTGCTATAATAAGAAATGATGGGGTATCGTACAAAACATTTTGGCCCACTCGAATTTTTTACCTTAGTATCTTTGAAGTTTTGGCTGAGGTATAGGAAATCCTACAGAGAAGTAAAGCGCAAAAGTCCACAATCACTCGTGTGACTGCTCAGCAGACTTTCCCTAACACAGGTGATCTCCCGGCCGTGGAATCTGATATATCTTGGAAAATGTTCTAGATCACCTTTTATCGGCAGCTTTCCAGGCGTAAGATGCGCAGGTAGTGGTCTTAGTCCCTCAGGCATTTTTTCTTCAAAAATGAAATCAAAATTCTCGTCATGATGCTTTTGCAGCATTACCCACTGTTTCATCGGAGTAGGCGGCTGGAGGGCGGGGCTTCAATCGACTAGAGAGCACGTAAGCGTGGGAGAGCAGGCTCTGCATCTCCCTCGCGTGGTGGTAGGTGATATGGTGTAGTGGTATGACGCGCCGCCATAAGTATGAGATTGACGGATTGATCTCCGCTCCTGGTCATTTTAACGCTCTAAATCCCTCGGCAACGGTAGACTGGTGCTAGAATAATCCGGCCAGATCCTTCTTTCTTTTTTTAAATATTTATACGGTGTACATAGATGCCCTGAAATGTGGTTTTTGAGATTTTTTTTTATTTCAGGAAAGATAAAATGAAAAGTTTCTTCCTTAGTAGTACAGGTGTGCATAGATACGCCTGAAATGTGCTTTTTTTTTCAATGAATTGTCTCGTCCAACATAAAAGGTCAAATGAAAAGCTGGCCTCTTTACTGTCCCCAAAGCTCTCCAACTTCTCTGTTGATATCTATCTGACCGGATGGGCTACTAGCAGTTTACAAACCGGTTCTTATTTGGCAATTTCTAGCTGGTCATTTGTGGAATTTCTATGCCAAAAAATGATGACTCACATTCGTTATCAGTGAATCACGCTGTTCATAGTTTCCGGAAACATGGTCGTAATCTGGTTTTGTGGGCCATCTCACTGTTTATCAAACAGCGTTTTTGGTAATGGCGCCTTACACGTAATAACTTGTGTATACATGTACACGAATCATTGCACGCAGAGACAGGGCGCTATGGGTGTGTGACGTTTCGCACGACCGTAATGCTTTCCACACAGGACCACTGCCGCGCGCGACACACCCTGCGGCGGCTTTTGCCTAAGCAAAACACGGGGAGGAAAGATTTGCGGCGTGCATTACATGTTAAGACAAGTCAAGATCAGGGAGACGCTGGAGACCGCCCGTGCGAAAAGACCGTCTCCCGGGCGCTATTGCATAGCCGTCGGCATCTCTTTGTTCAAGCGCTCTCTTAACTCCCTCACCGTCTGCTGCCTCTTCCAAACACGTATTGTTTCAATAAGACGCAACTATGATCAGCCTCTGCGTGCGTTGACTCGTCCATACTTTGCAGATGACATAACCAAGCATCCGCTAAAACAGTTTGATTCAAGATTTATAGAAATTTATCATTTGAAAACAAGAACATTATTAGTCCCTGAGATCGGACGGATCGAATACCTCTGTATCACATAACGATGTCTGATTACAAAGTGTGTCATAAAAACTTCACATGGTGCAATCACAGAAAATATACAAAGTAATGAGCATAGGAAAGAAATCTGTGCTTGAGGTCTGAATAGAGCAGAATCAGAAACTATATTATTCTAAATTAGGGACGTGCTGCTGCCGCATTAGCAGCAACAAAGCGTTCAGCTAACGCGTTGAATGGTTATCGATTTTTGCGTCGACGTCGATCTACCGCTTCGCATGCGCGACGCATAACTTTCACATGTATTGCGTATTAAAATAACAATGCAACGGCAGCGACATAATCATTATATACTCTGCGCTCTAAGCCGAATGTACAATAGGAATGAATGGTAAAAGAACAATAATGAGTGAATAATAGATACACTGGATAAATGTGAGGTCGTTAGAGGTAGGCTGAATAAGGTACAGAGCTTATGCGAATGTGACAACACTTAAGTGGTGGGTAAGTTCTACATGCACTAAGCAAGCCGCAACACCTATCTAAATCTCCTAATTGTACAACTAATGAGTAGTGTCTATTTCAATGGCATTGTCCCTTTTGCGTTCACCTACTCACCCGCAGCGCGCAAGGCGGATGTGCAACGCAGGAACATTACGAGTCGTAATTTACGACTGTACTGTTTCTTGTTTAATGCCAAATAGTAATTGTTTGGCAAATGTGCTGAATTTGATTTGATCAAAAAAGTCTGCGACAAGTACAGCTTCCTTCATTTCGACGGCCATTGTAGCTAGCACTGTGCCGAGCAGCAAAAGTCGCCCAAATCTGCAAATTATACAGTGCAGTCCATGTGTCAGTTGTCCACTTTCCCTCAGACGCTTACCTATCACCAGCCTCTTCAGCATCACGTTTTCGCAGCATATACCGATAAAGCGCATTTGTTACCGAGCTTCGGCCTTCACTAAGCGTTTGTTTGGAGGCAGAGCTGACATCGTCAGCATCTGAAATTTCGTTGATCAGTACAAAAAACAAAAGTTTACTCTTTTAAAGAGGGGGGGGGGGTAGGCAACTGATCTGGATATATAGGGCGTTGGCACAAGCTACATACAGTATGTGTCAACGACAGTGTCGCTTGCACTTCAACTCAGTCTCGCGCCATCTCGCTTGTCGCTTGCGCATCTGCAAACCTCTTTTGGACATTTAGCTAAACCTGAGAACTTTTGATGACCCTTAGGAGTGAGAATATGCCCAGAGAATACGTCCGCACACGTAACGCCAGCTCCAGCGCGAACACGCAAATGCGCGCCGTGGTGCAAACGACACCGTCATTGGGACAGCCTATAAGATATTCCATATCGTCAGATGCTTGTAGACTTACCCGGATTCAAAAAGAAGATTGTTTTGAAGGCAGCAAATTCTGTGGTGTCAATTTCCATCTCTCGCATTGGCTTCAGCAACTGATCGAGCATTTGATATTTCTTACGATTGAATCCTGTCGGTCTGCAATTGCGGATTTGTAATCTTAATCTGCTTTGTATGGCAAGAATTTTGTGTTGAACGATTGTTCCCACCGTCACCTTAGGCTTACTAAGTTAGAGTAGCATTTCGTTGCAAGACCCGTGCCTAGAGGGCAGGTATGAGGACGAGTTTGTCGTTCGCTCTCTGTGACTCTCTCAAAACATCATTTGGAATCATTAATGCTTCTTATAAGCATATAAATGATGACAGAGACGCAGAAGAAAGGCGATTAGTTCGCTGCCTTCTCTGCACTGCGTGTTTACCGTAAGCCCACAGTAAGGCGACGGTGCGAAAGGGTCCACAATCACGATCTACATCTTGTATACCTCATTGGCTCATTTGTCCTGTCGAAATAGGCGCCATTCGGAAAGACAATGGTATCAAGGCCATGATCGGGTGAGAAGAAAGTGTGAATAAGGCTGGGGTACGTGATTGCGGAATGTCGGAGCAAAGCAAGCTGAAATAAAAAATGGGCATTCACGGACAGTATGTGAACTCCAAGCTCCGCCCACAAGTGTTTTAACTCTAAAGTTTTTGCCTTCTGAGAGCTTTTACCACGCTTTACACGCGAATGTAGCCACGCACCTTATCGATCAGTGGCAATCGTTCATAAGTTGGTATAGTTTTTGCCCATTCAATCATTACCATCCAGTCACGCTCATACCAATAATGGTAATCGGATTGTGTAGCGTAATGTAGTTGAGTGTATGAGTGATGTGGTGCCTGGAACAGCGTGGAGTTAATGCGCTTTCATGATTTCTATGCAAAATCAAGTCTACAAATCACTGAATTAACATCGTTGTTTTTGCGGACATGGATTGATAATATTTTTGGAGCAATTCATTCGAAAATTCATTTCATGAGGACAGTATAGCAAATTGTCCAGAAAAACATGGAAGCTAAGACAATTCGCCTCAAACTCAGGTTTCTGCTGCGCAAGTATACGGTATACGGTATCTCCTGCATCGGCAAGAAGGAATATATGAAAACCTTTTTTTTTCTTGCCTCTTAAAGCAAAACGTAAACGAATGGGAAAACTCCTCACTATCTAAATAAGCTTTTCTTACAGCATGAATATATACAATTTTTCCGCCATTGTAGAGGTGCGGTAGAATTTGACATTTCTGAATTCAGCTGTCTTTCCAAAAATTTTTCGAGCATTTTTGAGGTCAGGATGTTATGTATGTGGATATATACAATGTAATATATTTGGCGGTTAGCATATAGTGTCTTTGCGGCGACGACAACAATCGCGCGAAATGGAACGTCATACGGTAACGCCAACAACTTGCTTGCAATTAACGCATAATAGCGCACCTATTGCATCCCGGTATTGCCCACAAAGCAGGAACACAGTGATGACCGTCAATTCTGCGCTCTGCGCTATATTTTTTTTTTTGCTGGGGTTCGAAAAGATATGATCAATTTTTTTTCTGCAAGCATATTGATAGAGTGATTCACAACAGCAACTGTTTCGGGCTGATATTGGCATTATCATTTTTTCAAAATTGGTAGAAAGAACTTGATGAGCAGTCTTGTTTGGCTGTAAAAACAAAGTGAAGTCAAAATTTTTTTAAACAATTCTGATATGTTTATGATAAGAGCAAGAAAAATAAAATTTGAATAGATTCAAGTCGTAAACATGGCATTATGTCTCCGAAGTGGCGGGTGACGCGAGAACATTTGCAACAAAACATGCACTTTTACACATTTCGAGCTCGTGCCGCTTGTCCGAACGGATGAAGCCTATCGGCGACGTATGGTCCACTACTCAAGAATTTTGGCACATTATCACTTTCTACTGCTACTCGATTCAAACCCAGAAACGTCCAAAGAACGCAATCCCGGAAGTTACGACACTGTGTCGCAGGGGTGATTAACAGTAGATTAGGAGCTGAGTGTGATAGGGATAATCTTTGTAATCTTTGTTCTCAGGGGATATAAGTAAAAAAGAGGCACTCATGCAGATTTGCAAAGACATACAAATGGAAAATTGACGTAATGAATAGAATATAGGATAATAAATGAAATGGAATAAAAGCAATATATAGGCAGGTAAAATTTGGTAACAGCGCTTCTTTGTAACTCAACGAATCCTCTTAATGAATCCTCCCTAAGCTAGTGCCCAAGGCGCATGCGGATTCATTCAGGGCCAAGGAATTCATTTATCTGTGCTTGCCCACTATCGTATCTTTCCATCTGGACCAGGCGCTCGATTACGGTATTGGGTAAGAGTTTGAGGTTGGTGCGCGAATTTGTCTAGTCATCGCCTAGGGAAAGAAAATTTTAGAACATCTATAACTATACTCACCACTTCTGAATTCGTTGTCATGAAGCTCTCATCAACTAGCAAGCAAGGCGCTGTCACCGCTTCGATCAGATGGCTATTTGAGGTATATTTGCTCAATCGCAACGTTTGTGCAAGGCCTTCGACTTTTGCCAAATAAGTCAGGAATGCATCTTCGGCAGATTCGTTAGCACTCTGAATGTGGTTCATAGTAGACAGAAATTACCAGGTTCAATAGTTAGATGCAAAGCTTTCAAGTCAGGTCACCCTTAAATATCGTGGCAAAGAGGTGGTCCCACCCAGATGTTTCCTAAATAACCTAAGATCACCTGAACCCACCAATAAGCTGCTCTTCGGCGAACACTCTTCTGAACCACTTTCGACTCGTTTGATTGGCGGATATCGTCGTGTTCGTTTAGTGTAACCGATAGGGTCACGATTTTGCTGAATTGCTAGAAAAAACACCAAATTTGTCAAGCGTAGATAAGGCAACAAAAATCATAATCAGTTTTTACCATTCCGGTCCATTCCAACTTGCAAACATTTCTCAAAGCGGCAATGTCGGCATGCACAACGAATACCTGAGTTAACAATAGTAAGATAAAAGCTACCGGAACGCATTATTTACCGTACTTATTACCGTAATCATACGATACAGTAATTCTAGCGCACTAGAAAAGCAAACTCGTACTAGCGACATAAATTGTAAGTTTCTTTGCCCAAGCAATCACGAAAGTAAGTGCCTTTTCGCACATGTTGGTATAAAACATGTGCACATAAAAAGGTTCATGTAGTGCCTTCACGGTGTCGACAGCACTTGCACGTAAACCTATGAATTGCAGAATTCCGAGATATGCGCTCTATGGCAATTTTACGTGCGAAACTGAACAAACTGACACACGCGCAAATGCTGTCGGCACCGCAAGGACACTATGTAAAGCGCTAACTTATTTTGCACACCTCACGGAGATAATACAGGGTGTCCCAAAAGTAAGTACACACTTTTCGATCGTCAATATCTCTCTTCCCAATGGATTTTTTTTCGCCAGCCAACTGCCATTCTGTAGAGGAGGCTTCAACTTAGCTTTACAGTATCGATCGAATCGCCGATCGCTCTTCGTTACTGTATTTACGGTAAGAACTTCCAGCATGTGGAACCACAATAAAAAATGCCATCTCACAATTTTTTTTTCAAAAAATCTGAAAAATCTTGTACTAGAGTTTTCGTGCGCGCTGATTCCACTAAACAACTTTTTATGAGTGTTTTCACTTTTTTGACGGTGCAATCACATTTACGGTTTTCTTGGGATAACTTCAGAAAGAAGCATCATAGTAAAGTGAAAATTTTATATTCGAAATCAGCGGCTTCAATTACCGTAGTATAAGAGTTTAAGGCTTGTTTGGTTTTGTTCCGAGGCGGAATATGGCTACCAATGGCCTAAAATCCTCGTCAAAGTTCTTACAGTAATCCTACAGTAATAAAGAGCGATTGGTGACTCGCTCACTGCAAATCTAAGCTGAAGGCTCCTCTAAAGAATGGTACTTGAATGGCGGAAAAAACACAATGGGAAGAGAGATATTAACGATTGAGAAGTGTGTACTTACTTTTGGGACACCCTGTATATATTGGAGTTGTGCAAAAGGGCTGTTTCTTGAGAGTTTTGTGCAAAACGCGAGACAATGAAATTGCGAAAAGATAAAGTGTGGAATTTCTCTTTAATGTGCATACTAAACAGTAAAAGCAAAATAAACGATTTGTGTGCCACAAGGTGAGAATTGGACTTACTTTTATCAACGGGGCATTTTCCTTCATATTGACAAACAAAATTCTGGTTTTTCATGATTGTCCGCCGAAAAAATGTTTTGCTAAAAACATTTTTCTTCAAGGGGAGATTGCAGAAAGCCAGTAACAGCAAAAAGCATACCATCCATTGCATGACGGGACACCATAGTGATAGCCTGTGGAAATATCTTGACAAACAAGGCATAATTCTTCTGGTTGTGATGCGGACGAGTTACTGTTGGTCATGCTAAAAATAAAATATCACTTTGCGAGCAGAAACGATTTCAGACACCGTCCACCCAAATCGGGGATGAGATTTTGATGATGTATAATAGCGGGACCCCTAACTAAGTAATCACCCCAAATTTCGCTGCGAAAGATGAATTCCGAAGCGAGAAAATCGCTCCAGAAAATAGAAAAGGCCAGGAATGCTCCACCCCGTGAGTGGTCTGAAGACAAGTCCAGAAATGGGCTCCAGGGTAGATAGAAATGTTAGAAATCTGATAATTACAACGAAGGGTGAATTTATGACATTTCTAAACACATTGAAGTCCAATTTCGGACTGTTATCTCAAGACCACCCACATTGATGGGCGGAGCCACCTTGGCCGCTTCTAGCTTCTGAAGCTATTTTCTTACTCCCGGATTTATCTTTTGCAGCAGGATTTGGGCGATAACTTACAAGGGAAGGATGGTCAGTCGAAGTGGCCTTTTGCGATGATTTATATACCATCTTGGAGAGCACAAAACGCTGATTTTAAATCTTTCTTCCTTACCTGCAGCACTTCCCTGCAAAAGGGAAGTTATGAGCGTTTATTGGGGAAAAAATTAAATGTGCAAAGAATATTAAAAACAATAGCAACATTATTCCTAGCGCTTAAATGGACCAGCGGTAATCTTTCCAGCACTCTGTAAAATAAATACTCTTAGGTGAGATATATCCACGCTCCGGCTGTCTCATTCAAGCGCTTGGAAAATTTTAGCCAACGTTTTTATCCCAGAAAAACACTCATTTTTTGCTCCTTCAAACGCTCATAACTCCTCGTCCAGGAATGTGCCGCAGATAAGAAAGAAAGATTTGAAATCAGCGTTTTATGCCCTCCACCACCTCCACCAGGGTACACAACCCATCTCAAAAGGCCACTTCGACCAACCATCCTTCCCTTGTTAGTTATGGGCCCCGCTATCATATATGCATCATCAAAATCTCACCATCCCCAACTTGGTCAGGTGGTGCTTCTATGCTCAAATGCGACAACGAACGACGACAAAGGCGAATCAAAAACGAAAAATTGTGTTAAGACCCTCTGGAGAGAAGAATACGCATATTTCCCCCTATAAATCATTTTAGAAAAATTACTGGTGTAAAATCGATCATGAAGTAACGGCTGTGTGCAAATTGATGACTGGTGCAAGTTTTTACAAAATGAAACACAGTTCAGTCAGAACTCGACAATGTAAATAACAGTTCGTATGCACCTTGTTGCAGAGAGAAAGAAAGCATGAAACAGCAGAATTTAGCAGCTGCGGTGGCAATGAGCTGTGAAAATGGAATATTTGACGTCATAGAAAATTTCTAAAGGGCATCCGGGACAATTTGCAAGGAAAGTTCAATGGATTTTTGTTTACGTAAAATTTTCAAGGACTGGAAAAGCAGATTTCAGATAAAGTGTGGTAGGTGTCTTTCGATAAAGTTGATCTGATTGAATTGATTACTATGGGCAAATCTGATGAGGTATAAAAAAATACATCGACCCACGAGGACGAGTCGTCCACTTCGGAAGCAACGCTAGCCGCAGATGTTCTAAATTTTCCCAAAGGAATGTGAGATGAAAAGGTTAAATATGTTATCATACTTATGCTAACATAAAACTCAACCAGTTACTGTTACAGACACAATCAATAAATAGATACATTCAAAAATTGAAAAAATGCACGCATAAGAATAGCGAATAGACGGTTATCATTAAAGACCAAAGGCAAGGAAACTCTTCTGAAGGACAAGATATTCGTGCATGAATGTGCAAAATTTTATTGAATGAATAAAATTACTTTAATCATGAGCAAGGAGATAATAGCATCCTGGATTGTCTCGGTTAATATATCGCAAAATTTTAATATTTTTACTAAGATTTTATAACAGCGATAGACTGCCTAGCAAGCCTGAATTTATTGCTAGTCGAAACGCATGGGAAAGGGAGTTATGTGGTGGAAGCAAAAGAAGTGTAAAAGAGGAGATTTCGCGGATCACAAAATTTTCCTGCAAAAATTCATAAAATTCTAAGATCACAGTAACATCGAGGCTAAGCAGAAGCTTTTGAGGATATAGAAATAATATGGTTTGTTTCCGCGATTTCAACTCCCACTAAAATTTCTACATTCTACAACGGCCTCCAATAATATGGGTTGAAACATTCCGCATAATTTTATCTCAGAAGATCTGGCTTCCTGATATCGCAACCAAATTGCGCATTTTATTTTTTTTTGAAGGAAAGTTGCGATTCGTAACATTTGAGCGAATTCTCATCAAGAACAGGATTCAGAGAATGAACCAAGGAGGAAGGTTTCTGAGTTCCGCTTTTTTGGATTTTGGCGGCAAGAATTTTAGAACTCCATGGTAAATTCTGGAACAGTCAGTGATGACGTACTCTTACTAGTCAAGCAAATGTGTGTCGATCGAAGGTCTTTACGTAGGGACACAAAATTTGAGACATACGTCAAAAATGGGAAGATAGAAAAGAAGCATAATAATGAGATTTGGAATAGCACAGAGATTTGAGATCACTCAACAAAAAAATCAGAAAAAGAACACCCTTTATAATTCTTTTCACAAAATTCCTAAAATAGCGCGAATTTTTCATAATGGGAGCAAAGAGATAAAAGATGTTAGCTAAAATGAAGTCCGAAACCTCAAGGAAGCAAAATGGCTCTTCTAGAAAAAAAGGTGCCGACCTAATCTTGTTACCAGCATCATTGTTGAACAAAGACACTATTGGTCACCTGCTGGTTATCGATTGGTAGTGGATTCAATTTTGTCCATCTTGGGATTCTGTTATCTGGACGCGGAATGATTAAAAGTTCAAACAAGAAATAAAGGAACCTGAGCCAATAAGAACAAAGGAAAGGAGATAATGTCTAAGATTGAGTTCAATGAAAAAAAATAGGTAAGCATAGAGTGCCAAACGTTAAAATCGACTTCGTGACCTCAAAGCAAAAATTTTCAAGTTCTAAGGATTCCTAAGCAACTAAAACACTCAGAAAAAGCAGAGTTTTATGTGAAAGCAAAAAGAGCGGAAAAGAATGGGATATCGATATACAGTTCCAACAGCTATCGAAGTTAACAGAATTAAATATGCTTAAGCCTCGTCGCCAGGTGAACGCGACGACATTGTCACCATGTGATCACCTCGGACCGGTTTTCTAACCGTTGACTCGAGATTATTATTCAACAAAGCGTTTTAAGTATGTCTAGTACGTTTAAAATGTACGCGGTTGTTAACTGTTGAACTCACTCTCATTAAAAAATTTTTCAAAGGTGAAAAACTGAATATAGTAGAAATTTTGCAGAAGGACTGAGAAATTTACAGAAATCTGGAGTAAAAGTATTGGACAGGATGACTGACAAATAACAGAGATATGGCTGGTACGCGCGGGCAATACGTCATTGCAGACTCCGAGGTGTGACGCGATCAGAAGAGACGCAGACAACAAGAGTAATCTGGCATGCACATTGATTACAGAGGGTGGTTCATCTATACACACGATACATCAAAACATGGCTTATTTAAAATTAATTTCTTTTTCGAAAACAAAACCAAACTGAAAATAAAAATGTTGGAAAAGAACAGAAATTTTTAGAAAATTCAGCAATCCAAAGCATTGCAGTCTTCAAAATCAACTTTTGTTGAAGATAAGACTAACATTTTGAGGATGGGTTGGCATATTGACTGTAGCAAACCATTTCTTTTAGATCGGTTTTTAGATTTTTAGAATTTTTGGGACCCTTCATTATGAAACGATAGCGGCACCGAGCGTATAGAAAAGATGGTACTAATACATTGGAAAAATTATAGGACAGAAAAAGGACGAGGAGAAGCAGAGGAAAAAAATCAAAGAAGCAATGAAAGTTTGAGCATGTTTACAAAATTGTCGTAAACTTGCTGACTATCTGTGCATTTGCGGCATCGATCATGCTGATGTTTACATCTGTTATGCTCTACCTTTGAGGGATTCTAGAAAGCGTCTGGAAATCAAAAAAAATGGGACGGAAATTATCCAACTCAATGGCTCCAACTGGGCAAGTTTTTACATAGCAACAAACATCATATTTTTAGAAGAAGGCTGTTCGGGCAATTTTTTCAAATTCACATATTCCAGATTTTCGATAGCATGCAAGTAAGTAGAGAAGAAGATGTGAGAAGAAGATGTATCATCTGTTTGTCAAAGAGGAACTGAGTACCGGGGAGCAGAAGAAGAGAGCAGAGTATCAATCGGCGAATTTCTGTCAAGAGAGGCTTTGCAGAATGTCTGGCTCAAAGAACAAAGAACAGCTAAGGAGGCCATGCAGGTCGTTTGCATGACAACCATTATGGTGTGCCGACGAAAGCCCGTATGCTTATTATGTTGTCTTTTCAAGGAAGTCGCAGATTTTTAATTTTTATCACAGTTTCAGATTTCGTAATCACGAGCGGAAATGAGATGACACAGCGAAGCTGTTTAATTCAAAAACATAAATCAAGGATAACGATGTTGGTCATGTTTCATAACGAAAAAAAATATTATCATGAGAGTTACTCACTTTGAGAGGCGAAAGTCACATAAATCGAGAAGCGTATAACAAGGAGAGCATCAAAAATTGTCCCAAGCAAGGAAAGCATTGAAAATTGTATGAATTAGATTTTGCACATAAAATCCTATTAAGTCGAGGTTTACTAGTATTTAATCTGTACAAGCAAAATATGAAAAACGCGCTCATGACAAACATAGAAGAGTCAGTTGTAAGCCGATTTGTGAGAATGCACAGCGCACCTGCCATTTTACGACAACTTACTTTAGAAAAAGTAAGTACTGTTCAAATGTAATAAACTTCTGAGAAAAGTTCCTTCTACCTATGTTCAGCTACTCGAACACTAAAAGAGAAGAAAAAAGAATAAAATACTGAAGTTGGCAAATTGCAGGCACACAAGCCGTTAAAGGCAGTGGCTCGGCAAATCTCAACCTAGTCAAATTTTCGCTTACCTGGGGTTATTCAGTACGCTGATTCCGAAAATCCACTTTTGAGAGCTTGAAAACGCCGAAAACGAGCGTTTTTCAATGCCCTTCCCTTTGGAATTGGACGAGTGCAGCAGGGCTGATGACGCCGAATCGTTGCAGGACCCTATGGTTATAGCATTGCGGCGGGCAGCCTTCAATGGTGAGAAGGAAATTGCCAACTCGTCCGGATGCGTCTAAGAATGGCCTGCGCGTGTAAGTTTGAGAGCAATTTTCTCGGCAATGAGGGCATGCTGTGCAACCGGGATTGCACTGTTTTCATGCTTGGGCAATAAGGAGTCTACCGCGTTAAAATTTTGAGTTGTTGAGTTTTGCCGACCCACTGCCTCTAATTGCCGTGCCAATTCTGCAGTTCACACGTCGTGGACTATCGGAAGTGATGGGGATTGCAAAAATAAAAGTGATCAAGCTGATATACACTGAAGTTTTTCGCTGCCGAAACAAAACATTGAAAATGTGCAAGCACGACAGCTAGAGTCAATCGTAACTCGATGTGTGAGACAGCACAACGTGCCCTGCATTTCACGACGACTTGCTGGTTAAGTTAGTAAGGACTGTAATTAATGCGATAAACTTCTTATAAAAACCTTTAAAATCTGTATTTACCTAGTCCAACCCTAAAAGAAAAGAAAAAAAGTGAGAAAAGTAGCAATTCTGTGAGGCATAGAAATCGTACAATACCGCTGAGGTTCGGCAATTGCCCACGTCAAACCATAAATGACTCGCCTGCACATACAAAAAGCTGCGAAGCTCTACTGACGCAAGCAAACCATCCTAATTGCCAAGGAAACATTTCGAAACTACAGTGGAAACTACAAACAGAACTACGGAAAAAGAGGCCATTTCGAGCAAAACAGCTTCCTCGTTTGACAAACAGCTGGGGCAAAAGTGCAATTGGCCGAAGTGGGGGGGGGGGGGTATTTTGTGAGAAGAATGAGACTAGAGATTGTCCAAAAATGCAAAAAGTCTAGAGATTAGACTGTTTACTGCTCACAATACTGTAGTCTGGAACACAAGTTCATAACTTGATTGTGTTAATTTGTTAATGCAGCAAATTTCTACGATAATTTGCGAGAAATTGTCCCTAAAGCAACAAAATCATCAAACAAACGAATTAATCTTGCAAATAAAATTGATGAAAATCTTTGTACCACCTTGCAAAAAAATATTCGATCAAAAAAGCTTTTCAGCCCTCAGTAGATTTGAAGGTTAATATGGTGCTTATGCATTGGCATGTAGGCAGCATTTGCACGTAATCAACGCCAATACGCGCCCTAAGGCTATTTTTCCGCGCAAAACGCAAGCTGATAGTTGGCATATATAAACGTATAAGCTCCTGCAAGACGAAGGCGGTTGGTTCGAGGTGCGACGTGGCTGTGACGCGGCTGTGACGCTGCTGTGACGCAGCCATGTCGCAGCCGCGTTGCACATCGAACCGACCGCCTTCGTCTTGCAGGAGCTTATACCATTTATTCCCGCGCAAACATAGTCGTCACCGTAGGAGCACTATACTATATTATATGTGAAATATGTCAAATTCGTTAGAGTAGCTGATAATCGAGGTTGCCTTTATTCTACAATGCCTGCTGATCATGGACACGCACCTTCTTGGCTTTTCCGCCCATCGAGAAAATTTTTTGTGCGATTGCCGTTGGAAAACTCTCAGAGAACAAAGCAATTGCAATTTGCAAAATGATTTTAACTTCCTGGCTGAAACAAAAAAAAAACGAAACTGTTGACATTCGAACCTTGTGACATGAGAATAGTTTTTTGTTTCTTTGCACTGTATGTATTGTATAAACATAGATGCAAAAGAGAATCGACCAGAAGTTTGCAGGCCGAGATCATGCAGCGATCAACCACTTAGCGTTTGGTTTCACGTGCTCCCCCCCCCCCTTGTGATCGCAGCGTTCCCAGCAATGTCACAAGTCGCGGCCACAAATCACAATCTGCTATAATTATGGTCCCATTTAGCCTAAAGGCTACCAGGGGAAAACCTTAAAGTAAAGGTTATCTTGGCCTTTTATGAGGAAAGATGACTCATAGCTGATCACAACGAGCGCGGCTTATCATTTTGTCACCCGGAAGCGACGCGAAGAAAAAAAAAGATGAAGAAAAAGTGACTTTTATTGACGTAGAAGTATAAATAGGAGAAGGCTCGATAATTAGCTGAAAGTGCAAGATGTAGCAGGTGTTTTACGAGAACAGATGTAAAACAAACCCTGATTGTGCTAGATGACATAGGTAGATCAAAGGAGCGGAGGCATTATCGTTTTTGACCAATCATGTTAGGCATCAACCAATCAGGGAAAGCGAGACACGTGGAGCTGCGCGTGCGCGGGCGCTTAACAAGTATGCTTGTGCTTTACTTATTTTGAATGTTAAAGCGAAAATAAGGAAGATGACAAATTTGAACATAACAAAACATTTCGAGCTTCCAAAATGTGAGAGATTTTCTGATAAAAGTTTTGCTAAAATGGAATAGTAACATGATTTTTGCAGGATAAATCGAAGTTTAAAAATTATAATAAAGTGTGAAGAAATAGTAGCAAAAATGACGGGACAAAAATGCAATGTTTGATGCAATTTAGCACTCACCGCTAGTAAAAACGATCAATAATTGATCTAAATTTGCAACAATTCCGTTAACATGCGTGCACTGTCAAGTCTGAACGTGTTACGAAAGTAGTTTTTTCATCAATCGCTACATTTGCACAGATTTCACCACGTTCAACATGTTCGAGGCTACTATGAATAGAGTTTCGTGAATGACCAAGAAAAAGGACGGGTTTTCGCTCGATTTATCAGTTTATGCGTGAAATTTACAGGCGAACTTGAGGAAAAAAAACAAAGATTATGGCCCATACAGAGCAATGAGAAATGACGTTTCAAGGAGGCCATACGGACGACATCCTTGGTGGACGCAGTTTCCATGAATAAATAACAAGAATTTCCTGCTACCACAGCACTGACACAAAAAATGGTAAAAAAATGATTTGGTGACAGAATGAACTAGCCATGAAATGATAAAATGATACTGCACACACAATAACAGGTGCCAGTGGGTTGCGAAGAAGTTAATCAGACACACAGAAGATTACGTCGTCCTCTACGTCTCTGTCATCCGCCGTTGATGACAACATAACAACGACAGGCACACTCTCGCTGTCTGCTCTCACACTCACACCTGTCGTCGGGCAAGTTTTCGCTGTCATGCAGGTAAATCACGTGAATGACGTATTAGCGACATCAAGAGTGGGGGGGGGGGGTGGGGGGAGAGGGGGGCAAAAGGGGGAGGAGAGAAGGGAAATTCCTTTGAGATGCAATGCCGCAGCTACGTCACTCTGTTACATAATTCGACTATGTAGTTCCCAAGAAAATTAGGTAGAAAACAAATCGTGGCGGGAAATTCAAAACGAACACCTTATTTCCTATGACGGGTCAAAGTTTTTCTTACATAGTTGAGTTGTTGATAAACGAACGAGATAAGGACGCGGTACGACGCCCAAAAATCTAGACACACTATGAAACAGGAAATTGTGAGAACCACGAAAAAAATCAAAGACAGACGTTTTGACAAGGAAGAATGCGAAAGATTGATAGTGCAACAAGGAGCGAGTGTTGAACTGCACGCAGAGAGGAGGCTTTATAAAAAAAATGGGAACAAAAATGGCAGAAATTGAGATATGAGGAAAATGAGTATACTGAAGGAAAAATCAGTTTGTACAAGTTTTCTAATTTTTTTATGACATACTAGCTGGCTTACCCGGCTCCGCCCGGCCCTGTCAAAACACTATGATAAAGCCCTCATCCCTATTCCTGTACCATTTCCCTGTGCCCACGTCTACATGCCAATCCACTATTCCCGCTGTTTTAGTAATCAGCATGCTCGATTACCCCCTGTGCCAACTCCCAGCCCCGTAGCACAAACCTTGCAAAAAATCGAAAAAATCGATAAAATTAACGGATAATTTTGCAAGCTAAAATTGTGTTCGTAATCGGCATGCTCGATTACCCCCTTGTGCCAACTCCCAGCCCCGTAGCTTAAACTTTGCAAAAAAATCGATAAAATCGATATCGATCACCGACGAAAAGTAGCCTACGACACCCGCCCCTCCCCGAAGTGTATCTATGCCGAGTTTGGTTCGGATCGGAAATGGAATTTTCTATTCGGAACATACGTACACACAGACAGACAGACAGACAGACAGACAAACAGACATTCAGCTTTATATATAAGAAGATTGTTATGGAACTTAATCAAGTTTTTATGATTCTTAGAAGTGATACAACGCGAGTAATTGATATTTTGCTTTGTTCCTATAATGACAAATTTATTTACATATATTGAAAGTTACCAAACAGGCAAAGGAATAAAACAAAAAAAATAAACGAAAATGTACACAAGGCTGAAAGGCTAACCACCCGTTAACAACAGCTTTCCCTCTATTTCTCTATAGAATTCAATTGAAAAGTTGATTCAGTGAATCATACCCAGTATCAAAAGATGCTGAAAGAGAGCTTGCGAAAAAAAAGGAAACACTTCAATGCCGCGAAATTTGTCTTATTAAAATGAAGTCAACTTTCTTACAATATACTAATATTGTTAGACGAGTGGTCTCTACCCTATCGATACCATGGATTTCTTCACTAGGATTTTAAGTAGAAAAACTAGCAAAAGTATTTGATGCACAAATTCCCGAATTTTCCAAGCCGTGCTTATGTCAATAACTTCCAAAAATTGATCATTCTCGGGAGCTCCGAACCCCTCGATCCGCCACTGCAAACCATATATTTGGAGAAAACAAGTAATGACTCTTCATGTATGTTAGTTATTTTTTTGCAATGTGGGTCATACTGGTTGTGGTGCAAAGAAAGATTTGAGCAAAATGAACGACTATTTAGTATCTAATCGAAGTATTTGTTTTGGTAGGTGCAATCTAAAGATTATTGCTTTTCACAGATAATCTTTATATGCTTATCTATGACTAGCTTGCTTACCCGGCTCCGCTCGGCCCTGTCAAAACACTGTAATAAAGGTCCCATCCCTCTTGTACAGCCTTTCCCTGTGCCCACTTCTACACTTCATTTCCCGTTCCCTGTGATGTTTTCGAAATCAGCATGCCCACTTGCCCCCCCCCCCCTGTGCCAACTCCCAGACCTGTAGCTCAAACTTTGCAAAAAATCGATAAAATCGATGAAATCGATATCGATCGATGACGAAAAGTAGCCTATGACACGCTCCCCGCCGAAAAGTAGCCTATGACACGCTCCCCGAAGTGTATGTGTGCCAAGTTTGGTCCAAATCGGTTCAGAAATAAAAATTTCTATTCCGCACGTACGTACTATACTTGGGGAAATTCGAAATTTTTTTCGAATATTCGAATATCGAATATATTCGAAAATTAAAAATTTCGAATATTCGAATATCGAATTATTCGAAAATCGAAATTCTCGAATATTCGACTATCGAATATTATTCGAAGATTGAAAATTTCGAATATTCGACTTTCGAATATTATTCGAAAATCGGAAATTTCGAATATTCGACTTTCGAATTTTATTCGAAATCTCAGTTTTACGAATATTCGACTTTTCGAATCATTCGCATTCGAATGATTTATTCGAATGATCGAATAATTATTCGATTCGGTCCCAAGTATAGTACGTACCCACAGACATACAGACATACATACATACATACAGACATTCAGCTTTATTTATAAGATACATTATTCTTCTTACCTATATACATACAGGGTGCGGAAAAAATACTGTCCCTCAAAATATAGTTCAAAAAATCGGCGTAATTTACAGATTTTTCTGGTAAATTTGACATAATTCTACAAAGGGACTCGGCGGCGGATCCCTTTTAGCAGCCCATTTCATATCAAATCTTGCAACTCCCCATTACAGATGTGAAGAAGTGTGAAGATTTTTGGGAAATTTTTGAAATATTCTGGAAGTAGTCAGTCAGCAATTGCACTAGTAAAAAAGCTGTGAATATTTCTAACGAGGAAATGGCTGCGGCGCAGCAGAGTGCGTTCAGAAAACGTGGCACAGAGACTAGGTATAATCGTTTATCGCTCCAAAATCGTGCTGTAGACAAAGTCGGATGCTCTTCACTATTCCTGTCACTTTTTGTTGTAATCTGGAACTTCGAAGCATAGTATGGATCCAATTCGCGCAGTCCTGACTCGCCTCTTTTCGAGAATTTTTGTGATTTGCGTGGTGATACAATCTTCCTTATTTGGCCAAAGCAAGAACCATCAATCCATAGTTCATTTACAGTGGGTATAGAATATTGGAGAAGAGATCATGCGCTACATACCAGCTTTTTGAACCTTATATCAATGCTGGTGGTATAGTTACGGTCCAAAATTGCGCCTGTATGCTATCAGCGCATCGTTAATGTTCTTGCGCGCTGTTATCACTCGTTCAAATGGAAAGAAGCAAACAGTTTCAAATCGAACCTATCTTTATTTAATCTCAAGGATCTCGCCTACGTATGGGAATCAAAGAACTACAGATTTGCCTTATGCTTGAGGTATTTCAGGAGACAAATTAGAGGGGCAGTAGTTTTTCCGCACCCTATATATATAACTCAAACACTGTACCTTTGTTTGTTAAGCGGTTTGTGTCTTATAGACTCCTTCGTATGTACACCAAAGAGGCTGAATTTTGTTTCCTTATAAATGAGACACGGCGCAAAAGATAGGCTACTTTTTGCGACAATTCGCTGGGCTCTTCTATCGATTTATTGATTTATTTACGAACATCTAGGAAAATGAAAACATCATTCATTTCTCCAAGTTAAGTAGTAAGGGGCGGTAAAGATCATTTGCATTTTGCGGTGAGGAGGATGCGGCGTCATGAAGCGAGGCGTCAAGAAGAAAGACAATTACTGCGGGTACCACGACTGCTGAAATGCAAAACAGGAGCAGAAGCAGGAAGGAAGAAGGAAAGGATTACGAGAATCAACAATGAAGAGAAAAGGACGAAATGTGAGTTACAAGTCTCTTTGATAACCAGCTGGGCCGGTTTTACCACTTACCGGGCTGGGCTGAGGATGTCGGCTAGTTATTCATATGTCTCATATCAGTCCGGTTCATTCTTTACTCAAGAAAGCTATTTTTTCTTACAAAGCATATCTGTATTCTGTATCTGTATTCTTTACTCAAGAAAGCTATTTTTTCTTACAAAGCATATCTGTATCAGTCTGTCTGTTTGCGCGTGCGTTCCGAACACAAAATTCCGTTACTGAAGTGATGCGGACTAAACCTTACACGATACACTTCGGGGCGAGGCGGATGTCTTCTTCAAACCACACATACTACAGGAGACCTCCTTCCGTTATCGATCGATATCGATTTTAGCGATTTTTGCAAACTTCGAGGGGTACGGGTTGAATAATCAGGCTAATCCTCAGTGGAACTAATTACTTGGGCTCAATCTTCAAATCTAGATTATGATTGTAAATCTTCTTGAGGTGTTGAAGTCGGTGAAAGTTACAGCAGCATAAGAAAGTGGATACTGTCGTCCACGCATCGCAAAAGTGCGAAACCTCAAGATTAGACTGCAGTGACGCGAGGAGCATAAACTCGTCCATATCTAGTGTATGTCAGACGTGTTTCTTCTTCTATCGTTGACTACTTACTCAGACACTCGCTGTTGATTCGCGCCGGAGATATGCCCCCTTTTGAGGGATTCGCGGGAAAGGGCGTAGACATGCGCGAGACAATATTTTGACAGTTTTTGCGGATGGTCGCGAAAGGAAATCGGGAGATGATGAGTGACTCAGCGAGCAGTTTCGCAATATCGACGCGCATTTCAAATCTCAGCTCATATTGCATCATTCCAGGTTTTCTTGCTACCTATTTTCAAAATTCGTGCATTCCATCCATCCCACCTAAGCCCTCTTCTTTCCATTATTTCATTCTAATCCAAAATTATATTTTAAATCCAATTTTGAAGCTTCTTCTCTAGAAATCGAAGCTCGACTATCTCCGTGATTGTGGGATGTGGAATTTGAGTTCAAATTACATTCGTTTAGGAACCAGCTGGGGCATTCAAGGTGAGCCCTCTTCCAGGCTATTTTTCCAAGCGAGTTTAGTGGATTTTGTTTCTCACAAGGGGAAAGATACTTGATTGAAGTGGCATTTCCATGCAAAATGTACACAGTCTTATAAAGCATGGAACCCTGATTTCAAATCGTGACAATGGCGGCAGCCCTGCTCAAAGAATGTGTAGAAATACCACGTTTTTAGACTACATCGAATGCTGCTGCTTGAATTCAAAAGAACAACATCACAAAGACTTGGAAGCTTGATGCGAATCCACCGTTCAAGGCTACTCAATCTATGTCAATCGAGTGGCAGCTTCGATTGTTTTTTAGGACGTAAATATGATTGAAATTTTTAAAAGATGGAGGCTAATGAAGTTTTCAATCAATCCTTATGTCATTTTAGAAGTAATAAATTGGTTAGTTTAGACTTTGTAGAATTCATATATATATATATATAAAATTTGGCGCACACATAATTTGAACCATTGCAGATACAGCCCAGTTCTTGAACTGCAAAACTGCCTCTTTTGGCTTCCACGTAGCCCTACAAAATCTTGGCAAGTCCACCTGTCATGGCACGCAGGTAGTTGTAATGGAATTCGCCCCACGCCTTCACAATAACTGCTTCTTTTACCTTGGCAAATGCGCAGCATGATAGAGCAAACTTTTGTCTACAACATACTTCCAAAAGAATTTTTTGCATTGCTTAGGAATAAAAATATTGGATTTTCAATTAGAAGCATGTGTACGTCGCATACCGGAATTTTGGCTACAATTGCGCGAATAAAAACTTAAAAATACCGCTTAAAAAGTATAAAAAGTGTTCCCATGGCCGAATTTCAATAGATTCTAGTTTAGAAGACGTATGTAAAAAGTACAGCCTTGGTTCCAGTGCCTGTTGAGCATTCTATAGCTTTTAAATTTGTTCCGAAGACGGATTTCCACTGGCACGTAGGTAACATTCGCAAACTTTTATTTTCCGTTCATGCAAGAACAGCTCCTGGCAAAAGCAAAACTAGGATACAATAGCGCAAAGCCTCTTCTATGTTGTGTGCATCGAAGTTTTGTAAAATATTAACAGCATCTCTAGGTACAGCAAAAATTGTAAATACCAAAAATTTTGGTTTTTTCGCTTTGCAAAGTTACTAGTTTGGTAATTTTCATTCTTACAAAAACATATGGCAGCCGTTTTCAGCCAAATAAAGTGTATTCTGTAGAGGATGACCGCAGCATCATGTGGCATAAAATTGAAATCAAAACCATCAGTATCTTTGAATTGCAGTACTGGAAAGTTAGGCTCCCAGACTTTTGCCGCACCCTGTATATATATATATTAGGTTGAACCGAAAGTTCTGTCGCACCATATTCAGAAAATCATAACTTCTTTCGGTCACGACGATTTTGCGCAATTCAAATTTTGTATGAAAGCGTAAAGCATGTAGTTTCCAAAAGCTCCCTGAGGAGTTTCCAACATGCTCAGGTGGCAGAGATAAAAATGAAAGAACGAGATTATCTGAAATTCGGAATTTTTAAGCAAGAATTCTAGAAATTCAGAAACAGTGCGATAAAATCCAGAAAAACCATTATCCTAATTTTTCTTACATTTGATTACTATCTGAGTCAAGTTTGTGCTGATCGAGCGCTTCTTTCAAAAGTTATAATTTTTTGAAAAATAATGCCAAAAAATCAGTTTCCTAAGAATTCTTAAGAAATGGATTTTTTGGCATTTTTTTCAAAAATTCATAACTTCTGAAAGAAGACCTCGATCAGCACAAACTTGACTCAGATAGTAATCAAATGTAAGAAAAATTAGGATAATGGCTTTTCTGGATTTTATCGCACTGTTTCTGAATTTCTAGAATTCTTGCTTAAAAATTCCGAATTTCGGATGATCTCGTTCTTTCATTTTTACCTCTGCCACCTGAGCATGTTGGAAACTCCCCAGGAAGCTTTTGGAAACTACATTACGCTTTCATACAAAATTTGAATTGCGCAAAATCGTCGTAACCGAAAGAAGTTATGATTTTTTGAAAATGGTACGACAGAACTTTCGGTTCAACCTAATATATACAGGGTGTCCCAAAAAAATGTATCGAACGTTTGGTCGTTAACATCTCTCTTCCGAAGAAGTCTTTTCCCTTGCTTCAGGTACCATTATGTAGAGCTGGCTTCAACTTACAAGGGAATTCACTTAACTTAGGTCGGCCTTTTGAAATAAGACACATATATTTAGAATCAGCTCGGAACGCTGATTCCAAATATGCTGTCCTTAGCTGCGAAGCGTTTCTCTGAAGCGAGTTATGAGCTTTTTTCTGAGCAAAGTTTGCGTGCTGACCGACTTAGGCATGCTACGGCATCGTCATCCAGGTAGTAGTTCAAATGCATACAACACCCTATCAAAATCAAATAACTCAGTTTGATGTTTTTCCGACTTTCCACCACTTTTTTAGGTAGATTTTCATCTAAAGGCCTTCTTTCCATATTCAGTTATATGCCAATTACACAAACTAAAAAGGTCATAACTCGCTTCAGAGGAATGCTTCGCAGATATGGACAGCATATTTGGAATCAGCGTTCCGAGCTGATTCTAAATATATGTGTCTCATTTCAAAAGGCCGACCTAAGTAAAGTGACTTCCCTTGTTAGATTTGCATTATAGAACGAATCACTCATCTCTCTTCATTACTGTAGGATTACGGTAGAAGCCTCAAAGAGGCTTTTAAGCAATGAAAGGCCATATTTTGCCCCAGAAAGGGAACAAAACAGTCTGAAAACTTTTACACTAGGCTAATTAGAGTTGCTGATTATAACCGTAAAGTTCCCAATTTATTATGATGCTTCATTGAAGAGTTATGTCAGGTAAGAGGTAGCGGCCTTTTTTTCAATGTTCCTAAAAAGTGCGGTTACACAGTTTGGAAAGCTTCGTAATCTTGTGAATAGTTGAGTATTGAACTCAGCGTCCATAAAAACCTCAATACACAAGTTTTCACATTTTTTTTGAAAAATTTTGAAACGGCAGCTTTTTCCACATTGACACCATATGTTTCAAGTTTCTACCGTAATCCTACAGTCACGAAGAGAGGTGGGTGATTCGCACTATAATGCAAATCTAAGTTGAAGCCAGCTCTACAAAACGGTAGCTAAAGCAAGGCAAAAGACTTCTTGGGAAGAGAGATATTAACGATTAAACGTTCGATACATTTTTTTGGGACACCCTGTATATATATATACATATATTTACATTTATATAAATGTATATATATATAAATATAATGTATATATACAATATATACAATATATACAATGTATATTTATACATACACATATAAGTATATACCAGTGGCGTACCGAGGGGGGGGGGGGGGTGCGCGCCCCCCCCCCCGAAAACGGGTCGCGAAATTTTTGAAAGTTACTTACATGAGTTATAAAAATGTGCAAATGACTTGTTTATTTTTGTAAACAATTAAAATAATTTTTAAAATTTTTCAAAAATTCAAATTAGCCTTATAAAAAAAATTTTTCGGGGGCGTGGCTCACGCCACGCCCCCTTCTTCCAGATTTTAGGGGTTGGGGGCCCACAAAATTGTTGAAAAACCCCTCTAACATTTTTTCGGAGTGCGTGGCTAACGCCACGCACCTTCATTTGAAAAATTTTTTTGCCGCCCCCCCCCGAGCCGAAATCCTGGGTACGCCACTGGTATATACATATACTAGCTGGCTTACCCGGCTCCGCCATATGTTCCGAATAGAAAATTCCATTTCTTAACCGATCCGGACCAAACTTACACACATACACTTCGGGCCCCGGCGGGTGTCACAGTCCACTTTTCGTTATCGATTGATGTCGATTTTATCGATTTTTTGCAAAATTTGAGCTAGGGGGCTGGAATTTGGCAGGGGGGTGTAATCGAGCATGCTGATCACCCCCACGGGGGTGATCAGTATGCTCGATTACCCCTCTGTGCCAACTCCCAGCCCCGTAGCTCAAATTTTGCAAAAAATCGATAAAATCGACATCGATCGATGACGAAAAGTAGCCTATGACACCCGCCGGGGCCCGAAGTGTATGTGTGCCAAGTTTGGTCCGGATCGGTTCAGAAATGGAATTTTCTATTCGGAACATACGTAAGCGAAATTACTACTGCGAGATAACGCGCTCCAGTTGCGTCCGGACATCAGGATGTGTCGCCCTCGATCTGCCGCGTATTTCCTGCACGATGCGGGTCGCGTCAAAGCGTTGTCTCGTGCAGCATCGTTCCGACACATAATGCTGTCTCGGGTTCTTCGCGAGGCCGATTACTTGTGTCGCGCCTTCATTCAGCGCTTACACAACACTTTGGGCTGCGCGAGTCAACAGCGAGTGTCTGAGTAAATTTGCCTCTTCTTATACTCTCTTTGGATCAATACCTACCCCTGAAGCAAAGACCTCTTCTTCCTGAAGGAATCGCAGAGTCCGTAAAAGTTGTTCAGACGTCACGTTACCAAAGTGAAATCCTATGTTTCCGAGTTTTTGCCTGTGTTCTTATTGGGAAACACCGCTTGTGCTTAGGCTTACCGGCGATGTTATACGACTTGTTTTTCTCTATTCACAACAGTGTGGCAGCATACCTCGTTTAGTATCCACATTGAAACGGAAACTATCGCTGCGATCCCATGGACGACAGATGAATGTTTGTAGATGAAGATGATTATGTCGTTTTTGTTTGGATTTTTTGGTTTGCGAACCGTTTGTTAGTCCTTTATTATGTTGGCAGATTGTAAGAAGATTTGAATACCCATTTTTTTATACAGGGTGTCCCAAAAGTAAGTACACACTTTTCTATCGCCAATATCTCTCTTCGCAATTCTTCTTTCTTTGCCAGTCAAGTAACATCCTGTAGAGGAGGCTTTAACTTGATTCACAGTATCGATGAAACACGGATCGCTCTTCATTACTATAGGACTATGGTAAGAACTTCCAGCAGGTGGAACCCTTGTGAAATACGACATCCGACAAAATTTTTTTCAAGAAATCTGAAAAATCGTGTACTAGGGTTTTCGCGCACGCTGATTCCACTACACCACTTTTTACGAGTGTTTTCAGCTTTTTCGACGGTATAATCACATTTCTGACAAATACTGGGAATCCGGTTATTACGGTTTAACTGGAATAACTATGGAAAGAAACATCACAGTAAAGTGGAAATTGCATATTCGGAATCAGCGGCTTCCATTACCATAGTATAAGGGCTTTTGGCTTGTTTGGTTTTGTTCCGAGATATAGCTTCCAATGGCCTAAAATCCTTGTCGAGGTACCTACAGTAACCCTACACTATGAAAAGCGATTGGTGATTCGCTCGACACTGCAAATCTAAGTTGAAGCCTCCTCTACAGAATGGTACTTGAATGGCGGAAAAAGGTACAATGAGAAGAGAGATATTAACGATTGAAAAGTGTGTACTTACTTTTGGGACACCCTGTATAAAGGGCTTTTATGGGCTCGTGGCTGGTTGTAGGTCAAGCCTCTCCTCGATTCAGATGCCGGGAGCACTACATGCCGCTGAATCGGGGTATCACATTCGCGCCTGGACCTCTCCTCGCTGGGCGCGTTGCCAAGTCGAGGGTGTACAAGGCCGGGCAACGCGCGTCATATGCCTCTGATTTTCGGTGACCTCGTTTTCAAATTATTTTTTATCTCTCGCGTAACTTCATTGATTGTGCTTGACAGCCCCCAGCAAGCACCCGCGATGAAGTCTTGTTTTAGCGGTGGAGCTAAGCGATTATTAGAACTTGGTTTATATCGCGCTAGCGCAAGAGGAAAGTTGAGATCTCGTGTAAAGATTGAAACCGAGAGCGGAGAGGGCTCGTACCTTTCCTATGCGGAGATGAGTAAGCGGTCGACCCTCGTGGATTTCTCTGACATCATGTATTGGCATCAGTTGGTATTCGTCGACGGCTTGGGACGAGGCGGACTCGTCCCGTATATCTTTTTTCTCTCAGTTCAGGCATTTTCGTAGTTTAGTTTCTTTCGTAGTGTAGTTTGTTGTTATTAAGATAAATGTATGTAATCTAGCCGCGCGTCTTTTTGTCAGGTAGTTTGATGGACGCGCCGGAGTAGCTAACCGGCGCTAAGGTCTGCGGGCAGTAGGTGCAGGGTTGTGCAGGCAGTCGAGCGAGGCAAGGGGGTGCTGAGCCCACTGAGCCGCAACAGTCGCATTTCATGACTCTCTCAATCGAATATTAATTTCTGAATCCTTGCATATTTCTTATTTTGGATTTTATGTTACCCTAAACATGTCGGGATCAAAGCCGTTAAAAAACAAAAAAGCGCTTCTTACGATATTGTAACAATCTTGGCAATATCTCCGAAGGGGAAAGTACCGCACAGCAAAAATCCCAGAATAAGCGAACAGTGACCGAGAAACTTCTACAGAGGAGTGGTTCAAAAGAAGTAAACTCAACATGCGCCTCGCATTCTGCGACAACACCGAATGTTAGCCGTTCGGGAAATTGAGGATGAATTTTGGAGACTGAGAAGAAAGAGAGACACACCACAGTGCTGGCAATATTGTCGCGATCCCCTGGGCGATGAAAATTCGATGAATAGGGATGATTTTGGTGAGGGAAATTCCATGCCTTGCGAAGCAAGCACATTCGCAGCAAGCGCGGCTTGGCATTTTTGGCATTCGTTCCTGCACCTTTGATTGCGCTAAGATTTTGCTGAGTCTGCATTAACTGCAAAAAATTACCTCGACATACTTTGTTGCAATTCTTGCGCTAAGTTTGATCTTTCCTAAAGGGCTAGTTGTTTGAAAAGTTGCGCTCTCAAATTGCGCACTCGTGCCTTACACTTTAGATTTGTTATCGTGATTGATCATTTTATCATTGCTTCATGCTTTCTTGCTTTTGGCGGATTCTACCAGGATTTAATTACCCAAGTTGGACGTATAAACGGCTTTGCGCTTGGCTGCGTTAGTTTAGTTTGTGCGGCACAATGGAGTACCTGTTTGAAAAGTTCGTCGAAATGCAAAGTATAGGAACTTTTTAGTGGAGTCTTGTGAAAATTCGCGTTTTCAGCCCTGTAGTTCCACTCTTTAGAGTACCACGACTCCAAAAACAGGACATTGTAACCTTCAAAAGCAGTGGCCCGGCAGAAGTGAACGTCCGAAATCTTGATGCGGTAAGTTGCTTCCCCCATTTATGAAAGAGGAGCAAGTCCGGCCACACAGCATCTTCTTTCGGCCTAGACTACTCCACTCAGACCCATGCGTAAGTCAGTTATGTGCGCGCTCAGACGAGTTCGAGATTTTCTCTCCCTCTGTTGAAGGGCATGCCGTAATGTTATAACCACAAGGTCCCGCAACGGCTCTGCGTCCCCAACCCTGGTGAGAACTGTTCATTCGTCCACATTAGAGGCAGTGTCCCACCAGGCTGAGGGTATCCGGCTCTCGTAGTAATATAATAGTAAACCCCCTACTCAATCGATGTCTGAAGTTAGGAGCGAAAAAGGGGGTCTACCAAGCCTGAAATTTGCTCCGAAAGTGGCCCGAATCTTACGGTAGGCCCGAATGCCGCGCACACAGCAATATCGATTGCAAGGCCAGAGTGCGTATAGCGCACACAGTCGTGAGCGCAGGGTCCCGCAACGACTCCGCGTCTCTACCTTGCATCCATTTCGTACTCGCCCGAGCCTACCGTAAGATTCGGGCCACTTTCGGAGCAAATTTCAGGTTTGGTAGACCCCCTTTTTCGCGGAACTTCACTCATCGCTTAGGTAGGGGGTCTACTATTACATTACTACGAGAGCCAGATACCCGCAATCTGGTGGGACACTGCCTTTAAGGGCCACGAAAAAAGCTCGTTTTGACATTTTCGCCCGCTCCATAGATTGTTGGGATCAGCGCGTCGGATGACCCCAAGTAAGTCAAAAATTTTTCGCCCTAAGATTTGCCGAGTACTACCTCTGAAGAGAGTGTGTGGGCAACAATTTTAATTAAGCATCCATGTTCAACTATCCATGAATCTTGGCATAGTTGCAATTTTTGCAATCTTCTCGTTAATTGCTCAAGCAATTAACGAGAAAATTTTAATTAACTTCGCTTACAGTCTGTAAGCGAATGTAGGCCGAAGCATTTCACTCTACCGCGCTTACGCTTCATAGGGGATTTGAAAACGCACAGCGATGACAATTTGCCACTTACAAGGAAAGGATACTTGGTGACCCCGGCCATTTGGCATGCAATGTATACCATAAGGTGCACCTCGAAACGCTCATTCTAAATCTATGCTCGAAATCTGCGAAACGATCATATGAAGGTAGTTACGATTCTAAAAATAATTAGAACTCCATCCAGGTTCTCGTTTCGCAGGGAGAACAATATTCGAACCAGCAATAAAAGGCGCATTTTTGATATACAAACCATTACGAATGTCCAGGGTCACCAAGTATCCTTCCCTGTTTAGACGAAAAATGAGAAGGAGGCACGAGTCTATGGCACGAGGACAAATTCTATCCCATAATGTTACCAATCTCTCGCGTCTGAACCTGTACAACATAACACAAATGTACCCGACATGAGATTACACTTTTGAATCTGTCTAACTTTTTCAACACATTTACGTGGCAACGTTCATTCGACATTGTGCAGGCTCACGGAGAACGAACATGTGCTGACATAATACAACATGTTTGTTAATTTATTAAGATCCATAAACATGCGTGTTTACACTCCACAACAAACGAGCATATGTTATAAATAGTTCTGGAAACGCTATAACAAGATGGAACTCGACTAAGTCTAAGCTTCATTATTACATCAGTCGATTTGAAGAAAAGGTCAATTTATCATGACAAAGTAGCAGATTCATAAAATCAAGTAACATACTAGAGATTTATAGAGATTTTTGATCTTTTCTTAAGAACACTCTTCCATACATAAAGCTGCAACAGTACTTAGAGGAGAGCTAAGCAAAGAGCGCGGCGTGTTCAATTTCCTGCAGTACTTAGCCGAAAATTCCACCAGAAAGCGGCATTGGTGATCGGATAATTCTGTCGCTTGTTCGTTTTCCGTAAAGCCCGCCCGAAAATGGCAACGGCTGTGCTCGCTTTCCATACAATCCTGGAAATCTGCAGTTGATCGAACGGTCATCAAGACTCGTTTGTACAAAAATTTACCTCCAGAGAATGGAAGCACAGCCACACGTTTACCGTACAAACCACCGGAGAAAGGCATTGCAGCACGTTTTTCGTATGATCCTGAATCTGAATACTTGCGGATGAATTCGCGATCTGCTTTGCCAAGCAGCACTATTCAAAAACTACCTTCAGGCAGCAACCGCTCATCATCATAATAAGCGCTAGGTTCCGATCGTTTTCCATACAAACCTGGAAGAACTCGACGTAAGATCATGATAATTGATTTTTGCGCCTACCTCCTGAGAACGGCATTGGTGCTCTCTTCCCATATAGCCCACCAGAGAATGGCATCACAGCGCGTTTTCCATACAAACCTGTAACAGAAAGCTCGAGAAAACCACTGAGGTAGTAACTATCTTACCTCCGGAAAATGGCATCGCTGCTCGTTTCAGTTCAAAACGTACATCTCGCGGAAATAACTCTGAAGAATAGTCAAAATATGAAGGAACCATTTCTGGGCTACCCGCCGACTCTATAACATGTATTTTGATTCTGGGATTTGGTTTCGCAATAAACGCAGTATTCAATTAAACCGGAGATATACCAACTCAATGAGTGTCTTCAGAGGAATGGAGAGAATCAGCGAAAAGGACAAACATCATTTGTTTTGTGCTAGTTGTTATGAGAACAGGCTGATCTCTTGCTTTCACAGGTACTCTTTGCAATATGTTCATGTATTTTCTGTATACAAAGTGTCTCAAAAGTCGTTAATACCTCTCTTCCAGTCTATCGCCCACCCTCATGTAACATTTTGCAGAGCTGGCTTCGACTTAGATTCACAGTATGGCGCAGCATCAATCTCTATTAGTTACTGTGAGATTCCGGTAAGAAGTTTGTGGAGAGTTCTGAATATTGAGAGCCATAACTTTTACTCGAAATCACAGAAAAGCTGGAAAGTTTTGCACTAGGTTAATCAAATTGGCTGATTTCAAATATGAGATTTACACTTCGTCGTCAGCGTCATGTAGTAAAATCAGCGAACCTTGTTAGACAATTTCCAGATTTTTTGGAAGTTTTTCTAAAGACAGGCTGCCTCACAGTGGTGCCATTCTACGAATTCCTACAATGCTACAGTAATGAAGAGCTATTGTGGAGCGCAACCCAAATTACCATCACAAATGCAATTGTCGAGCTGCAGGCGAGAGGGCGAAGCCTCGCGGAGTCGGATTGGAAGGTGATCGCTCTGGCAAACGGCCTCCTCTCCCTTGTAGCTGCGCGCTCCAGATCTTGCCTGCTACAGAATGTTATAATCGCATGTCTATATTTATGTTGATCACTTTTTATTTCTTTATTATTGCAGTGCCTCTATAATGTCTAACAGTTGCTTTAAAATCACTTCAATTTTTTTGCAGTACGCATACATTTCATTTGCTTGCTTGTAGTTACTTGTAGAGATAAAAGTGTGGTGATATCCTCCTGGTTCTGTTCTCTAGAGAGTTTCCAAGAGAGTATGCACGAGCTTGAAAAGTGAAACTACATACAAATGGAAGTATTGTCGACGCCCGTTTGTTAATTCAAATCAGAAGTCTACAATACGAAACCGCGGGCGTTATACTACCGGTGATTTGCTCCCTACTGTAAATATAAGTTGGACCCAGTTCTACAGTTATACCTTGAAGTAGACAAAAGATTTCTTGGGAATAGAGGTATTAACGGCCAAACAGTGCACAAACACATACTTTTGGGACACCATGTATAAGTCAGCGGTTGGAGACGACCGTGTCCTTCTATGTTAATTATTTTAGCCTTTTCTCTACATCACTCATTGCACGACAGTTTCTCCGCACTACGACATCAGTATGGGTTCCTTCATACTACGCCGCAGGACGCAGCGTGCGCGGCTTGCGCCGCAGGAATCGCTCTAAAAATATACGTTCACGGCAACGCCCTTTCGCTGGTTATGTATGTATGAACGTGAACGTGCAGGAAATATAGAGATACATACATAACCAGCGAAAAGGCGTTGCCGTGAACGTATATTTCCAGAGCGATTCCTGCGGCGCACGCCGCGCACGCTGCGCCCTGCGGCGTAGTATGAAGGAACTCTATGTACTCATCTCTTTACAGGGGCTAAGAAGTATTTCAAAAATTTGTGGCGAAATTGATTGAAAGGTGTAACGAGCTTTTTGGAATTTTTTTATAAATACCCTAGTTATACCCACTCTGAAAGATGGAAAAATGACTCTTTTGTAACACGCAGGCAAAGAAGTCACCAAATGATGTGCAGATGAGCGGTGAGACAAAGGAACAGAGTCTGAACTTGTATTGAAAATCAATGTAAATGAAGCCTGATTTTGCATAAATTTTGTATAAAACTTCATTTTGTTCCTTTGCACCGCGCAACTACACATCAGTTTTGGTGAGGTATAAATAGTTGGTCCACAATCTACGAATCTGCTCTACACCGAATGTTCACTGTATATAGGGTCTTGACTGCAAAACTCTCTTTTCATAGTTAAAGCCCAAAATAAACCAATGGCCTTTCCTTGCGGAGGAAAGCGCTAATCGAACGACCTGCGCAGAAGCGCTCGAAAGTGAAAGTAATAAAGGTAATTCGTGTACCAGATGTCCATATGCCTCTTCGTGCCGGAACCGGATTACAAATTAGTTCCCTTTTAACTACTGAAAACGATAAGAGCGGGAGTTTGTTTGAGCCAGAAACTGAACTGTACTCCGCCAGACCACCAAATGTATATTCTATCAAAACTTCCAGCGCTCTGCATGCTTTCGCACCACCGTATATCACTGACGACCGGGCGATACCGCCATCAAGGGCGGGGTTTGCCAGTTTACCAAAGCGGCTCGCACTTGGACAGTTGTTTAGTTGAGTTTATGGGAGAAGGGAAAAAGGAGTGGGGAGGGGGGGGGGGGTATACGTTACTGAGAACAAAAAGCCTCAGTTCTGCCTACCTTGATTTCCTTCAGCGTATGCGGCGGCGACGAGAACCAAGAGTGAAGGAACGAGCATTCTGTCTCGTGCGGATTACCTGGAAAGTGTGTATAGAAATTGAAGTCATCATCACTGGAATGGAATCCAACGACGCGATGGAGTAGAAAGGAGAATAAAACAGTGGATTAATTGATCTACTCTTTGTTTCAACCAGACTGGCTGTTGGAAGGCGGGGCTTTATGACCTAGGAAGGACTGCACGCGTCCGCGACGCAGTCTGCGCCCCCCTTGCAAACATGCTCTCTGGTCATTTCCTAGCCTTGATTAGGTCACGAAGCTCCGCCTTCTAGCCGCCGATCTGGTTGAAGCAAAGGGTATAATAAGTCTTAATCCTTCAATAAAAAGTGAGAGAACTCAAGATTTAATATGGAGCCCGTGGCATGAGAACTGCTTTTTTTCCGAAAGAAAACATGTACTGATTGTATAAGCTGTATCATCCACGATCGATCGCAGAAGCCCATGAGATGAGGCTGCGCACGCTCGTCGCATGCAACGGAAATGGAACTCGAGCGAGGAAGCTGGCCCTTTGTTCAGGTCTATGACGCAGTTTATCCTGTGCTTGTCTTTTTCCCTATCCGAGTTTCGTTTTTGTTCTCGCTCGTCTTGAGAGGACACACCATTTTGAAGACTATGTATGGAGACTTGTCAGGTAGAGGTAAAGTCAAGCTCTGTTTTCTCTGAGCGTAGAAGTTGACGATGACCCATTCTAGAAACAGGAGAGTCAGGAACGCTTCGCACAGGTGTAATTAACTCATCCATACTTTTTCTATATCGCATGTAACACACTCTTGAACATGAAGGAAATGTACGTTGACAAATAGTGTATGCGATGCGTTCTCGGCCTTCAACTAACAAACGATATGATAGAGTCGACTTTTAACCGCAGCTCACAATTCTAATGATATTAGCAGCAGAGAAAGCAAGGAGATCAAGCGGTGCTGCCGCTACATTATCTAATATATGAAAAAGATGTTATCTACTCCCGCATGCATTCAAAACTAAAAATGAAGGTTTGTACGTAAATGAAAGTCTCCATATAGATGATTAAGAAACATATGGTACAAGACATGACTCGCAGAGCCGCACTGACCATTAGACGCTTTCGCGCTCGAGTACCATTTTCGCTGCCTCCGCCGCGCGAGCGAAGGCTCATCCCGTGGGTTCTTACGACCGGTGGTGGGTGATACAGTCTATAAATCGCAAAAAAAACCGTTTCCTCCTGTATACAGGGTACGCTCGGATCATGATGCAAGAGAGCATGATAGCCCCCCTGGAATCTTTTATGGTTTCATTCGCAGCCCAATAATCAAAGCCTAAACTCTAGCCAGATAGTACTCTTATACTCTTTCTGAAAGAGTTAATCAGCCTTTTCAAGTACGGCAGTACGGTTTAAGTTTAGGAGGTTTAAGTTTTTAGGTTTTTTAAGAGTTTTTCAAAGGTATAGGACTTTGGATGAGATATTTGGGGCCCTCCCGAGATTGGGGAAATTTTGAAATTAGCTTACACAAGTTCAAAATGCGCAGATGATTTGTTTAAAGTTGTAAATGGTTGAACAATTCTTGACTTTTGGAAATTCAAACTAACCATAAGATTTTTTTCAATTCGAAATTGCGGCGCAGCGAAAAATGCAGAAAGCTTCACGTATTTTTACAAGTTAATGGGTGTGGCTGACGTCACGTTGCGTACCCCCCCCCCCCCTTCGCTTCCCTCCCCCATTCTCCCTCCCCACCCATTTCTATGGCCATGTAAAATGAACCTAGGGAAGTATGATGTGGATTTTATGAAAAGTATAATTATGAGTACATGCATATGAGTATGAGTGCAGTATATTAGGTAGTATGAAAGTAGGACATCATCAAACACCTTCACCTTATCTTTTGCAAGAACGTCACTATCAAGGAGTGAAAATCCAAAGAAACTGAATTACAATCATAACTACAAATAAAATTATTACGTTGTTGCAAAAATAATGTCCTTTCAAATAATGCGACTTTCAGTTTAAAGGGCTGTAACTTTATCCAGTCTTCATATTTTTGTATGCAATTAAGACAATCAGAAGCAGCAAACCTTTCGTAACCTAAAGCTCACCTGCATATAACCTTTGATTCAAATGCCTCGGCGGCTGGAAGGCGGGGCTTCGTGACCTGACCAAGGCTAGATAATGATCAGAAAGCACCGCGCGAGAGATACGCAAGCTGCGTCGTGGGCGCGAGTGCCCTTAATTAGGTCACAAAGCCCCACCTTCCAGCCGCCAAGCTAGTTGAATGAAAGGTTAGTGATTCGCAAACGGGAGAAAAGCACGCGTCAAAAAACCGAACGTTTTTCTTTTAAAACCTCGTCTTTGAGAGATTACAAGTCTTTGAAAGTTTCCAATAGTATACTTTGTATAAAAAAGCCTTCAACGAAGGGGGCCCCTCGAAAAGAAAAGATGGACATCGAAAATTGTGCACTCTTTTGAGCCTATTTGTGGTAGGCCAGAAGGCCCCAAACTATGGAAATTTGGAATTCTTCATGCACTGATTAGAAAACTTTTTCTGCGAAAATTGTAGGCAAGATGTCCTGGCCTCAAGCATACAGAAATGAGCGGAGCTTCGGCGATTGCCTTAATTATGAGAAAATTTTGGACCCATAGAATGCCAGCAGCGAGTATCTATTTCGGGGCGTCGATTTCTCAGTCCGGATACATTCGAAAAATTCATTTAAACATGCAATAGGTAAACAATAAACATCTCATACAGTATCTATATTTCCAAAAGAAACAAGTTCATTTGCGCCTGAACTGTGGCCAAGGAAGTTAAAGCAACGAAATTTCGATTCTGAGTGCAGCTGTGCGAGATGCTGGTGAAATTCACACGGATGAGATAGAAGCTCAATTTCACCAATGTTAGAAAGTACATAAAGAAAGCTTTCCAGTGACATGCAGAATCTAAATCGAAAAAAAAATTGAAGGAAGAAAGTTGTTGGGAAAGTAGGCCTAGAAAAATGGACATTATTTTTGCAACAGCCCAACACAATCATAATCACACAATAAATCAAATTGGAAACACTTATAGACTACTGCTAGGCGGAGCCCAACTGAACAATTCGGGTGCGGCGCGGCGCGCCGCGGTTATTGTGCGCCGCCCGCTTCCTACAGGTGACGAAACCGCATTCGTCCCGTAGTACTGCGTGCGAACGCGTCATTTCGACAGTGGCCCTTGGGATTTATCAATTGTTCTAGTCACAACCGATTAATATACAGTTGAGTAGGTTTCTTTGCTAATGCGGACAAGTGCACATGTTCCAGGATGTTGACTAAGAAAAGCAGATCAAAGATGGAGAAGTGCGTCATATGCCCCCATTGCGCCTGAGCAAGAATACAAAGAAGAAAGTAGTCAGTGGGAACCAAATATGTTTCCTCGCGTCATCCAGTTGAGGTGCAATTGCACACATATGTCGAAATTGGCACAACTATAAACGGCACCAGGAGATAACGACTTTTACCGTTGACCGGTCGCAGTGCACTTTAAGCATCCTATGTGGCATCCTTATTTCTAATTTGTTGACTTTATTCATTTTCGATTTTTTTTATACAATAGAAATATCTATTCTGGGACTAGGATACTCGAGAACGCTTTTGCACGATGTTCAACAAATTTGAACATGTTTTCTCACGAGCGGCAATTTATTCAAGGCAAGTTAAAGCGCAAGTATAAACGTGTTATTCAGACGTACCCAAAACGTCCCTGAGTATCCTGTATATTCATGGACTAGGAGACGCGAGACCGCATTGCACACATTGTCTAAACAAGCCTAATTGTGTGCTTAGCGGGTTCATACTTGTCATTTATCTCGTCTAAGTTTATGCAGTTTTTGGAAACAGGGAAGAACAAACTCAAACCTGTTAAGACAATGTCCGCAATGCGGTCTGGCGTCTCCTAGACAAGGAATAGATGATACATCACAACTGCTATTGTGCTGGTAAATACTCAATTTTATTTGAATAGAATTCTTTTGATGGAGAAGCTCGCATCAGTGAACAGTTAATGTCAATTACGTACTCCCTTTCGCATGGGGACTACCATGCGCAACGCAAAGGCCCCCTGCGTGCGGACCTCCAATCGATGATGCCCATTTGAATGCCCGAGTCATACGCGCGCGAACGTGACGCGAAGCTTGTTGAGTTTACGGAAAAGGGATCATGTAACTGACGCTGACTATAAGTGCGCACTTTAAATGAAATGATATTTTCGCAAAAAATAGAATAAAAGGAAAAAATGATGTCATATTGCCTGAAAACCCTCCCTCTCACTTGCTCTAAGGATTAGATTGAATGGAAGTTAGTGCACGGTTCATCAAGCAGCTTTTTACGTCAAGAATCTAATCGTCCAAGACACTTGAGGAAGTACCTGAATAACATAGCATCACCTAATGAAAAGTGACATCTTATATAGTAGTAAGCAAGTGCACGGGATCTCGGGCGGAAAAAAGAGGTCAAGAAGTTTGGCGCACTCTTCGCATTTATTGTGGTCAAATGAGATTTTGACATGAAAACATGATTTTGACTATATTTCAAAGAAGACCAATAAGCACTGAAAAGTGCTGCAGGAATAAGCTCATTTGTAGCAATTTGCTCAACTTCTCTCAAAGCTATTAGTTTTGACGAAAGTAGCAATAAAAAGCACTTGGGTGCAGATGTAAGTGACATTTCACAAAATTCCAATTAAGATGCAAAGAACAATCTCAGCCAATATTGACTCGAAAAAGAAGCGAATAGTTATATCTTTCTGGAATTTTATGCAGTTGCCAGAGACTTTTCGCTTGTTTTTGTAATTTTCCAGAACTTTAAGGAATAGAATCCAACTGTTCAGAAAATCGGGGCTTTTGAAGATGATGATTGAAGATGATCCCGTGTGCAGCTCATTTCAGCACCATCATCTCATCGTCTAAATTTTGGCTGCAGAGAATTTTGAATGTAGCAAAATAGTTATAGTAATAAGCGAGTGAAGATTATTACCACTTTCTACCAAATTTTTTCAGACTTACCAAACAGCTTAAACTAACAGTTTCTGCCACCAAATCAGAAAAAATTATAGGATCACAAGAAATTGTCATAGTCAAAAAATGAGATTTACCGAAGGTACATCTATTAAACAGAGACAAGGAACTAATTTATAGTGTTACTCAGAGATACATAGACAAAACTTAATTATCACCTGCCGTACCGAATTCCCTTGCGTAGGGAAGAAAACAAAAACCGTAATGTTTTTTATTTTCGTACAGCTGAATAGCACATTACTTTCAAAAAGCATGGAAATTCATATTATACAGGTTTCGAAGAGTCCATTGATTTCTAGGCAGAAAAATCGTACTTTACCTAACGAAAGAAAAGCAAGATTTACAGTTCGCATCAGAATGCGAGATACATCTTTGACAATGTTACAGAATAAGAAATCAGAGTTTAAAATTGCGTGGGGTGTTGTTTCTCAATGGAAATGCTTCATCAGTATGAATATGAACTAATTTTGTACATCAAAAAACTGTGCAGCAAAAAACGCTTCAGGTATGCTTTACACATCATTCTTTACTATGACGAAATTGCTAAAAATGCACAACTCTAGATAAAGTATAAACAGTAACCAACACCCCAGCCGCTTGCTCTAAAAAATCCCAGGAAGTGAAACATGGTGTCACGTCACCAACAAAATAATGTTGTCATTCGCTGCAATCCTAAGTGAATAAGCAAAGATTTGCAATAGGGGCGTAGCAGCCGGGGGTTATCTTTAGCTGAACATCTCGATTAGTTCATCCAAAAATAGACCCGGAGGTGACGTCGGTAACGTTCGTAACAGGAAGCATACAGTGGAAGTAAATGCGGAGCACAAAAACACAAACACCTTGGCCGATATGGAAGTGACATTTTGGTAATAAGGTGTAAAAATGAACAGATGAATGATGTATAAGCGCACGAGAGGCTATGAGTGATTTCACAAATAAATAGCGAACCGAGTTCAAAAAACTGATGTCTGCTTGAAGGGGTATATTTGAGAGTAAATTGTTAATTTTATGAGCCTGCACATTGAGCGCTGTGATCGATAACACTTTATCTGCCAGTGAAACCTTTTCTAGTAGAACAAACTATGTAAAATTATACTGCCACCCAATACATTTACAATAAGGCCAGGCCAAGAGGAATGAGAAACCAAGGAGAATCCCTGAAAATTAACAGGTTCCAATATTACAAGTCGTCAAGTAGCGCGCATGGTGTGCACTACGTATATTGAGTTGTAAATCACTCGACGACAGCTAGCGCAGCAAAGTGAATATAAATTCAAAGTAAAGTACAGATATTCGGTTGAGCGGTTGAGTTCACTGGAAAATATTACTAAAGATGATAGGAGGGCAAGGGGCGTGGTTTGCCAGTTTCTTGAAAGCCTAGATGAGCGGTAAGGACGGAACAACGTTTAGGGATGCTTCACTTCACTTTAAATGTATGATCATTTTTCCCGGAAAAAAATATAGCTTTACATTTTTTATTGGGATAATTCTTGAACCATTTGAAGTCGCACACTTTCCAAACTTATCTTTCCTACATGCATCTCCGAATAAGGTAAAAATGAGAGAGAATTTGATTTTCTAGACGCTCTTGCAGACTTCAAAACGCAATCGTGTTTGAACCCCAACCTTCGCTTGCTCCCATTAAATGTGTTTGCCAATGCAATTTAATCTAGACATCGTCAATGGCTGATATTCGCGAGCTTGGTATTGGGGCCAAAGTATCGCCGCTGAGAGCAACACTCAAACTGGCTATGACTCGTACCTAAGGGTCACGTAATCTTCGGACTTGGGTAACCATAAATTATCTTGTTTTGTTCCGCTTTCTTGATGAATTGTTCAGCTCAAAGCAACTCTTCCAAAGCGAATACATTCTGTTGCAGAATTCAATTTGACGCCCGAAAAGAACTTTACGAGCATCAATATTTAGCTGGATTTCGTTGTGATTGAAAAGGTGCTAGCCTTTCATACATACGTCACTGACTTCCGGTTTTTGATTTGGGAACGCAATTTTGGGGCAGCACTTATATCAAAATAAGCACTTTTCATATAGAGGAAAAGTGAATTCGCAATCTCGTCGCTTCGCCATCGCCATCGCCGCTCAGAGTGGACGAATTCTGAATCCGAAAACTCAGCTTCGATTCAGGCTTGGCGAGATGCATCTTTTGATATATGAAGCTCCCATTTGTATAGCGTAGAAGGTCACGTTTCATAGATTTTTGCCTACGGTATTTTACTTTGTATACAATGAATGAGCACACAGAGTAACTACCGTAAGCAATAATCTAAAAAGATTAGTGAATTTTGACAGCCCATGTATCTGCTGTATCCAAACGAGCACTTCCATAAATCACAAGATGCATCTCGCGGAGCTGAGTTGAGAGATGCCCTGGGATTCAGAATTTATTCACTCTGAACCGAAATATACCAATGCGACGCGGATTTCGCTGAACTACGGTAGTTCTGGGGGTTTTTTCGAATTTTGATAGGTGTTGTAGGTAGTAGAAGAGTATTCTGAGAGAGAGTAGTAGATAAAACTCCATATGCTGCAAGGTTACTATAGCATGAAACTCTTGCAAGGTTACCACTACCATGAAATTCTTGCAAGGTAGATACATCTTTCTTTTGTCGTACATTGCTTTTGATTTTCTAAAGATTAATGACAAGGAGAGTTGAACCCTAAGGGTATGAAATGTGTTTGAGGCAGACCGGATAATGTATGCCGATGCTTAATTAACGTCGTTGATCGTTGATGAAATGTTTGAGAGGGGATATGCTCGTTGCGCATGAACGCTTGCGCAATGCTAGCCCTATGAACTACCCGATTAATAGATTAAAATTTTGTCCAATGATACTTGCAAGTTGCGAACTAAAATATAAAAGTTGGTCCTGAGAAAAATCTTAATTATTTCCAGTTTTTTAAAAAGTATTAGAACGTTCTTTCACTTATTTTGACCGGGATCAAAGACAGCCGTAAGCCTTCCTTCTCAGGGGTGACTCCCCCATCCAAACTTCTTCTAACAAGGGAAGTTCACTTAGTCGAAGTGGCGATTCGGAAGGAGATCTATACCAGTGGAAAGAGCTTATAAAGCTGATCTCAGATATACCTTCTATATCTGCGATGCGTTGTTCTGAAAAAAGTTATGAGCTTTTCTGAAGCCAAATTTTTGTGCATTTTGTGTCGCAAAATCATGATAATCGTTAGACAAAAGTGTGCAAGCTTAAGCAAACCACCTAGTTAGCATTGTAGATCTAATTCGAGCTCACTCGAACGCTTTCGAGTGTTTTTCGACCATGTTGTTCAACCACAGGTCGTCATTTCATTCCTAGATCACACTTCCATTATATATACAAAAAAGCCCCATAATCTCCATCCAGAAAAACGCGTCGCGTCGGAAATTTCTTGGAAACTATCGATGATTGAAACGTCAAACGATGTTCTCAAATGTATTAGGTTGGTCCGAAAGTTCGTTCGCACCATTTTCAAAAAATCATAACTTCTTTCCTTCACAACGATTTTGCGCCTTTCAAATTTTATTAGGAAGCGTAAAGCATGTAGTTTCCGGTAGTCCTCTGGCGACTTTCCAGCATGTTCAGATTGCAGAGATAAAAATGAAAGAACGAGAACATCCGAAATTCGGAATTTTTGAGAAAAAATTCTAAAAATCTAGAAATTGCGCGATAAAATCTAGAAAAGCCATTATCTTAATTTTTCTTATATTTGATTACTAACTGAGTTAAGTTTGTGCTGATCGAGCTCTTCTTTTACAAGTTACGAATTTTTGAAAAAAAATGCCGAAAAATCATTTTCCTAAGGATTCCTAAGAAATCGATTTTTCGGCATTTTTTTTCAAAAAATCATAACTTTTGAAAGAAGAGCTCGATCAGCACAAACTTAACTCAGTTAGTAATCAAATAAAAGAAAAATTAGGATAATGACTTTTCTGGATTTTATCGCGCAGTTTCTAGATTTTTAGAATTTTTTCTCAAAAATTCCGAATTTCGGATGTTCTCGTTCTTTCATTTTTATCTTTGCAATCTGAGCATGCTGAAAGGTCGTCAGGGAACTGTTGGAAACTACATGCTTTACGCTTTCTAACAAAATTTGAATTGCGCAAAATCATTGTGAGGGAAGGAAGTTATGATTTTTTGAAAATGGTGCGAACGAACTTTCGGACCAACCTAATATCTTTAATATCTGCGACGCGCTTTTCTAAATGGAGGTTATGGGTTTTTTTTTCATAATGGAAGTGATCTGAAGGAAGGATATGACCCCCTGTGAATAAACAACATGGTCGGAAAACATTCGAAAACGTTTGGATGGACTCGAATTAGACCTACAATGCTTACTAGGTGGTTTGCTTGAGCTTGCACATTTTTGTGTAGGGATTATCATAATTTTGCGAATAAAAATGCACTAAAATTGGGCTTTAAAAGAGCGCATAACTTTTCTCAGAACAACGCATCGCAGATATAGAAGGTATATCTGAGATCAGCTTTTTAAGCTCTATCCACTGGTATAGATCTCCTTCCGAATCGCCACTTCGACTAAGTGAACTTCCCTTGTAAGTCAGATAAAATATGATTCAAATCTGGAAAAAATCATGTCCAAAGCAGAGGGAGATAAACAACGTCGCAAAATAGTGTCTCTATATAAGTCTTGCATTGAACTCCTACTCTAGAAGAATTCAATTCTAGCATGCCCTTCTATGCGCATTAGAAATTCTAATGCATTGAAGTGTACTACTTGTTGCTAACTCCGTCTCACCCCCCCCCCCATCCGCTTCCTCATTGTAAAAATTGTTCTTATATCGAAACAAGTACGAACCATTAAAAATGCTTATTTTGCAACGAGCACGCTTTTTGAGTTCTTGCGTATTGCAAGTTCCTATAGGGAACACCTGCCTGATTATTTTTCGCTCTAGCTGCGCTATCGAACACTTGAAAACTTTGCGAAAGTACAGTACCCACACTAATTATTCGACAGAAAACGCAAAAACTGACGATCCGCGTTTTTTTCGTTTTTTCTTCATAACTTCCTTCAAATTGCATAAAATACAAATCCGAAGAAAGCATGATGCTCAGCTCGTCAAGATGAATCTTCTGATATATTGCACTCTCGTACTATTCTGTTTTCAATCTGCTCGATTTTTGTGTGAGGACAGGTATTCGTAGTGATGTAACTCAGCGAAGAACACACATGGACGATTCAAGTAAACATGGGTCAGTAGTGCTGTCCCCGTAGATTATCATGTATTAGTGAGTAGCGAAAGATTCCCTTTCCATAGGGAAAAATAGGCCGTTTAATTTTGAAGAAATCGATGTCTCTCAAATTTTCGTTACCGTAACCCTACAGTAAGACGCTAATTTGCAAAGCAGGTGTGTTTTTCGTGTTCAGCAGATTAGATAACCTCTATGCGCAAGTTTTCCAAGGAAGTCAGAACCTTTCATTTTTTCTCGCTCTAAGCTGTGAAGGCTCGCCGACGGGTTTTGGCTAAAATATTGATGATCTTGGATTGACCGGAAACTTCGCCCATAGAGGTTTTCGGATTCGCTGATTACAGAAATAGTGTCCTCTGTGCAGCATAAGTTCTTTTGGCAGAGTTATGCTGAGAGGAATGCTGCGATACTACGCAAGTTCCTAAGTTTGTCTGCCCTTTGCGCGTGTCTGTTGGACAACTTACCTGCTCCTTTTGTAATTTGAAATCATTAGAGGTATGCTCTTAGATCATGCTTGAACTAGGCCTTTACCTATATTGGTCGCCGAACTGTGAGCTGACGAACTCAAGTCCGCATGAAAATCGTTCGAAATTTTAAGATCGCACATTTCGGCCAAATATCGCCGCGAATGGTTACAGGTGAGTGACTCTGATTGCAGACACTATGTTTATATACACATGTTAATTGCTAATTTATGCCTCATACTGCTGCTTACCCTTGTGCCAACTCTTACACCTGTAACTCAAAGTTTGCAAAAAATCGATAAGCCGATATCGGCCGATGACGAAATGTAAACTATCAGACAGTTCGGCTCCTAAGACTAGGTTCATACTAATTCCCATGTTCCGGAACTGTTCCCGCACAGTCCCGCAATGTTCCCGCACTGTGCTGGGAACTGTGCGGGAACTGCAACTGTCTACGACTCCCAATAGAGATAAGCAGTGGTATCAACGCAGAGTACTAGTTGGAGAATTTCGACCGTTTTCAACGGTTTTTCTTCCAAAATTCTCTCATTTTGGCCTTATTTCCCCCGCCTTTTATCAGCAGAACTTCGAGCTCAAAGCGAGGTTGAAGAATGAGCGCTTTTCGCCATGAATAGGGAGTAGGAGCAATTCTGAAGTTGCATAATTTGGGACTTTTCTCTTGTTTTCTGATGAGTTTCCTTTTTGGCCATTCTCATCCATTTCCTTGTGATGAGAAAAGGTGTGAAATTGAAGCGAATTAAAGAAATAACCTTGTTCTGTTCCATATCCGGACAGATTGCTCTTTTTGCGCTTGTCCATTTTCATCCATTTTTGCCCAGGCCTGCTTCATGTGTTCTAGAAGGCGCTGCCTAGTCTCGCATCTGTTTTGAAACGGACATGGACGGGTCTCTAGAACACATGAAGTAGGCATCAACAAAAATGGCAGAGAAGATGGACGAGCGCAAGAAGGTTCATCTTCCCGGATACATGATGAGAACCGCGTTCAATCCTCAACTCCGCTTCAAGTTCACAGCTTTTCTCATCACAAAGAGAAGCGGGATAGAAGAAAGAAAGGAGAAACAACGATATGGAAAAAGGAAAGGGGCGGAGAATGCCCAAAAACGAAACTCATCAAAACAAGAGACAAGTCTCAATTCATGCAATTTCGGAATTGCTCCTACCCCCTAATTCATAGCAGATGGCTATGGAAACTACGCAGGGGCTTCCTGGAACAAATGGAATGAGTCTGTGTAAAAATAAAGCGAAGATAAAGTGGACGAGCGCAAGAACACACATTTTGTCGCATACGCAGAACAGAAAATCGCTCATTCTTCAACCTCGCTTTGAGCTCGAAGTTCTGCTGATAAAAGGAGCGGGGTAGAGAAATAAGGCCAAAATGAGAGAAATTTGGAAGAAAAACCGTTGAAAACGGTCAAAATTCTCCAACTCCCGCCGTTCAAAACGCGTGCGGGGCGGCTGCAGCGCATGCAGCACAGTTGCAGTTCCCGCACAGTTCCCAGCACAGTGCGGGAACATTGCGGGACTGTGCGGGAACAGTTCCGGAACATGGGAATTAGTATGAACCTAGCCTTATGAGCCGAACTGTCTGATAGATTACATTTCGTCATCGGTCGATATCGGCTTATCGATTTTTTGCAAACTTTGAGTTACAGGTGTAAGAGTTGGCACAAGGGGTGCAGCAGTATGAGGCATAAATTAGCAATTAACATGTGTATATAAACATAGTGTCTGCAATCAGAGTCACTCACCTGTAACCATTCGCGGCGATATTTGGCCGAAATGTGCGATCTTAAAATTTCGAACGATTTTCATGCGGACTTGAGTTCGTCAGCTCACAGTTCGGCGACCAATATAGGTAAAGGCCTAGTTCAAGCATGATCTAAGAGCATACCTCTAATGATTTCAAATTACAAAAAGGAGCAGGTAAGTTGTCCAACAGACACGCGCAAAGGGCAGACAAACTTAGGAACTTGCGTAGTATCGCAGCATTCCTCTCAGCATAACTCTGCCAAAAGAACTTATGCTGCACAGAGGACACTATTTCTGTAATCAGCGAATCCGAAAACCTCTATGGGCGAAGTTTCCGGTCAATCCAAGATCATCAATATTTTAGCCAAAACCCGTCGGCGAGCCTTCACAGCTTAGAGCGAGAAAAAATGAAAGGTTCTGACTTCCTTGGAAAACTTGCGCATAGAGGTTATCTAATCTGCTGAACACGAAAAACACACCTGCTTTGCAAATTAGCGTCTTACTGTAGGGTTACGGTAACGAAAATTTGAGAGACATCGATTTCTTCAAAATTAAACGGCCTATTTTTCCCTATGGAAAGGGAGTCTTTCGCTACTCACTAATACATGATAATCTACGGGGACAGCACTACTGACCCATGTTTACTTGAATCGTCCATGTGTGTTCTTCGCTGAGTTACATCACTACGAATACCTGTCCTCACACAAAAATCGAGCAGATTGAAAACAGAATAGTACGAGAGTGCAATATATCAGAAGATTCATCTTGACGAGCTGAGCATCATGCTTTCTTCGGATTTGTATTTTATGCAATTTGAAGGAAGTTATGAAGAAAAAACGAAAAAAACGCGGATCGTCAGTTTTTGCGTTTTCTGTCGAATAATTAGTGTGGGTACTGTAATAGTTGTGCACTAGCACAAAAATTGCAGCCACTCACTAAAAGAAAGGTAGAAATTGCGAGAAATCGCTAAAGAGTCATGAATTATTCTCAATTAAAGATTGTTGTAAAAAGGTGGTGTTTGTGGCACATTTCCACTTCATTCGCGTTTCGTTCGCAAAATAGAAAGATTGTAGCCCGGTTTTGAGATTTATAGGTTTCTAGGCCCCTAAGGGGAGCTCATTATAGAGATTGGGACAAGAATTAAAAAAATATTTTGTTGAGTCTGAGTGAGTCCACAGAGACAAGTAAATAATTCATTTCTTATTGTTGGATTAACAAATTGTTCATGAAAAACTGAGCATTAGGACTATTGAAAGTATATTGCTAAATGGGAAGAGAATGAGCCGTAGCCTATAGTCTTATGTCCATGTCCACTACTCAGATTCGGAGACTAGGCAAACATTAGAAGATATTCCAGAGAACTTTTCGAACGAATCCCGGGAAGAGACTCAGACAAGAAGGAGGGGAGCGTGAGAGTCAACGACATACCCTAGCAAAGCCAAAAAATGTCAATTACTGTAGGTTGTAAACCCCTTTATTAGCGCACCCGGTATAGTTGGGCCCAGGGCCTGCACCAGCTGGCAGGGGCAAGCTGGATATCGTTTTTGGGACAAAAAGCAAAGGGGATATCGTTCTTTTTTTTAGTCGACGTTTCTTTTTTTGGGGTTTTTTTAGGTTTAGGGTCTAGGGTCAAGAAGGGCTTCGTAAAACTTAGCGAAAATCAAGGGGACTTCGTTTGAAAATTCCCTGGTGCCAGCTCGTGTCGAGCCCTGGTTAGGACGGGAAAATCTCGAAAATGTCATTACCGTAAGATTGACAACTTTTTGCTGCACTCCAAAATTCAAAACGTCACCTTTCATGGTTATTTTGTGAAGTTCATGTTTTATTCATACTTCGAATTTGCAAAAGGTTCAAGAAAACAATCGTGAATAAATTTCCTTTGTCGAATATTTCGCGCAGTAATCAGCATAAGCTAGGTTCAAAGCTCGTTCAAGCCTTAGGACAGCTATGTTTGGGGGTAGCCCAAAGAGACTAAAGTACGCTAGCTACTTTCCAAATTTTCAAGATCCTCTGAAAGTTTTCAAGGATTAGCCAAGAAGCTATTTGGATAATGAATTTCGTAAATCTTGTCAAGCGTTTAGCCACTCGCAAAGCACTTGCAGTTTTCATTTTGTACTATAAGTTGCACTTCTCAAAGTTTTTTCAAAATGATAGGCCAAGCTCAGAGTATAAATTGATTTGAGATGCAGCAGGTTCCGATTATCCATGTCATATAAAAAAATCTTTTGAAGGGAAGGAAGGAAATTCTACTGACTTTTGAAAGACACTTGTAGGGAAGAGAAGCAGAAATTCTATGTCATTGATCAACGAACCACTTGTAGATTCTGCAGATTTCTAATTTTTTACAATACTCGTTCAAAAAAATGCGATGACTGCAATATTTGCCAAAATAAGAAGATTTTGCATTTCAGAATGTTTAGAGTCGACAAGCCTAAAATTTAGGATTTCTGAAAGATAAACTTTCGCATAAAAGGAAATAGGAAATTCTGTGCCATTGACTATGAAATAATCTAACTGCGCACTTATAGCAAAATTCTATGAGTCGATATTAAAAACAATATAGTGAACTCGATTACACTTAGTGCTAGAAGCTACGACTAAGGTACAACCTGCGCATAAAGTATGCCCTTATCGGCTAGGTTGATGGAAACCACGCCCACTGCATGTTTTTAACTCAATTCATCATTCTTCGCCCTGGAAATCATATGTATATTACTCCCTGAGTAAAACACTTGCACGATAACGAAGTTCAGAAGGACGTCGTCTCAGGCGCAGGACAGAAATGTGCCAAGAGGAATTCCCAGCAAATGACAGCGAACTTGCACTTATCCTTATGCATTTGCCCTTTGTCTCTTTTAGCCCTCTAGCAGTGGACAAGATTGACCATTCATGCGAAAGAAAAGGCAAAGAAGAATGTACACTGAAGTGACCGCGGGGTTTTTTTCGGAAACTTTTTTCTGCTGAAATGAGCATAAATCAGCTTTTTAGCGTGGGAAAGAAATGCAACTCGAATAAGTTTTTGCTTTCAGTCTACTGGCGGCCTTATTTTTTCCGGAAAAAGAGGACGACATCTTGATAAAAGGATCAAATGAATTTTCTAAGCACTAATACTAAATATGAATTATTTTGATTGCATGCAAAAAAAACATGCTGCCTTCATAAGATTATGGCTAAGTAGATAAAAATTCGTGATTACTTCTGACAGGACGGAGGAGGGAGGGGATGGATGGGGGGGGGGGGAGAAGAAGGGACAGAAGTAGGGCTTTGTTGACATCAAAGTATGAACAAAGCTGCAAATTTGCCAAAAAATTGTTTGTTCACTTCTCTCTGCATGTTTCAGTATGATGAAAATTTATGGGCTATTTTGAAGATACTGCGGAATTCTCAAATATAAACACTTTTTTGATTTTGTAAAATCAAAAATAATTCTATGCAAAAGTGAGTTTTTTGAAAATTCATTATCAAGCGATGACACATCTATCCTCGGTAACTTTGTGCAAAAATAAGCACCTGCCCTTGTTGAAAAAAGTGGAAATTCCCGTCATTTTACTTTAAAGCTTTACTCACACAGAACCTGATGATTTCTACTTGGTTTGCAGTTCTAATCAGTGGTTACTAGCAGAATTTGAAAAAGAGGTTTCATTTTGAAATTATGATTTTGCAAAGTCATAATTATATCTCCTGACAGCCTTCTCGGTTATTATGTCTACTACTAACTTCCAGAATACTTTTTATGGTCTGTAATTTTTTGAATTTGAATACTGGGTGATGTCAGAATGACAATTACATTGAGTGCAGTGTCGGTGACAGAAGCACCGTTCTGAGGGATGGGGGAGGGAGAGAATTTTCTTCAAATAATGTGACGCATCGAAATTTTTTGGGATGCTTTCCGAGATCTTTGAAGGACCAAGATCCCGATTTCCTAAGGGAGACGGTGCGGCAGCAGTGTCCCGAAATTTTTTGCACGGCTAGTTTGAGCTCTTAAGAAATTTCAAATACCAAACTCCTACAATTATAAACAGTCACTCATACAGTTTCATAATACATGAATGACTTCCAAAAATTTTGTGACCAGTTCCCATTCCGCCACTGATAGTGAGGTCATAAAAAAGGCAAGGAAGCTACCAGAGTCTACTTCATCACAAAATTTCCTAATGGGACAATCGTACACATTCGCTCTCTCGTTCACTTTGGTGTTTTGCTCATAGCGTGGAAATTACCTAATGAAAAGATGAAAGAGATAGGGCACAGCGCCAACTCTCCTAACAGAACGAACGAATGAGAAAAGATAATAATGACTGAAATAGAGCGAGATAGGAGGAAAGACTAGATATGAACACCTAGGATATTTCGTGCTCTATAATATAATTTTACTAGACAGAATGTCGAAGGACTCTCAGAGCTCTATGACTCTGGTCAGGAATGTAGAACCCAACAGCCAAGAGCTATCAAACAAAAACCTTTTATGCAGATCGGGTGATGTGAGATTAGGATTTGCTATTTGTTCACCTACAGATGCTTGTTTTTTGAGGCTAAATAAATAAATTACATGTTGATCACAAGGAAATTGCAAGATTTGTCATTAGTGGCAGTTCAGCAAATCCATCTATGATTTCTAATTCCTATTTACATTCACAGACAGGTTAACATATATTACGAGCATTAATTTGACTGAGTTGTATTAATCAGGATGAGAATATCATCGAGCATAAATAGTGACGCGAGATTCGAAGAAGAGTAAAGACTAGTCTGTTCGAAGAAACTCGTCCAAATTCTACCATTGTTACGAAAATTCGAAAAAGAAAGAACTGCAGAAATAATCAGCAGAAGAATCTGAGAAGGGGTGAAAATTCTTAGAGACGATAGAGCAAAATTTTCAATCACTGACGCATGACTAGACAACGAGAGCATTAGTTAAAAAGAACCATTACGTGCACGCAAATTCTTCAAAAATTTCACGCATGAAAACGATTTGAGGTCAAAAATTGCAAAGGAAGAAGAGTGCAAACAATGCACTTTGATATATTTTATCAAGGTCTGGACTTCTTAGAAGATACATTCAAAGTAAATTGTTCCCTAACGGATTACCAGGAGAAGACTGTTCAAGTGAAACAAGAGGGACAATTTTGGCGCGAGACAGCATGACGGTTTAGGAAATTTCTTTGCAGGATGGAGAAGGAGCAAAATTTTCGAATGAAGAAATGTCACAGCTGATCCACCCTCGAAAAAAGTTTGTTGAGCTAGTTTAAATTTTTGGTGACATAATTGGTCCTTTATATTTTGAACCAAAAACAAGTTAATTGCAGTTTCATAAAGATTGTAGGCTGGTCAAAGATTTCGGCACCTCTTGAGGGCAGGGCTCGGCACGAGGTGGCTAGTTGAAAATGCAACAAACGAAGTCCCCTTTGACCCCCCACCATAATCCCTAAAAAATCACCGAAGAACGAAACGTCGACAAAAAAAAAACGTCGCAATTTTTGTGTCTTTTCGGTCTCAAAAAACGGAACCCCCTTTGCTTTTGGTCCAAAAAACAATACCCAGCTTGCTTACAAGCCACCTGTGCCGAGTCCTGCTTGAGGGAAGGGAAAATGGGTATAATCGGGAAAGGTCTTATAGGAAGCAAATTTTGAAACTGCTGCAAAAAGTGTTTCTAGATGTAATGAAAAAAAAGTCAAGCAAAACCACTTTTGGTAAGATGAATAGCAATCAGTTCTTGGAATCAATACAAGCGAGTTATGCTATTTTTATCACGATCAAAATTCAATGGAAAATGCGTTTAGAACGAACTTTCATGCACTAACAATTTCATGTACTGAAACGTTGTTAAGATATCATAAGCACTACTATTACCTCGACGTTTGAAGGTACACTAGGACTTGAGACATTTGAAAATAGCACAAAAAACATTGAGTTAAATTTTCACTGATTAGACATTTGCATAACATCTGCAATAGCAAAATTTGATATTAAGACGCGAGACATGATGAGAGCTAACAAAACACTGCTAATCTAAAAAATGGTGACAAAACAATTCACATAAGCCGCCAGTCGTCGTAGTAATAGCTCATGAATTTCCAAGTATTTTCAGTCTCGTCAACGAAAAGGAAAAAAATGAACACGTGGATAAAAGTCAAATGAAAGGTAAACACAAAAGAATCCATCTACGTAAACACCAAAAACCCAACTTGATGAAAGTAGGCACTTGATCAGAAGTAGCGGTAGGAGGGGGGGGGAGGATAGGTGGGTAGGCCAAAGAACAAAGGCTCGCGGTTAATTTTACCAAAAACAAATCGTTTCATTGAAATTTGGTAGTTGAACGACCAAAACTGTGCAAAAAGGAATCATTCATATGTTTGCGATATGTTCAAATTTAAGCACCTACGCATTTCAAATACAAAATCTGGCAGAGCTGAGGAGATCTCGTGAGCTTAGTTCTCCTAATATTGAAAAAACCTCCATCAGTTCTATATTAACAGGGTCAAAATAAGGGTATTTTGTTTGGTGTGGATCACCAAGTATAGAAAGAGATTCCTTTTTGTTAGTTCAAATAGCTTGAAATGTGAACAAAAGCTTTTGAGCTAATGGATTTTCCCCTCTCTTCTTTAATTCGCCCGAACATTCTGATCTTTGCTTTCTTCATTGATTTATTGATTGATAAGATCACCTTCCGATCAATGAACAGCGTATTTAGCCACAGTTACATTGGACTGACTGCTTAAAGCTAAAGTGAACCGGAATAAATTTTAGAAAATGTTCAATGATACGAACTCCTTAGTGTCTAAACGGGTGCAGATAATAACGCAAAGTGGTCTACCTAATTATTCAGCTCTCTCGTTCATAATGTCAAGCCATGACTAAGGCGAAAATAACAACAACAAGGACATTGCTTTGAACTGATTATGATTGGAAAATTTGGGGGAGGGATAAGTAATGAAAATTCTATTACATATAGCTGAATGTGTCTGTCTAGTCTGTTTCTATCTTTATTTGCACGTCTTTGGAAGACTTAAGTTTTCTCACCATAACAGAATCATGAAAAAACTTACTTGCGATTACGAATGGTTACGTTACCACAGGGAGGGGCCTATAATCTAGGGTAGAGCTCTTAATACGCTAACCATCGAAGCATACCAAACAAACATGATACATGGGAAGTTAGACTGCGATATTGCTGTTGTAATACAGTATAGGAAAAGAACCGGAGTAAGTTTACATAGGCAAAACTCATCAATTACGGACCATGCTTGAACAGTAAGACTATAAAAGCGAATATGCGATAAGCGCGTCATCAGCTATTCTTCCACAACAAAGAACCTTTCCCTAAGAATGAGTCAAAGACTTATTCAATGGATATAAGCGGAACTAGCTTGATAAAATCTTCCTCGATAAAACTGAGGAAGTACATCGGTGACGAATCAAGCACAATATGATAGAAATAAATTTCTAGTATCTAAGTTTGGAAAGGAAAGAGGAATGGTGAATAGTTTACTACTTTACAAAAACAACGCTTTTCGATATTCTCCTTTCACAAAAAGTAAGCCCTTCGGAAAAAATTTTTTTCACCTGCACCATTTATCATAACTCATGTATGTAGTAGCTTCAATTTACCTCTCCTCCCCCCCCCCCCTATCCTTCCCCTTTTAAAAGTTTATCCATATTAAGATTTTCTCGGCAATTTAAAAATGCACGTAAGTCAATTGTGCCGTTTTAAGTAAAGAAAAACGCAGCTCAACAAGCACTTTTGTGACCAATCCTTCTTTCGACCGCTAGAAGCTGGCTGGTGTCACGCCAAAACGTTGGGCTGGTTTTCAACCTAATTTTTCTATAAGAAAATTTATCAGTTATTCTTAGGACTTGATAACGGACAAAAATCAGGACGATGTAGATGTTAAGTGATCACATCCTCTTTGCGTTGTAACATACATTTTTGGCAGCTTCTCGCGCAAATGGCCAAAAAAGCAAGCAAATGAAAACTTGTTCTATTTATAGTCCGTAATCACTCATCTCCTAGGTGGATGAACAGATGTATCTAAAACAAAGATGATGAACGAGTTCGATGTGTGGAGGGTACCGGACATTCTGTCGAGTGCTGCTGTTCGGGAGACATTTACCAACCACAAAAGTTTGCGCTTGTGTCATCACTCGTTAGACTTCATTACGTCGTCTACCACAATGCGCCTGACGTAACCACATCAACTGGGGAATACTAAAATTTGTTACAATTCTGCGTACAGAAAGTGCAAAGAGCCAAAATGTAATACTCTTCGCGATTCTAACGTTTTTGAGCTAGTATTAGGTTGTCCTATAAAATACTTTTTGGTTTCATTGGGTATTATTCAATAGAGCAAAGCAAGCTCTACAAAATGGTCACCAAAGATCCACCTAAGTCCTGATCCAGATTTGTAAAGTTTGGAGCTAAAACTAATAATTTACAACTACATTGAAAATCGGATCTTCTTTCAGAAACTTCTCAAAAACCTTCAAGTTGGCCGTCATACAGTAGACACCAATGGCGATCTCATCAGGATTTCGGTCCGGAGGGGGGGGGGGGAGGGGAGGAAGGAAAGAAATTTTTTTTTGCGATGGAGGTGCATGGCATTAGCTATGCACAAAAAAATTTTTAAGGTGCTTCACAAATATCGATGACCCGAAATTTCAAAAAAGGGTCCTGCTGCTACGCTTCCGAAAAAAATTTTTTACGAATCTAAACTGATTTTTTGAAAATTGAAAAATATAGTTGATAATCTAAACGCATAAAGAAGTTACTTGTACGTTTTTACTCATGTATGTAAGTAAATTCCAGAATGTTCGCGACCCATTCTCGTCCCCACCCCCTCGTCGGCCAGTGGTAGACTCGTATAGTATCCATAGTACTCATATAGTACCTTGCTGGATTTTTTCCTCGGCTCAAAGTCGAGAAAAATAATAGCTCAAAATTGCAAAATTACCACTTTTTCGTTTTTTTTTTGTATTAAACTTGGTACTCCTCGATTATCAGCGCATGCAAGGATATATTGGTACCGTTTGTTTGTAAGGTACACAGAAGTTTTCTAGAATTATACTGATTAAGGCTTGCAGTATACAATGACATATATGGGAGAAGCTGAGAAAGCAGTTTGCTATTTTTAAACTATTATATTATTTTACTCGATTATACACGCAAAAATGATTTAGCAAGTCATTTATGTATCTACTATGTATTTCTGTAAGAAGACTGATTTGGAGTTTCGTAGGAATTTTTTGTTTGCAAACCATTCTTCAAAATTACAGGTGTAACCTTTTAGAAGAAGACAGGCAGAATGGTTAGGATATCTTCACTTTCAGAGGAAATCCTAGAAATTCAAATTGCACGGCTCCCTTAATTCACAAAAACTTGAACGCTTCATTATGAATTGGCTGAAAATGCCATAATATGCATAAAAAAGGAATAAACCCATAAGAGAAAAAACTCTTTATATAGACTATAGACGTACTCACCGAAGAAAACGACATAGAGTCTGTCTCCATCGGGATCACGTTAAAACGCTGGAATAAATTTGCGCGCCCGCTGCGCATGCTCTGCATTGCGCACATTATTGGAGAGAGCGAAAATTAAAGAGAGAGCAGACAAGCAGGCCGTAGGCGTGAAGCAAAACTACTGCAATGAGGACTCCTGCCATGCCATTTTGGCCTGATTGGGTTAAGACAAACTGTAGCTTGTCACTCTTGTCTTGGCCAAACCCGCGCTCCTATGCAGGTTAAGGAAACTATTAGGTCGTTCCGAAAGTAATATCGCTTTTTTCAAAGGTACGCCACATCTCGTGGAAAGAAGATTTGTAGGAGATCTTGGCAGCATTCGATGCAGCATTTCATCCTCTTTCTAGTGGTTAAAATTTCATTGCATAATATTCATAGAGCTCTCGAAAAATTACCAAAATCTACGACTCATGCTTTTTGCCATAGTCAAGTTCGGTTATTTTTCTAATTTTTTGTACTGACTCCCCGAAGAACTACAAGTAATGTACAGCTAGAGCAAACCCTATAGGATACAAAACAACTTTTTCCTTTTCTTTAGCCAGTCTCTTAGAATTTCTGAAACCAATTTTTTAATGCTATCAAATTCCTTATTTGATCAGCTAAAACCTCACAGAACAATAACCGGCGAGCAACTTGGGTGTCATTCGATGCAGCTTTTTCTCCTCTTTCTACCAGTCATTTTTGTTTTCCGATTCATAAAGTTTTCCGGGATAAAAGCATCATAATTCAGGTTCTCCAGGGCGCTTCAGGCTGTACCCGAAGTTTCCGAAAGTTGCTAATCTGAAGCGGTAAACGCTCGTTTGCTTCGTGAAATTGATGTAAAATCATAATTCATCTTTGTAAGTTTCAAAATCCGAAGATTCATTGGTGTTTGATGCATTTGTGTCTGCGACGAGCCTGCTAAAATTCGGTACTTCCAATAAAAAATTTATACAAAAATTATGAAGAGCTATGGAAAGTAGGGAAAAATGATGCTGTTTCCTGTAGGGTTTCCTCTATTCACGCATTACTTGAACTCCTTCCGAGGGTTGTTACAAAAATGTAGAAAAATTGGGAAACTTGATCTTTTCAAAAAGCATAGGTCGCACATTTTCGTAATTTTTTAGAAGCTCATTGATTATTATACAATGACATTATAACCATTAGAAAGAGGATGAAATGCTGCATCGAATGTTACCAAGTTTTACAAATCTTCTTTCCACGAGATGTGGCGTATTTTTGGAAAAAGCGACATTACTTTCGGAACGACCTAATATTTTATTTCCTGCTGTTGAGAATTTTTCGAATGAACTAGCACGTCACAAACTTCGCCAGAAAAAATCAAATGCACTTGATCCGTTCGTGGGAAGCATGTATAACTGCGTAGAAAAGTGTGTTTCTGACAGTTTCATCACTAAAAGGATGAGATGAGAACACATTGTGGAAGAAATGCTTCATATGGCGAATTTGTCGCAGAGGGAGAAAGAACATGAAGCAGATGCGCATAGCACAACTGATTAGATCTATTGCCAGACTCATTTCCGCTGCAAGTGACATGATTTGCAAGGTGCAGGAAGCTATAACTTCGCTCTGATATTACAAGAGTACAAACTAGGGATCGCCAAAGCTAGAGCAAGCTGGATATTGTTTTTGATGGAGATATCGTCTCTTGCGGAGTCTGGAGGCGGAGCTCTGGAAAAATTACGGAAAAATACATTAGCATCGAACCTATAGAACAGAAAGTTTCCATCTACATCTCACTGGTTTGAATTCAAAACCTGCCATTTTACATTTGACGCGATCTCGCATGGTACGGAGGTACCAGCTGATGCTGAGCTAAACCCGCCCCTTTGCACATTAATTTTTCAAAAATGTTTCCACAAATTGTGTATTCATGCCAAAAGTTTCCATTAGCACTACAAGAGTTGTCAAAAGCTATAACATTCTTAAAATTTTGCGAAATTAAGAGGAAAGTGTTCAAAACTACCTGGTTCCGTTCATGCCTAGCCCCGGTAAGTAAGCGAAGAGGAAGCGACCCTCTTGCTAAAGCATAAAATTCAGTTCACTCGGTGTACGGGTGAAGGAAAAAAGAGTTGATCCTGTAGATGACAAAGTTGTGGAAGATACGACAATTTAGAAGAAGACTTGTGTTGCGCAAAAAAATACTGGGATTTCCCAGTGATGTGCATTTAGGTAAACAAGAAAAACCTTAATAATAGCTAACAACGAAAAATATTAGGTTGTTGCAAAAATAATGTCCGTTTTGCAAATTTTCACTCTGGAAGGGTATAACTTCGTTCAGTCTTCATATTTTTGAATGCAGTAAAGACCATCAAAAACAGCAAACCTTTCGTAATTTAGCGCGCACCTGCTCGTACTGATATCGCAAACGGGAAGAAAACCATGCGTCAAAAAAGTGGAAGTTTTTCTTTTGAAAACCTCTTCTTTGAGAGCTTACAACTCCCTTCAAGTTTTGTTCTTATGGCTGCCAATCAGCTTATTTTGTAGCAGCAGGTCATGAGTTTATGTTTGTATAGAAAAGACTTCAACGAAAGAGTTCTGCGAAAAGAAAAGATAAAAATTCAAAAATGTTCACTTTTTGAGCCTATTTCTTGTAGGCTTGTGAGTGCCAAATTATAAAAATTTGGAATTCTTCGTGCACTGAATAGCTAAGTTTCTCTTCAGATATTGTAGTTAAGGTGTGCTTATCTCAAGCTTACAGAAATGGGCGAAGCTTTGGCGATTGCCTTAATTATGAGAAATTCCTGACCCATAGAATGCTAGCAGTAAGTATCTATTTTGAGGCGTCAATTTCTCAGTCCAGATATCTCCAAAAACCTAGATGAGCATGCAGTAGATAAACAATCTTCATTCAATACAGATGCTATGTTTTCAGAAGAATTCGTTTATTTGCTCCTGAATTGTGGTCAAGAAACTGAAAGCTATGAAATTTCGATTTTGAGTGCGGATGTGCAAAATGCTGGTGAAATTCTGACAGAAGAGGATAGCAGCTTATTTTTACCACCGTTAGAAAGTACATGGAGAAAGCTTTCCAATGATGTGCAGATTCTATATTGTAATAGAAAGTTTGACGGAGAAAAGTTGTTTGGAATCTAGGCCTAGAAAAACGGACATTATTTTTGCAACAACCTAATACATTATCCATTCTCTAGATAGTCGAGAACGCTTCCTGTATTAACAAGTTCATGTCGCGCTCTAACGAGTTCCATATAATTTACCACTCAAAATTCGTGAGAAAACAGGTACGAGCCAGTTAAACGACGCGCAACAGCTTTCTTGAGTATCCTAATCTCAAAATAGATGGTAAAGGCTGCTGCATGACGAAGGCGCAGAAGTAGTATATATCAGCTGAGCGGGCGCGAACGCGGCGCGCACGTATCTCACCGTTGTAAACCCTGCGCCTAAAGGGCCGGGCATACTTCACGCGATTTCAGTCGCGACGCGATTTGGCAGTGTTCCAACTGTCCATAACTCACTGCAAGCACATTTCAAATGTATAAAAGATAGGGCATTTTATCAATTCCTGTAAGTTATACACACTTTGCATGTACAGTTTGCTAGTGTTGGATCTGAAGACTTCTGGCGAATTGCCAAATCGCGTCGCAACTGAAATCGCGTGGAGTATGCCCGGCCCTTAATGCGTCCTACAACTAATAAAACAGCAATCGCGCCCAAAGGTATTGCGCCTTCGTCGTGCAGCAGCCTTTACATACTGTTGTCACCAAAGACCCTTCCTTACGTGAAATCTCTTCGAAGGGATGCTTTACGAAGTGACAAAAATGAAATGAAAATAACTTAACAGTGGAAGCTCAACTAATCGATAATCGGTGATGTGGATGCCATAAAACTCATGTAGATCACACCAATTCGAGTTGATCTGTACGCATATCTAATTACTGTAGCAAACCAGCTTTCACTTCCTATATTGCGCCTCAAGGTTAAGAAAAATCGTTGTTATCAGTGTTGAATACACCAGCGCAATCTTACCTTGAAATAAGAGATTCTTTCCATTTTTGTCTTTTGTAAAGTTTTGACACTAATGATACAATATCTCACTAAAGATTAATGTCCAATAGACCTCTCTTGTACATATCCCATAATTATGGAGTTATCCAGATTACAGTAACCATAACAGCGACATGCTGATGTGTACATTGCACTCACGCGTTTGCGCGGTGATACAATCTTGATGCCTTTGAGTTGCAGAAGAACCTGGGAATGAAGCTCGCCACTCGTTATGAGAGAGTGCCACATATTGCGATAGCTTATTTTACAGGGCTAGGGCAAAGTGAAAGGCGCTTGCCCAAAACGAAGGACTCATATGAGCAAGTTATCAAGACGAACAATGAGCTACATTCTAATAGAATAAAGAAGCGATAGCGACTCCTTGACATCGTGCCGCCTCCTAGATAAGTTAAGAAACAAAAATGGCTGACTACGTCGCAAACACTAGCTGACGTCTGTGTCTGAATTCTTAATATTTTGCAAGTTTCATGCAAATACAACCTATCTTTGCAAGCAGATGTTAACGGGTGGTTGGCACGAATAGATGACAAGCTTAATCAGATGAGATGGGCACGTCATGGTTGATCGAATCGAGCAAATGCGATTCCGCTGGATCTCGACTCGTCTTTGTTCTGATTCGTTTGTTTACATCATTAGCTGAGTAATTTTTCCATTTACTACAATCTTTTTCTGCAAAAATTGTGAGCCCATTGTTCCAAATTTGGAAAACAAGTCGTCTATGGAAGTGATTTCTGCTTCTATAGTAAGTGAGTAACATGTTAGGCGTTTATACTTGGGTTCCTGCAAGCAGACGGAACTCCGCTGCGTCTCATACGAGAGTTCTATTCGCAGAGTGAGAAACTATGAGAAGGTTGGGAAATTAGAGGAGTCCGTGCCTTCAATCACCCCGAAATTCGACTTACCTTTTTGTATTCCATGTGCAAAAAAGTATCCACGATTTAGCTACGAAGGGTGCAAGAAAATCAAAACAAATCTTGGAATTGTGTATTTGCGGGATACGGAGCAAGTTTTGAATTTCGTGTTTCGAGTGTTTTCTCCTGTTGCGCTAGAAAGGAGAACAGCCTAAAAAGGCCCTTCTGCCAAATAGCTGAAGTATGAGACAACTTTGCATTCTATTGCTGAACTATTCAAAAAAAATGTCAGTTGTGCTGCATTTAACCGGTTAGGCAGCGCACCGCAGAGGTGCAAAAAGGCTATCCCAATAAAGGCTACTGCCGGGCGAAGGTGCAAAACCTATTGTCAGTGTCGACGATGTGCTCTCTTTCCCCTTAGCTCAAGCGCAACGCTAGAGCCCCGGACCGCGTTGCGCGATTACCGCTTGAGCATTCAGAATTGCCGTATCAAATGGAGATCACTGCGCAATGCCCACGTGCTGCGGATGCGTGGTTTTTACGGAGAAGGGAGCACACAGTTGACACACACTGTAGTATAACAAACGCGAATTATAGCTTTCGGACCCGCTCAGTTAACATTCTTTTGCACCTTCGTCCGGCACTAGCCTTTAGCTTCATGGATCATCCCACTTGAAGTATAGAGAGACACTGATTAAACTACATATGGTGAATTGCATTATTATCCAATATATTTATTTAGTACGATCACAGGTACACCATGGAACTTGCAATTTTGAGAAACAAAATGTTTCGGAAAGTAATATATACTAAACATTGAAAAGCAGTTCTCAACAGCGGCTCAAATTACTTGAAACGCGCGTAGCTCACCTACGGTTGACATCTGTTTTACATTTACATTTGACTTCAACAAAAATCTTGATAAAATATACCTTTTTCCGACGTCTATGCTCAGCAAAGCAGTTGACAGGTATTAACAGATGTAAATGGCAGCACCTATGATAGTCTAATGCAGCTACATTTCTCAGCTTGAATATACTCATTTTTTTCTACCAGCGAACTTATGATAAAGAGTTTTGAAGTTACAAACTATTGAAATTCCTAGAATAATGGCGTTACTTCGCTTGTTTATTGCAATATATTGGGTACTCAGTCAACCCAAGAGTGTAAGCCTGGTTTTTTAGAAAGTTCGGAAGCCATTAGAGCTGAACAGTGATCACACTCAGGCAGCGGATAGGACCCCTCCGCCGGAGAAATGGCAGGGTCGCGGCGTTTCCCCAGCGGTGGGTCTCCCATTTGTCCGGCGGAGCCCTCCCATTTCTCCGGCGGAGACCTCCCATTTCTGCTCCGGATACCTCCCATTTTCTGCTCCGGATACCTCCCATTTTCTGCTCCGGATACCTCCCATTTTCTGCTCCGGAGGCCTCCCATTTCTGCTCCGGACCCCTCCCATTTTCTCCGGCGCGGCTCTTCCAAATTTGGCGGACACGCGCCGCGCAAATTTCTCCGGCGCGGAGTCCGCCAAATCTGGCAGAGTCGCGCCGGAGAAATGGCGGACCTTTGCAGCAGGGCCGGAGAAGCCTCCCATTTGCCTGCCAGTGATGTCACCGCGATGGACCGCCCATTTGCCCTTCTCTCATTGGTCAACTGGGTCCGGCGCGACTCTGGCAGTTTCGGAGGGTCCGGCGGAGGGGTCCCGTCGATTGTCTGAGCAGTGGCTCCTTGGACTTATTGCCTATTTTTGGCACTTGGCAGGTTCAGAAGTGAGCTTTCCAGAACTTGCAGTCTTTGCTTCATGATTGAGAATCACAGCTTTTGCGATTATTATTAGTGCTATAGGGCATAATCACATCAATGTGATGCTTGCCTAGAATCCAATCCTGCTCTGCTTCTCCTCATATAGACATACATTTGCATGTCTCGTAATGCGTGGGCGGCAGTTACGGGGCATTGGTCGCGACCACGACTAACTCAATCTATCTAATTACTTTATGCACATAAATTATTAGTAGAGCATATCTATCAATAGAAAAATAAGTGAGGGGTATGAATGCTCAAAAATCGCATTCGAAACTGTGATATCAATATCACCTCAATTGCCTCCCGGATATTTTGCAAGTGTTGCAAATTTGAAGGATAAAATCTGGGGCAAATATTTTGGTCATAAAGATATAACCAAAAAGAAAAGTGATGATAATGATTGTGCGCAAGCGGAGGATGAGCAAAGGCAATAGGAAGGTGGAAAAAAGAGAGGGGGTATAGAATTCTGAAACTCATTTTCGTCCAAATGAGCCTAAGCAATCTGGTGAAGGTCTTACTTTCAGAATCTTTTCTTTTAGTTTAAAATACAACATAATATGTCGATTATTTTTCGAAGAACGAAGGTGCATTCATGGAAGGTATCCAGTCCTTTGAGAATTTGTTGCTAAAGTATCCTTTAATTATACAAGAGATTTTGCAGCTTTTGTGCTTTCCATATAAATGATTTTGTTCTCGACCTCTGGATACTGCGTGAATTATTAACTATCATCACCAATTCTGAAGGAACGCACACAAACTACGGAACGAATGGGAGATTGATCATCCGCAGATGGATGTCATGTTTCATAAGATGCAAATGACATATGCAACATTTGTCTAGATATTGGAAGGGAGTGGCCTAAACTTCATTCGATCTATCCCAGCTTGGATGAAAGTATATAATAGAAAATGCAAGAATCATGACCAAAATAAGTAGGATCAACATTTGCACCCATCCCTTCTTGGATTGATATAAATATTTACAATGGAAGTTTCCAGAATCAAGAAGGAAATTATGCTAGTTATCAAGTGGGGCTCTTAAAAAACTAGTGGTGCGTATTATCACACGAAATAGGATTGCATGCGCAGTAATAATCAATTCCAAAATTGGTATTTACTCGAAAGGTGTGAGAGTAATAAATTAATAGTCAACGTTTCATCTCTAAAAACGCTATCAGTAAGAGCTTAGAGGGCAAAAATTTTTTTTCTGACCTGTACTCTTACACTTTATTAAATTATGTGAGATTTGGTCTCATCGCTACTATGGGAAATATCTTCTTTGCAAAATGTATGGGGCCATCCCCGAAGGTTTGAGTAATCGACAACAAGAAAGACTTCTGCACTCAAGACAAATTTCCTTTCTCTCCCACCTACCCCCCCCCCTCTCTTTTTTTCCTTATTTTGTTTATCAAATCGCTGTTCTATTCGTTCTGTCATGCTCATAAATTTACATGCAAAGTAACAGATCGGAGTGATGTATCTGCTAATCTTGTTGTTTAGTGTTTATATGAACAATAACACAAATATCATATATAAAAAGTCCTATTTTGAAAGTCATAGCACAAATGTTGTGCTCGTGGGTATGTGTTGCACTGATTGCAGGTTTTACTCCGGTTGAAGTAGGTTTCCTTCTACTCCTTTTCATCCGATCATGCCATCTTCATTAATTTTTTCTCTATACTATGGTTAGTAAAATAATTCAATACTAGTAAAAATGCATGCTCAAAATTCGTTTTGTTGATATTCTCTATGCAATGTGCTTTTTCTATGCCATCTTCGAAATTTTTCATGAGGATAAATGGCGATGGATATGTAACTCAATTTTTTTTTTAAATTATTGGAATTTTGATACTTTACAGCCTAAACAAGCTCAAAGTCTGCGCAAAATTATTACAAATATAGAAAGTGTGAAGGTCTCTTTTGAGTACTTTAATTGTGGAGGTAGTAAACACTTAACGGTTTTTGTAGACTGATAACGCAGGGAGGGTGAATATGATAAGTTTAAGTTACTGCATATATTCAAATTATTTTCAGGCGACATTCAAATTTCCAATATTCTGGCCTACAGCTCCTCCATTGCCGACCAGACCTCCTCTAACTCTTACCCCTCGAACCCGAACTCGAGAACCCATAACGCAAGGTTCATCCTACTGGGATGACATTGACCTTCGATCATCGACTCCAGGAACGATTGACGGATCGGGTAGTAGAATTTTCTCACATTTTAAGAAGTTTAGAGCTAGTTCTTTGATCTTCAAGGCAACTGTGTATGTAATCCTGGACTTGGAAGCAGCGTACCACCAAGCACACCATCAGTTTTAGTTGAAAGCCCACCTCCCGTCATCATAATAGCACCGCCATCGGGACAAGGTAACAAGTTGATAAGAGAATATATTTTTTAGGAAAAATCAATAAGTTGCAGATGTTTCGTCCACTATTTCTCCTGATTTGACTTCGACTTTCCCCCCAAGAGGTAAAATTGCCGGCAGAGATGTATTCGTAGGGTAAAACGCTATTTCTAGGCTATCCACCGATCGAGATATCAGGATTAGGCTCCCCTGATGGTATAAAAAAAGCATTACAGAGATTTAATCCTGATAGACATCATTTCATTGTTTGAAGGCAGTGGTGAAGAGTCTGGAGAATATTCGGCAATCCCAGAAGCATCTGGTGAAGCATCGGGAGCCCCAGAAGCTTCTGGAGATTTTTCGGGAACTCCAGAGGCATCTGGAGAATCATCTGGGATCCCAGAGGCATCGGGCGAATCTTCAGGAGTTACAGATCTTCCAGGAGGTAAAAACCTTGCTATTTACAAGTAACAAAATAAGAATTCTATCCAGGATCAATCACACCACTTGTACCAAATGGGATAAGTGTTCCAACAAATGCAGGACTACAGGTAAAAAATGAGTCTGTGTTAGTGGTACCAAATACCAAAAATTTTGCAGCAAATTGTGACAGATGCCATACAAGTTCTGAATAACATGTCGGCTCTAACCGGAACTACAAATGTCAATAATGCTGTGATATACAGGCAGGCTATTCTTACCATTTCCTAGGTCCCCTAAATCACTGAAATTTTTAGGGGTGCATCGAATGCATTGTCCTTCATACAGTTCATTGCCAGTAGTATCAGTTTCGACACCGACACCCTCAACCAACTGGCACCAAGTCTCACAGTGCTGAGAACATCGCTTGTGGGTGTCTTCGGCGTTGCCAAGATCCTGATTATACCAACTTTTCCATTATAGGCACAATATCCAGCTGATTGTCGACGCAGCACAGCCGCAACTTACGACTATAACACCCTAGACGACGTCGTAAGTCTTACCGAGTTCAGCTAACACTGTCTCATAATACTGCTTGCAGTTCAATTTCGACACCAGTTTCTGGCTTGCACCGCAAAACGCAGTCTCACGGTTTATAAGAATATTCGAAACTGCTGCGCAGTTCGTTCAAGACTACTGTAATTGATGTCGTTGGATATAAACGGAGATTAGCATCTGGTTATCTATATTTGATAAGATTGCTATTTCTCTCTAGTTTCACTTAGTTTGCTTCTGTACATACGCTTTGTTGTCAGTTTCTTGCACAATTTAGCTGTGGCGACAGATAAAAAGATAATTATTTCTCTGTAACTGCACCAAACATATCATTTGAGGTATGCGAATTCCTCGCATTTTGAGGAATGAGGTTGAATTGTTTTCATGCACGATATTATTTCTTTTCGCTATGGAATGTAAGGATGCAACATATGCTGAGATTGAATGGTACAGCAATTTAGAATCAGCTGTGAGAAAAATTAGGTCAAGTGCAGAAAAGTAAAATAGTACCTCTGCCATTGGAGCTTGCCTTCTTCCTGGCTACTCAACTTCAGAAAAAGAATTCGAAACCATTAATAAGTCAGCTTTGCCAGTAAGCTGATTAATTGGCAGATGACTGAATCATTGCGCTATCCTACAAAAAATGGACTTCAGAAGATGAAAACCTTAACACAAAAACCATCAGTGACCCCGTGTCGAATACACTCTATAAAGGAACAGCACTGTGCTCTAGCAGGTAGTAAATCTGCTGAAAGCTTTGCTGAGCTCTTCAGCATTTGCTGATATTCTTACTTTCCGCAGTATACAAGAACACTTTGCTAGAGAGGCATTTGCTCAAAAGTTCGATTGCATAAATCGAGAAGATCTCTGTCTCTTATTGGACTAATTCGCTATTCTCGTGCATAAATGCTGTCAGGCTAGCATCAAAAAAGATAAAAATCGTACCTTTTAAAAACCCAAGAAGCAAGTTTAGGTTTGCCTACCTAGATTATTTACGGAATTCACGATGTCCATTAGGCTTACACAAATCGGTTCACCATCAACCCTTTTTGCTCTTCTCGTTTTTGTTCATTTTTCTTTTCTTATGTATAACTCTTATCATGGTGCCTAGCATAGCTTCACATAGCTGCATCAACATTTTATAGCAAACAGTCTTGCTTGGACTTGGATATTGCACATGGTCTTCATAAATCAAATCAGCAATATTGTTCAAGAAATAGGCTGGCTGTGTTGAACAGATTCTGAACACGCTGCGTTGATGGATTCAGATTGCCGATTCCGAGGGTCCACGGAAGAACCTTAAAACCACTCGAACGTAAATCAACATTGTAAGTAAAACACTAACGTTTGCGCTGAAGACTATCAGATCTCTAGTGGACACATTTCTCTGTCGGCAGTTTCTGGTCGTTGAAGTCTAAAAGAAGGCTGTGTTGCAATATTCTTGCCAAATGCTTCTTACCGCTGTTCTCAATCTGTTGACGGTTGGAGATAATTCTTCCAATGTCCGAGCATCGTACCTCTTGTCACGAAGCGAGTCCAGAGCGTTGGACATTTGCCTGGAATTTAGTTCACCAAACTAAAAATTCTCATGCTGAAACTTCGGTTGTCCTACGAGTAGAGATAGTCAATCACTCTCACCAAAAATCTTCAAAAGGCAAAAAATTGATAAATCAATCTACCTCATCAATCCGTTCGTGTAAGAATCCGGTCCACGCTCGGCAAGCGCTTCCAGCTCAGAGGAGCAGCTTCTGCAGACATTCTGGAGTGTGTATACTAATCTGTTATACTAATCATAGCTCGTTCACCAAAAATACAACTATCTTCACCTGCAATTCTTCATTGGTGGGAGGATAGTAAGCTGGTGTTGAGCTTGACGATGGCCTGGTAGTCGGACGTACTGTTACGGGTGAAGTGTAAGGCGGTGTGGTCGGAGGTGTCGGTCTAGTAGTGGAAGGAGGTACGTAAGGCGGAGTGGTTGGGGGCGTTGGTCTAGTGGTGGAAGGAGGTATGTAAGGCGGTGTAGTCGGAGGTGTCGGTCTAGTGGTGGAAGAGGGTAAAGTATACGGTGGAGTAGTAACTGGAGGTGAATAGGGAGAAGACGAAATATATGGAGGAGTAGTGATCGGGGGCGAGTACGGTGGTAAAGTATAAGGCGTTGAAGTTACCGGAGATGAATACGGTGGTAAGGTGTAAGGAGTAGAAGTCCCTCCTGGAGCGAGTGAAGTGTAAGGAGGTATACTGGACGAAGCATACGGCGGTGATGTGTAAGGAGGTTGCCCTGTAGTGTAACCAAGAGTAGTTACTGGAGGTGAGTATGGTAATGAGGTCTGAATAGGCGAGGATGGAGAATAAGGTGGTGCAGAACAAGGAGGCAAACTAGAAGGAGCAGTTGTTGGCGAAGGAGGAGAGTAAGGCGGAGACGGATAACTAGGAGTAGTTATCGGAGAAGATATAGAAGGTCCAGTATAGGGAGACTGACTGGTCGTATATGGAAAAGGTGGTATTGTAGGAGGAGGAGGTATCGTCGGAGAGCTGACTGGGGGAGAATAGGGTGGTAACAGAGTAGTGGTCACTGGATTTGGTGTAGGCGTCCTTGGCGTGTTACGTTGAGCCTAAACCTCGACATTACAGGTTAGACTATGTAAAAGTGAAGGCGCAAGTAACTTCAATGAATAACACATATACCTGTGTCGTTACAACGAAAAGAAGCAACACCTGGCACAACATTGAAAGAGACGCCATCTCTCTTAATGTAGTATCAAGTAGTGTTTCCTTTTATACTTTTCAAAGTTGTGATTGAAAATTATGCATGAAGAAAGCCGATCAGAAGAGCGCAGACGCCTCGGGTACACTATCATCACATAGTAAACAAAAAACTGGGTTATTTCAAGGGATTAAAAATTTGAAAACTTTATTTCCTGTTGTGGGTCTGTCTGCATTGCGATGCGATGCTCATTACTATTACGAATTTATACAGCAGTAGACGATTTTGATCAGGTAGGGAATTATAAATACGATAATATTGATACATACGAGGATCATTATAACAATAATATAATAAAATAATAAAATAATAATGTTGTATTGACGAATACAACACGTCAATACAACAATACGGTTTGGGTGTATGACTTTATGAACGATAGTATGTGCCAGCCGCCAGCTGGGTACCGTACGCGGTGCGCTGATCGCTCCGCCCCCTTGTTAATTAGCCTAGGAATGCGCTCAGCCATTGGAAAACTTTCTAATATTTCCTTCATGCTTCCTCAGTTGGTTGCAATTTGGATAACAGTAGATTTAAAAATTCGATTAAATTAAATCAGTTTTCAGACCTTTTTTCATTATAAATTAGTTCGCAAGCTTTTTTCACTGTATTCCAGTTATTTGTTCCTAGTAGGTTTTTGTCCAAATTGATTTTTCATTGAAAGTATGAGGAAATTCATGCTTGAGTGTTTTTTTATTCACATCTGTTACTATATTGAATACCAGTTCAAAGCGCCGCTTCGCGGCGCTTTGAACTGGCTGTGTGTGCGAAGTGGGATGTGTTTGAGCTATCATTTAAAGATTGTCATGAATATTCAAAATAACAACATTTTTGGCGTATCTTTTCTCAACTTAAATTAGGGGATGAACTTTTTTAGACACGTAGTGAATAATTCGGGGTGTAGACGGTGCCGCTTCTTGCACTATGATCTGTGGTGCAAGAAGCGGCGCTGTGAGATATGAAAGTTCCAAGCATAAATCGTTCACGTCAGCATGACTATACATTCCTGCTATTATGTTGTCATCATGTTAATATGGATAGCTGTGAGCTATTAAAGGGTACGTGAGATTTGATTTGCGTTAGCTTAAAAACAGAGCTCTTTTTTCAAAATATTTGCTGAATTCTTTCTAAGAAAAATTGTAGCTTTCTTATGAGTCTGAAAAAGCATAGAGAAATGTGTATGACGCGATACATTGCAGTTCATCAGGGAAAACAATTTAAAAAGATAGCATGGAAAATGTAGCGCAAGATGTCATGAGATATGAAGGAAGTGATTAAGCAGTTCTTGTTTCATATGATTTGGAGATATTTGAAAGACTCAGAAGAAAGAACATAAACAAACCCGTATGGATCGATGCAAAAACAGGAAAGCGTAAACATTGCAATCATATGGAAAAAGGCAAGAATTATTTTGAGAGAACTGTCCAAGAATAACGTTTACGGGGGGTGGCGAGCATGAATTAAGCGCATCATCTTTTAGTTGAGAACCGCTCTCATAACTACATTCTTGACTCTTTCCTCCTTTTTGTAGACTTTTACTGCCTCCTTCCGTCGTCCTCTGGTTAATGCGACATAGAGCTGACCATGAGAGAACACATCTGTTCCGAGGGATATGCCTACATGAGCCAAACTTTGTCCTTGAGCTTTATTAATCGTCATTGCAAACGATAAGCGGACGGGAAACTGCCTTCTTCGTAATCGGAAAGGGATTCCTGTGTCAGTGTAGTTATCTATGCGAGAAATAGGTACAAATTTTCCTTTTCGATCTCCACATGCAAATCGACATCCTAAAAGAAAACGGCCACAATGCGTGACAATTAGCCTCGTCCCATTACATAAGCCATTTCTGACATCGAGGTTCCTCAACAGCATAACTATCGAGCCCTCCTTTAGTCGTAGTTTATGAGGAGGCATTCCAGTTGGTGTCATGCTATTCAGAAATTCCGTGGTGTAATCATCCATTTGCGGATCGTCACTAATAACATCATCTGCACTCTTGTATTCGTGAACTTCGCCATGAATCTTATTCAAAACGTCCTCGTTGATCTGCGACACATCAAAATTCCGCGGAGCCAGTATTGCTCGATCACTCAAAGCATCGCAATCAGTCCCAGGGTCGCCAAACACCTCATCTATAAGATCTCCTTTAGAAACTATCTCATCTGGTAGCTGTATCCGTCCCATAGCGTCTTCTTCAGCTTCTCCGTTTCCAACGCTCATCAGGAAATCACACCAAGAAGTGCCAGATTCTGCGGCTCTCATGTTGATCAACAGCTGGTGCATCCGAAACAAATTCCAAAGAGGGCTGTTCTTCACGCAAGCATCAACCATATCCCATTCGCTTCCTCGTTCTATGATTGGTAATACCTGCCGGAAATCGCCGCCTAACACGACTACTTTACCTCCGAAGGGCTTGTCATTGCACATCAGATCTTGTAGAAGAAGATTCACTGCTTTAAGTGAACATTTCGGAACCATGCTGACCTCGTCCCAAATAATGAGATCACTCTTCTTAATAGCAATGGCCTCTTTAGCCTCACGTCGCAATAAGCACTCTTGATTTCCAGCTTTCATATTCAACTTAAATGTGGAGCTAGCCGTCCTACCTTCAGGCAGCAGGTTTGCGGCCACACCTGTCCACGCTACACAGATGACAGATTTGTGACATCCCTTCAGTATATGGTATAGAGCGTTGTAAAGATAAGTTTTCCCGCTACCTCCGGGCCCGTCAACAAAGTGCAGCTTAGCTCGACCGGCTTGGAAAGAGGCTAAGATATCATCAGCCGTTGATTTTTGCATTTCATTGAGACACTGGTACATCTCTTCACCTTTTTGCTCATGGAATGCATAATCAGTCTGATCCGGCAGGATAGGTCGACTCTGAGCTGGTGGAGTAATTGTTGAGAGGTCGTAGCCAAAAATCTCTAACCTATCATATAGATCGAAGTAGGTGAGTGCTTCAGCATCAGATGGCGTAGATCCTCTATGGATGAAATCCTCAACCATATCGTTCTTGAAGCGATCATAAAGACTTCTTGGATTGGATATGTCGCAGAATGCCAATAAGTATGTGAATAAGGCCCTGAGTTCCTTAGGCATTTGAAAGTGAACAGCTTCTTCCAAGCACTCACTGTAATGAGAGTCGTCATGCAGTAGACCTATAGACGCACTGCTTCCAGAAATGTGGGATGCAGATGATTGTCTACTGTGCGAAGATCCTCGAATGAACGCATGTTTTTCCTATGAAGGAGTAGGACGCGCAAGCTGAATCTTTCCGGATCCTTAGGTGAAGCAACATGCATACGACCAATCTGACGATTATCCCTCCGCCTCCGTTGCCATTTTCGTTCCTTCGAAAAGGTAAAATGTTCGGGGATTTGATAATAATAGAGATTTCGAGGATCCACCACCTCCATCGTCTCGGCATTGTTGTCTTCCATAAGCTCATAATCGTTGTTCAATTTGAACCACGCTGTCAACATCGTATCTTTGGCTGCCCCGCGTTCTGCTGCCTCGCGTTCCTCACCTGATTGGAATGTGATGGTTTGATGGTCGGGTAGATGAACAGCCAGACGTACAGTGTCTGATTTGAATTGCCGTTCGTACACGAAGATGTGATGTAATGCTTCTGGTGAGCATACATATCGAGCATCCAGATGAGCCCGAATTTCATCAGTGCATTGTGTAGAATCTTTTTCTATCAGTCGTAGAGAAGCGCGATCCGGCCCCTTGTAAACGTACTTATATAAGTACTTCACGGCTTGTACATAGCCACAGATCTCTAAGTTCACATGGGCGTTAAGAAGCTGCAATAGATATGGATTGTACGGCACGACGTGTCTGTTGTCATAAGTGTCGTTCCCGGATGTTATGGTGCAGCCATCATTTGGTCTTCTATACTTGGGATAACCGTTAACGTCAATATCAGTTATCTCTCGGTATTCTTTTGGGTATTGCTTTGAACACTTTCCGTTCATCATACATGGTGCAGTTGGATTGATCGCACCACAACTACGGTGAATCATGTTCCTTGCGACTATGCTAAAAAGGCGGGGATTTTGGGAGGCGCATGGAAGATGTGCTTTAACAGCCGCATCAACATTCTCAGGACTCTTCGGTTTTGCATCGGCAGCCATAATTAGAAGCATATGGCAGTGAGGAAGGCCTCGTTTCTGCCATTCCACAACTCCTACATAGGCAGCGACAGTGCCCAAAATTCTTTTCTCAAACAGGTGATTATTCAGTATCTCCAACTTCCTGTTGAACACACGCGTCACTACATCGGGTCGATCTGAAGAGGACTGGCCAGGGTGCAGGTTCTCTTTTATCTCTCTCCATTGTGGATTACAGGTGAAGGTAAGGAAGTAGTCAGGTTTTCCATACCTTGCAACGATGGACATCGCGTCCTGGTAGGACTGGTGCATTGCTCTAGGGCTGCCAGGGAATGAAGATGGTAAAATCACGCGCCGTCCCGGAGGTCCATCTACATCATCGCATGCCAAGTGATCCATGAGTCCTCTATAGCTGTCCACTCGAAGCTCCTTTTGGTGCGTACGCGCATAATTCAGCCGATTTTGTTCAATCTTGACGTATGCATCAACTGCAAACTGCTGCATGAGTTTGCCGGCGTGATGCAACGGATTGAAAGATGGGCGTACCGCGAATAGATAGGAGTAGTACTCGCGTTGCGTTATTCTAGAGCGAGCACGGCAACTTGGACTCTTTTTTAGACCTACATGCCAACCCATTCCTCCTTTCGGAAACAGTAATGGGTAGGTCAGTGGGTCACACCGACCGTCAATGTCAGGAATATTGAGCAGTCGACCTCCTCTATAATGAATCGCTAGAGCGCGATTCGCTGGAACATCGCCATCTTCACCAACGTAGACAACAGCGATCTCGTTGGAAACTGGAACATTATATCGACGACGATCCAGGTTGTGGGATTCGTCGAAGATTAATCGGACTGCCGGTGCCTGCCTACCTTCGTTACGAGCCCGTCGTTCTTCATCTGCAGCCACATCACCCATCATTCTAAGTGAAGCTGCGTAGCTATTATTAGCGTGCAACCATGCTGTCAATTGATGCATCACAGTAGCATCGCATTTTGAGTTTGCAGGGTTCCCACTTCGTTCATTAGCTGCAGCGTCCGTATCGAGTATGTACACCTGTCCAAACTGAGGACGGATTCCTTGTTCAGGTTTTAAAGGGCCAACGTAGTGATATACTTGGCCATGAATCCTATAACAATATGGACCGGCACCGCGCGGAATGTCCATTTGTGCGCCCATTGAAGCCATGGCAAGAGCGCTATTGTAGGATCGGATTTGGTCACGGAAATTCTTGCAAAGACTCGATGATCCAGCGTAAAAAGAGCGGATAAGTTCCGGAAAATCCGAAAATGGATCTATCGAGATGTTGCCAAAATTGCAGCAAATGTTGGAGCTTCCGTTGATTCTTTTTGCCTCGCCCGGGAAGAAGAGTGCGGCGCAGCGATTGCAGCTCACATTCATAAGTCCCAAATAGTTTTCTTCCGTATCGTAAGTGGTTAGCGCTATTCCAAGATTGCGAGGAGTTCTTTGACGAACCTGCGTAGCATTTCGGGATGATCCCGTCTAAACACCGAAGTGTAGGGAAGAACAGAGAACCTTACAGACAACCCTACCTGATTCACAGGTACATTGTCTCCTCGTTCCTCTTCGTTGTGATTCCTCCGATACGTGAGTAGGTTATTCTCGTTGGTGATCGCGCTTGCTTCCGTGGCAGAGTAGGGATAGAGTGATGTATTCTCGTCATTTCCAATCAACAGCTGCAACATTCCCACATATGTTATTCCGAAAACTATATTTGAATCGGCTGGCAGGAAGCTTACCGGAGTTTCTGAATCTTTTGAAGATACAGCAACAAACTCAGGCGGAGCAATCATAGGAGCATAGATCTATAGAAAAAAGTGGTAAACTTGCAAGAGCTTGTGAGTTTACTGATGCTGACCACAGAGGCATTTTCATTTAGACAGCCTTCCTCATGCTCAACTGTAGATCTTTGGGTCTCGCTCAAGTGCCCATTTGCTGTTACATTTTGCATGAGAGGTGATGTTGTGGAACCATATTCGCTGCGTTGTTGCGATAAATCTATCTGGAAAATGCGAAGTATCTATGTGCACACGTAATACTGGCAACCCAAACCTCAGCCTCATCTGTAATACTTGCAACTGTTGTTTCTGAAGGCGTAAGTGTAAGTGCCCTTGAATGTTCTGGATCAACCTAGATGTGGAACTACGTCACGTAATTATTTGAGATAGTTCGAACCCCAGATGTAAAAAACGTGTAAGGTAAAAGTCACAGAAGTGCTACTGACCGTAATTCTATTTTCCAAGCGCTCCGAACTCAAAGTGGAGTTACGTTTGACACCTTCGGAAATTTCATTCTCTAGGCCTTCATGTGCACGTTGTCTTTTCCTCTCTGCAAATTTCCGTAAACGCAGCATACGCTCCTCATCTGTTTCCGTTGATCTTCTTTTTCTGGCTCTTTCCGCTACCTTAGCAAGGCGTTCTGCTCTTTGGCGTTCGGTTTCTCGCCATCTATTTGATCTACATCTCTCTGCATCGAGTTGAAGGAGAGCTAACTTATGCTCATCCGCACGCACATTAGAATCGCCCGATGTCTTTCCTTCAACTTTCTTCCGCTGCGTACGCTCCTAGGATAAAAAAATTCGCATTCAAAAACGCAAAGTGCACCTTCCATTCTTTATTTTCTCTCACCTTTACTGTTTCCAGTGATTTTTTAGACAAACATTTTATTGGCAATGGTCGTTCGTTTGATTGCTACAACATGCGGATCAGGGTTTGAAAAAGATATTAGCATAAAATTACCTCATTTAATTCGATTGATTGGCTAAGGTTCTGTCGAGAACAGCTTGGCTGCTGCTCCAGCCGTGAAGCGAGCTGCGCTTTGACCGCATCAGGTGGGGAGGCGTCGTTCTTAGATTTTGTTGAAGCTTCATGCATGGCTTCAACTTCTTCGAAAGCTGCTTTTTGGCCTCTCTAATTGTAGCAGCTTCTTCGAGAGTAACATTACAACACTTATTTGCACCCAATGTAGGTTGTTTCAAGAGGCGAATGCTTTCCACATATACGGCTATTTGATGATGTTAGCTCAGAAGCGTTTAGAGCCCAAAAAAATTTCAAGATAATTGTGCTTGTATCCCAAAAAATAATCTTAAGAGTAACCGTTCTCTCGATATAGTATTCTTCAAACTCATTGAAAGCGGTAATGGCAAAAAGGTTTTATTCATATTTCGTTGATCAAAATTTTCGTTTGTATCTTTTGAAACATGCGAAGATTTTAAACAACAAAGTTTCAAAATTTCAATTTTGCAAACGGTGTCTGAATATGTAGTTCCAAAAAGTTTGTGATGGGTTACAGATTAGAGTATATATCATACATCTATGTAGAACCCACGAAATCTACCGCAGTTTTTTGAAACAATTTCCAATTAGATATCTAACTTCCTGCAAACCATGTATGCAAAAGGAGGAATTTTTGGCGTTGAAATCAAACAATCTGTGTTACAAAAAAGTCCGTCTCAAATTTTCAGGTGCTTTTTCACATGACAGCAATTAGACTTAATATTTTTCGACATTTTGGTGCAAACTATTGCCTTTTTATAAAGCGTTCCATTTTCTTCCAAATTGGGTGCAGGATTGCTGAATGAAATCTATTTTGTTGCAAAATCAACGCACAAAGCATAAGCCTTTTACAAACGACCTTCAAAGCTAGATTGTATATTGCATCCCAATCGCGCTTGCTATCGTCCCGTATGTGCTAATGTTTAATTTTTTTTCTCAAAAAGGTTTGATTTTCACAGTGAGTTTGAGGATTTTTCATGTGAAGATGCGTTCAGCATGCTTCATTCGCTTCTTTTGCTTCATTTTTGTGGAAGGGTTTTTCAGAGTAAAATTTGAAAGTGTTCAATAAGATACGTTTGGTAATGAAGACAGAAACGGAATAGTGCATAACAGGAAAAAGAACAATGAGTAATATGATTTTGCTTGTTTGAGAGTAAATTTTGGTTCGCACGTAAAGATGCGTTTAGTGATAAAAACAATGATGATGTGGTGCACCAATTAAGAAAGAATCGAGGAGATGTAATACAGATATTAATGTTAAGTATTATCACCGACCTGAAGATGCTATCCGACGTTTGCTTATTTTCGCAAATGAAGCAAAATGTAAAGCGGTTGAAATAAATCGACCGCTAACAGCTTTGTAGGCGAAGGAATTGGGGTTGCACTTAGCTTGACGTCGTGATAAACATCACCGAAGCAGACGGAACACCGAAGATGGCAAAAGCATCATACCATTGATGACGTCATAGGTTGCACTTAGGCTGAGTCGTAACGGTAAACAGTATGGAAGCGGGCGAAAGTGCAAGAATAAGAAAGAATCGAGGAGATGTAATACAGATATTAATGTTAAGTATTATCACCGACCTGAAGATGCTATCCGACGTTTGCTTATTTTCGCAAATGAAGCAAAATGTAAAGCGGTTGAAATAAATCGACCGCTAACAGCTTTGTAGGCGAAGGAATTGGGGTTGCACTTAGCTTGACGTCGTGATAAACATCACCGAAGCAGACGGAACACCGAAGATGGCAAAAGCATCATACCATTGATGACGTCATAGGTTGCACTTAGGCTGAGTCGTAACGGTAAACAGTATGGAAGCGGGCGAAAGTGCAAGAATTAACTCAGAGATCTGGGCAAACATTCTTCGCCGGTTGTTGACGTCGGATGGTCCCCCCTGCGCTTTATTATAGGGTATGATTATTGTGCAATCTCAAGTTTAATTCAAAAAGAAGTCAGCTTATCGAGAAATATTATTATCATTGCTGAAATGACCAACACGATTATCTCTTTTATCGGAAAAGTAAGTTTTGAAACCCCAGTCATAGCTAAAAACAGATTTCATTGCAACGAAAATTCAAAACAAGCATTATAGACGAATTTTGTTTCAAGCAAACCAATTTTAATAACTTGTGCACATCATTACATTTGGTAGTATTTCGCACATCAGATATTGTTATGCAAATATGCGGTCATATCACACAAACTTTTTCAGATTTCAGGAAAAGGAAAATCACACTGCACTTATATTTTTTTCGAATCTGCTTTAAATAACAAAATTGTTTTATTTTGCTTTATACCATCCATGATTGGCCGATTACATTGTGCTAGGTAGTGTTTTGAACACCATGGGCGAGTGTTGTGCAAAGTCTAGCAAGACAGCAACGTGGTACAACATGCTGACGCAAGACGCTGTGCAACACCTTCTGCAACATGCCGATCAGTCTTTGCAACAGGTGATGTTTCAAACTCCAAGAGGGAGTAGAGTTACGGTGTTTCGAACACCAAGAAGGGGTGAAACGATGCTGTGTGCAACACCATCTGCAACATGCCGATCACTCTTTGCAATAGGTGTTGAAAACACCGAAAAAGAGTGGAACTACGCTGCGCAACACCATCTGCAACATGCCGATCACTATTTGCAACTGATGGTGTTTCGAACACCAAAAAGGAGTGAAACGACGCTGCGCAACACCATCTGCAACATGCCGATCACTATGCAACAGATGGTGTTTTGAACACCAAAAAGGAGTGGAACTACGCTGCGCAACACCATCTGCAACATGCCGATCACTATTTGCGACAGATGGTGTTTCGAACACCAAAAAGGAGTGAAACGACGCTGCGCAACACCATCTGCAACATGCCGATCACTATGCAACAGATGGTGTTTTGAACACCAAAAAGGAGTGGAACTACGCTGCGCAACACCATCTGCAACATGCCGATCACTATTTGCAACTGATGGTGTTTCGAACACCAAAAAGGAGTGAAACGACGCTGCGCAACACCATCTGCAACATGCCGATCACTATGCAACAGATGGTGTTTTGAACACCAAAAAGGAGTGGAACTACGCTGCGCAACACCATCTGCAACATGCCGATCACTATTTGCGACAGATGGTGTTTCGAACACCAAAAAGGAGTGAAACGACGCTGCGCAACACCATCTGCAACATGCCGATCACTATGCAACAGATGGTGTTTTGAACACCAAAAAGGAGTGGAACTACGCTGCGCAACACCATCTGCAACATGCCGATCACTATTTGCGACAGATGGTGTTTCGAACACCAAAAAGGAGTGAAACGACGCTGCGCAATACCATCTGCAACACGCCGATCACTCTTTGCAACAGGTGGTGTTTCAAACTCCAAGAGGGAATGGAACGAAGCTGTGTGCAACACCATCTGCAACATGCCGATCACTATTTGCGACAGGTGGTGTTTCGAATACTATAAAGAAGTGAAGCGATTTCGTACAGGAGCTTTCAATCTGAGTGTCACGGTCGACGTGGCTCAACTCCTCGCGTGCCGCCTCGCTTGGATCTCTCATGTGGCAGAATACCGCACCCGATGCCGCGAAAGCCTTAGCGGATGCAGTATGGTGCCACGTGAGAGATCCAAGCGAGGCGGCTCGCGAGGAGTTGAACCACGTCGATTGTGACATTCACATTGAAAGCCCCTGTACGTTGCTCGAAACGTTTAGGCTCCAAAGTATTGTTGTCGTCTGCAGCACGAGAAGCCGTTACCAGCATACACACGACGGTACTGCTCCCTCTGCACAATTCAGGGCTCGGCACGAGGTGGCTTACAAGCAAGCTGGATATCGTTTTTGGGACGAAAAGCAAAGGGGGTTTCGTTTTTGTGACTGAAGAGACACGGAAATGGCGATGGCGACCTTTTTTTTTAGTCGACGTTTCTTTTTTTGGGGGATTTTGGGGAATTTTTCAGGTTTTTAGAGGAAATTTGGTTGAGGATCAAAGGGGACTTCGTAAAAATTCCCAAAAGTCAAGGGGGACTTCGTTTTTTCCATTTTCATCTAGCCACCTCGTGCCGAGCCCTGGCACAATTGCTTATGCTGAATGAAAACTAATTTCTGATCAAGGTGTATAGAACAGCAAGATGACGTAGTTTAACTTATGCAAAGGGTTGGACTGTGCAGCTGACATTGCTTACTAGCTGCGACAAACAAAAGAATACCATCAGAATTAAAACATTCTTCGTCTGGCAACAACCGTAAAAGTACGCTAACTACCCTGTAATGACTCTCATCTTCCAAATCGTCCACTCTAGCATAATAGGGCAGAATTTAAGAAGTTTGCAAATTCGCAGGTGTTAGAGTGAAGCACAATAAGATAACTGCTACGAGTTCTTGAATCCATACTGGTTTGTTTGCAATGTAGTGAACACAAGCCTAAGAAAGTAGATCTTAGGCTTCTTTTTTCGTTGCAACTAGTGAATTTGTATCATCAGCTCCCAGATTCGTTGAAGGCGGATTGCGGACCTCCCTGATTTTCAGGATAAACTTGTTAAACCTCCACGTTATAGCATTGTATTTCGTACTCTCTCGTTAAGCTTATCCTTAAAATCAGGGAAGTCCGCGACCCGCCTCCACACGAATCTGGGAGCCGATCGTACAATGTTCGAGGTAAACTCTCATTTCGCACTGACTTCGACTCCAGTTCGGCTGTTATGCCAATAATCGCTGAAATACAAAAGCTACTCACTACGTTACTAGTAATTTTCTCGCTTTATTCGATATGGTACATTATTGTCAAACAGGATATTATTGATAGGGACAGAATACAACGAAGGAGACGTAAACGTGCGTTCGAAATTGTCATGGCAAACACTTTACGTCACAGATGTACTCTTTAGAGCTTGCACGTCGGAAACGAGAGTCGGAACATTACGAGCAATTGCGCACCCAGCAAAATGGGACAGGAACAACAATGACCAACTGACTAATACTCTTAATTGAGGAAGTTACTGGAATTACATTTTCTTACAACAACTATGGATTGCAATTGTTTAACACATTTTTCATGTTGTCCTCACTCACTCGAGTTTTTTACCATATTTTTACCTAGCTCGAAGCACGTAGTGCTTAGTGGGATGTTACACAGACTTCTTGATTTCCCCTTTGTTGATACAAAACCAAAACAGAGCCGTAAGTTACAACAAAGGATTAGATCATAACAGCGAAATCAAATTAAGTTAAATAAGCTTATCATCCGTGAAACAGCAGTGAATCCTATTAAGACAATACAATATACTAGAAGCAATAATTGAATAGTTACTAGACTCAGCACTTAGCACGCTCTACGTACAGATGAAGCACACACATTTGCGCTCAGGCAAACAGTGGGTATCTACAAACTTCATGCCAAAGAGAATCTGGCAAGTATGTCGACTGATGAGATGAGCTATGACACGGCCCTAGAGTCACAATTTTTGCCATTTGTGCTTCGTTTGTGCTAAGCCCAAAGCTTTTCGAAAGAGGAACTGTTCACTCTAATTTCACGTACACGACGCACTTTTTCAATTTTTCAAACGAGCCACACAACCGCCTAGCTAGCTGTATTATTACGGAAAGCGATTCTTACGCCGCCCGAATCTTTCAAGCAATATACTCACTTCATGTTACAGGCTCCTTTGATTGCGAAGTCCTTTGACGTGTTTGGGCGGTCAATTTCGGAAAAAACCCCGCGCGCCTTGTACGAGTGAAATTAGAATATTTACCGCTCTCGATTTTACAACTAATAACTGTCATTTCGATGACGTAAAATGTAATTCACGAAGTTTGATAACAATACTGCTCATTCAAATTGGAAAACCGTGACAAAAGTGTGAATACAAACTGCTGCCAGCAATATTAGATCAACTATGATAACAACAAGAAGGTTATTGTACACCTCGTATTGACATAACAGGCAGATATGATAATAGACTTCAAGATGAAGTGCTTCTCAGCAAAGAGAATACAAGTCTCAGAAACTACATAAGTCGAAAAACATGTTAGAAAATAGATTAGTCACTGAAATGGCAAAGCAGAGCTATACTTCAGTTATTTTGAAAGGAGATTAGTAGCACTAAAATGGGATATCACTTCATTTGGCGGATGCGTAGACTTCAGCTGATGCGGGTCTGAACGCTATAAATTTCTTATCAAGCATACTTTTAGTGCGTACCTCTGCTTCGCACTAAAAGTATAGGTTGTATCTGTTGACTATGGTGACCTACATTCCCCTTCTTTCATGAAAAATTCAAATATTTCAAAAGAGCCGCCAGAGAAAAGTGCGACTAGTAAGGTTCAGACCTGCTACCATTTGAATCCTTCCTTATTAGGGTAGAACATAATGAGATACTAATTTTATAGTTTCTATCCAGAGATTTGTTAAAACGAGGATATTCCAAGCGTTACGCGCATAAGCCAAGAGGGGGAGGACTTCCGACATTCTTTGAATTCATTATGCCAATGAGTTCGTCTTTTGTCACATGATGGGGAATGTTCAGACAAGCTTCGCCATGATGAGTTTCGTAAACAATACGACCATTGCACAAAAATCGAAGCATATCACTGTAATGAAAATTCTGTGCCGTATAGTACGGATACTATCGTTACCATAGTCCATAATCATAACCTACACTAGCGCTTTTTGGTTCAACTTCGCCTTCAAAGGTTCGGGCAGATTTATGAGATCCACAACAGAAGACATACCAACTCGCCAGTAATTGCCCACAAAGGTCTAAATTATGGGAGCTCTTGTAAGAGAGATAACGGATGCTCAGTTACCTTCAACAAATCATTTTCTCGTAGCGGATTGCGGCTAAGCCATAGCTTGAACGCTTCTCGCACTTTTTCACGTTCTAGCGAATATAGGGAGTTCTTCGCAATCACTTCCCCAACCTAGGATGGGAAAATGTCAGTTTTTACGACTTATCAAGATGCGAAAATGACAAATGCTTTTCTCCGTATAGTAGGACTACGGGGTTATCTGCAGGGTCAAGCGTGGGGTGCGGCACGCCACACCTGGGGGGGTCGTATTGAGGAGTCAAAGGGGGAGGGGGTAGTAGTTGGGTAATCTGATAATAGTGATAACATGATATTCGTATCCTATCCATAATTAGCATGTCAAATAACCCCTGTAGACAAAGTGTGAGAATTCTGAAGATTCAAGATATTAGGTTACCTAAAAGAAATGGTCAAATTCCAACATGGTTAACTTTGTTTCAAAGGTGAATTAGCTATCCGTTTTTGCACTCAAGACAAAGCACTACTCCTTCTTTGTCCACCTCAGGAATCCCGCTTCAGAAGACCTCCAAACTGTGGAATTAGAAGCCAACCAAAATCTCGTTTTTCCCATTTTTCCTTTTTGATCGTTGTGCTTTCACCAAATATTATTTAGAGCTAAGAAGACGAATCAGGCTCAAAACAGTCCTATGGAATCTACAAGGTTTAGGCTATCGAATCATATAAATATTGTCTCCCAAAAATGTTTTTTTGATATAGTTAATGAGAATTAGTAGTGCTTTGTCTTGAGTGCAAAAACGGATAGCTAATTCACCTTTGAAACAAAGCCACGTTGGAATTTGACCATTTCACTTAGGTAGCCTAGTATCTTGAATCTTCAGAATTCGCTCACACTTTGTCTACAGGGGTTATTTAACATGCTAATTATGGATATGTTGCCCATTATGTTTGACAGGGCCTTCAAGTAATGCTATCTTAAATGTATAGTTCAGGGGAGGGGGGGGGGGGTCTTATTAAGACAGCAATCAGGGGGGGGGGGGGGGGGTCGTAACCAGCGATCGTGTGCCACACCCCTTGCTTGACCCTGGTTATCTGAAGCGAATTCTCACCTTCTTGTATGGCCTTGTGTTAGAGTGAGGCAGTATCAAAGCCGATTTGCCAAACTTCCTTCGTATGACAGCAAACTGAGTAGCACCTTGCAAGTGTGCGTATTCTGAAGATTTGTTAGAGAGAAAATTTATGAGAAAAGCAATAATTTAATAATCTAATAATACCCACTCGAAATATTTCCAACGTATTCTATGGTGTAAGTGTAGTCAGACGAAAATTCTTTCATTATGTTGTACAGCCTTGAATTGTTCTTTAACATACAAGCACTGGGTGTAAAAGGCAATAAGCTCACCAGAATCTAAAACCTTGTCGGGTGAATTCAAACTTGTGATCATCGTGCCGAAACGTGTTTGTGGGCAAACCAAATGCTTCGTTGTACTCGTGATTGGGTGTAGAAATAATAAATAACTGCGGTTTTACGGTGAGCAGCACCGATCGCACATACTCTTTTGCTTTCTCTTCTGCCATATGCTCAATTCTAGAAAAAAAATCTACTTAATCTATCTATCTCAATTTCTATGTCCCCCATAAGCATGACGTGTGATAGTGTGGCCGCCTCTCTTTAGCACGCCACAAGTCCCATTCACACTAAGATAATCATCGAGGGCAGGCGGCCATGCGATTTATGGGCGGGCGGGCACCGGAAAAATAGTTCGCTGATTTCTTGCGGTCTGCTTGCAGAAATTTGGAATAATTTTGGCCATTTTTTAGAAGAACGCTCGGAAAACTATCGCGGTCTTGCTATGGATAAGCTGCGGCGCAGTGGCCGCATTCTCGCGGACTTTCCGCGAGAATATGCAAAATTTTCGGGGGCCGCACGGTCCTTTGTGAAGGACCGCACAGCCCCCAGGTACTTTCCGCTGGAAGAAAGTACCTCGAATTTGAGTAATAAACCAACGGTAACACCTCGCCACACAGAGTCTTACCTGTACTCGGCGTATGCCTGAAACTGCTTAAAAAGAGTCCGAGGCTTGCTGAAAGTTTGATCCGCGTTCGCTAAAGAAGTTATTTGCCGAGCGCTTGCAAAAAATGCTGTATTGCTGCCCGCTGGCAGAATATGCGACCGTAAAGGAAGTGCCGCCAGCTGAAGGTTTGGCCATGCCCCAAAATTCTGCTGACCGTTCGCAGAAAAGCGCGAGTTTGCGGACCGCCTGCCCCCGGCGATTATCTGAGCAGTTGCTGCTACCCTTAGCCTGCGTCTCAAACCTGCCACATGTGGCTAACATGTTGGCAACGTGGCAAAAACATGTTTGCAACACGCAGCAATGTGTTGGCGTGGTCAAAATGCCAAATGTCGTGCCTTGCAAACATGTTGTTGCCACGTTGCCAACATGCTAGCCCACGTGGCAGTCTGAGACGCAGACAAGTGTAGCAGCAAAGCAACTGTGGAGGGGACGATACGTCATTTGGCATGCGGAGGCAGAAACAACGCAGCCCAGACTTTTCCACGTTGTTTTTGTTGCCACGTCACGCCAAACGATGCATTCGCAACGTGACGCAGGCCCCAAGGAGAGGCAGCTGTACTATAACGTTATGCTTAGGAGGGACATAGAAACTGTAGTGGTGGCGATGCTCTTTGGGCACAGTGTGGCGCCAAGTGTACCCCATGCAACCCGCTTAGCAAAGTTCATCAAAGACTACTTCCACTTCTTTGCATCCAAAATCCGTCTACTACCGGCTGCGATAAAGCGATAAACTTCTTTGCAATAAACTTTCGCCTACTGAGCTACGCCAGATTTTTAATCCTTTGTGATAATGACTGCATATTATTAGTGCTCACGTCATATAAGACATCCACGCGGAGACTGGACGTCGGTGCATTCGATAGAGATAGTTTGCAAACAATAAACGGTCTGTCGATAATAGGGGGAGTGCAACTGGTACAGATGTGTTCATACGAAAACTGGCACGTCATTGCCGTTTTGAAAAGAAATCATTTTTTGCGACGAAACTTTCAGAAGTACGCCGTGTATTGCCACAAAGAAACTCTTGAAAATTTCTTGCCTTAATTGTCGTAGTCTCTCCACGTGGCGCGTTGTGGATGAGGTAAGATGTGCAATTACAAAATGAATCTCCAGAGACGACTTGTACTGATCACTTATCGTTCCCTCCATGGTTGCTGCTACCCTTGGTCTGCGTCTCAGACCTGCCACGTGTGGCTAACATATTGGCAACGTGGCAACAACATGTTTGCTACATGCCATACATGTTGGCAGAACATTTTGGCCGCGTCAACATGTTGCCGCATGTTGCAAACATGTTGTTGCCACGTTACCAACATGTTAGCCACATGTGGCAGGTCTGAGACGCAGACCAAAGGTAGCAGCAATTGTGGAGGGGACTATACACATAAGCTCACATATTTAAATGAGCGAATAAATAGTATTTGGAGCTAAAAACAGCAGAGAGAATTTAAAAAATATTAACTTGTAGTCCGAAAATTGCTCTATTTTGTCCATATTTGAGCTTTTCCGACTTTCGAGTGAAAATTAAATTAAAATTTAAAAAATCATTCAGATCTTTATTGTGCGTGGACAGTTTTATAGTGGTTTGAGAAGACGGACAAAACATTCGGGGCAACCTATTAGATTAACCATGCTCCTTTTTACTTGATATTACCAATCAATTTCTTCAATTTTTACAACTGCACGAACAACTTACACTTCAGTTGAGCAAACACAGGTTGCTCCTGCCAAACGCTCGTCATACTCGAGAATATTGCCTAGATAGCAGGAAGATCGAGATTTTATGTAGCGTTTCAAGAGGCGCACTTACCTTGATAAGCTTCGAATAGAACAGGTAAAGAGTTTGAATTACATAAGATGTTCTCGTTCTGATTTGCTGTCAGCCTGAAAATACGAATAAGACGAATGCTACTCAAACGACAATGGTTTGAAGTTTGCTTTCAGAAGGTCTCTTCAGTCACGCTATCCTTATTCGACCGGCACATCCACCTCGCAGTGCCTAGCACGGTTCGCGTGCTTTTGAATGATCTACCCAGCGATCGGAGCTCGGCACGCAGGCCCGCTGTTGCTGATGGTAGCTGATGCAAAAAGGACGCTGGTAACAGGACGACTTCCATCAATAGCGGTCCGAGAAATTTTTCTCGGGAGGGGGAAAGGCAATATTTTGAATGAAGGATGTGGCTGACACCGTTCGAGAAAGTTCCAGAGGCGGCGGCAGCTACGCCCCTCCCAAAAATTTCTTTTCTAAAGCCTATATCAAATTTCCAAATATCCTAGAAACCACTTCGATTTTTTACAATAGTCACTATCGTGCACAGCAATTTTAACTTATGTGCGCCACATTCAAAAATCTTGGAACCCATTCTCTGAAAGGGGGAGGGGAGGGATTTTATCGACTGTTTAGTTAGCTCCCAAACTAGGTCAAATCTCGGCGTAGGACCCAAAAGTCCTCTATAGGGCCGGGAATTCATTACGCTATTTCATCGCCGAGTGATTCTTCCGACAAGACAACTATTACGAGTTCACTGCATGCCGACCATCTTGCAATTCGGTTGTGATAGTTTTCCGACGCGACTAATCACTGAACACACTTCGCTCATCGATCGTCGCTATTTGGCCGAATCTCAGCGATATCGCGTCGCTGACTTCAAACGAGCGACGCGACTATATCGCTGATTTTGGACTTCCTTTCCATGCTTGAAAGTTTTTGTTGTTTTTTTTTGAAGCGTTTTCTTGCAGAGATGTCCAGATACCGATTGAAATCTACAACTTTACAATTTTAAGTTTTTTTAAACTGTGAGTAAGAATTTCGAAGCCACGAAGCTCGTTCAAAATTGATGTACGGGGTTGTTCAAGATGCTGATCACGAATATTACAGTCAATTCGGCCCTTATGGTATCAGCACACTTCAAGCATTCCTATAAACCGGTCACCACGCGTTTGGGATGCTTTCGGAAATTGTTGTCCTAGGGTTCCCTCACAGTTCTAGAATTCCTGTACTACGATATTGCTCACTTCATATACTTCAGCCCCTTGGCTAGCTCCTGAGAATCGATATCCACAGATAACACACGTTCTATTCCTAATTCACCGAAGTTGGTCATCAATGTCCTCTCCAAAGATAGTGCACCACAACCAAGGACTGCCAGCTGAAAAACTTTTTGCAGATCCATTTATTAAGATGCACAATCTGCATACTTTGCCAACTTTCTCGTCTGTCTCCTCAATGTACTTCGATAATGTTTCTTTAACGAAACTGTTACGTTGGTGCTGCAGTGATGGTGTGAAAAATCGCGGTTTGTTCATTGACTCATCGTAAGCAACAAACTGAAATGCATTTATTTAGACTGATGGTTCTGAGTGTAGATGATTTGAAGCGCTACCACAATCTATGTAAACGAAAAAGAGCCGAAGCTTTGGCCAGCCATAGTCGATTTTATGGAAGCTTTTAAGAGTGAGATAGCTGTCCAGCATGCTGATTTGCCTGCCTTGTGGAGCTGCGCTTACTAAATCGACTAGTACTGGCAATTAGCATTCTGGCACAACTGCTCTGTAGACAACAAACCAACCGTGTGTACGGGATTTTCTTCAATCTCAATTTCAACTGGATTTGCTTCAATTTCCTTATAGAGTGCTTCGTAACTTCGGAGGATGCAGTCCTAAATTGGAGATGTGAAACATTGGCATGATTGCGTTCTTAGACAGGTAGCCATCCCTCAAAAGAATGCGATGACATATCATCTGTACCCTGGCAGGATTCCCAAATAACAATACCGTTCCCCCAGCAATGTCTTTCGCTCCTTCTTACGCGTTAACTTTGACAAATTTTTGAAATTTTGACAAGCTCAATCTGAATGATAACATCGGGAAATGCTCCAAACATTTCTGGGGGGTGGCTAGCGCAAAGTGGGCAAAGTCAGCGAGAATTCGAATGGAAATCACCACATGCAGGGAGAACACAACTTCCGATAGTTGTTTTTTTAGGGTCACTCTTATACGCTCTACCGCTGCCCATCCGCGCGCAGACAAGACAGGACTATGACGCGCAGGGTAACACATAGCTGATGCTGACAGCGCAGCCATATGCAACATAACATTTGATTCAACTGGCTTGGCACCATTAGGACGGGGTTTTGTGATCTAATTGAGGCCGGTCGCGACCGCGACGCACCTGCGTCTCTCTCGCGCGAGTGCTCTCTGATCATTACCTAGCCTTAATTAGGTCACGAAGCCCCGTCTTTGCCGATGCCAAGCCAGTTGAGTCAAATGGTACATCCGCCGTCAAAATTGAGCGACTTTGGCAAAATTGATTTCGACTACGTCAACTCTTTCCAGCTAATCCAGCGACTTCATGTCCTCTTGAGCTTCCTTTGCATGGTTCTTAGTGACTTTCCTTAACAAAAGTTGTGTCATCGAATTCGCCTATATTTGGCTTTAGATGAGGCCTATTACTAATTTAGGCTGCACTTGGCAACCCGACTCCAATGTAACATGCTCGCTCCACTGTCCGCACAGGTCTCGCATCCTGGCAGGAATGTTGCCCCGTAAGGCCTAAGGCATACCTTGCGCGATTCCGGTCGCTGCGCGATTTGGCATAACAGTGAATCTTCGTAAATCGTCGTTGATGCGCTGCCGTTGGTCAGAACTTCATCGGTTTGCAACAACTCGTACAAGGTACCCAGATATGCGTTCGAGAAAAACGTACGGTAAATTTGCAAAAATCTGGCAATCTGCCAAGTCGCGTGAAAGTAGCGATTCGGCCGAATCGCGTAAGGTGTGCCTTAGACCTAAGGAACTTTGGACACGCAGTACAAACTAAAAGCCAAACCTATACGCTGCAGCAGCCATATACATAACACCGAGAGATTCAGCGCTGAGTTCTACCCGTTCACTCGCCGTCAGTAAGAGAATTCTTGTTAGTTCCTTTTGCTCCGCTAGATAATATCTGCTCCAAGACGAAGGCGGTCGCCCAAATAGGTTGAAAGCATGAAAGGCTGCGGCGCGCGGACAATTGTCAACCACAGGGCGCGCGCACGCTCGGTTAGCGATCATCCACGCGAGCGTGCGCGCGACCCGTGGTTGACAATTGCCCGCGCGCCGCGTGCGCGTCAGCCTTTATGCTCTCAACCTATTTGGGCGACCGCCTTCATCATGGAGGAGATATTAATATTTCAAATTCAGCGAGTACAAGCTTGAGCTCAGGTTGCACGCAGGACATTGCTGGCATTAGTAGGCAGTTAAGAATCAGCAGTGACTGAACGTAATACGGCAAACCTTCAATAACTGCTATTAGATTCGGACTCTCAAATACATGCTGTGGCGATGAAAATCAAACCGGAGTAAAGGTGCGTGTACTGCATATACAAGACACTACCCCTACCACTTGTCAAACTGAAGCGTGTGCGACTGATGAAATGTAAACGATGCAAATCCATGATTCCGCCAAATGGACAAAAACGTACGAAATCGTTTAACGATGGCCAACAATCTTCATCAGCGAATGGTGAGCAGAATTTATTCATGACCTGAAAAAATTTTTTTTTGAGGTTTGGCGTTACGATGGCGACCTACTGCGAATGGATTGTATTTGAGTGTTGTGTAGGTCACTCACTTTTATTAGATAAAGTAGATTTCAAGCACGCTTGTTTGATCAACCCTTGGAAATCCAATTAACGAAAATTTAAAATTTTTCAGCGGAGGTGGAAATCAGCAAATGATAACTTTGACTACGCCCTCCCCCCCTCCCCCACCGAGAACGGGTCGCGAAATTCTTGAAAGTTACTTATATGAGTCATAAAAATGTGCAAAAGACTTATTTATACTTGTAAGAGATTAAAATAATTTTTAAAATTTTAAAATTCATTTTAGCTTTATAAGAAAATTTTTTCCGGGGGCGTGGCTGACGCCACGCCCCCTTTTTCTACGATTTTGGGGTTATGGGCTCGTGAAAAATTTGAGAAGCGTACCAAAAATTTATCTGGGTGCGTGGCGTTAGCCACGCACCTTCATAAGAAAAATTTTTTTGTCGCCCCCCCCCCCACCCCGAGCCGAAATCCTGGGTACGCCACTGCTACCTAGTAAGCCAAAGCACTTTGCCGAGTGTTTCTTATAGACTTGCCAGCACAGAGCTAGACTTTCTGGTGACAACGGAGAAATCGCGCCCCTTGATCCACGTATTTCATAGAAAGGACCAAGCAAATGACACACGAAAAAACTGGATAAAAATTAGTTGCAAGGAGCGTCATCATCGAACACATAGAAGCCCATAATTTGCAGAATGCGACCCTTTAGCTATAAAAGAAATCATGGGTCACGATTAAAGGCAGAGTCCAGGCAAATCTGGACCTATGGGGCTCTCACGTGGAAAGTAATCTTGAGGCCCTAAATAAGACTCTGCCCAAACGGCAGCTCAAATAGTGCACTCCCGGCTAAGATATTGGCTCCAAACTATGCCCCGTGACCGTATCCGCATGGACTCGTGGCGCTTTCACGCGAGGATCCACGCAAAACTGATGTGCCGAGCCATGAATCCATGCGAACACGGTCACGGGGCATAGTTTGGAGCCCAATATCTTAACCGGGAGTGCACTATTTGAGCTGCCGCTTGGGCAAAGTCTTATTTAGGGCCTCAAGATTACTTTCCACGTGAAAGCCACATATGTCCAGATTTGCCTGGACGCTGCCTTTGAGGCCGAGTTCATACTGATCCGGATGTTCGGGAACAGTTCCAACACAACGCTCGAACTGAGCGCTGTGCTGGACTGTTCCCGAACTTCCGGTTTAGCATGAACGCAGCCTAAGCTGCAATGTAAGGTAGGCTACATCACCCAACATCGGTCGTGGGATCGCACGAGCTGAGGCTGGGCAAGCGCGAGACAGGCAGCGAAAATAGTACGCGAGCCCTAAGGCGTCTGGCGATTAGCTGTGGCCAACTCGACCCATCGCTATTTCAACTGTTTCTTGTTCGTACGTGTCTTAGATCTTCCTTACATATGGTCATCCCAGAAATGTTCCCAAATGAACCATCAGCGTGACTGTCTTTCAATCATTTTGACATGTCAGCTTCAAACAAACGCCTTTAACTTGCTGGTAAAATTGACACGTTGAAATGGTCGAAAGGCAGCCACGTTGATGATTCATATAGGAACAATCCTGAGGGATGCACGATATGCGAGTGGATTATATGATGTTTCTCATATTTAAGACACATCAGTGCCTTTGCCAGTCTTTGCTTTCCCTATCATAACTTATAATAACGGGCTAAGGTTGTTTACGTGTTTTTGTGTGTGTGTATGTATGTCTGTGTGTCTGTCTGTAACGAAATTCGTAGAGCGAGTTCCAGCCAAAGTCCTGAGCCCAAATTTTGCACATCGCATGCGACCAACATAGGAGCCTACCATGGAAAAGCACGAGTGGTTTTGTTGAATGGATCCCTCAGAAACTGCGCGTCAAACGGAACCACTTGGGTTCTGGCCAGCAAAATTGGTTCCGTATCACCACTTTTTGCAAAGTCGGTGATGTGTTTGGCATGCTGATGTGCAAGCCATGGACTAAAGTCCAAAAAAGTGGGCAAAAGTTCATTACTTTAGGAGAACGACGCCAAAAAGAAATGGTTGCGTAAATGATTAATTTGCCATGGTTTTACCTGAGCATTCGAGAAACATTTGCACAGAGATGTAGCTCACGTTGCCTACTGTCCTTATGGTAGCTACCAAACCAGAAAGATTCCAAAAACCTTTTCAAATTTGTATTTGTTCTTCTGCGAAAAGTTTCATCCACGCGAAATCACCGATCTCACATGAGAAAGCATTTTAAATGGGTAGTTGTTTACATTTTACTTGCGATAATCGGCACTGCGTGGTGAGTTTCATTGCCACCTTTAGTCAAGAATGGGTAAGGCATATGAAGTGAGACCAGTGCGAGCCTTTGCGAAGCAGAGGTGACGCACTGGTCATCAATATAGCAAACAAAATTAAGGGCCGCACGCATTAACATGTCGGAGAGAGGATCGCAGCTTTAGAAAAAAGCTTCATGTCCTGAAGCTCCAGATATCTGGATTTCACGCTGTCTACCTATCCGTAAGTACTTCCACCAAACTTCACTATGAACATATTGAACGGGAGCAAAAAGCTATACAAGCCGCATTTTACAGCTTTTTGTATGATCCTCTGATGATCCCCCGCAGACGAAGTCTTTTATTCAAAGTCAACACCCCCTTTAAAGTTAACGAAAACCTTCCGGAGTCGTACTGATATCTACAGTCGATGTCAATTACGTACTCCCTTTCGCATGGGGACTACGCATGCACGACGCAAGAGCCCGCGCGCGGGCCACCAATCGATGAGGCCAATTTGAGTGCCCGAGCCATACGCGCGCGAACGCGGCGCGAAGCTCTTGCGCTTGCGGAAAAAGGAACAGGTAATTAACATGGATTATAACCCAACAGTGCTAAGCATGTCGCTGATAAGAATGAGTTTTTGGAATATTGATTTTTCGATAAACCCCAACTTTCAACTTGTGGTTCCTTGATAATTTCATGACTTCGAAACATCACTTGTTTTTACCAGAAACATGATTAGCACTGTTGGGCTAGATAAACAGCACAAATGAAATGTTTTCATTGACTTCGAAAAAGAAAAATGACTTTACAGAAAAGACGGCTGGCAGCCAGGGATCATCAGGGAATCGAACAAAAAGCTGAAAAATGCGGCTTGTACAGCTTCTTGCTCCCGTTCAGGATGTTCATAGTGAAGGATGGTGGGAGTACTTATGGAGGTAGACAGTGTGAAATCCAGATATTCAGAGCTTCAGGATATGAAGCTTTTTTCTGAAGCTGCGATCTCCTACCCGGCAGGGGTGTCAATGTATGCGGCCCTAAATCACTGTAGTCTCACTTTCTCTATCTAACAGTAAAATCAAACGAGTAAAAAAGGCGGATAAACCCTATGCACGCCCTAATTTCACAAGTACAAGAAGCAACTTCTTCGATTTTTCAAGCGAGTTCCCCAGCCGCATTTTGTGTTTCGGAAGACGAAATTTATGCCGCACGATACCTTCAGGCAATACACAGCACGGAATGGGGTCCTTTCGTCGCGAAATTTATTTGTGTGTTCTGGCTAATCGAGTTTAGAAAAAATCAGGTGCGTCTTGTACTCATGAAATCAAGGCAATAGGGCGGATTGCACACGTTGTTTGATAGTCTCAAATTTTCTTCGATTTGTATATTCCATATCATATGCGGTAGAATAGAAGTAGCAAGTATTGATTACATGTGTGCGTTTTGCAATTCTTAGTCTTAAAATGGATGACCGTTCCTAAATCTATACATAAAAACCATACATGTCATACTCGAATACTCATCATGCGATGGACAAGCCGTCAACTGAAATGCCCCTGTAATTGAGACAAGAACTCCAGACGAATCTGAATTTCAAGCAAGAGGAATGATCATACAGAAAGGAGCGTCCAAATGCCTAAAAGGCTACATTTTCTTGAATATCATTTCCGCCGTATGCAGGCGTACGCGCACAACCCCAGTTCTTGAGTTCCTGCGACCGATGGTGGGCGATATAGCGATTGTACATGTGAAGAAAACATGATAATAATTGTAACAGCGGAACAAGGAGGAAGCCACCCAGAGAAATGAGTCCCATCACGTAGCCTACATGGAATCGAATCTGTGCAACTGTTGAGTTTTATTTGTGAATGATTAATCCACATATATATCAAACTCAAAGTGTGTACCATTTGATTCAACTGGCTTGGATTCCGGAAGGCAGGGTTCCTAATTAAGGCTAGATAGTGATGAGCACTCGCGCAAGGGAGACGCAGGCGCATCGCGGGCGCGGGCCGCCTTAATTAGATCACAAAGCCCGCCTTTCAGAAGCAAGCCAGTTGAATCAAAGGTTATGTCTGTGTGAGTTTATGTTCCAAATGCAAATTTTTCCAAGTGGACTTGTGAGGCTGAAACTCTCTGCCCTAAAATCAAGCCTCGGAGCAGGCCACAGGTATCGATTTCTTGTTTACTTACAAGGAAAGGAAGGTTGGTCGAAGTGGCCTTTTGAAATGAGATTTACACTGCCTTGTAGAGCTGGGAACGCTGACTCCAAATCTGCCTTCGCTATCTGCTGCGGGCTTCTGGGCGAGGAGTTATGAAAGTTTTTGTGAGTAAAAATCTGAATGCAAGAGTAGGCTAAAATCAGTCGTAACATTTTTTATAGGGCTTAATTAGTAGTCGGGTCACTCGGTGCAACATATAGTCTTGATTCAAATATACCAACTCGCTGCTGCTTCATTTGAACGTTGGGAAAAACTTACGACTGATTTTACCCTATTCTTGCACTCAGATTTTTGCTCAAAAAACCTCCATAATTCCTCGCCCAGAAGCCCGCAGCAGATAGCAAAGGTAGAATTGGAATCAGCGTCCCAACCGCTACAAAACAGTGTACAGGGCTTTTCAACCTGAGAGTCGCAAGTTTCGCTTGCGCGGCTCCTCCAACGCGGCCGCCTCGCTCAGGCCGCGCGCGGCGTTTGCTGCGTATCGCCCGGATTTCGCCAAGCTTCAGTCGACGCGCAGCCAGCGCCACGAACGCTGCGCGGACCTAAGCGTGGCGTCCTAGCGGGGCGGTGGGAAACTCAGGTTGTAAAGCCCTGTACATCTCATTTCAAAAGGCCACTTCGACCAACCTTCCTTCCCTTGTTAGTCCAAAAAATCAAAGCATGTCAATCATAATCGAATCATTTCCTCGAGCTAAGAAGAAGCGAGTGGTAGAGATGATCGCTCACATTTTGCGATGAGGAAGTGGGTTATAAAAATCGCAAATTATTTGTTTACTTTTGTAGAGAATTAAAATAATTTTTTTAATTTTTTTGAAAATACAAATTAGCCTTGTAAAAAAATTTTTTTCGATTTTAGGGGTTGGGGACCCGCAAAATTTTTCAGAAGCACACTTAAAGTTTTTTCGGAGTGCGTGGCCAACGCCATGCACATTCATTAGAGAAAATTTCCCCCCCCCCCGGTCCGAAATCCGCCACTGCTAATGCTCGTTTGTGTCCTCCGAGTGTATTCCCTCAGAGTTTGCAATTTCCTCCTTCAACTTGTCTCATCGTTGATCGAATGTTTCTTCATTCATTTGGAATTATGTGCTCCCTCGACTTTTGATTTTGCACTGTTTGCATCAAGACTAACTGCTATCTGCATGATCTGATTCTAGCAATTTGATGTTGCTAAAAGTCTCTTATAGGACAAGATTGCAAAATTTAAAGAAATACTCTCGAAGAATGTGAACGTGCAGCAGACTAGGGATACATCGATAAACAGCGAAACTGTGCTGCCATGTGCGTATTTTCACTGCAACTGCAGCGGAGTACGCTGCATGCAGCGGCGTAGATGAAGGAACCCTATCGGCGCTATGGTTACAGCAATGCCCCTTTTTCCAAAATGCCGAGGTTATCTAAAGAGAGCGAGAAATAAAAATCAACCTAAGGAATTTTTCGGTAAAGTTAGCCTTGCCCCTTTTAGAATAAACTATTGAACCTTCTTCCCGGCAAACTTTTTCGAATCGCGAGTGATTTATTGCTTCCATTGATGAAAAAGGAAAAACAGGTGAAGGAAAAGTGAAATCAACCAAGAAAAACCTCTGAAGAATATATAGGTTCCTTCCGCTTGAAAGACGACTCTTGACAAAACAAATGTGTGAAAGTGTGGGGTTAAAGTAAAGAGTGTCCACTATAGATGTATTCCTGTCAAAAATTCAATAAAAATTGCGAGAGTGCAATCAACGCTACTGTAGCAGGTTACCTAATTCACTATTCACAAACACGGGTTTCAAAAAAGCTGTATTTGCATGCATCTAACTGAAGAGAAGTGCAGATGCAAATATGTTTGCTGGATCAGCTAGCTGCATATTTACCCTTATGACGTCTTAACTACTATCAAATATCAATCATCCCGGTTCTGCGGTCAATTTACTGAAACATACTAGAGGACGAAAAAGAATCTGCCACACCTGCATGGCCGTATTCATCAACGAACCCTGAGGGTTAAATTTACCCCCGGGGTTAGTTTAACCCTCAGGGTTCATTGGCCGTATTCATCGACCATGGGGCAGGGTTTGCCACGGAACACAATCCACCTGTATCGATCAACGAACCTGTGGCCCTATTCATCAATGAACCCTATGTTTGATGAATACGGCCAGTGAACCCTGAGGTTGAACTAAAACTGGGGATAAAGGCGTCAGTTAGCGTGAGCTGTGCAAACTCACATCACAGAATGCCTAAGTACGTGCTAAATTCACTTTATTCTATTGTTTCACTGTTATAGTAGTATAATCAACGAATAAGCTTCTAACACTAGTTTAATAACATATCTCTAGCATATTTGTGCAGCATTCAATCTTACAGCATGAGTTTATTTTCATGTGTGCAATTTGCCGTGTAAGTTCTACTTTTGCGCAGTTCCTTTTATACCGGGCTTGTGCTACTCTTTTAGGGGTCAATGCGTGTTATCATGAAGTGGTTCTTCTGTTTTGGCACTTGTCAGAGTAAATGCGCAACTATTTTTCCTCGTCGCATTCATTTGTCACCAAAGCTAGAATTCTTTTTCTCGCGTACTCAGTGTTTCATGTACTTCGAATTTGAACATAAAACGAAGTCGAAACTAAATACTATAACAACAATCTAATACTGAATATTACAATGCTCGTTGATCGTTTTTCATAAAACTATTAGATGCGAGTAAATGTTTGTATGAAGTGTCAGGGTAGAGTTAACCTTGCTCTAAGCTAGGGTTGAATGAACCCTGATGAATTACGTAAGTTTTACCCTCCAGGGTTAGTTTAACCCTCAGGATTCGTTGATGAATACGGGTTAATCGCTTGGGCTAAGGTTTACCCTCAAGGGTAGTTTTAACCCTCAGGGTTAAGCCTACCCTGTGTTTCATGAATACGAGTTAATCGCTTTCCAGGGTTAAACTAACCCTCCGGGGTTAGTTTAGTCGTTCTCAGGGTTCGTTGATGAATACGGCCACAGATCATGATGAAGGATTCAGGTGCGGTCTTTACGCTCCTCGAAAGTTGCAAGAGCATATTACCCTAATTTCACGCGTACAAGGCGCGGGGTGGTCCTAGCTTTCATCGACCAGCCCGAACACGGCAAAGGACTTCGCAACCAAAGGAACCCCATACCGTGCTGCGTTTTACCTGACGAATCGTCCGGCATAATGATCGCTTCTTAAAACACGTTGGGGCGGCTGAGCAGCTCGATGAAAGCTAGGACCACCCCGCGCCTTGTTACGCGTGAAATTAGGGTACTTTCACACACTATGCTGAAAGTAGTATGTTCTTGCAACATCAAAGTGGGCGCTCAGATGTTGCAAGAGCATATGCTTAGCTCAGTCCACTAACAAGGGAAGGAAGGTGGGTCGAAGTGGCCTTTCAGAATGAGGTGAGTATCATCTTGTAGGGCTTCGAACGCTGATTTCAAATCTGCCTTCCTTATCTGCGGCGCGTTTCTGGGCGAGGAGTTATGAGGGTTTTTAGGGGGGGGGGGGCGGAAGTCGATACAAGTACAATAAAGGACACGACGCCGCTGTGTGCTGTCTGGTGTAGTGTTAGTACGGTGGTCTTGCAGGCAGAGGCTCCCAGGTTCGAATCTCCTGTGTGGCTTTCCTTTTGCTTGTCTACAAAAAATTTGTATGAGCACGCGTATCGTCTGTACATCACCCCCTGTTTCTTTTATTAGAATCTCGAGGCAATAACTGCTCTCCTTTGCAAGTGATTGGAAGTGGAGGTAGAAATGTCAAAAGAATCAATTTGTCATGTAATACCCGGGTGAACGTAAGAGGTCACAGTGTTGTTAACATATTCGACAATGTTCAGCTTATTTCTTGTACGCCAGCGACTACCTTGATGCACATCCTGGAGATTTTGAAACGCCTGGACAGTACCGCTTCCATTCCAGTTTGATAGGAGACTGTGACCATACGGATTGTTCAGAAGTAGCCTTCATTCGTTGCTCTCATTTTGAAAAATGCCTATGTTTTGCACATTTTGTCCACTCCTTTCATCAGTGCACATAGACGTAGAGTATTAAAACCTTTTTGAGAGATTTGCAGTTAAAAGAAGGAAGAGGTGATGTACAGACGATACGCGTGCTCATACAAATTTTTTGTAGACCAGCAAAAGAAAAACCACAACAGGAGATTCGAACCTGGGAGCCTCTGCCTGCAAGACCACCATACTAACCACTACACCAGACAGCATACAGCACTACCCTCTCCTTGATTGTACTTGTATCGACTTCCGCCCCCTACAAACCCTCATAACTCCTCGCTCAAAAACGCGCCGCAGATAAGGAAGGCAGATTTGAAATCAGCGTTCGAAGCCCTACAAGATGATACCCACCTCATTCTGAAAGGCCACTTCGACCCACCTTCCTTCCCTTGTAAGTGTCGTTCTAATCCAAAAACTTCTCATCGCATGTGAGTGACTGCATATAGGTCCCCAAATAGAGTCGGCCTGAGAAGCCATGGAAGGCTCCGAAGAGCCTGCTTGCAGACATTGCCCATGCAAAACGTCGACTGTAGTTTCCCGCAGACTGAGCTCATCCTTCCTTTAATTTCGAAAATGAAGCTTAGAGGCGAAAATCTTGCAAACGGGTTTTCCCCCATCCCCTGATTTTGATCTTGACGTAATTTGGAGGTCCCGCCAAGAGACACAGAGTCGCACTCTTTGGTCTCGTGAAATTGTGCACATTGCAGCTTGCAGTTTGAAGTTGACAGGGAGCGGGCATAAAAGGCCCATTTGCGAAGGGGCGGTGTAGCGTGCGCAACATTACAATTTTTTTGAGCAGTGTTGGGATACAGCCTTTGAAATCTAAGCAAAGATCAGGTTAAGTGGATTCAGTGAACCAAACTGATCGCACGTAGAAACTGATTATGGAAGCCTAACTAAGACAATCCACGGAGCTTCCTCAAGAGAATTTGAATCGATTAGTCGCGGGACTACGTGGAGCGTTGCCAGGCTCCGGATAGCACGGCTAATCGCCAAACAAAAGCGACTTCTCGCCTACTCTGATAAGCAAGCGTAGCCAAGGGACGGACTCATGTCTCCATCAGAAGCTTACTTACTTATTTTCCGGTGAGGGAGAGGCGGACTCGGAGTTGTCTCTCCCGCATTTCTAACAAATAAGCTCGAATGGCTCCTCGCGGAGATTTTGAGCATAACGAGCTATCTCCTGCGAGTAATACAAACGTTAAACACAGATATATATTTAAAAGCTCTTTATCTTGTAAGAGCCACTGGTATGGCAACGCCAGTGGGGACAAAGTTTGATGGGCGATTTAGGCTGTCGAAAACGAGACGAACAATGATGACGATCTGTAATTACAACATTACAACATACGGGCACTAACATCTGACTTATCCATCAAAGATCTCATGATGCACGCAAGGAGGATCAAGTACGACGTCGACCGACTGACCGAGACAAGAAGAGACCAACCGCTGAACGCCACGTTCGCTACTAGAGAACTGTCCTTAGGATGCGAGAGCATGGAGTCGGTGTAGGCATGTCAATACTAGTCTGGCCGTGAACATCGAGTCATTCGAGCGACTCTTAAATCGAATCGGAAGTTGAAGAATATCATTCTAACTCAGTACATCAAGATAATTCGTGAGCTGTACAACGATTTCACAACCAACTCGCACCATTCGACATCACCACAGACGTGCAAGGAGAGTGCGACAAAGCGGTACATATCGCCGAAACTTTCCAGCAGTTCCCCGAAAATGTTATGCGTACACTAGAATGAGACGTCAAGCGAGTGAAAGTCGACGAAAGGCAGACACTCCACCTTCGCTGATGATAAAGTTCTGATTACACCGAATATCACGCAAGCGAACAAAACCTGGCCCAGTTTGGACGCGTGTGGAAGATCGGTCTGAGGCTAACCTAACGAAGAGATGTTCATGAGAAACAGATGGCTCTTGATGCACCCTTCATGCTGAATGGAATGACTATTACCGGATGTTCTAGTTACGCCTACCTAAATCGGGAAGTCAACATGATGAATGATTTCAGCGTGGGGAGCATACAAGGCAATTGACGATGTAGTGAAAACGAAGAACACTCAGCTCCGCACCCATCTCTTCTACACAACGGTTCTTCCAGCTTTGATGTAGCCTGGGAAACGTGACCATGAGGAAGCAGGATGAAAAACATGCGGTGAGCTTCATCGCGCACAGTTAAGAGAGGGATGTCAGGAATGTCCGACTCCAGCAAATGGTAAAAGGAATACGAAATTCCACTCTACGTCAACGATCGAAGACCAGCAATGCTACCAGACATGCCAAAAAGAACAAAATCAAATGAACCGGACATATGATGTCTTTTAATGACACTCGGTGGACCGGAGCTAACGGATTGGACACTGCTGGACGTCAAACACGAAACAGAAAGACTGCCGACGCGATGGTTGGACATGTTCAAGAAGTTCTTTGATGAAGTCATTCAAAGCGTTCCTCGTGTTCTTATTGCGATAAGAAGACACTGGTTAACCGCCCGCAAGGGCAAACGGAGACGACTGGATCACGCCCGTGTCAAGCGACGACCAACGGAAATACAGTATACTTATTGTTGAGGAAATTCGAAATTTTTTTCGAATATTCGAATTGAATATATTCGGAAATTGAAAACTTTGAAGATTTGACTTTCGAATTGTATTCGAAAATGAGATTTTGCAAATTTTCGACTTTTGAAATATATACGAAATCTCAGTACAAATACTCGACTTTTAGACTCATTCGCAGAATGATTTATTCGAATAGTCGAATAAATCATTCGAGGTCCAAAGTATATACAGGTGATAAAGTTGGACTGAGATACTGCCCAAGCGGCAGTGCAGATGGTACACTCACGCTCACGCCCGCTCGCAATAGCCTGCAAGTAATGCATATCGTCCCCCAGTACGTGATTTTGATTCGGGGACGATTCCACAGCCGCAAGTGCAACATATGCGCGCAGCTTAGGCAGCGTCTTACGATTAGTTAGGCCACCCGGGATATAATTCCACCTATCCTCAAAAGGTAAAGTAGAACGTAATTGCACACCTCAAATGATGCTTGGGATAGTGTAAGTCCATGACTACACGATTCGATTTTCAGATTACAATCCATGATTATACGACTCGATTTTCAGATTAAAATTTATGGTCTCTCTCTCAGGAGACGATGATAGCACACGACTATGACAAACATCTCAATGATCATAGAAGATTGTCATGTTGTAGCCATGTTCGTCAACGAACCCGGTTAATTCGCGAGACCGGGTTTTTCACCAATGCATCCAGTGGGTAGACTGAACTCACGGACTAGTATTTAAAGGCAGCGTCCGGGCAAAATGTCGAACAAAATTTTTTTTCGCTTAGGGACCCGTCATACTTCGCCGAAAAAAGCCCAAAGCGCCCAAAAGCCCAAAAGCGCCCAAAAAAGCCCAAAAGCGCCCAAAAAGCCCGAAAGAGCCAGAAAGAGCCGGAATGTAGAAACGAACTTTTGATAGAATTCTGACATTATTTTGTCGTGCGGACGACAGAAAATGACAAAAAGCTCGATTGCGAAGTCAACACACATGCCTTAGCGCCAAAACGTGCGAGAAGTGTTCCGGCCTTTTTTGGGCTTTTGGGCTTTTTTGGGCTTTTTGGGCTTTTTTGGGCTTTTTCGGGCTTCTTTGGGGTTTTTTCGGCGAAGTATGACGGGTCCTTACCTGGCCTTATTCTTCCCGTTGATTAAATGCAGCTTGCAGAGAACGAAGATGTCAAAAAAGGGCTTTTCCAGAAGCAGTTGGTTTTGAATAATGACGCTTGCCGCCGAGGTTAAAGGCAGTGTCCGGGCAAAATGGGGGTTCTGAGATTTCTCTGCCATGTGAAAGTAGCCCCCCTGAGACACAACATCGCGCAACTGCGAGCATAAAACGTTCGACCTAAAGCAAGAAAAACGATTGCAAATCGGGGAAACTTACGCCTTGGGGCGGGGTCCTCCGAGCTGTTTGAATTCCTGCCAGACGGCAGAGTACGTATGCCGCCACAGTTAAAAACCGTGCGCTCTTTGCAAACTCTGCGTCTTAGCCTGGCGGGGATCCCCAAATTTCGAAATGTGAGGACTTGGAAAATGCATGTTCTCGCCGTTTTCGCGCCTTCTGCTGTGGATTTTCGGATTCAGCGTTGCGGATAACCCCAGATAAGTTGATTTTTTAGAAGTCAAGTTTCTGCCCGGACACTGCCTTTAAGATGCAGAATCGCGTGCTCGACATACGTTCCCTGGCTATCTTGAAGGGGCGGGCACGTCGCCGGGGCGCTCCTGTCGCCACTTCCGAAGCGGTTTTCTCGCTTCAGAAGCAAAGTGGTGCAATGCCACTTGGGCAAAAGCTCCACCAGGGCGAGAACCCCTGTACGCTACAGTTTCGTTCTTGCCCGGACTCTGCCTTTAAAGGCAGTGGCTCGGCAAATCTCAACCTAGTCAAATTTGCGCTTACCTGGGGTTTTTCAATACGCTGATCCCGAAAATCCACTTTTAAAAGCTTGAAAACGGCAAGAATGAGCGTTTTTTAACGCCCTCCCTTTGATACTGGACGAGTGGAGCAAGGCCGATGACGCTAAATCGTGGCAGGACCCAATGGTTATAGCGTAGCGGCGGGCAGCCTCCAATGGTGAGAAGGGAATTGCCAACTCGTCCAGATGCGTGTAAGATTGGCCTGCGCGTTAAGTTCGAGAGCGATTTTCTCGGCAAGGAAAGCATGCTGTGCAGGATTGCACTGTTTTCATAGTTGGGCGATAAGGAACCTGTTGAAATCCCGAGTTGGACGCCTGTAACCTCTTTGCTCTAAGTAATAGTTACTATACAGCCGTCAACAGTGAAAAATGGGAGAAACGAAATTTGGTTGGCTTCTATTTCCATAGTTTGAAGATCTCAAGAAACAGGATTTCTGAGATGGGCAAAGAAAGAGAAGTGCTTTGCATTGAGTGCCAAAAGGGTTTCCAATTCAATTACGGAACAAAGTCAATCATGTTCGAAAATGACCATTTCACTCAGGTGACCCAATATTTGGAAACTTCATAATTCGCTCAAACTTCGTCCACAGTGGTCATTTGACATGTTAATTATGGATATATTATTTGCTATGCTTGGTAGGGCCTCCTTGTCATGCTGTGGTAGGTATACAACGACAAGTCAATACATTACTTGGCTTGTATTTTGCATAGTGGAGTTATCAGACAAACTGATTACAAAAAATGTTATCGCTGTTATCACTATCACTCCGAAGCCCTTCCTTTTTTAACTCCTCAGTATGATCCACAGGTGCGACGTGCCACACTCTACGTCTGATCCTGCCTATGACAGCGTCTCAACGGCCCTGTCCCGCCACGATTTCCTGCTTCGGTAAATCCGAGGATATGTTTGAAGCGATATTTTGCACTCGCAACCGGGCTACGCTGCATGGGCAGCCCGCTTCAGTGAACTGTTGAGAATGACTGCTTTCACAGCCCGGGCACTGCCTTCAAAGGCAGCGTTCCGGCAAATTTAAGGGCACCGGGATTTCACAGTGTTGCAAAGGTAGATCCCCAACCAATCTATCAGTGAAGTCTGGAGCGAAAAAAAGCGAGCCTGGAAAGCCCAAAATCCACTCCGAAAGTCTTCCGAACTCCGCCCACTCGTTCTGCACCCACCCACTTACATGTGTTTTGGAGCGAACGCGGACATGGAGAGCTTCGAGAAATGCTCTTTTTGCCATTTCCAAACGCTGAAAAACCCAAATATGGCTGCAGCATGGCGATAATACTCCGATGAGGTGAACAACCGGAGAACGAAGTTTTGTCGGGACACTGCCTCCAAGCACGAAAGAAAACCACTTATACTTTGCAACAGTTCTTCAAACATCGAAGTTGGCAGCAAAACTGTTGCGGGTACTAAAGACTCTTCGGCGTTTGGCCCGTATAAGGAGAATAGAAGTACACAAGTGTGGTGGTTCAGATGTATTGATGAAACGATAGAACGAGTAGCGAGAGCGTGTATTCGATGCTTGATCAGAAGAAAGAGTGAGAGGGGGGGGGTGCATGTCTTCGGCCACGCCTGTCCAAGCGTGTCCTGGGGCCGCGGCGGGGAGGGGTATCATCGGCACGATATAGGAGTTCTTGGTTTCGGCACGCAGTGATGGCGCGCGCCATCGCCCGCGCAACAGGTTAAGTATTACGCGGAGCCATGGGTAGATGAGTATATGTCAGCTAAAGGAGCAGTCCTCTTGGTCATTTGTATTGCGTACGCACCCTTGCGTTCCTGTCAGAAATCCGCGCGGGACCCTTCCAGCGACATATGGTCCTCCCCCCGCGTCCGATTGATGTATGCCGCGGAAGTGGGGGACATTAGGTCGCCGAAAAAGGGCGGTCCCCGCGGTTTTGTAACAAACACGCACCCTTGTACATGCGCGGACATGCGTTCCTGCAGTGAATCCGCGCGGGACTCTTCCAAATTCGGCGACCTAATGTCCTCCACCCATGCCGCGGCGATAAGCGGCAACTTCAAAATCAAACAAAAAGGGAAGCAATTGATGTTTTTGACACAAAGATGACATATCTTCGCAAAGGCAAGAAATGTGAATTTAGTTAGTCATTCGCAGTAAAGTTTATCTATCTAAATTACTTCACTGCGAATTACAGGCTTCAGTTTCGATAACGTCCATAGTCAAGTGAACTAGGAGCAACACAAACCATAAACGCGCATTTTCAATGAATAATGTAATCTAGTTGTCAAACTCAAGTCAAGATGCACTATAAATGTTTTGCCATTTTGAGAAGGGTCTTGTAATTTTGGCTGTTTTGCAAGAAACAGCCAGATGAGATATACACGATGAAAAAAGGAATAGGTAGTGAGAAGATAATAATTGTTCAACAACATTATCCGTGAGTAATCAGACTTTGAAGTGGTTTCCAAATGTCCTACCCAAAAAATGGAGAAAATATGTATGCAAGAAGTACTGTGCAGAGATATATACGGAAAAAACCGATAACATACCATAAATAGCACCGAAAAAGCATAAAAGCATATAGAAAGCGTGGTAGAACACCATTTAAACATCGGATTTTCATACAAGTGCAGAGTTTGGACGCGGAACGCCCTAGACATAATCGAAATGCAAACGGGGCATGCACGTTGTGCATCAGATGTGGAAAGGACAAGAGGGGGCCCGTCGCATGCGGCACCGCGTGCGGCGCGCTGCAAGCTGTCGCAAAATTCCCGGCCGCGGGAATGCTCGGCAATAGTTTTCATCCTTTTTCGTAGGACACAACAATTTTGTTTGCGTTCAAAAATACAGCGTTTCTTTTACAGAGAGCAGGCAATGACTGTGCAAAGTGCTGAACAACCCCGAATTTTTCGTCGGAACGATCCGGGCACCAAACGGGACGTAAGTGGTTTGCCGTTCATTTCTTTTTTCGTTTTAATTTATACCGATATAATCTCGCATTGCACACATGTGACGATTCTGCCATGGACAGATTGTTTTGTTAGGTTATCAAAAGATTCGCACAAAAGATTTTTCATCATCTCTGCGAGAAAATCAGTATGCTGACATCTCATACCAGTGCACTTCAATAATGCACCATTGTAATATTTATAAATAACTGTGAATGGCGCGGCAAATGGATTTGAATAGACTTGAATTTGCGCAGTAAACTACAGTATAGTTTCCTCCTCTAAAAGCATTGTCCGGGCAAAGTCGATTTTAAGATTTTGTACTTACCCGGGCTTGCTATGCTGAATCCGAAAACCCACACTGGAGAGCACGACTAAAGGAATCTGACGCAGGAGGGATATCAGCGGGGCGGAGTCTTTCCCACGGTGAATCCACGCTCCCAGCCTCCACAGCAATCTTCTCAATTCCGCTAGCCGCCCTGACATCATCACTGGCCAAGTGAACGTTTGACATGAAATCGAAACCGGCAAGATCGTTCCTGAAGGTGGGAGCGTAAATCCGCAATGGGGCCCGCCCACCTGATGATTTTCATCACCCTTAGAGCCCTTCTCCGTCGTTTTTGCGCTCTCCAGTTGGATTTTCGGATTCAGCATAGCGAATGGCTCGGGCAAGCATAAAATCTCATCGATTTTTGCCCGAACACTGCCTTTAATATCAAAGAGCATATGGTTTTCGCTCACAATTTGGAAACGTTAGCTATCTTCTGCGTCTATCGTATCTTCACATAGCTCCAAGATTTTTGACTTAGACACCCGTCGGACTTCACTCAAAAGTGCTCAAATTTCTTCACTCTCTTCATATTTCTCTTGTCTTTCCTCACACGTTTTGCGCTAGGCTAAAGGCGCGCGCCGTACTTGATCAGTTGATCCGCTTTATTCCCTTGGGTGTTGGTCAAATCAGTGAATGCCCACTTGATCCTCTTGATCCATTTGCTGTTGGTCAGTTCGCTAATTTGATTAAAGGCAGCGTCCAGGCAGATTCTCAACTTCTATATTTTTATGTTATCCAGGCCTTTCCATGGCGCTAATTCCGAATATGGAACTCAAAAAGCGTGAATTTCTCAGAAAACCACCTTTTGGGGCTATTTTGGGAAGACCCGGACGAGTGCTTCTGATGTTATCCTTGTCGAAAGCAAGTATTAACGGGTAAACGCTGTAAGTTCGACTGTGTTGGTCATGTGGAAACACGTCAAGGCTGAGGAGATTTCGTTCATAAGGGGTTGGCCGTCCGAGGGAAGTGGGCGTGGTCGTCGAGCTCGGATCTGTCTGGACGCTGCCTTTAATAGCGAAGTGGATGAAGCAAGCAATCAAGTGGATCAAGTATGGCGCATACCAAAAGCACCAGTACGCTAGCGCGGAAGGTGTGTGAGGAGTTATGAGATTTGAAGAGATTTCGAAGGAATTCGGGCGCTTTTGAGCGAAATGTGAAGGGTGCTATGATTTCTTTCAAAATAAATATAGCTGGAAAAACGAGTTTTCGGCTGCACACATCTAGGCTGTTTACAGTATGTCCCTGTTGGGTCGAATCCCATATGATGCACACGCATCGTCGTGGCTTGCGTCACGGCGCTGCTATATCCAATGCTGCTTACGCGGAGCGGCAAATGTTAGTTTAGGCATCTTTCAAACCTCCCTGTTATCCGCCAATACCCGTCCGAAGCCCTCCGAACCCGCCGGAACACGACAGAATCTGGCTAAATGAAGAGATATTCTGGAAATTAACACCTCAAAACACTGAATACTGCGCTGTGAGCACATATCAGTCACAAGTAACTCAGCGGCTTATCACTTCTTTTCCCTCATTTGGCAGGTTTGTTGGTTGCGGCAGACTCGGACGGGTTCAGGTTTGTGGCTACCGGCGGCTACCGGCTCGGTCTGACCGCCTTAGGCTGGGCAAACCTCACGCGATTTGGCAATACTCCAGTTGTTCATAACTCATCATAAGGGGTTTTTATGTTATGAAGATAGGGCATTTTATCAACCCTCAAAAGTTATACATACATGCTGTGCATTTGGGGTCTGCCATTGAATTTGAAGACCTCTGGCAATTTGCCACATCTTGTGGCGACTGAAAGCGCGTGATGTGTACAGGGCTTTTCAACCTGAGAGTCGCAAGTTTCGCTTGCGCGGCTCCTCCAACGCGGCCGCCTCGCTCAGGCCGCGCGCGGCGTTTGCTGCGCATCGCCCGGATTTCGCCAAGCTTCAGTCGACGCGCAGCCAGCGCCACGAACGCTGCGCGGGCCTAAGCGTGGCGGCCTAGCGGGGCGGGTGGGAATCTCAGGTTGTAAAGCCCTGTAAATGCCTACGGCCTTAGCGGTAATTTGCTAGCGTTGTTTCCATGTCGTCTGTACAGGGCTTATAAATTGCATGTGTTATGCACCAGCATCTCCACTCCCACGCTGAACTCTGCGTATCTTCCGCCAACATGCTCTTCAAAATTTCCCAATCGGTTAAGGCTTCGCCTTTTCCACCTCGCCCTGGGAAAGTGATCAGAGAGCATGTTCGCGAAAAGGATGCAGAGTCTAGGCGAAGCGGCCGTGCGGGAGCGAAGATGCTGGTGCACTCGAAGTTGACTGAAGTTTATAAGCGCTGTATCTTGCTCACGCGATTGCAGTGGGCAAGGCGCTTCCAAGCGGCGCGGTTTGGACAGCGAGAAAACACTGTTGGAGATGGTGCGACCATGTACAAATGCACTGTGCTAAGAACGTGTCCAAGATGCGAGACAGCAGAAAGCGGTGCACACAGCACCACCACTTTTAAGCTTTATAGGACTGGTGCAAATGGCCACCAATGGCGTTCGATGACATGGATTCCACATTGAATGTGCAGCAGTACATACAGCAGACTATTCAGCAAAATCCCGCTGACATTGGTGAATCACTGTGAATAGACTATTCCGATTAACTTAACTGTTGTAGACCTCATTCTCACGCCGCCTCCCGATCTTGATGACGGCGTTTGGAAGTATGAACATCTACGCCAGTTTTGTCTCCAGCTCAATGGTTTGGCTTTCATGCTGCAAGTAAGCTACTGAACATCAATATTGAGAAAGGTGCATAGAGCTTGATAATGCCTGCTGGTGCAGGGGTAAGGTTTCTTCTTTGATACGAAATGAGCAGAATGAAATGATTGTTTATTGTCTTGTAGTATGTATCTCTCGTATGCCGGCTAGGTCAGTAGGGTCCATCTCGGTTGGTTGTCGGCGGTATACATTTATAGCAATGAAATCAATCTTAGTAGTCAGGGGAGGCAGACTGCTTAAAATATGCTGATGGGGGCTCGCCCGGAGAAATTTGCACGAGATCATGCATTTGTTCTTGTGCAGGAGGAATGCAATCCGGAAACTTGCATACAAATGACTGCGACTGAACAATGGATCTTTCTTTGTGCTGCCCACAAAAACCCCAAAGAGGTGAGCATCTCACAAGTTTTACATCGTCGTGCTTTGCCTGAGTCGCATTCCAATTTGAATTAGCATATCCTGAAATTTAGTGCTCTGCCATCGACTACACGAGGCACACACTCGATGGTGCAGCTTCACTACTTAATAGCAACAAATATTTTCCGAGTAGGATCAATATCAAGGTTCAGTACGCTTTCATTTTGTAAGCACACACCATCTTGTAATGCTTGTAGGAGTCTTCGTTGTCAAAACTAGGATCTGTTTGCCGGCGCGTTTATCGAATCTTCTCTCACGCATATTTCCATCACAGGCAACTATTCGATGAATTCGAGAACAGCACACATCTTTGCAAACGGTAATTCGTTTTTGATTTCGTAATTGAAAGATTTCTTTTCAAGAAGTCACTACGTTTTCAGCTTCACAACTTATGTAACGAAATACAACTTGATGGCACAGGAGCACCTCATCGTTCCAATTCTTTCAAATCAGCAGTCATAATATGAATCTCTTACTTTTATCGCCCTTCACCTAACATGGAGTTCAATCCTGTTTCTTTGTCATTAATACGAGTTTTTTCACTGATTTTCTAGAATTTTGTCAAATGCAGCTTTTTCATCCGGAACTAATATACTTCTTGACCTCCAAATCTGTAAGATTCAATTTGAGAGTGTCGGTCTACAGCTTCCATGTTGATAACGAGTATAAATTGATTGGAGTGACAATGTATGATGTGAAATTGTCTAAGACTTGGGTAGACTTCCTCGTCTCGCGTTAATCTTTTATTTCTCCTTTCTTTTGGAAAAAGGGTTAGTTTAGCTACCTTTTTCTATTTTTGGTTGGTTTTTGAAAGGCTGAATTACGTAGCTATGAAAGCTATACTTACCTGCCAGCATACCTTCGATACATAGAGCCATGTACTCTGGTAACCTTCACTTTGAGCGTCATGATAGAACACAACCTTCACCTGGGGAGAAGTACAGAAGTCATCCGGGGCGAAGCCCCGGAAATTATGATATAACTAATGACATAACCGTATAGGGATGAATTTAAATGAGGCAAATATAGCAGTGACATTCAAAAGAAGCTCAAAAAACCGAAGGATTGCGTTTTTATGGCCTTTTTTGTTGAGAAAAAAGTTTTTATTCAAAAACTCAATCAAAAACTAGGGCAAAATTTCTCAATTAACCTTTCTCTGAACTGCGGTTGAATGTTGGAAGTTCATTAAAGCCGCTAAAGTTCAATAAAAACGAAAAACTGCGCTCAAATCTTGCGCGAAGAGTCGCCATATGAATGCTGGTCTATCTCGTTATGAAGTGATTTTCAAGACCCGCGACGTTGTCAGTGCTCCTGGCCGTCTCATGAGGATCACAACGATATATAATTTTGCAGCGTTTCGTTGAGACCCTGCGAAGATCCACGACCAGAGCCAAATGCCCCGTCGGCTCTGGTCTGTCTCCGCTGCTCGTCTGCGTCTCCGCGCGCTGCGCGCTACCTCGCTACCTCAATGCATTTGGCTCTGGTACCCTTTTCTTCGTTGTTCGGAGCCCAGTTTCGATAATCTATATATCATATTGAAGCTCTTGATCTCTATTTTCACGCTGACAACGTCGGAAGACTCCTTTTTAAGATTTGAGCGAGAAGTCCTCGAAAAACGGCTTTTTCGAAAACCTCTTGTTTTTTCTCTAGTTTAACTTTTTTCATTCGGTTTTTTTGTACATTCGATAGGTCTTGTTTCTGTCTATGATGTAGACAACTCGCCGAGCTTACTTCTTTGCTTATGCCGGTTTTTTTGTGAAAAATACAAAAAAGTGCGTTTTTCTTTACCTTGTTCTCTTTCTGTGCTTTTGCAGCGAATTTTTTCCAGCTTAGACGATACTTGCTTAGAATGATGAGCGGAAGAATCCAGACAACGTCGCAGCGTACGAAACGACTATGCGGGGGTGAAAATTTAAAGGACGCATCAAAAATCAGATTGGCGTCGATGTGCAACACAACTTTGCAGACATGTTTAACATGTTCAATTCAGTTGTTGACAAGTTCTTCTTCTTTCGGTCTCCCAACTATTGCCACAGCTAAACAGCGCTTTTTTTTGACTGGAAAAGAACTTTGTTCCTGTTGCCACCCAATTTTACCTGCAATCGTGGAGACGAAACTCTGCGTAGGAAACCAACAAGTTAAGGTTTCAGATTTGGTGATGTGCTAACCTCTGCTTTATATGAATTTTCTAAGTTTCTAATTTAATTTGTATCTCTAAATTTCGCCTATTTTTCTGAAACAACCTTCACTTTTTATAGGGAGCAAGAACTCAAACAACTATCACTTTCTAGCCCTTGTCTCTTGACTATCGAAGGTATGCCTGTCAGTGGCGTACCCAGGATTTCCGCTGAGGGGGGGGGGACAAAAAATTTTTTCAAATGAAGGTGCGTGGCGCTAGCCACGCACTCCGAAAATTTTTAGGGGTGCTTCTCAGAATTTTTGCGGGTCCCCAACCCCTAAAATTTGGAAAAAGGGGGCGTGCGTCAGCCACGTTCCCAAAAAATTTTTTTACAAGGCTATTTTGAATTTTTAAAAATTTTCAAAAATCATTTTAATTATTTACAAGTATAAACAAGTCATTTGCACATTTTTATAACCCTTATAAGTAACTTTCAAAAATTTCGCGACCCATTCTCGGGGGGGGGGGGGCGAGAATGGATCGCGAAATACGCCACTGTTACCTGGATAACAGGGTGCGGCAAAAGTCTGGGAGCCTAACTTTGCAGTACTGCAATTACAAAGATACTGATGGTTTTGATTTTAATTTTATGCCACATGATGCTGCGGCCATCCTCTATAGAATACACTGTATTTGGCTGGAAATGGCTGCCATATGTTTTTGTAAGAATGGAAATTACCAAATTAGTACTTTTGCAAAGCGAAAAAACCAGAATTTTTGGTATTTACAACTTTTGCTGTAACTAGAGATACTGTTAATATTTTACAAAACTTCGCTGCACTCAACATAGAAGAGGCTTTGCGCTATTGTATTTTAGTGTTGCTTTTGCCAGGAGCTGTTCTTGCATGAACGGAAAATAAAAGTTGGCGAATGTTACCTACGTGCCAGTGGAAATCCGTCTTCAGAACAAATTTAAAAGCTATAGAATGCTCAACAGGCACTGAAACCAAGGCTGTATTTATTGCATACGTCTTCTAAATTAGAATATATTGAAATTCGGCCATGGGAACACTTTTTGTACTTTTTAAACGATATTTTTAAGTTTTTATTCGCGCAATTGTAGCCAAAATTCCGGTATGCGACGTATACGTGCTTCTAATTGAAAATCCGATATTTTTATCCCCAAGCAATGCAAAAAATTCTTTTGGAAGTATGTTGTAGACAAAAGTTTGCTCTATCACGCTGCGCATTTGCCAAGGTTTGGCCAAAAGAGGCAGTTTTGCAAGTCAAGAACTGGGCAGTATCTGCAATGGTTCGAATTATGTGTGCGCCAAATTTTCCGTTTCTAGGTACTTCCCTTCTCGTTTTGTACGAAAAAGTACTAGGCTCCCAGACTTTTGCCGCACCCTGTATATAGGCTGCTGCATGACGAAGGCGGAGGGACTGTAGATCCGCCCTTAGCTGGGGATCCCTCGACTGGAGCATGGATCTTGTCTGGAGCGCACACATACTCCTCGTCTTTTTCTGGAATCTTGGCAAGCAGATCTTGCTACAAACTCTCAAGAACTTTCATTTGCACTCCCTTGCCCCTCTCAAGGTGCAGTTTTGGATACAAACTCTAAAAACACAGTTTCCTTTAACTTAACGGGTATTAGCAACTGCGGCAACTTTACACTTCGCTTAATTTGTCTTGGAATCAAAGCCATCTAAACGCTGAGCTGGCTATTCTTTAGAATAACTTAACCGAACGGTCTTGTTCGGCTGAAAGGCGTGAAGATCGTTGAGATGTATCATTCATTCTCTGACTAGGAGATGCGGGAACGCTTTGCGTACATTTCATTGAAAGTTCATGGATAAGCTTCAACTCGTTTTGATCGATTCACTATCAGAATTCGTGGAAGAACATGTTTGAGCTCGTTAATCCACGCTGGCTTGAACACGTTCTTTCACGGATTTCTAATGGTAATTAACCAAAACGAGTTGAAAACTCATTCATGAACTTGTTGATGAAATGTACGCGAAGCGTGTTCGCGTCTCTTAGTTAGAGAATAAGTGATACCTAGCCTTAGTAGTCTTGAATAAAATTATGCCCGAGTTAGCGCTGGGATCACCGGCACAGCACTGCAAAACTTGCTGGAAGTAACCCGACATTTTGTGATACGAGTTTTTCCAGTACACATGAGATCTGACCAGTCCATTTTCAGCAATCGGTTGTGAAAACGTTACAAATTTGCTCAAAACTTTGACAAGGGGTTTCTTTAATATGTCAACATGGAATACCCTGTTTTTTCTGCGTTTTAGTATCTTCTCACAGAGTTACATGGGTGTACGGGCAATCAAAATCGAAATCTGCCTGCAGTCTTGGGCATGAGGGGGTTTCTGACGGGCTAATCACATAGACCGCGTCGATTTCGCATGATAGGTCTTTTGATACTTTGCCAGTGTGCTGGCCCCAAATGAGAATCTCCGATTTCGCTGAAATCTGGTGTAGGAAGGAGATTATCTAGCACGCTGCTCACGAATAAGATATTCGTCATTACGCTAGCACCTTATTGTGGGTTATGGTGGGTATACGCATAAGGACGAAATCTCGGATTTCGCTGAAGCTTCATCCAAAAGGGTCATTTGACACGCTGATCACAAAAATCATGCACTTTTTGCACAGCGAGCCTGGTGGAGTTGCAATAGGTGCGGTGAGGGGCAATTACGAACTTGGCTGAAATTCGGTCTATGGTTACGATAAAGCTACATAGAGACCCTTTTTTGGATTTTAGACCAGTTTAGATCTCAAAAATCCATAAGGCCTTATTATGCGAGATGAGTGCAGTAGTGATTAGAAGGTCAGACAACCTCTCTCCACACCATTCGACCGGTTGCCGCATATCCTACCATAATCACTGCTAGAAGGTCGTTCATCAAAATCAAAAGCGAAAAAGTAACGATATTAGTGTTCAGCATGTCGACTAATCGCTCTCACCCAGACCTGGGATTCGGCTCCCATGCCGCATCCTCACCATAACTCCACAATAAGGCGTTACCATCTTATATATAAAGCTGAATGTCTGTTTGTCTGTCTGTCTGTCTGTATGTACATATGTCTGTGTGTACGTATGTTCCGAATAGAAAATTCCATTTCTGAACCGATCCGGACCAAACTTGGCACACATACACTTCGGGCCCCGGCGGGTGTCATAGGCTACTTTCCGTATCGATCGATATCGATTTTATCGATTTTTATCGATTTTTTGCAGAGTTCACCTACGGGGCTGGGAATTGGCACAGGGGGGTAATCGAGCATGCTGATTACGAATACAATATTAGTTTTTGAAATCGTGCATTACTTTTATCGATTTTATCGTTTTTGCAAAGTTTGAGCTACGGGGCTGGGATTTGGCACAGGGGGGTAATCGAGCATGCTGATTACGAATACAATATTAGTTTTTGGAATTGTGCATTACTTTTATCGATTTTATCGATATTTGCAAAGTTTGAGCTACGGGGCTGGGATTTGGCACAGTGGGGTAATCGAGCATGCTGATTACGAATACAATATTAGTTTTTGAAATCGTGCATTACTTTTATCGATTTTATCGTTTTTGCAAAGTTTGAGCTACGGGGCTGGGATTTGGCACAGTGGGGTAATCGGGCATGCTGATTACGAATACAATATTAGTTTTTGAAATCGTGCATTACTTTTATCGATTTTTATCGATTTTTTTGCAGAGTTCACTTACGGGGCTGGGAGTTGGCACAGGGGGGTAATCGAGCATGGAAATTCCGAATACAATATTAGTTTTCAAGATCGTCCACTACTTTTATCGATTTTATCGATTTTTTGCAAAGTTTGAGCGGCGGGGCTGGGAGTTGGCACCGGAGGGGGGGGGGGTAATCGAGCATGGTGATTACTAAAACAGCGGGAATATTGATTTGGCATAGGCGTGGGCACAGAGAAAGGTTCGTACAGGAATAGGGATAGTGTTCTTTGACATGTTTTGACAGGGCCGGGCGGAGCCGGGTAAGGCCCTGGGCAGAGCTCACGCGACGAAGTCGCGCGATCTCCAGTCGCGTCGACTTGCACGCCGCCAGCGACTGGGACGCGACGATTGAGTCGCTCAGTCGCCGGAGGCGTGCATACCTCTGACGCGATTTCATGCAATTGCACAACACTTCACACATTGCACGCACTGTGAAAGCGTCATTTTGCTACTGTCTCTATGAGAACTTCACATTAGATTTTCAGCGATCATTCTGACACTTCACCAAACGTTGTTGTCCCCATGTTTGTTGAATGAATTGTATCGGTTGCTTGCTTTGCTCATGAAAGCTGCTAGCAGTCGGCTGCACAAACCGACCTTTACTGTTCTCGTTCATGTTGGTCTTCGGGACCGGCATACTATTTCTGTGATTTTCGCAACTCCTAATATTCTTGTGATTCCTACGGGCCCCGAAACAATGTATATTGCGAAATAACAATGGTATCGAAATTCGCAAACCGCACCGTGGTGCGGCATAAGTCGAGGAATCACAGGAATTGTAGAAATGCGGGAATCACAGGAATCACCTCCTGGAATAGTATGACCGGTCCCTTCGTCAACATTTCTTCTATGTCTTTCTACATCTTCTTTTTGGCTTCTTTTTGGCAGTCTAGGGCACATGAGATATAGAAAAATCGAGATAGAAGATAGGAAAAAATGCAAAATGAAGACTAACTGACTCATCAAACAATGCAAAGATAGGCATAATCTAGCATTTGCAACAGTTCATGCGAAAACACTCATAACCCGCAAAACAACAGCAACATACACAATAATATCAAAAATCCAGTTCAGGATCGGCGCGACGGTCGCGCCGTCGCTCGCCGCAAACGCGCGACGCGATGTCGCGCCGATTCGGCAAAATCGCGACGACATCGCGTGGCGAGCTATGAACGCCGAAAAGTGTGGCGCGATCCGTCGCGCCGCGCAGCCATCACAAACGCGTCGGGACCCACACAGTAAACAGCGTGGCGTGGAACACTTGTCCAAAGTGATGGGGCGCGACGCGACGAAATCGCATGAGCTCTGCCCAGGGCCTAAGCCAGCTAGTGACGAATGAACTTTCCATTCGTGATCTGCATTCATGTCAGATATACCCCCGGGGCAAAGTTACAGCGACGCTATCTTGAACAATATACATGGAATTGTGCTAGTATGTCACATGACCCCTTGTGCAAAGTTCCAGCGAGATCTGAAACCTTGACCCACACCGCATTTCTACCTTGAATCCTAAAATAGGTCACACCATGCGAAAATATAATTTTTTAATCAGCAGGTCAAATCTTATATATAAAGCTGAATGTCTGTCTGTCTGTACGTCTGTATGTCTGTCTGTACGTATAGTAGGCGTCATCCGTCTAGTCACCTCGGTGCGATGTGTGTTACTGCACACAATTTTGAAATTCCGGATGAGGTGCTGTACTCCCGCCGTGCCGTACTTGCACCAAGTGCGCATACGGTTAAAATTCGACGCCAAACTGCCCGATTTTCTTATTTTGATGTTTTTTTTTGTTTCTAGCTGCACGAACGATCTAGTGTTTAATGATTTGTTACCTTTACGCTCGTGCATTGCCGTTTTAGATCAAATATCTCAAAATTTACCACTTCTGTTTTCAGGTAGGGTAGGAGATAAGCAATCTTGCAAGATTTTGAGGTAAGTCTGCTATCTTCACTACCGTCGTATGTAGAAAAAGTAGAATATCTCTTAGGCACACGAGTTTTCGCTTAAAGCAATCCCAATATAGCTTAGAAGAAGCTTTGCAAGAGGAACTCTTTACAAAACGGATTCAGTACGAAGGAAGTTCAAACTCGTATTGTCTAAGAGATGCTTTATTCTTTCTACATACCACAATACCGAAAAACACACTTACTCACAATCCTGCAAGATTGCCTCCCTTACCTGAAAGCAGAAGTGATAAATTTTTTAGATATCCGATCTAAAACGGCAATGCATGAATATAAAGGTAACAAATCATTGAGAACTAGACCATGCGTGCAGAAAAAGTGCAGAAAAAACGAAAAAAAACATCAAAATAAGAAAATCGGGCAGCTTGGCGTCAAATTTTAGCCGTATGCGCACTTGGTGTAAGTACGGTACGGCAGGAGCCCAGCACCTCATCCGGAATTTCAAAATTGTGTGCAATAACACACATCGCACCGAGGTGACTAGACGGATGACGTCTACTATATGTGCGGAATAGAAATTTTTATTTCTGAACCGATTTGGACCAAACTTGGCACACATATACTTCGGGGCAGGGAGCGTGTCATAGGCTACTTTTCGTTATCGATCGATATCGATTTTATCGATTTTTTGCAAAATTTGAGCTACAGGGCTGGGAGTTGGCACAGGGGGGGCAATCGAGCATGCTGATTACAAATATTATTGACAGGCCCGGGCGGAGCCGGGTTTGCCAACTATAAATCCTAAAAGAGAACTTTCAGTAAAATTCAATAATGAATTTTTGTTTGAACTAGGTGGACTGTGTCTCCACTTTGTCATAGCCTACAACTTCTGGAGCATACCTAATGGAGTGCTCAGCACAAAACCATCACTCATGATAGTGAAGGAGCGCAAATGAAAGTCTCAGAGAACTCAAAACAAATTCTGCTTCTCAAGATGCTCGAAAAAAACGAGCGGTAAGAAATGGCGCCCCAAACAAGATCCGTGCTCCAGTCGAGGGATCCCCAGCAAAGGGCGGATCTACAGTCCCTCACGAAGGCGCAATATCTTTGGGCGTGAACGCGGCTCTATTAGCCGCAGAGCGCAGGAGGTGCGGGATTTGCAGTCTTTTTACCCGGAGTAGGCGAAACATCTAAGTAGTGCAGCGGGTCCGCACCGCCACTGGCTCAGCGAGACGGATTGAAAGGAAGAGACGCGGATTGCAAAGTGGCGCGAATTGCTGCGAAGCGGACTCCCGCCAGTCCAATTTCCGCCTAAACTGAGTTGAAACTTACTATACAAGGTGAGGATACGCGCTCGCCGCGTTCGCGCCCGCTCCATAATACCGCTATTGCGCCTTTGTCATGCAGTAGCCTCTATATCCATAGCCGATTGACTGTGCATGTTTGCAACTAGTGTAATGTTTCTTCATTTGATGCATATATCATCTTTTCTGACAGCAGACCAAAGACAGGGCCCAGTGCAGAATTTTTGGGAGTACACTGAGCTTCGTTGGGCAAAAAGCAAAGAATCAGGGGACACGCGCACGCCAAGTTTGGAACATAGGATTTTATTTACATCAGTATTAAAGGCAGCGTCCAGGCAAGTCTGGACCTACGGAGATTTTACGTGGAAAGTACCTTTGTGGCCCTAACTAAGCCACTGCCCAGCCGGCAGCTCAGGCAGTGCCCTAACGGCTGAGATATTCCCCTCGAAACTGGACCCCGCGACCGTGTTTCGCATGGCTTCGTGGCGCAAAGCGTGGATCCTGGCGCGAAACTGCCATGAATCCATGTGAATAGGTTCGCGGGGGCCAGTCTCGAGAGGAATATCTCAGCCATTAGAGCACTACATGAGCTGCCGCTTGGGCAGTGCCTTAGTTAGGGCCCCAAAAGTACTTTCCATGTAAAAGCCCCATAGGTCCAGATCTGCCTGGACGCTGCCTTTAAGTAAAGTTTTGGAATGTGACGAATTCTCCATGACACCACAGACGGCTGATTCAGTCTACATATATTCTCATGATTTTCAAAATTGTTCGGCTGAAAATCGATTTTAGAATTATCGCCCCCTCCAGATTTGCTGCTACCCTTTTCAGTCTACATATATTCTCATGATTTTCAAAATTGTTCGGCTGAAAATCGATTTTAGAATTATCGCCCCCTCCAGATTTGCTGCTACCCTTCTGGTGTCGCGGACGTGGCACGTGTGACCAACACGTTGGCAGCAACACGTTGGTAACATGCAGCAATATGCTGGCGTGGTCAAAATGTTCTGCCATCGTGATGTGCCATGTTGCAAACATGTTGTTGCCACGTTGCCAACATGTTAGCCAAACGTGGCAGGTCTGAGACGCAGACAAAGGTAGTAGCAGTTGTGGAGGGGACGATAGTTATAGTTCATTTCTAGCATTTGATTTAATTGGCATGGCTTCGGGAAGGCAGGGCTGACCTAATAAGGCTAGGTAGTGGTCAGATAGCACTCGCGCGAGGAACGCAGGTGCGTGCGGGCGCGAGCGGCCTCAATTAGGCCACAAAGCCCCGCCTCGCTGAAGCCAAGCCAGTTGAAGCAAAGTTACTTCCTGCATTTTTACTAAAACACTATTTTTATGCGTGGCTACGTATCAAGCAGGAAGTAACATCTTGACTTTCTCTATCGTAAAAATATCGAAAGTTAAGATGTTACTTCGTTTTATGCTAAAACGATTTAAGGCTGTGCCAGACCATTTGATTATTCTGAACTTATTCTTCTTCTAGTCCAAGTAGCGAATCAACCAAAATGTTCAAGTTTGCGTCAGTACATTAAAACCTTTGTCTCCTAGTTTCAGAATGCATACATAGGGAATTCACAAACATTGGCAACGGCGCGTTTGTCCCGTTCAGGGGTGTAATCTTCTCACGGTCGGCGCGGCTTCGGTCCTCGCGAGCCGCCTTGGGTTTCTCTCTGCGTTCGCCCGCAGAGACTAACACTCTGGGGCAGGGCTTTCCACCTTGCAAAGGGCAGAAGACTATATGTCGCCGAATGTAGGAGGGCCGCGCAGACTTCTTACAAAAACGCACCTCCATGCATGTGAAAACGTGCGTGTCTGTTGCAGATGACCGCGGGGGGTCGCCCCTTTCGGCGACATGTAGTCCTCTACTCCATTTCTGCTCTGCGGCAAAGTAGCATGCCGCCGTATTTGAAGTTGTAGGGTCCTGGCGACCCTGCGCATCTTCCGTGACTGGGATCGTCTACTGCAAATTGTAAGGTTTTCAAAACCAAGTTCTCCCCGTTTTCGCACTTTCTAATGAGATTTTCGGATTCAGCGTTGTGAAATCCCAGGTACAGTAAGTTTCGAACCGCTTTAGGTGGAAATTGGATTGGTTCGTACACGGGCGCTATGATTAGTCATGCGCGGGAATGCCAGTGTTAGCCCTCAAAAGACACATCGAGGGCGTTCAAACCGGGCGATTCCATGTAGTTATAGTCGAATCATTTCGTGTGATCTTGTGTGACATTGCACATACCGTCCACCTTTGGCGTTCCCATCCTGGATTCTTGGAGGAGACAACCTTTCATGCAGGCATTTTCAAAGTGTTTTCAACGTTTTCTTTCATTTACAGGTACTATTCGCCTCAAAGTTGTAAGCGATAGCAATCGGTCAGCCTCCTGCGTTTTGCGGTTGCAGATCAGGATGAGGACGCCAAATATGAACATGTGTGCGGGTGCACACATGATCATATGAAATGATTAGACTGTAACTATAGGTCAATTAAGGGATGATTACTGCTAGATAACAATATGTGATGCTAAGTTACGTGACTCGCAGCGTTCTTCGCCTTCAAAGCTTACCTGTACTATTTTGAGCATGTTTTCAGTGCTAGCTCTCTTGCAGATACTAAATGTTATTTTATGTTGCTTTGCCAACTCAATGTGTGGTGGTTTATGATAGCGAGAGAGTACGAAAAACAATGCTATGACTTGTGGGTTTAACAGGTTCACCTTAAAGTCAGGAAAATACCGCAACTCGTCCCTACCCGAATCGTGGAGGCGATCATACAGAGGCTTCCAATCTGAGTGTCACGGTCGACGCTGTTCAGTTCCTCGCGAGCCCCTTCGCTCGGGTGTCTCAGGCACCCGCCATACTTGATCCTCTTGATTCCCTTAATCCACTTGATCCGCTTCGTGCAAAACGCTGATTTGTTATCTGGCGTCGCGTACAGCGGATTTGTGTAATCATACAAAATTCCTTTTTACCTACGCGGCGCCAAATCAAATTGCTCTGTACGCGCGTTTTGCACGAAGCGGATTCAGCGGATCAAGTGGATCAAGCGTGTTTGGCCATCTGTTACATATTGTGGCCAAACCGTCCTATCCATAAATCACCCTACAGTAAAGCGGGCAGGTCCTGGGGTCAACGGGGTTTTGGGTTGTTTCAGACTGCCGCACTGACTGCAGCAGATTGCAGCAGACTGCAGCAGACTGCAGCAGACTGCAGCTGACTGCAGCTGACTGCAGCAGACTGCAGCTGACTGCAGCTGACCGCACTGACCGCACCGCAGCCTCTTTTCTTAAAACAAAAACAACCGCGATTATCAAAACAGCGTGATTTACGCATAAGAAGATCATAAGTTCCATCAGAATTCTTCTCAATCAAATATTGGCGACAGTTTTCTTTAATATGTTCGTATTTGTTCTAATTCCCCCTATCATCGCATATACCCGTTTTGTAACATTCTAAACCGAGTTGTCTTTTGCTTTTACATATATATTGTTGTTGTTTGTTTAAACCACAACTATTTATCCTCTCCGCCTGCAGGCTTCAGCCTTTGCGTCGTTGCGGTCAGTGCGGTCAGCTGCAATCTGCTGCAGTCTGTTGCAGTCTGCTGCGGTCTGCTGCGGTCAGTGCAGACTGCTACAGTCGGTGCGGCAGTATGAAACAACCCTTTCTGTTATAAGCTTCGCCAGTGTCACAATAAACGTTGAACGCAACGTGTTGTATTAGCTCCTAGAGTTACGGTTGCCCCATAGTGGCACAGTCCTGGTGCATCGGCCGGGAATCGAACCCGGGCCGCCCGCGTGGCAGGCGAGCATTCTACCACTGAACCACCTGTAAAAACCAAAATCATACAGTATAGATTCAAAAGGTTGTCTTTTGGTGAGCCGCGTCACCTAGCATTCTAATTATGGTGCTTATGAACTCGACAAAAATACAGATCTGTCAAAAGAAGTTGCAAAAAATCTGTACGTCGACAACATTATTCTTCTAGCCGAGACTGTAGAAGAAGCAATTTCAAAATGCATACTTACCAAAGAAATGTTTGCAGTTTTTAATTCCGCACTGCAGGGTAATTTGGGGATATGTCGGTTCGGCCACAATACGTAGCAGATGACTTATCCATAAATCACCCTGCAGTGAAGCGGGCGGGTCCGCGGGTCAATGGGGCTTTTTCTGATGTAAGCTTCGCCATTGTCACAATAAACGTTGAACGCGACGTGTTGTGTTAGCTCCTATAGTTACAGTTGCCTTATAGTGGCACAACGCGGATCAAGTGGAGCGGGAGCCTCACGTGGTACAATACCGCATCCGCTAAGGCTTTCGCGACATCGGATGTGGTATTGCACCATCTGAAAGACCCAAAGCGAGGCGGCTCGCGAGTACCTAAGCTACGTCGACCGTGACACTTAGATTGAAAGGCTCTGTACCTGAAGCTTTCTTTACGGCACCATTTCAAAGCAAATGCTACTAGATAATAATGAACGTCGCCTGCGTCATTTGGTAAGTGTGAGCAAGTTTTATTGTGAAGGCCGCGCCATCCCATAGTGACCCTAATCACGGTGTTCCTGCATATTGTCTTACCACCAAAGTGCGAGCTTGCAGGTCGTTGTAATTTGGCATGCGATCAGAGATACTACTAGCGCGAGAAGTGGCCGATATTGTCACTTAGTGAGAACTTACTTGGCTTTAGGCCTAAGGCATACCTCTCGCGATTTCTCGAAATCGCCACATCCTCGCGACTTGGCGATTTGCCAGATGTCTAGAGATTGAGCAAGCGAGGCCCTCAGATGTATGGGTGCGAATTCCGTAAATTGTAACAAACACAGCAAGTCTGGCCCAAGCAAAGTGCGTTTACGACCAGCTATGGAGAGTCGTTACAGTGCCAAATCGCGTGGCGACTGAAATCGCGTGAGGTATACCTTAGGCCTTACGAAAATCCTTTTTCAGGCTTAGCCATCTGAATGTCAACTAAGGAATCAGCCGTTGATGCACTGGTAGCATTGGGCGTTTCGCTAACCCTAAGCACTGGTTTAACTAGTGCCGATGCTATCTTGGGAAACGTGTTGCAATATGGAAAAGTATCACAGATAGCTGGTGAATCTGGCGTTGGCAAAACACAGGTTGGACTACCAACTTTCTATATTCTTCTAAGTATGTAGATTTTTCTCTGTACACAGCACTGGTAGTGATTCAAAGTCTTGCACAGGTAGTTTGAAATGTTTAGAATGCGACCCACAATGTGCGCTTCGGAGGAAGAATTTTACTCAGTGATTTAACTCAGGCACTTATTCCAAACAAGGGGGGAGTGCCTGGCGCTCCTCCTCGGCACTTCCCCATTTGCTTCGTGGAGCGTCCGCAAATCCTTCATCCCTTACGTTCCGCGGAACACAATCAGTGAGTTCGGCGAGCATTGGCACACCGTAATCAGCTCTAACTAGCTCTAAAACCTATTGTAATTCTCGAAACTCACTTAAATTCGCTCTGACACTGAAAATCACTTGAAGTTAGTGTTTCTTTTGAAAGGAGAAACGCTACTAGACTTAGTACTATTTTTTTCAGTTAATATTAACAGAAATTGCAATTTCTAGGGGAAATATAAAGCAATTGAGCAATAAGCACGAGGTAAACACAGTTTTTTTAGCCTTGCATTATTCCCATACGGGGTCTGCCACTCTTGTTAGTCTCCTCCATATTTCACGATCTGATGCTTGACGTTCATCTATTCCAAGCTCTCTTAAGTCTGACTTGACTCTGTCTGTGCATCACAACTTGGGTCTTCCTCGTGGTCTCTGCCAGGGACCTCTGCTGACATCGCTAGTCTTCCTCTCGCCTTCTCTGACATGGCCGTACCATCTAAGCCTCCTTTCTTGCACTTTCTTGGTTATTGGGGCCACTTTCATCGTTGTTCGAATGGTATCATTAGTGACGTGGTCGAGCATCGTGACATCCATCGTCCATCGTATCGTGCGTTTCCTCACCAAGCTTTCGTTCATCCTTACGTGTGCACGGCCAACACTCATTCCATACAGCGCGGTTGGGCGGACGACAGTGCGGTACATCTGGGATTTCAGCTTGAGCGGCATCCGTTTATCGCATAGCACTCCTGTGAGACTTCTCCATTTCAGCCATGCTGCGTTTATACGTGGTTATTTCGTCTTCGAGCGTGCCATCTGCCGCGATGCCATTTCCAAGGTATTTGAAGGACGTGGTCTTCTTGATCTGCGTGCCTGTAATCTGGATCGTCTCTGGCCTTTGAAGTCCCAGCTCCATGTTCTCTGTCTTGGCCATGTTGATCTTTAGACCGCGTAGTTCGAGCTGTTCTTTCCACATTGCTACGTCCGTCTCCAAATCCTTCCTGCTTCTTGCCATCAGGAGCACATCATACGTACATGACGGTCTAAGGAGATGGGTTCACGAAGCTTCTGACTATCGTGTCCATCACTGTGATGAAGAGTAGAGGGGAGAGTACGGATCCTTGGTGTACACCGACATCTATGTAGTAGTCCTCTGTACGTCCTGCTGCCGTTACGTAGCTGGTGGCATCCTTGTATATCATTTTGAAACACCGAACATATTCTTCTGGTACCTCGTGCTTCCGCAGTGCCCACCATATTACGTAGTGCGGTACTCTGTCGATGCCTTCTCAAGATCCAGGAATGCCGCGTGGAGCTCACATTGCTTTTCTCCGCTTCTCTCCATCATCATTCTGACGGTGTGAATGGCATCTGTCGTGCTGCATCCTTTCACGAATCCGCACTGGTTGGAGGCCAGCATCACGATACTTCGAAGTCGCATCTTTTGTATTCTTTCGAAGATCTTCAGCGTGTGGCACATGAGACGGATAGGTGGTAGGTGGAGCAGTCAGCTACGTCCTATTTATTTTTCCATATTGGTACCGTTGTGCTTATGTGCCAATCATCTTCTTGGACTCGATTATCTGATTCAGAAGACGCGTTAGCCACGAAACTCCAGCCTGCCCACACTCCTTCTAGAACTCGCTGGGGATGTCGTCGGAGCCTGTCGCCTTGCCGTTCTTTGTCTTCATTATGGCGGTACGGACTTCATCTTCAGTTATGGCTGATACTGGTCCATTCACAGGTTCAGATGTTATGGTGGACGCATATTCGTTGCTACTCAGATAATCGTGGGGGGCAGGCGATCAGCAGAATTTTGGGGCGTGGCCAAACCTTCAGCGGGCGGTACCTTCTTTACTGTCAAATGTCCTGCTAGCGGGCAGCAACACAGAATTTTCTGCAGGCGCTCGTCAAAATATTTCTTTCAGCGAGCGCTGGCCAAACTTTCAGCAGGCGCTCGGACTCTCTTTAAGCAGTTTCGGGCGTACGTCGAGCAAATGTGACACTCTATGCTGCAGAGGTGTCATCGATGGTTTGATTACTCAAGTTTAAGGTTTCTCTTAGCGGAAAGTACCTGAGGGCTGTGCGGCCGTCCTCCACAAAGGACCGCGCGGCCCTCAAGTACTTTCCGCTAAGAGAAACTTCTCGCGGAAAGTCCGCGAGAATGCGGCCAATGCGCCGCAACTAATCTATAGGAAAACCGCAATAGTTCCCCAAGCATTTGTCTGAAAATTGGTCAACATTCTTCCAAATTTCTGCAAGCGGGCCGCAAGAAATCAGCGAACTATTTTTCCGGTGCCCGCTTGCTCAAAATTTGCATGGCCACCTGCTCCCGGCGATTATCTGAGTAGCTGGAGCCATCTTTGCGAAGTGTTCTCTACATCTTTCATTGATCTCCTGAGGCTTCCTCAGAATTCTTCCGTGCGCGTCCTTGATGTGGTAGAAGTGTTCAACGTCCTCTGCGGCATTTCCTCTTCTTCTAGCGATCCGATAGACTTCTCGTTCACCTTCGCGAGTACGCAGTTTGCCGTACAGTTCTGCTCCATATGCTTCTTTCGCTTCTCTGACTCTCTTCTTGGCTTCACGTTTCGCTTCTAGGTATAGGCGATTCGTAGCACACAAAGACTGCGGACATATCGGCATCTCCGTGATCGAGCGCTCTTTCGTTTCTCTTACCGTCTGCTGTCTCTCCCATGCACAAACTATCTTCGTCGGACGCAACGGCGCCCAGTCTTTGCGTGTCATGAATCGACGTACTTCTGGTATGCATCTTCTGCCCTTGTCTTTTGCCATGGTCTGTACGCCATCTTCTTGCTCTTTATCACTAGCTGCACTTCATCGTTCCACCATCACTTCATGCGCCTAAGTAGATCGTCAGCTATCTGATGGATGTTGTTCTTCAGAATCGTCTACGAATGGTTTGGATCACTACCCAGTTCTGGCAAGGCAGATTCCATTAGCGTTCGTACGGGCGTCGTTCTGAGTTTCCACCACTTGATGCGTACTCCAGTTTCTGTCGTAGCCCTCCTTTTCCTATCAATTGGTATATTGAGATCTAGTATTAGTGGTCGATGCTGTGGCACGCAATCTTCACCTGGGATGGCTTTGCTGTCTTTCACGTACTTCAGCTTGTTGTATCGTACACTCCAGAAGTCTATCTGTGATTTGCGTCCTCCACTGGCGTACGTGACGAGGTGGTTGGTCTTCTTGATGAAGTGTGTGTTTTCCAAGGCTAAGTCATGAGCTGTAGCGAATTCTAGGATACGTTCTCCTTCATCATTACGCGTTCCATACCCGTGATTGCCATGGCACTTCTGTAGACCGCTTCGTTGTTCCCCTACGTGCCCATTGAGATCTGCACCGATGAGAAGCATCTCTTCATGTGGTATCGAGCTGACGCAACGCTTCAGAGACGACTATACGACACCGTTCCTGTTGTTGTTCGTTTTGTACAGAAGTTTGTAACCATCTCCGATATCCCATGCTTTTTCCCCCTTCCATCTGGTCTCCTGAATGCAAGCAACGTTTACTTTGCGTCTTCTGAGAAGATCAGCAAGTTCGCGATGTCGAGAGTGAGAGAATCGACGTTGATGGTAGCTAGACGTAATGCCGAGAACTTAAATCTTCTTGAACTAGCTTCTTTGACCGTCCCCGTTCACCTCGCTGAGGCGGTAATTCTCGCCTACTGTCCGCATCCGTCGGGCTTGCGCGTCGCCTCCGGAGAACGCCCCAGCTTTCATACGAGAATTCTGTTGAGACTTAAAAGAGCATCTGATGCGACGTGGTGTCTTCTCCATCCGGCCTTGTCGCTTGCTTCCTTTGGGTGAGCAGCCTGACGCTGGAATCGTGATAAACACAGTATCAAATGAAATAAGTTGATTAGGTAAGAAAATTAGACTAAAGGATATTTGTTGACGATTGCCCCGACTCGTGCAAATGCACCACCGTGGGCGTGCCTTTTTGGAGCCTTTCCAGATTGACAGTACACTGCAGCGCGCGGGGACTTGGTAGCTCGCAGCATCCCTGTCCTTTAATCTATTTCGTTTTCCAAGTATGTCACATATTTTCCTTCTTGGTTTTCATTTCAGGCAGTCACTCTTTCTAATCTCTATGTGGGATCATCGCCGCAAACAAAGTTAGAAGAAGGAACAAGCTTTTTTTTTGTAGTTGCGTGGTAAGATCACGGCTATGATTGGAATTGCATGTTTTCGTCAATGTTTCATAATAATTTGACGTGTTTCTTAGGACAGACCACTGAAGTGGTGGTTATTCAGCACTTCTACATGAAGGACACCACATGTGGGATTGCTGAAATAAAATTCAAGTGGTCCTATCTAAGGAAAATGCATGCTAACCACCAATGCTTCTAAACGAGCATCCTTTCACCTAATTTTGCCTGGGACGATGGCTCGCGATCTTGGAAATGAACGGTAGTTAAAAAGGGAGAGAAGCCCAGAGAATGTGCCCAAACTAATTCTTTCCCTACCTTTCAGTATTCATCAAGGAGAAAGTAGGATATTTGATCACCGGAAGAGAGAGGGGAAACGAATGACAAGTAACACCTAACAATAGTAGTGCCTAACATGTAAAAGCTAGAAAGAAAAACGATGCGAAATGCTTGATTCAACAAAAGAGGTTAAAGGACAGTGTTCTGCAAGCTACAGAGTCCCCACGCGATGCACGTACTGTCAAGCTGGAAAGGCTTCAAAACGGCACGCCCACGTGTAATTGCACGCGTCGGGGCAGTCATCAACAAATATCCTTTAGGTAGATCTTCTAGATAAAAAAAATTGACCAGAAAAACAAGATGATAGCACACTTCTTGTTTGCGAAAAAAAAAGATCAATGAAATTAAGTTAGTAGATATTATCGATCTTTACTGATGAGATAAGACAAAAAATATTTCACATATAAACGGTGTCAAAACGACAAATACGACAAATACAATTGGTATCACAAACGACAACAGTGTCAATCGAAAACATGGGTATTAAGAGGAGGCAATGAAAGAGGATACAGAAAGTATCTGTAAGGCAAAGATCATTTAACACCTTATTGTTAGAAGAGTGCGTAATAAGTGAAGTCAAAAGCTGGGAAACTGAGGGTTTTTCGAGTGCATGACATTCCTATAAACAGTAAGTTGAATAAAATTCGACAGACTGCGAAGATCTTGATACATAACTGCAGAACAAGTGCGCATACATACATCCACTCACTTTGTGCAGAAGGATTTTCGACTCCTTAAAGGCAGCGTCCAGGCAGATCTGGACCTATGAGGCTTTTACGTGGAAAGTACTTTTGGGGCCCTAACTAAGGCACTGCCCAAGCGGCAGCTCATGTAGTGCTCTAATGGCTGAGATATTCCCCTCGAAACTGGCCCCCGCGAACGTATTCGCATGGATTCATGGCAGTTTCGCGCCAGGATCCGCGCCTTGCGCCATGAAGCCATGCGAAACACGGTCGCGGGGTCCAGTTTTGAGGGGAATATCTCAGCCGTTAGGGCACTACCTGAGCTGCCGGTTGGGCAGTGGCTTAGTTAGGGCCCTAAAAGTACCTTCCACGTAAAATCCCCATAGGTCCAGACTTGCCTGTACGCTGCCTTTAAGAGGCACCGTGCGGGGTCATACTATGAGGCTCTAGGTCCTCACTTCACAACAAATTGCACCTCTCTACTGTGTCATCAAGCGGAAACCCGTAAATACGAGTTAAACCTAGCTGTAAACATTAGGTTGTCCCATAAGTCTTTTCATTTTTGAGTTTTCGCTCTAATAATTCATACGATTCTCATTCTAAATAGACATTAGGATGTCATTCAATAGAGCAAAGCAAGCTCTATAAGATGGCATAAAAGCTTCTGCACCAGCATCCACCTCATGTTTGAAACCAAATTCTAAAGAGTTTCGGTTGCCCAGAAAATTGAAATTTTTTTATATTTTTGTTCAGAAAAGTTACACAGATTTTTCACACGCTCAAGCATATACACTCCACATCAAACACCCCTATGCCGTATTTTTTTCTCTATTAGAAATTCAAGAAACCGAAAATTTGCATGTTTTCACCAAAGTGATGCTGTGCTGTTCTTACACTAACAGTTGTATACTACAAGCTATACGAACTTGGCAATTCGTATTATTCTTATCTGTCCCAAAATGCGAGGATTATTTGCATCAGTTTGTGTGGTTGAGTAATTCTTGCCACTTGTACAGCAACGATGAATTTAGTACCTTGCACTTTTTGCTATTGTAGGAATGTGCAGATGTTAGCATCAAATGTGATTTCTACCATTTCTTTGGTGTATCTGTGAATTCATGCACAGCTGTGCCTAGACGATTTGGTTTCATGCATATAAGTAGCTGGCGGTGCACAGTCAGTATCAATCGCTTCTACAGCTTTCACCACTTACGTCTACATTGGCCTAGTCATTTACTTTTGCCTTCTCTCAATTCATTATATTTTGTAGTTTAGATCTCATTTAGTATTCATTTCACTTTGTTATCTATTTAATCTTGTTTATTGTTGCTATTTTTACTGCCAGTTAAAGTTTAGTTACCCATGTTTGAGGTGTGCTCGTGCGTATACGAAGTCCCGGGTGGCAATATCCTTGGTTGTGGTTCACATTTGGTGTTCGAAGCCTTATAGTTCTGAGTATATCCCAACCACTAACCAATATACAAGCCCTTAGAAGTGAACCGCAAATTTTTAGCTTTCTATAAGTTTTGGTTTCCGAGAGATGGTAAGTTAAGCATGAAAACCCGGATGAGAAAAGCTAAATTCGATATTTCTTGGAAACTACAGCATAAAGAGAGTTGAAAACTTGCGGGTGCACTTTTAAGGGCTCGTAGTATACAAACTGTTAGTGCAAGAACAGCACAGCATGTCTTTGGTAAAAACATAGAGATTTTTCTTTTTTTGATTTCTAGCTATAAAAAAATACAGCAACAGCATATATGAGTGTCTGATGTGCAGTGTATATGCGTGAGCGAGTGAGAGGTCTGTAGGAGTTTTCTGAACGAAGATATAAAATTCTTTTAATTTTCTGAGCACCCGAAACTCTTTAGATTTTGGTTTCAAACTTGAGGTGTATCGAAGCTGATGCAAAAGCTTTTATGCCATCTTATAGAGCTTGCTTTGCTCTATCGAATGATATTCTAATATCTATATAGAATGAGAAGTGTATGAATTATTACAGCGATAACTCAAAAATGAAAAGACTTATGGGACAACCTAATAGATACATTGCGCTGGCACCAACCATAATGCTGTGATCAGAAGCGTTCACGAAAAAATTTGTTTTGAACGCTTTAGTCTGTGATGCCGGAGTTACCTTTTTCACAATAAATCAAGCATACTAAAGAGTGAGTATGAGTGTTTATAGGTGCAGTTTAGTTTATGAGTGCATAATCTAGCTTTTTCAGCATTGCTGGAAACACTGAGAAGTATAGCAGGAATACGGATTCAAATCTGCTGAATTTCGTAGCAAATATCAAATATATTCGAGATTCTGAGATTTTCGAATCGATTCCGAATACTCCATTCGAAAACTCAAACAAATATTCGATTCAGTCCAAAGTATACGACACATAACAATGAGAAAAGCAGCCAGGACTGGACCGCCGTCGGACCCTTGGAAATTAGCGATTTGCTAAAGATGTGTTTAGAACGCTGTTGCTCAAACTTTTTTTGTTCATTTCCCACTATGATATCCCGCGATAGGCCTCGGGCAGAGTTCACGCGATTTCATTCGCGATTCATCGCGACAAGACAAGTATTACGAGTTCATTGCATGCCGGTCTTCTTGTATTTCGGTTGTGATAGTTATCACCAGTGTTGAACGTGAGGTCAGGCGCACCCGACCTGGAGGGTCGTATTGGTGGAAAGAATGAGGGGGGGGGGGGGTCGTAATCAAGAATCGAATTCGATCACAACTAAGGAAATACTACGATTGAGTGAGGTGAAGAAGTAAAGCTTCAGAACGATGCATATCACAACTCCAATAGAATTGAAGGAATGACTGTCGCGAGCAGCATATTAATTGTCAGCCAAATTTCAATGCTCCACCCCGTACCTGACACTACTAAGGTCACCAGAAAAGCTTGCTGTGTAAATTGAGTATAGTCTCCGTAATTAGCATATCAAATCATCTCTACTAGCACTAAAGACCATTACCCATTACATTTTCCAGCGTTTTCTATCGTCTAAAAAGCCTGAAATTCAAACATGATCAACTTGGTTTCAAAATTGAAAAAAGTCAGCTTTTTTTACTTTTAACGAATTAATGTTCTCTATCAGTCTATACTAGAAATACGAATTTATATCGCTTTCAAATAGTGGATTAGGAAGTACTGCCTATATTCCAAACATCGCGTTTTTCACCTTGAGCGCGCCGACTCCGCGGAATACCACAAAGCCGAAACAACTCGAGCTATGCTCAAACATCTACTGTAGAATGTTCGAGGTTTGTGCTAGCGAATTTCATAAAACTTGGATGAAAAAGCGTCTTTGGAGATAAAGTTAATAGGGTCGGGCGCAACCCCTCAAAAGGTCAGGCCGCCTGAGCTTTTTAGCCTTGCGCCTGACCCACTGAACTTGTCTTCAAAATTCAGAAATCAGTCCAATCTTTGTATGAATATTGAGCTCATAGCCTCTTCTTGCCTCGGTGAAAATTTGGACTCTGGGAAATTTGGACTCACCCCTGGGGAAGTTCTGGCTCGTTCAATAAGGCGATTCACATCAATCGGCCTCAAATTGGTGTACTTGTAATGTGCAACCACAGAAAAACGATCATGCAGTTTCCTAAAATTCAAAAACTCTGCAGGACAGACTCGTCTTGTCCAGAGTGTCACACTCTGAGGTTCCGGAGGTGGAGAGGATTGAGAGGGGATCGTTTGGGGGTTTTCCTGGAAGGGGAGGGGGTCGTTTCCGAACGACTTGTGCCTGACCTTTTGCTTAACTCTGGTTATCACGATTAGTCGTGGTGGAAAACTATCACAACCGAAATGCAAGAAGATCGGCATGCAATGACATTGCTATAGTTGTCTTGTCGCGATGAATCGCAACGATGAAATTGCGTGAGCTCTGCCCGAGGCCAGAGGCAGAAGAAAACTGGCCACAGTAATCGTCTTACAAGGGTCTTTTTACAACAAATTTATCAATTTCAGTTATGTTATGCTGTTGTCGCGCGCTTCCTCCTCCATACAACGTTCAGCGTGGCTTGGTTTGATTCGAATGGGTCTTTTCGAGCTCATCGATTGCGACAGTTTCTCCTGGGCATGGAAGAGATCGACGACAATGCGTTCGTGAGTTATATAATCTCTTAGTCATACTTGACTCCTAGTATCGGCTCCGCTCGTCTCATGCCTACCATGATAGAACTCACCAATATCCGTCTACTTCTACACGACATTCCCTATTCTACTTCTATTAGGGTGATCCAAAAGTAATGGGGCACCTTGATTTTTTTAAACATTTTCCAAGATTTCTTTCTGATTAGCTATGAACGTCCAGCGTTTTTAACGCCTTTATATAAAGTGACCTTCGCAGGTTATCTTGACAGCACCTTGCAGCACCTCACCGACATTTCTTCGAGTGGCGCTTCAAAGAAGTCAGACAGACTTTTTTGAACGCCATCCTAATTTAAACTGCTGCACCTGAAAGTCCCTCGACATAAGGCATACCATTCGAAAGAGCTTTCCAAGCTCTTTCTAATGATTACTTGAGTATCCAAAAATTGCCCATTATTTTATACAAAAAAGGCACTTTATTCGAGAAAGTGCGGTGTTTGGCGCAGATTTTCAGACTAAAATTCATGTTTTGGACCACAATCTTTTGAAAATGAAAAAAGTCGACGTAATTTGCACATGTATGGATAGAGCGTAAAAGGCACTATCAGAGGGCAAGTGCTAAGTTTGGGCTTATTTGATTACCTTGATGAAAGAATAAGTAATATGTCTTCTAATGCCCGATGCTATATCTTCTGTTCTAAAGCCTTGGGACCACCGAGCTATTGTGGATTTGATGACGGTCCCCACACCCATTGCTGCGCACGTATCCTTGATAGGCTCACATGTTTTACTGCGGCGCTGCTGCTCAAAGTTCAAAATTACTTGAAGTGGTGAGCTTTAATTTTTAGCGCTTATAGAATTAACGCCATGTGACAGTGCCCAACTATAGACCTCGATCAAAAGGTTTTGTTATGTGCTAACATCTGCCAAAACTTGGACTTCCAATTAGCTTTTCTATTTGAGAAAACTGTATTTATTCTCTAGCTGCCCCATTACTTTTGGATCACCCTAATATTTTCTACTTCTGTATACCTCCTATCCATTGCTTTTCGTAAGCACGCTCATTTACTTCTCACATCAGTACCAAATCCCAGCTTTTCACTCCATAGTCTGCGAAATCTTAGAATCGACAAATCCAGGGGTGTTTTCTGAGGTTACCGCCATAGTCGGTATGCTCGCCTAGCCCTCTACCATCACTCAGCGCTTCAGTTCAGAGTTTGCGAAAGATTCAAGGGTTCATAAAAAAGTCCATAATTCTGATAAGATGTCGTATCGGTATAACATGTTCACTTGCTCCGTGGAAGTGCATATGACATGCTCTTGGAACAAGAGTCCCTTTTTGTTTGCTATACTATATTGCTTTTGTAGGAGACACTGCTGGAACGCGTGGCAGTAACTCATATCGCCGATCATCTAGAACTCGTAGAAGCACTGGAACTTGTTGATGTAAGTTGTTACCTCGCATTACCACTTTCACAGTTGGAGAGCGTGAAGCTAGCAAATATGAAGCAGGGCCCAGCAGGAGGTGGCACTTGAGAATTTCGAAAACAAAGGCCCATTTGGATTGCGGAAGATTATGAAATGTTGTGGTATTTGTGAAAGTACGGCTAATAATCTAGAGCGAACGATGAGTTTATGGAAGTTAAGAATAGGCAAGGAAAATCGGACATAAAACAGCACCACTTAAAAAAGGCATTTTTTATACCATTCAAGGACCATAACAAAGCAGAAGAGACGAAATCTGGTTTAAGACGAGAGTATTTGTAGATAAAGTTCGAACTGAGGAATAGAATTATAGAAAAATTCTGGAATGTTATGTGAAGAAGGGAGAAAATTATGATTTTGTTTAGTTCCGCGCAATCTCAGGGTGCTCTAAGGTTGCGCGGGAGCAACCCAAATTAGAAAAACACGCATGTTTTTTTCAAAATTTTTTATACTCTCCTTGTGATCGTCGCCGGGAGGTACACACCAAATTTGGTGGCTCAATATTGCTTACCGGTTGTAAACGGACTAATTGTTTTTTGTGCAAAAAGATTGTGATTTAATACGTTGAAATCGTGTGCACACGGGTCTAAGCATGGTTGTTTGTAACGTATTGATCTACCTGTTACTACTGAAACGACGTCGGAGTTGAAATAAGGGCTTACTAAGGTTAGCTTTGTGTTTTTAACATTGTATCAGATTTCTTAGAACCATCCCTGGAAACACTACGAGTTCCCTTTTGCTTTTCTCTGAAGAAAACGACATCCAGCCTGTGAAAGCGCCATCTCTGATGAGCCCTGATATGGACGTTCATACGGTGTCTTTGCGGTGCTAGCAGTATCTGCGGGTGAATAAATGATGATACGGGGAACTTGGCAATGTGCTCTTCTTGCCTAGTTTACGCGAAAAAAGGTCGCTGCGACATTCTTGGTAGCAGTTGACCTAAACGTAACAGCGGCCCTACATAACCCGTCCTATTATCGAGTCTTTGACCGCCCGGACGAAAAATCACTGAGGAGCACGCGACGCGAGGTAGATAACACAATTGCCATGGCACACGTCGTGCTCTCGCATTGATCGCGTCGCGTGTGGTCCGCGGTCCGTGCGGTCGACGACTCGAAAGTAAACGTAGTCTTGTTTTTGACGTTATTTTTTCACAAAAAAAAACTTTGCTAACGTGTGCCAAGTTCAGGATTATTTTGAAGAGTACTGCATCCGTCTTCTTGTTATCGACAACATGTCAGAAATGATGGACGAGCGATTACTTGACGAAAACATGACAAGTGAGCTATTGTTCTTGCAGGATGCAGCTCAATCTTCGTAGAGTACACACAGTACTTACATGAATTGCATCTGAGTGAAAATTGTTCATTTCGAGTTCTCCTTCAAACGATTTGACCATGCTGACTTCCTTAGGCCCCGGACAGACTTCACGCGATTTGATCGTCGCGACTGAATCGCGACGAGACAACTGTTACAACATTATTTCATGCCGATCAACCTGCATTCCGGTTGTGATACTTTCCCAGCCCGAAATTTTTGAATGTTAAATGAAAATGGATGGAAATGTTGGCGATTGAGTCGCGACGATCAAATCGCGTGAAGTCTGTCCGGGGCCTTAGCAAACTTACGTTGATCGTCAAGCCGAAGTATAAATCGGTACTATCATCTAATACGTATCGCTCCCTGCGCTCCAACCCAAACCTCTTCCCTTTCTTTCGGGTTCAAACTCTTCATATGTTGAGAGTTTGAACGCGAAAAAAATATCCCCCATCCGGAAGTGTAGCAAGTGTCAGAAAGAATCCACTATAACCCGCTATTAGCTATATGAAGTACATGGTTGGGGGATCTTTGAAAAAAAACTTTGGTATATCACCTCATCTTGTCTTATCTTTCGTGTAACTAATCTTCAAACCTTATATAAGGTCTTAAAAAATTGAATGATCACTTTACTCTTGCCAAAATTATGCTTTCTCAATCGAGCTGATCGTGGGTGTGCGCGACTGGAAGGCTTAACAACAGATTGACTAACTCTCAGAACTTTCCAAATACAGTCTGGTTCACTCAGCGCCCATTCAAGAGACAAACAGCATTTGGGGCCTTCCTAGAAATTGTAGGCTGGCCACTGCGCACGTGCCTTTTTACTTACTTAGATTACTTACAAGGGAACCGTGTCGAGTCGAAGTGGCCTTTCCAGATGGACGCATACTGCATTGAAGAGCATTAATCGATGATTCCAAATCTGCTTTCCAAATCTGCCAAGCGCCTCTGGACGCCGAGTTATGCTCGTTTTTCAGGTCAAAAAATTGAACGCAAAACTGAAGCAAAATCGCCCATATTTGCTTAAATGCTCCAGTGTCAAGTATCAGAGCTGTTTATGCAATGAATACTTTTTATTCAATATGCTAATACTTAACATTGCTTTATCTGAGCGCTGGAAAGATTGTAACAATCAATTTTACCTAAATTCTGCATTCATTTTTCGTTCCTAAGAACGGTCATAACTCGGCGTTGAATTGAACTGAATTGAACTTCAACTGCTGATGCGGTTGGTCTACACGGACAACAAATTCGTCACACGATCTCCTTCGGTGGTCTTCCACTTGAACGTTTCGAGGATTTTGGAATCCATTAACGCTTTTTTGTCCATCTGTCGTCTTCTCTTCCCAATATATGACTGGCCCATCTTTGCTTATTTTTTAATACGTACTCTGCGGGATCTTCCAAACGCGATAGTTGTCTGAGGTCAGGGCTTCGGATTCCAAGTCGGTACTGTCTGAACTTGGTCATCTTCAGAAGTTTCCTACCGAGTACCCTGTGTGCCGTTCGTAGTGCCTTCACGGTTGCTGAGGTATCAGCCCATGTTTTGGCTGCATAACACAAAACCGGAAGAACTGTCGCATTGAAAAGATGAGCGCGTAATTACGGATCAGCAAGATTGACTTTAGCCTTTCTGAGAGGACCGAATGCTGCCCAAGCTGCTCTCTGTCTTCAGCTGAGTTTATCCTCACGTCCAAGGTAAATGTAAAGTGAGGTCTCCTCTATCGGCGCTTCAGCCAAAAATAATTGACCTTTATTACACCAGGTGTTACTCATGAACTGCGTCTTCTTTCTATTTATCCTAGGCCCAATCCTTCCCCGCTTTCGTTCAATTCGTTCAGCATCTCTTCGGCTTTGTTGATAAACTTCGAAAACAAATGATATCGTCTGCGAAACAGAGATTTGAAAGGTACCTTCCATCCACACAAATCTCCTTCGTTCCCCAAGAGCGACTGCAGCACTATTGCAATACTGTGGTAAACAGCTTTGGCGACAAGGGGACACATCGTGCTGGTACATTCTTCGTTGCAGTCCGCTATAGTCTTTACATATGTTGGTCCACGCCTTGGTCGACCAAAGCAGTTAAAATGGTGTTGATTTCCACACTATCGAAGGCCTTTTCATAATCGACGAAGGTGGGGAGTAGGGACGTATTCACGGCAGACCTCTACTACCCTTGAGACGGTTTGGATGTGATCGACGCAGCTGAATCCTCTTCGGAATCCGACTTGCTCAGTCGGTTGTGCTTCATCCAATATCCTTGAAATACGCGATATGATGATCTTCGTGAACAGCTTGTAAAGCACACTTAGCAAGCTGATCGGTCGGTAATTCCTAAGGTCTTTTGTGAAAAAGGATAATGCAGAATGCCCTCTATTGCGAACATGCTGCGAGCCGAAAAATAAACTGAGAACAAGTTAGTCGAAATTTTTAGAGGAACTTGACTGAGCCAGTTCCAGAGCTGTCCATCAGTGGTAGGACCACCGCAGACATTGCGAAGATAAGCCCTAGGAAAGTTCTACATGCAGAAGTACCTTTTGGATGGTATGAAGTTGGCTAAATTCTACGATTCCGTCTCCGCTCAAAGTTTCCTCAAAGCACGCCATTTTAAGACGCTTTTTTTTTTCTTGACAAGAATTTTTTGATATGGAGCAGGTTGTTAACCGCCAAAAGACAGGATCATCTCTGATTCACGAAAAGAAGCCAACAGCAAAGATTGACGAAGAAGATAAGCACGCGCACTAGACTGTGGAGTCGCTGCAACATGCTTTTGATGTTGCATGGGAGGAAATCGACGTGTGGTGCCACCGCGCACAGCCTAGCCTTCCCAAGCGTCTTCATGCTTGTAGCTTTGAAGGAGGATCTTTGAATAAGCAACCATGTAACAGCCTGCTGAGCAAAAATTATTTATTGGATTCGCCGATTATTCTGCCTAGTCTCGTGGTCAAGATAATGAAATCGAGTCCAAGAACTGTTCCCCGACCTGTACACAAATTCAGTATCTTGACAGTCTGGAGTAAGAACAGATCAGGAACCAATTTTCGTGAGCAAAATGTGAAGTCTCTAGAGTAGGATGTGGACTTGTAGCAGATATACCAATTTGTGATCTCTAAGGGCCGCATGCACTAACATTTCCGCTAGGGAGGGGATCGCAGCTTCAGAAGAAAGCTTCGTATCCTGAAGCTCCGGATATCTGGATTTCACGCTGTCTACATGTCCGTAAGTACTCCCACCACCCTTCACTATGAACATATTGAGCAGAAGCGAGAAGCTGTACAAGCCGCATTTCCCAGCTTTTTGTAGGACCCCCTGATGGTCCCCGGGGGACGAACGGTCTATTCTTCAAAGTCATTTTCTTTCTCCGAAATTAACGAAAACCTTCCAAAGTTATACTGAACATCTAACACAACAGTGATAAGCATGTTGTTGATGAGAACAAATGAATTTTTGAAAAATCGAATTTGTCGGTATACCCCAAATTGACCTGTGGACTATCGAAAATTTCATGACTTCAAAACATCATTTGTTCTCATCAGCAACATGCTTAGCACTGTTGTGTTAGATGTTCAGTACAACTTTGGAAGATTTTCGTTAACTTCGGAGAAAGAAAATTGACTTCAAAGAAAAGCGCCGGGGATCATCAGCGATCATACAAAAGCTGGAAAATGCGGTTTGTACAGCTTCTCGCTCCTGTTCAACATGTCCATAGTGAAGGATAGTAGGAATACTTACGGATAGTTACACAACGTGAAATCCAAGTATCTGGAGTTTCGAAATATGAAGCTTTCTTTTAAGCTGCGATCCCCTCCCCGCGGGGATGTTAGTGCATGCGGCCCTAAGACAACAATTAGCGTGACAGCAGAAACATTTTGAGCGTAACAGCAAAAACATTTTGTGGGGTTGCTTTTTTAGGTCCATCCACATACATAAATTTTGTCAGAACTTCATAGCTCAAGCTCGGAAATCATACAGATGGATGCATTGTGGGGCACAGAGCCTGAATAAAATTGCGCTATGAGACTTGACTATCTTCTACCAATATCTTACCTTCTATCTTCTTTTCCCTGGGCCAAGCCATCTAGGTGAATTAATTGGGAACCATAGCCTCGAAGATTTACAGCAGTGCATTATTATCCAAACGAACCGTTAAATTAGTGCAAAGGTTCGTACGCATTTAGTAGCCGTTTCGGCAATATAGTTTCAGGTCTGCTTATCAAACGGAGGGAGTGGAGAGAATGAATAATTACACAAACGAAGTTATATGCAAACCGAAGCATGATATTAAGCACATGAAGCGTCTTACTTCTTTCATTTACCCTCCCCCTTCCGCTCTTCCCTGCTCTCGTTTTCCCGAATTCATTACTCCCAAGCATAAGCGCAAACTCTGAGGATGTGCGCCTCACTCTGGCTATCACCCGCTCAATGCTTGGGGGACGGTCAGGAGACGCGCTTTTTCCAAAGGTCCCCAACACAATGGCCCAGTTTAGAGCTATGTACATTTTTTGAAAATAGCAGACAAAGTTTACAGCTTACTAGCTACCTGAAGTAACCGAGTGCTAAGTCAGCTTTTGGTGAAAAATGATCGAAATCTTTACAAAATATTTTATGCATTCTCAAGAATTTCTGAGCTTGAATATCAACGTGTTCAATCTACTTGAAGATAATAAGGTTAACAATTCATGCAACGATCTTATATATTTTTCAGAAATTTGAAAGGTTTTATACGTCATTAACACTAAAAATGCGCTGCTTGGTGTCCATTTGGCAATAGGAGTCGCATCTCTTGACGTACACCCTTGAGTCAAATAAGCAGATAAAGATACTATCTCTCAGCCATACTTGCCTCTGATCATGTCTTTCCGAGGCTACTCAATTATCGCATCATGTGAATTTAGGAACAGCTATCATGGCGGTAATCACAAATCGCATTGGCAATCTCGCAAACATCGGCTGCACTGTTGTACTCATCAGCTGTGTGAGATTTCTTCACTACGCACATCTCTAAACTTCGCAATTGTGTTGTTTAGACAGTACAGGAGGATGACGAGAAAAACGAACTCTATAGGAGTTGGATACAGCAAATGCATGGACGAGTGATACTGAGGAGAGAAAGGGAAGATGTGAGAACAATCTGTTCTTCAAAGGTGAGTTTCTTACTAGGCTGTAATGAGAGTTGAGTTGTATTTTGTACGTAAGTTGTATTTCGTATTCTATCGTCGGTTTCAACAGATTCTTTCTTAACAATAAGAAGTGTTGAAGCGGTAGTTTTTGATAACATCTTAGGGGCACTGTCTCACCAGATTTGGAGTATATCGGATTTTCACGAATTTATTTTTATTAGTTATCCCCTTATTATGCCAATGCCCAGGTCCCATTTGATTAGGTCTTCCCTACGCCGAGAAAATTGTACTCAAGGTGGCGCGAAGCACGTTTTGGAGATGACGAATTATTTTCCGGTTGCTCTTCAACATGTATTTTTAGGCGATGCGATCCTTCTTGACGTATTCAGCCTTACGGCCAAAGTTAAGTTAGGGCGGCACAGCTCATACCTTTGCTTCTATGAGGCCTCGGATAACGGGTTTGCTGGGATTTTTACGCAGTTTTGGGCCCTTATAGGTTATACAAGATCGGGAGCGCTTGTAACTGCAGAAAATCACAGAATGGAGAATAATGGAAAATGGATAATTGAGAGAAAAAAGAAGCGATGCTCCGGTGTTCTTCGAGAAAATTAATTTTCTAATTAATTTTCTATATTCATCACAAATTTTCAGGGGAAACTCGAATAATTATAAAAAATGATCATTTTTGGAATAAAATAGGGATTTTGGATATTGTTGATTAAGGCATACGAGGTAGGGGCACTTTGAGATGTCAGCACATTGCTCTATCAAAAGAGCTCTATTCCCCGTGCTTTTTGATCGGCTGGGAGCTTCCACCTCGCAGATTTCGATGAGCTACCGGGCACCTCCTGCCCTTTTCAATGCTTTTATAGGGAGGTTTCTGAATTCTCGGCTTTGTAGCTTTTTTATAAAGTTGCCTTGGCGTCTTCATCAAGGAATTTTTTTGTAAAAAGGCTTCAGACAACCTAAATGCGGAAGCTTAGTTTTTGCCGGCTTTACGTCAAAGTGCCGACGACCTGTCTTCGAACATACGCCAGGTAGGAGGAATTACTACTGACCCTGGTGACAGCTAATGGTGACATCACTGTAGAAATTACGAGAAACCTTTATTTTTACAACTCCCTCTTCAAACCCATTGCCAACTGCTGCTTACAAATACTTGCTTTATAGATGTCCGGTGACTCTTCAATTGGCCATTTCAAGATTAATAGAGACGGTCTCCAAAACGTCAATTGACCTCCTTTTGTTTTAGTATGGGCAATTTTATGTGCTTCTTTGTAAATTTGTAGGCTACTCTGCACATGTTATGGTGTAAATACGACACATAGTTGTTTGACCATTACTTACAAGCGTAGTAGGCATCGGCTGATGCTTTTAGGTAACTCTCATATTTATAGCTCTCATTTTTGGCTTTCTGGCGGCCTCTTATATGAAGCGCATCGATACTGAGACACCTTGATCAATAGTGTTTCGGTTAGTTATAGATAACCTCCATTGCAATCTCACTGTTCGGTTTTTCGCTGCTATTCTGGAAGCATCTTGAAATGAAAAATTGTATGGATATAAAATACACAATCTTCGTTGTGTTGCTTGCTTATGTTGATCAGTTGTCACTAATATCAAATTATCTTATTTTCTGACGTTATCACTTTCATAAGCAGGACGCCAGTTTGATCGCACACTAACTGCAACGTATTTGTAATCTGTGTTCAAACTTGTCCTACCACATACAGTTCAGTTTGATAATTCACCAATATCGTTAATTTGTTTATCTGGGCCAAATACCATTCAATAGAAATTGCGCAGTTCCAAAAGTCGGCTGCCCGAAATCGACTGTATCATTGTAGGTCGAAGCCCGCGATCGCGCTGCGCGCGGCTGTCGAGCTGATCATTGGCTCACGGGTGGCTTAAAGGCAGAGTCCAGGCAGATCTAGATCTATGGGGCTTTTACGTCGAAAGTATTTTTGGGGCCCTAACTAAGGCACTGCCCAAGCGGCAGCTCAGCTAGTGCTGTAATGGCCGAGATATTTCCCTCGAAACTGGACCCCGCGACCGTGTTTCGCATGGATTCATGGTGCAAAGCGTGGATCCTGGCGCGAAACTGCCATGAATCCATGCGAATACGTTCGCGGGGGCCAGTTTCGAGGGGAATATCTCAGCCATTAGAGCACTACCTCAGCTGCCGCTTGGGCAGTGCCTTAGTTAGGGCTCCAAAAGTACTTTTCACGTAAAAGCTCCATAAGTCCAGATCTGCCTGGACGCTGCCTTTAAGGAATTGTAAAATTCCGTCTAAGGGAAAGAAGTGGACTTTTGTGTTTTCTCGAAAGATAGAATTAAGAACTCAATTTCTAATGGTATCCGAAAGTATCTAGGTTGTACACAGTACACATCATTATTGAATCTGCAGTTCTTCTCTTTGAAATTGAAGCAAAGATCAGTTGCGACGTCGCACGCGTCGTTCGAGTTGCCGCACTTTGTTGTAGCTGTAGTTTGATTTGTCGTCTTGATGACCCTGGACTAAAAGAAAACCTCCTGTAAACGTCAAAAAAATCCGTGCCGCACCATGTGCGGCACCGGTCTGAATGTTAACAATGTTAGATCTCTTGTAGTTATGAGAACTGGACGTATCCGTTAAAATGCGAAATGCAAGCCGTTTCTGTTTTCTTTTCATCATTGACCTTTGTATTTGCCATTTATCGGGGGTTTATTAGGAATTTCAAGGTTATGTCAAGGTAGCAAAAATTATCAAAAGCTAGATGCTAATGAGCGAATGATTTTTGCAGTTTTTTGCAGTGTTATGAACATCATCTAAAAGCAATTCTCCCGCTCTTTCCAATGCTTGCTAATTTTCGATAAAACAACATTGCAGTAAAATCGCAAATACCGAAGCCAAGCTGCCAAAATGCGGTCATGCAAAAAGTTACTATGATGAGAATCTCGGCAGTATTTGGAAATTACCGATGTAGCATTCTATACCAGCCGCTCTTTGCCGCTACGCGACAGGTTCGGCTAATACTCAGCAGCTCCGCCTGTCTTTTCGTTTTATTTTTACTTTTTACTTTAATGCAGAAATGTGAAAATTTGCAGACAATTCGCCATTTTGTACGAATCAAATTTATAACTTGCGCAGAAAGAAAAACTGAGGACATTCGGCTTTGTCAGTTCATTTTGACTCACCATTCTGAGCAACGTATACTACGCAAACTGCAAAAAGTCAATGATAAAGGCAATTGGTAGGTTAAACAGAATGGCTTACTGAAACACGCCCCACCCCATACAGTATATCTGCCAGACTTGGCTTAGATTCGATGACTTCTATCTTTTTTGTGCGAACATAGAAAATTTCCTAAGCAAAACTGCAAGAACAAATCGATAGAGGCAATCCGTATGTCCCGAACAAAATGGCTTATTAACACACACCCCGCCCCATGCATTACGTATGCCTTATTTGGCTCAGATTCCATTACTCTTTCTATCCTTTTTGAGCGAACATAACGAATTTTTTAAATAAAAACAGCAAAGAATCAATAAATCGATAGAAGCAATGGGTGGGGTCTCGAACAAAATGTCTTAGTAACACATGCCCCACCGCATGTATTACGCATGCCAAGTTTGGCTCAGATTTCATTACTTTCTCTCCTTTTTGGGCGAAGATATGAAAAGTGGCTAAGCCAAATATCATATAAGTATTGACTGGATAAGAGTGTAATGGGCTGACATACGCACACTTTTACTCCTACATAGGAAATATCTTACTTTCCAAATTTGAGAATGTTGAAGACAGACTACTCAGACAATCGCTGGGGGCAGGCGGGCACCGAAAAGTAGATGGCTGATTTCTCGCACCCCGCTTGCGGATTTTTTGGAAAGCAATCAGGACTTTTCGGAAGACCGCTTGCAGAGTCAGCAGATTTTTGAGAGACCGCCTGTTGAATTTTTTTCGCTCTTATCTTTTGCAGATATATTGCTGAGTCTCTGAGAAATCGAGATTTCAGCAAGCGATCTTTCGAAAAGTCCTGATTGCTTTCCAAAACATCCGCGAGCGGGGTGCGAGAAATCAGCCATCTATTTTTCCGGTGCCCGCCTGCCCCCGGCGATTGTCTGAGTAGTTGTTCTACAAGCGGCAACAATCTACGTGTACCGACAAGGATGTGTTCAATACTGCATATGTTAGAGTAAAGCGAGAGCAAGAAGGCCTCATCAGCCAACTAGCTTTTTTCATCGACAGTAAGAAAAAGTCATTTAAAAGTCTGATAGCCACCGCGCGAAGGAGTGGTCAAATAATGCCTTTTCTTCCTTATGAGAATTTCTGTGCAGCAAAGACAATTTGGATTCTTTTTAGGCATGAAATAATCTCTGAAGTATAGGCTTCTTAATGATGACAACCAAACATGTCTGCCTTTCCTTCTTTGGGAGCCTAGGTATGTCAAAATAGACGGTTTTGAAGGAAAACTTGCAGATTTCCTCAGATTTCCTCTTCTCTTTCATTTGTCTCTTTTCACATGGTATATTGTATTTATGATAGCCATAAAATTCGCTTAATCTAGTAATATTTGATTTGTTCAAAAATAGTGATTTTGAAAAAAGCTACTACATTCTAGATCAGAAATCCGGAAATCGGACAATACTTTTGAAACAACCTGGTATATGTGGAGCACAACCTCGATAGCTTGAAAAGTACTTTGCACTCAGTTGCTTGGTCTTGTTTTTAGGCTATGCCCATGGTAGCAATATTTGTTTTGTTTCAATTTAGCCATGCCTTTGCTCTCACTATCGAGGTTAACATTGCAGCTGTCCAAAGTTCCGTATTGCAGCTACAAGGACTGGATGTATCGACACCTAGCTGTGACAATAACCGTTTTGTCAGCTATCTGATCCCCTGCTGCGCTCTGCGAAGAGTTCTATCTTTATTACATGTGTCATTCTTGCACTTATGGAAAGGAGGAAGTACGATGCATGACAATACACGTATATGCTTCGTTTAAAGAGGGCAAGCGTAAACACAACAATATATGTACAATTCGTTTGATTTTCTGATTCAACGATTTTGTGTAAGCAAAATAATGCACATTGCAACAAATTTGGGAATGTGGGGATTTTTCCTGCGTGTGACACTGCACAGGCGCATACTGCGTTTAGTATACCTATTTGACGAAAATCGTGGAAACAAAAGTAGTGTCAAGTAGTCATCTTCTTGATCATTGAAAATTGGACTAAGTAGGTTCTCCCCCTTCCTAAATTAAAATTCAAAAAAATGAACTTCGCGATATCTGCATTCACACCTTTCAGGTTGTATTGTACCTCCCATAATGTCTTACATTTAAGTTTCGGCTCTTCTTCGAACGTAGATCTTCGCTATTCATAGTGCACATCACCCGGATATAGCAGAGTTGGCAATCTTTGTCAAAGGATGATTCACTTGGTACAGTTGTACTAGTCGAAATCGGTTTACACCCCATCCAGTAAAAGTGTCACTTAATTAGGGAATCTTGTTGGCTTTGTTTAAGATCACTTGTAACATTGTGGAATAGGGCATTACTCGATTCTTCTCAGATTGTCTTAGGGTAACTTGCAGCCTCATCTTGGCTTGTGGGTGACTTTATATGTCATACAGCGACGTAAAGCCGAGATTTTTCCTTTAACAAGGTGAGGCTTAGAAGAAGTTTAAATTTTTCGGCCTCCTTTCGCCGAAAGGCCAGATAAAAGCAGGCGTGAGCAGATCCTCCGCTTCTCTGCAGCAGTTGGGGAGCATTCGTGGCCGTTCCCCGCAAAGCCCTAGCCATACCGGCACGATTTCATTTTCGCGATTTCATCGCCGGGAAAATTCATGGTCAAAGCGACTGAATCGCGACTATCAAATCGCTGATGGTCGGTTCTGGACATACCGGTTCACCAGTAGGTGCAATCAGATACTTCCGAATACATACGTTCTGTGGGAGTCGTACTCACAAGCAGTAGCTTATCCTAATTTTTTTTCATTTGGTTTTGTCGTTTTATGACGATAGGCTCAACATTAGGAAATTGTGATTCAAAACACCATGGATGTTTAGTGGAAATGACGTATGTCAGCTAAGCAGGTGACCCCACTTTCGACAAAACTCGAAAGAAGCCTTGACAGCCTCAAGCATCTGTGAGGTGAGGATAGAAAGGGAGGGAGGGGATAGGGAAGGGAATGAAGGGATAGTCTCACAAAATTTGTGTTCGAGCACGGCTTTAACCATACCTATACATAGAACCATATACTCTGGTAACCTTCACTTTGAGCGTCATGATAGAACACATCCTTCACTTGGAGAAAAGAACAGAAGTCATCCGGGGCGAAGTCCCGAATATTATGACATAAATATATAGGAGTGATTTGAATGAGGCAAGTATAGTGGGTAATATTTAAAAGAAAATAGCTCAAACAAGAAGATTGCGTTTTTGTAGCCCTTTCTACTGAAAAGAAGGTTTTTATTCGAAAATTCTCCTAGAATTTAGGATGACAATTCTCAGATAACCTTTTTATAGACTACGATTGAGTGTTAGAAGTTCACGAAAGCTGTTGGAGTTCAATAAAAACGAGAAACTGCGCTGGACTCTTGAGCAGAGACTCGCCACTTAAATGGTGGTTTATCTCGCTACGAGTAATTTTCAACATCCGCGACGTTGTCAGTGCTCCTGGACTTGTCATGAGGATCACAATGATATATAATGTTGCAGGATTTCGTTAGGAAGATCTAACCAGAGCCAAATGCCCCGTCGGCTCTGGTCTGTCTCCGCTGCTCGTCTGCGTCTCCGCGCGTTGCGCGCTACCTCGCTACCCCAAACACTGGGCGCGGGGCATTTGACTCTTTATACCCTTTTCTTCGCTGTTCTTGATTTGATCACAGCAACCTATATATCATATTGAAGCTCTTGATCTCTACTTTCACGCTGACATCGTCGCAGAACTCCATTTTCTGATTTGAACGAGAAATCTGGCAAAAAAGCGTGTTTTCGGAAACCCCTTGTTTTTCTTCAGTTTAGCTCTTTTTGAGCGGTTTTTTGTGCATCCCATAGATCTTGCTTCCGTTTAATGCAGACAATGTCGCGGAGTTGACTTCTTCGATTGTGGTAAAATATCTTGCACAAAGCTGCAAAAAGTGCGTTTCTGTTCATTGGCATTTTGGAGTTATTAAGCAACCGTTTCTCACATGCTTGGGGGCCATGTTGCTCGGGATTGTCAGCACAACAAAGCTAACAACGTCGCCAGAAACTACGAGGAAGGAGCTACAAATCTAAAGGGCGCATCAGAAACTAGATTGTCTTTGGTGTGCAGTTCGACTTAGGAAAGAACAAAACTTCACGTTTTCATTAACTGAATGTTTTTCGTTTTTTTCCTTTTCTAATCACCACTTCCAATGTTTGATTTTGAAACAATCACAAAGAAGAAACTGGCTTTCCCTCGTTTTCCCGCGGGCTGTGGATTGCCTGTCCTGAAGCGAAAAACTGCAATTCGAAATGCCGCCAAACAAAAAATTTCAAAGTGATTGCGGCGTTTCATTAGGTTTTCAAGAGCTTCTTCTGCCTTCGCTAATTGTTTTGCATCTTTTTCTCTTCTTTGACTTCCTATAAACAATTTTCACTTTTCATGGGGGCAGATACTTAAACAACCTTCACTTTTTGACGCTTTATCTCTAGACTATCAAAGGTGTGGCTGTAATTGTCGGTTGATGCAACATTCTGGAAGATAACCATTATATGAGTTTCGTACATGAGGTAGTAACTGAGGTAGACAACTCATCAAAAAGCAGTCGTACATTGTAGGAGGGAAAACTTTGCAGCCTGGGTCATTTCTATCAATTTCAAGTATCTTCGTATGAAAACAGGCTTAAATTACAAAGATAAATACTTCCACGAAAGCAATCCAATTTCAGCGCTATCGCCCCGTCGCTGATTTCAAATGGACCTCACGATATCGCTAAATTTCAGCCAAATCGCGACGATATTGCTGGAATTAGCGTGGCCTAGGAAAAAAACTGTCAGCGTTTTGTCGCGCCGGTGAGGTAGCACGACCGTCATGCATGATTTGTCGTCATGCATTGGGTGTGTAACAGTTTCAGCGTCAGGCAGGTCCTCCAAAGAAGGGCATGCGACAAGCCGGCTGAGGAGCATCCCGTCGCATCAACAGTGCAGACATGTTTCATGAAGTAACTGGAGTAAAGGCTAGGGGTCCCCCAGAAGCGACGCACACTTGAGCCCGATGAATGCGCCGTCTCAGCTTGGTGAACGTGGACGGCTAAAGCGGCTAGTTCCTTAGGCCTCGAGCAGAGTTCACGCGATTTGATCATCGCGATTGATCGCGACAAGACAACTGTAACAATATCATTGCATGCCGATCTTCTGGCAACTCGGTTGTGAAAGTTTTTCAACCCGTCTAATCGTGACTAACTATCACAACCGAATAACAAGAAGATCGGCATGCAATGAACTCATAACACTTGTCTTATAGCGATTGAGTGGCGACGATCAAATCGCGCAAACTCGGTCCGAGGCCTTAGAGGCAAGATCCAAGGCATCGCAGATTTTCCGTCTAGCTAACATCAATATAGTTACACTCACCCTTCGTTGTCGAGAGTTGGCAGATCTGAAGAAATGACGAGTCGATTATCCTGCATACAGGAAAGTGGAGCGGGGCAAAGTCATATGTAGATATAAGCTCCTCTACAACGCTGCCACCTGCACCAGAAACGGAGTGGGTATAGCTGTGTGGGAAATTTTAAGTAGCAATGTATTTGACGCACCGCTATGCCCCACAATCGGAAGTAAAGATGATGAAAAAGACGCGTTCTGGCAGGGTCTTGATGACCAAATCAGATTCACTGATGAGACACTTCTGCTAGGAGCGGACCTCAACGAAAATGGAGGGGGGGGGGGAAGGCGAGGAGAAGTTGGGAAATGTCACGGAGGCCAGGATACGGAACATGCAACAAAGAAGGTGAGCGCTTTCTGGAGTTCACTGCTTCTCGCCATCAAAATAACAATGGGTAGGCGCATCAAGAGCCACAGAGACCAGGACACGCATCAAATGGTGGAGATTGAAGGCCAACAGCGCGGCGAAACAAACACTGCTAACTACTCTAACAGGCCTGCAAGAGAACACAGAGCTATCCTGCGCAAGCTTGAAAGATCGAGTCCTCCATGTGGCACGCATGATTCTGGGAAGTACAAAGCCAGGAAAAAGAAGGCTTAATCGAGAAATTGGTGGTGGAATGAGAAGTGGAAAAACTCATAAAGGAGAAGAGGAATGCGTACAAGCGATGGCATAAGACGAAGTTGAAGGACGATCGGCAGACGCGTACCAACAAGTCAACGCGCTGCGAAGACTTCCGTAAAATGTTGTATGTTCAAAAAGGGTGTAAATATGTTCAAAACAGGTGTACAGGGCTTATCAAAGTTTCCACGCTGGACTCTGCGTCTCTTCCGCGAACATGCTCTCTAATCACTTCCAATCAATTGAGGCTTTGCCCTTCCCACGCTCGCCCTGGGGAAGTGGTTAGAGAGCATGTTCGCAGACAAGATGCAGAGTCCCGCGGGGGTGGAGATGCTGATGCAAGCGACACTGCGTTTGATAAGCCCTGTATTTGTAAGAGCTCTGCGATCATCTAGAGTCTCGCGAGGAAGAACGCGCGATATACCGGACAGCGAGAAGAAGGGCGGGTGGGCCTGAATAGTGGGTCTGAATTCAGAAGTTTCATCAAAGATAGACTGAAACTATGAGACAAACGTGACACTCAAATCGACACACCTCTTATAGAAAAAGCGAGAATTTCCTCAGGTGTTTCATGTAGGTACTTTTCGTATATCGCTATCCTAGGAAAGGGGCGCTGCAGCAAGGGTAGGGGAACGAACTTCGCCAGTTTGAGCCCCCCTTCGCTGGCAAGTAGTCCTTTTGCAATATTGTTGTATGTCGTTGCAGCACCAGTAGTCCGTATAAAATACTTTGGGCCTTGAATGAAAGCTTAGGTAGATAAAAATTTCAAGTGGATTTGTAATTCTGACCAACCTTCAATTTTTTTTCGAATATTTTCATCATACTGGCTACTCACAGTAGGCTAAATGCAAAGGAGTGCCAAATCTGGACTGTCTCACTCTGTTGAATGATTTACGGCATTTTTTCACAGTCCGTAGGAGTTACGTGCGGGACCACACATCACGAATGACACAATACGAAGCATGATGAAGGTCGCCCCAGTCGTCAAGAAAATGCAAGAACGATGCCTACGATGGTATGGACACGTGAGCCGGCGAGATGAAGAGTTCATAACTACATTGGCCATGACAGAGGGTACCAGAAAAGAGGCCAAGAGGAAGACCTAAGAGGCGATGGCTAGACAGAGTCAAAGCAGATATGATAGAGCTTTAACTGAATAGCAAGCCCTGGACCAAGAAGAATGGAGAAAACTCTCAGGAGCAGCAGACCCCGAATAACGGGAAGAATGCTAGGATAGAAAAGGGTAGAGGAAACCGATCCTTCAGTGGTAAATCAGACAGTGTCCTATGATAGAACTGATTAGCAGTGCACCTTCTTTATTCCTTTCTGTTTCGATCCATCCGGTCTAGCCCATGGATCACCAATGTTCCCACTCACTGTCAATGAAGCACATGATTATCGTGCCTTCGATCATAATGTCAGACGTTTGTAGACAAAAGGCAATAGATTGTGAAATCATTTAAAAACCCAGTATCACTTCACAAACGCTTTTCCGTCCCAAAGCTGACAAACTTTCTAAAAATCCTTTTTGAATCCAAATTACAACTCAAAGATTTTCTTGCCGGAACATTCCAAATACTGTTCATTCCCTGAAACGGTTGTTCATGCAGTCCTCATTCCTCTCGCTGTTACAGTTAGCTTCAGCTGTAAAGGGCCGAGCATACTTCACGCGATTTCAGCCGCGACGCGACTTGGCAATATTCCAACTGTCCGTAACTCACTGTAAACGCATTTTAAATGTACAGAAGATCAATCGACGTAATTTATACACACTGTGCAGGTGCAGTTTGCTAATGTTGGATGTGAAGACTTTTGGCGAACGGCCAAATCGCGTTGCGACTGGAATCGCGTGAAGTATGCCCGGCCCTTAAGATATAGGCAAAAATAATTATAGTCCATCCATTCGTAACTCAATTAACACACTTCTCGCTGACGACGAGGACGACCTTTTTCCAATTAAATTAGGAGTTTCCTTCAGTTTTGTCACTTGCAGATTCAAATACGTAAGAAGATTTTCTCTTAAATTATTGGTACCATATGGCCATCCCCAATCCAAGAGATCTTGCAGCAACATTGCTTGCTAAAAATGAACTTGCTGCCAACACCTTGTTATCAAAGCAATTTGTCAATGATCATCAAAGTAGTTTCACTTGCATGCCTAAAGTTCAGAGCTAACAAAGTCCTACTGACAAAAGCTTTGCTCAGTAGTTTGAATTGAATATCTGGGAGTTAGATTCTTGAAGTTAAAGGTTTGGGTTTTTTGAGGTTAGGATCTTAACCTCAAAAAACCCAAACCTTTAACTTCAAGAATCTAACTCCCAGATATTCAATTCAAACTACTGAGCAAAGCTTTTGTCAGTAGGACTTTGTTAGCTCTGAACTTTAGGCATGCAAGTGAAACTACTTTGATGATCATTGACAAATTGCTTTCATCCCATTGAGAAACTTTTGAATTCTTAAATCCAACATTTTCTGATTTGAATCTTCTCCGGAGCTGAGCATGGTATGGATATTCTTTGATTCAACTGGATTGGCGGCTGGAAGGCGGGGCATCGTGACCAATTTAAGGCTAAAGAATGATCAGAGAGCACTTTCGCGAGAGAGACGCAGACTGCGTCGGGGCGCGAGCGATTGCCTTGCAGCTGCTTATCTCGTTCAATCAAAGGGTAGATAAGGTTTGTTGGAGGTGACAGTTGGTAACTGTAGGATACCCTAACAAAAGCTGTGATTTTTGAAAGTAAGCGTAATCAAAACGCTCATCACTCTTGCGTCAGTCTAATACTTGATGGTTTCCATTACTCAATCATGACTGAAGAGTAAAACGGCTTTTGGTTTTAACTTTCGTATGAACAAAAATCAGAAGCTTGACAATTTTCTTCAACGAATGGTATAGGAGTATGAAGGCTGTACTCACAAGGAAACGATACTCAATGTCCGTGGCTTTTTGAGACGAGATGTACACCATTACACTCGTTTTCGAACGCTGATTCCGAATCTGACTTCCGTTTCTGCTAATCGTTTCTCTGAAAGAAGCTATGAAGGAATTTCGACCCAAGTTTGGCCGCTTAAGGGAAATATGGTCATTGGAACGGCCTCTACCGCGACCACGTTCTGGTCTAATGCTTAGTGCGATAGCCTCATAAGTTGATGTAGGTTCAAAACTTTTGCGTTTTTACTTTTGCACTACTTTTGCCTCAATTAAGCTTGTTCGAGAAAGCTTTACTCGAATTATGACCATTGAATACATTTTAGCGCAAACAGTAGTCATTTGTTCCAAAATTCCACATTTTTCCGAGAGTAAGAGCGTTCACTTAACTTGAGGATGTGAAAGAAGGTTAATTGAGGCAATGCAAAACTGAAAAACACAAGAGGACTCGAACCTAGACCGCATCAATTCATGAGACTATCGCACTAACCACTAGACCACAGCGCACCTATGGCTAGTGCTCGACAGATTTTTACTGAGGACCCAAACTTCGCGTGATCCATGATAACATCTTTGAAGCGATTAGCAGAAACGGAAGTAGGATTTGGAGTCATCGTTCCAAGACGAATGTAATGGTATACATCCCATTTCAAAAGGCTACGGACACCGAGTATCGTTCCCTTGTCAGACAATCGATCGGATCCCTCCGCCGGACAGTCGAAATCTCCAGAGTCGCGCCGGACCCAGTTGACCAATGAGAGCGGGGCGATTGGGCGGTCCCTTCTTGTAGGTCGCGGTGACATCACCGGCAGGCGAGTGGGACCCTTCTCCGGATCTGCTGCAAAGGTACGCCATTTCTGCTCCGGAGGTACGCCAGATTTGGCAGAGCCGCGGCGGAGAAATTTGCCCGCCGCGAGTCCGCCAGATTTGGACGAGCCGCGGAGCAGAAAATCAGAGGGGTCCGGAGCACAAATGGGAGGGCTCCGGAGCACAAAATGGGAGGGCTCCGGAGCACAAAATGGGAGGGCTCCGGAGCACAAAATGGGAGGGCTCCGGAGCACAAAATGGGAGGGCTCCGGAGCAGAAATGGGAGGGCTCCGGAGCACAAAATGGGAGGGCTCCGGAGCAGAAATGGAAGGCCTCCGGAGCACAAAATGGGAGGGCTCCGGAGCACAAATGGGGGGTCTCCGGCGCACAAAATCGGGGGGCTCCGGAGCATGAGTGGCAGACACCCCGCTGGGGAAACCCCGCGGCCCTGCCATTTTCCGCGGGAGGAGTCCGATCCGCTGTCTGAGTAAACTATTATAAGTCATTTACCTGGGAAATGCTGGTGCTGGCATAGGTAATATCCAGTGGAGTACCTAGAATTTCGGCTCGGGGGGGGGGGGACAAAAAAAATTTTTCGATGAAGGTGCGTGGCGTCAGCTGTGCACTCCGAAAATTTTTTTTTGGTGAGCTTCCTGAAAATTTCGGGCTCAGAACCTCGAAATTTCAGAAAAGGGGCTTTTTTTCGGGAGCTTGGCGTCAGTCACACCCCGAAAAACTTTTTTTATAAGGCTAAAATGAATTTTTTAAAAATTAAAAATTTTAAAAATTATTTCAATTATTTATAAGTGCAGACAAGTCATTTGCACAATTTTATAGCCCATGTAAGTAACTTTCAAAAATTTCGTGACCCGTTCTCGGCCCCCCCCCCGTCTCTCTCGGTACGCCACTGGGAATATCCTAGAGTCATTCGGAGTGAAGGAATTTGATGCTAATTTTCATATAGATAATAAGGGATTTTGAGTTGCATTTAGAAAATTCGTTCACATTGCAGCTGAAAAAAAAATTCTAGTTCCCATCTACAGGTTTATGTTAGCATCCACTTTCATTAGTTATAAAAAAAATTACTGTAGCAGGCACACAAATATTCGACGTTGAAACAAATTCTGTGCGTTCGCACGAGTTCCTTCATCCCTATTTTTACACGGGTAAAAAAAATGCACTTTTCTTCAAATTCTTTGCATACTCGGTGAAGACGTACGCTTGACAGCGGGATGTATGCCTCTCGAGCATTCTTGAGTCTGTCGTCTGAAAGCCGTGTCGTCGAGCATTCGAAAACTCGTCCAAATTGTCGGATTTGGGCCTAGACAGCCGGTTGTTTACGAGTCACGCATGTCTGCTCACACTAGCCATTTATTACGCACGTGGGGTGGGTACGAGGTGTACTGGCTGGTAGATGACCACAGCCAGCACCGAGAACCCCCGTTCCTCACTGGCCATCTTGTAAACATCTTTCCTCCCGGGGCAAAACAGCGTATCGAACGGGGAGGGGCAGACATCGGTCCCGTGGACGAGATAGCGCATTTTGGGGGTAGGGCGGCAGACGTGAAGAGAGCACGTCGCTCAGCTGAGCGCCGACGATCGCGTGACCGATGCACGAACGTGCCTTCGCTTCGCGGGTTTTACTCTCTTCTTTATCGGTTTTACCTGGATTTCTTGGGGTGAGAGGGTGCCCTGAGTATTTGGTTACCATGCATCTCATCGTGACTCTTTTTGGAATTTTTTTCGGCTCCAAATTCCGAGGACCTGGGAACTCAATGATGGGCAGATTTGACAAAATTTTGTATTTCTCCGTAAAAACGGCAATTGCTGTGTTCTGGCTCATGCACCAGGATGTAGATAAATTGCAGCATTCAACATAAGCCAATTAACGGCTACACATTCCGTTTGCATCGATTTATTCGTTTCAGATGTGGTTTGGCCAGTTGAAGTTCTCTCTTCGTAGTAGGAATACATAATCATTTTAGGGCTGTTTTATTTAGTTTGCTGAATCGCTCGCTGTGATCAAAACTTTCGATTTCTCTTATGCAGGAGCTAAGGGTTTATTCCATAAATTTAACGATTTTTATAAATTTCTTTGAGGTATTTGGCCACAAAATCGATATTTTTGGGGCGTTATGTATCTCATGCAGATGAAAAGACTACTCGATATTTTCATCATTTTTCCAGACAACCTGGTTCAAAATTAGGAATGTTTGGTAGCTAAGTTTTCAATTTGTAGTATCTTAATCTTATAAAATCTTTTACTCTGCTGTTAGCGTTGCAAATTTGCTGTATGCATATCCCCAGCAAAAGCGAAATCTTTAACTTGCACATTTCTTCTTCAAAATGTTTGGAACGAAAACTAGGACATGTTACATTCAATTATTTTTCTGTATCATCTTTCTTTCTCATGCACGTTCGAGACATGAGCGTGCCGAACGTTGCGTCTGGCGCTGGAATCAATACTGATGTTTTGCACGTTCCTTGAAAGAGCTGTTCTTTGCCGGTTATGCTTGTCCATTCCATGCATTAAAACAGACGCTATATCGTGGGTGAAGCTCCAATGAAATGGGGGGGGGGGGGGTGGGCGATTGTATCAAAAAGAAACCAAATATAAAGAAAAATATCTAAATCTTCTTGAAAATCGTTCATGTCGACAGTGATACTTTTTATTCAAAGCGCAGGAAAGGGCACTTGCCGCAGACACTGCAGCGACGCCCGCGACGCATTTGAAGCGCGAGACTCGGCTAATTCCAGGCTGAGCTGTCATTTCGTTAGCTTATCGGGTAAAATCAAAAAAAAAAAAACAATTTCCGGTAGTATATTGTTTAAGTTATTATCAGTGTATTCTTGGTGTCATTTTTTATGCACTGGTTGTGTAAGATTTCCTAGACTACAGTCTCACATGTGGCTTCGGGTGTCCTTGTAGGAGGATTCCGCAAGACATCATACGTTTTCATTCACACAATTTTTTTTTGTTACCACTTTGTCAAAGTCCCCAGAGCACTCTACCGCTATCAATACGTTTTTCTCGTGATTTAATCGTCAAGTGAGTCTCTCACACCAAGTGCGGGTTGACGTGATTCGCATGCATATGCATTGCTGCCTAGAAAAGCTATTCCTGTGTATTGAGATTGAGTGCACTGATTGTTGAGACCTTCGAGGGAAATTCAGTGAGTTGGAGAAGTCCGATATTCATTATTGTCGGATGAAGGTGGTAGCGGTCCAAGCGGGAGAAAGTGGCGTGCGCACGGCTGATATCATCGTGACTTCTGCGTGACGCGCTGCAGAGGTGGCGGAACCGCGTTCGCGCCCGCATCGCCCTATAGAGCGTATGCCTTCATCTGGTGATGGACCTTGTGTACAGATACTTGTCCGCTTCTTATCACCCATGTGAATGACGAGAAGGTTGTACTTTGAGATTTGGAGAAATTACCGATTCACGAGAAGAATTTTCTGGGATAAAAACAATGAAAAACTTGTTGTACTTGTTTGTAGTAGATATTTATCCATATTCTGTGAACTTTTGGTGTTTAGTGAATTGATGTTTGTTTCACGAAACCATAGGATGAGAGGACGCTTATTGACTTGTTCGCCGACTTGTTTGAACACGTTCCAAACGGTACCACCATGTGAAGGTCGTTCGCAGACTTCTCACTGTCAGTCCATCTTTATGCATCTTTCGTTTTCTCGAGTAGAATTTTTTTGCCGGGCATTCGAATTATTCTATTCGAAAAAATAAAAACGTTTTTGTTGATTTTTCACTTTGCTATTGCTTCGCTTGGCGTTTTTTGAGTATACAGTATGAACTTTTCGAAAAAAAAATTCCCGTTTTTGTTTAGCCTTGTCATCTTCGCCCAGTTGCTCTGAGTCGCGTGCGCATGCGTCAGTCCCAGTGTGCGCGCCAAGTAGAACGAATTAATTTAGTCCCTGCCCCTCATCGCCTACCTCCCTCTTCCATTTCCCTTCTCATTTTATTTTCACGCTGGCAAACACCTGTAAATGTTTTATTTCATGGCAATTTGTCTTTACTGACCTCGTTGTCAATGTTGTTGTCGCAATTATCGCTGCAGTTTGCAGTTTACTGTATTCAGGTTTGACCGAGCGTATGTAATTCTGCGAATGTTCATGTTATGATCGATTACCTAGTTGTTCCACGCGAAATTGCTTTTGAAAAACATTCGTATTGATTTTGCTGATTGTTGAGAAGTAATTTTGTGTAGACTGTTGAGAAACAAGGAGCTTTCTTCAGGTCACCGTCTTCCTTGACAGATGTCCCTCCCCCTCCTCCCTCCTTCATTTACGAAACGGTCCGCACGATTTTGCAAGGCGTGCATAAGCTTGAAATTACGAACCTGATACATTACCAGCAATTAAGCTTATTTCTAAAATTTCGAAATTTCTTATCTTTGTAAAAATTTTTGGAAGCGCTAGATTTCCTACTGCAAAAAATTGTCATCTGTTAAAGACTTCCTTCAAGGTGCTGTAGCCAAAGCTTTCCATCTTCGGAATTTTTGCTTCAAGATCCCATGAAGGTTTCACGTTCATGCGCATATCGTAACATAGGGCATGTAAGCTGTTTCATTTGGGCAGGGCTGGCATCGCTGGGCGGTTTTGGCATTAGATCTTCCGATATATAAAGCTGTATGTCAGTTTGTCTGTATTCGAATATATCCATTTCTGAACCAACCCCACCAAATTTTGCACAAATACACACAATATACGCGGAACAGTTGTTATGGACAGCTTTCGTTATATCGATTTCATCGATTTTTGCAAACTTTGAGCTACGAGGCTGGGAGTTGGCATAGAGGGGTTATTGAGCTGATTACGAATAAAATATAAACTTTTGGAGGACAGACTATACCAATTCATTCAGCACTCTGTTCCAGACATTGTCTTTCCTGATGCTGTCATGTTTTTGTTTATTTATACATTTATTTAATACACAAGAGTGCATCAAAACAGAAAATGAAAAGAAAAAACACAAAACAGAAAATGGGATTGGGTCATTTTGTCCTTTGCTGGATCGATCAGGTTCTGAACATTTAAGCTGTTGAATTCTGGGTTATTTTTTTTATTTCTCGTTCTTCTATAGATTCTTGCTCAGTCAGAATTCTGAGACGTTCCACGACTTACCATTTCACACGCCGTTTTCTCCTTTAACACGTTTCGGACCGCGAAATCGCGCGCGGCGAAAAAGAGGGTACTTTCAGCCGTTAGCAGCAAAGGGCCCTTAATTCGTATAGTGTGTGCTACAACTGTAATCAGTATGTCAGATAAGATCCATACCTAGAGTTCTAAGTATTAGGTCGTGTAATAAGTCCTGTCCCATTTTTTGTTTCAGTTTTTTTCTTGCTAATATTGACTATATTTGAGGTAAAGTGTATACGCTTTGAAAGCTCTAAGTCTGCTCTACAGGCTCATACGCATCATTCCCCAACATAGCAGAAAATTGAAAAAGATTTATATTATTGAAATAAAAAATCCAAGGAGCCGAAAAACCAATTTTCGACATCTTTTTTCCTTCAAATTTTTCTCGATTTTCATTGGTAAAACTTATGAAACAAGCTTGACAACAACCAGAGCAATCTATTAAACTTTTACACTCATTCTATCATTGTTTGCCCTGTTCCCTTCCTTCCACCGGCTATTTAATGACATTTTTTTAGAAGTCGGCAAGGCAAGACTTTGTCACGGCGATGTTCGCCGTCTCGCGCACCCAAGCTGTGTGGCGTCCCAAAATTCAAATTTTGAGTATCTGACCTACGAATTCGATAGTTTAGTCACAAACCATTCCTTCTGACTTTTCTGGATGATCCGCCTACCGTCTTCCCTTAGGATGCCTTTAGATGAAGTCCAACACCAACGTTGAAAAGGCATCAGAAAGAAGAATTTTCTAAAGTCTACAGAAATGATTTTTGAAAAGTTTCAGCACTCCTGAAGCGCAATAGAAGCTAGAGCATTCTTTGCTTACGTGTAGCAAATTCTTCGAGCTTATTCGTAGGCATTCTGACTAATTAGGAAGGCGGCGTAACGTAGTTGTCGAAAATGGATTTTTTCCCTGTTTGATTTTCCAAATTTGACGCTGTAAAACTTTTTCAAGTCATCTGATGTAGAAAACTGAAATGAAGATTTTAATAGAGAAGGCTTAGTGCTTTCAAATGCATATAAACATTTTACAGAACATCGCGCAAAATATTGAGAAAAAATTGAAAGAAAAAATGGGACAGAACTTATTACACAACCTAATAAATTCGAAGTGTTTGAATTTTGTCGTCTGAGAAAGACGTCTGTGCTTTCTTCAAAGATAGAAACAAGATCTCAGTTTCTAATTGTATCCAAAAGTATCTATCTTGTACATGATACACATCATTATTGGAACTACGGTTTTTCTCTTTGTATTCAAAGCTAAGATTAGTTGCGACGTCGCACGCGTCGTTCGCGTTGCCGCACTTCGTTGCAACTGATGTTCGATTTGTTCTCATATCTCCTGAACAATTATTGATGGCACATTTCTAAAGAAGGAGGAGCTTGGGCCTTTTTGATAACCTTGGACAAAAAGAAAACCTCCGGTAAACGTTTCAAAGATCCTTTGAAGGCGCGTGCTGCACCATGTGCAGCACCGGTCCGAAACGTGTTAAACATCTGATTCTTCCCTGACTTGATTCTGCACCTGCCAGATGTTTTTCATACAGGTTTACAAGCTTTTTTTGCTGTGGGGATGAAGCTGTGTTTGTACCGCTGACGTACTGATCCCTTACTGACACTGATTTATGGACATGTCTTTTTGAGACAAAGCTGTTCCATTTTGTTTTTGCCGCATGCCCGCTTGGTGCACATTCTTCCTGATGTCGATGACCAAAAAAACCATTGATATTTTGTCAATGACCTAATTTATATCGGATTGTCCTTTCCCTTAGTCCACTTGAAATGATGAAAAATGGAGAAGTGCTTCCCTTCGAAGTATGAGAAGATTTTGTACAAGGGTACGGAGTACCAGTACTACAGCTATATCCTACTGCCTCTCCCTTGTTAGAAGCATGCAAATGCTAGAAAGACTCGCTGCAAATTTTGAGTAAATTTCAGGCGACCATCATTCTGTATTTGCACAACTAACTGCCCTCTTCAACTATGAACTAATGCCCTACCACGGTTTCAGAGCGCACATCTGTACTAGCAAGGGTTCCGATAATTATTTCCAGATACGGAGAACAGAGGATGAATTCAGTCTTTTGACTAATGAAGAAGCGTGTTAGCCATCTCTTCTAAAAAATGTGGGATGCTTCACAAATTTTTGTAAAATTATAAGGCTGAAGATGAGAAGCTCTGAAGGTGAGAAACGTGGGCTTTTTGGAGTTTTTCTTACAGGGCTCTTTATTTTCGAAGAATTTGAGGAAACTTTTTGAGTACAGCCGGTTATTTGTGCAATTGCACACACTACTGCGCGCAGATCCTGGACTTTCTTGGCGGATTTAACCTCCGATAGAGTGTTTTCTGAAGGTAGGGATGCTTTCACTTTTGTATACTTTGGAACTCCAAAAACGTCCAGTAGCTCAAGAAGCGAAGATAAAAGGGCAACCTTCAAATTCTCGTGAAAAGGTGTTGTTGTTTAATTGCGTAACTTACCTCATCTGCTCGATAGTAAAAAGCTATTCATGTTTAGTGGAATTTGATTTAGAGGAATAGGAGAAGGTACTACGGGATCGCAAATGCTTAAATTCACGTTTTCCTTGGTCCAGATTTCTAGTAATTAACACGCTGACGACAGCTATTTTCGAACGTTAAAATAATGGACTAAATGTTTAAATCTTTTAAATTTCTGAGCAGCTACCGCGATGCTCAATGTTCTACATGACAATAAGACCACCAATAATATTACTGCATAGAAGTTATAACAGAACTTTTCGTTTACACATGAAGAACTGAAGCACGAAAGCGCAACGGGGGTCAGGGTGTGCATGCGCGCGTATGCACATGGTCGTCAACGTGTTAATGATTTTCATTGCTTTTTTATCTGATGCATCAGTTCTCAGTACATGCAGAACTTTATCTTCTTGTAATAGAATACAATGTGTAACCCATTTTTTTTGGATCACGGGTAATTTTGGTGGCATAAATGTTATTTTTCACGGATTGTTTTCACTGGTGGCACCTATCAACATGTTTACCGTGGCGCGACGTTAAGAATCGGGCAAATAATGGGAAATGGGGGCTGCATTTCACTTTTTAGTTTTTTGTTTACATTATCTGTCGATCGATGTTAATAGCTTTTCCATCGTGACGCTCAGCTTTGCAGTGAGCTTGCACTCACGTTCTTTTCAGCGTTCGTGTTCTGTTTTTCTGCGTTACAAAGCCGCCGAGAAGAAATTGCCCCTCGATCGATGGGCATTTTTTTCGCGAGCGCACTCAGTCAGTGTCATTCATATCTCTCCCCGTCGTGTGGCGACTCCTTTTAGGAATTCCTCGAAATTAGTTAATTTGTAGGCTTCGCTTCAATGAGCTTTGAAGGGCATTTTTGATGGGAATACTAAATGAATGTTCTGTTGCGTCTGTAGACGGGAATGCGAATACCTTTTGATCTTAGTAAAAAATTGACTTTGAAATTTCCCAGTGGAATAAATGTGGAGGCAAAACATTCGGATATGACCTACTAGAAATTGTCTGGAACCTCATGGAGGCTACATTTATTTGAGAGAAAAAAATGATCAAAATGTGCTTTGAAGTTTTTTCGAAGTCATGGCATACCATCCCAATCTTCCTCCCCCCCCCCCCCTCCCCCCCCCCCCATTCACGCCAGTGGACCAGGAAATATGAGAGTGATTTTAATTTTCCTGCAAAAAACTGCTTTTTCTTGTAAATCGTCAAATCATTTAACTACGTAAGCTAGTTTACGTTTTTGGGATGCCTATGTGTTCTATCCTCTGCCTACCACCTCTCCCCTCCCCCCCCCCACTTGAGAAAAGAAAATTTTAGGGTTGACTCTGGAATCTTTGTGCTCTTCAATATATCTTCGAATCTGAAAGTTTCCCTTTCTCCCTCCCCCCCCCCCCCTTTCTAAAATTTCTGCATACATAATTAGATGATCTCCCCCTATACGAAAGATCTTCTCAAAAACATTTCTGATTACATTCATCTGTCAAAGTACAGACTGAGAAACTCTGACATTAGTTATTCTTCGTTTCTCATTTACTTTTTTCTCTCTAGTGAAAAAACTTGATGTTTGTTCAGCAGGATAAGATTCATCCAACCATAAATAATGTGCTTTGTTTATGCATCAACAACTATTGATCTCGGCATTTATCAGCTGTTTTGTGCATTTGCGACGTTGTCAGAAAAAAATTTGACATTTGCCTTGACTTCGTCACTCTCTGATTCGCTTTTCTTTCACAGTCCCTCTGTTCATCAAATTCCATTGTCACTAACTATTTATCTTGGGAAATACTGGATAAATAACTTTGAGAACATTAAAGTGCAGCTCTTCAAATTCCCGAAGAGAAACAATTTGTGCGAGCTTGACCTAGATCAGCTGTTACAATTTGGAATTGTGAGATAATTTTTTGATTCTTTGCTGTTCTTCAATTGAACTCTGATAATTGAGCTGCCGTACGCGCGTGACTGATAAAGTCGTTGTTTTCATTTTTAGAATGACCGTCATTTATGTAATATATGCCTTGTTACCACCATGAGGCACAGCAACGAATGGGTAACAAGGCGTCACGCGCAGAGACAGGGCGCGATTGCGGACTATGTCTGCGTATCTTGGGCCATCTGCTGTTTCGTTCGGACACAAAGTGCCTTTCGGTCGCGACGAGGTCCAATCTTCTCGTGTGCGTCTCTTTTGCATCAAATGGAGTCGGAGAGGAAGAGAAAGGGGGGGGGGGTGCTGTTCATTGAGTAAAAATAATGGACATTCCCAGACACTTTTTGGACTTCTTCCTACATTTCCATTGAAAAATTCTATCTCTTTGTAAATCTCACTTATTCTAGTTCTCCTTCGTCTCTTCCTGAAATTGATATCTTCTCTGCAGTCATACTGCTTTCCAAAATCCGAAAGCTTTATCTGACAGCTGCATCCCACTCCCAATCCTTCGCCAGCACTTTCCATTGCCATTCTGTCGATAAAAGGTGCAGAATGAGTGCAAAGCCCTATCGTTGTAATTGCAATGGCGTTCCATTGTGTGCAAAAGTGTCACCGATACCTCCTTTGCTTTGTCTCTTATGTTTTGCATACGAAGGACGTTAAATTATTAAGTACATACAGTTTGATACCCATTGAAGGCCGAATAGTTTGACCAAAAATTGCATGGAATCGGCATCATTGATAACTTCTTCCATTACTTTTTGGCATTGCGCTGTCAATTTTACATGGTTTCCTTCTGGTTGTGCTTCTTGTATTCTTGTCTTTGAAGCCGTTACCGTTTCCATAATGGCATATTGATTTTTTCAGTTCACTTTTGGGTGAAGGAGATTGACATAGCCAATTAAATGCCGGAAAATGTGAAATCACCAAATGGTGATGTTACATGTTAATAAAACTGATGAGTTGAAAGGTCAACAACATTTAATATATAAAGAATCGTCAAGTCAATTCAAGAAATCGGCAAATAGCGGGAAACCGCAGCGGGTGAAGCGAATCTTCCAAATAACACCTTTAGATTACTGGTTCACTAGTCAAAGTACAAAGTGAAGCAGAACGGATGAGTAGCAAAGTGTACAAACTTAAAGGCAGCGTCCAGGCAAATCTGGACATATGGGAGTTCACGGGGATAGTAATTTTGGGGCCTTATCTAGGCCACTGCCGGCTGAGATACTCCCCTCGAAACTGGACCCCAGGATCGTATTTCGCATGGAATGATGGCGCAGCCCATCGGTTTCGCATGGGTCCTCGCGCGAAACTGATGGTCTGCGCCATGAATCCATGCGAAATACGATCGTGGGGTCCAGTCAGAAGGCGTATATCTCAGCCGTTAGTGAGTCACCTACGCTGCTGCTTGGGCAGTGCTTTGTTAGGGCCCCAAAATTACATTCCACGTAAAATCCCCATAGGTCCAGATTTGCCTGGACGCTGCCTTTAAGTATGGCGGGCGCGATCTACCTCTGCTTGGCGCTCCACTGAAAATTGAGTTGAGTATATATCTTCCAAAAGGTGGTTCCTCGCGATCGTTTGCAACGGACAATGCAGCCATGCTAATTGCAGACGTGATATACCCAGCTGTCCGCGCGGGGTGGAGCCTATCGGCGACATATAGTCTTCACCCCTGAAGACTTGATAGTACCGCTACAGAACCCCCAAATGAGGATTAGTTTTTGTTTTTTCTGCTCCCGGAAATGGTGAGTTTTGAATATATTGGTAGCAGAACTGTGTAGATGATTTTTATTGGTGTAATATTCAATTTATCTGTCTATTCACATTTTTGCCTTCAAAATTGTCCAACGCTCCTTTTCGGGAAATCCCGCCCTCACTCCTACTGGTACGCGTACAATTGTCGTTGCTACTAATTTGACAGAAACACTCATTGTGGCATGAAGTGAAAATAGTCTCAGAGGAAAAAAAGGAGAGTCTTGGGAACGTCCACTCCTTACTTTGTCTCTTATTATTTCACTACCTTTTCACAGATTGTTATATGATGAACAGCGGGGTGTATGCCAAGATGAACGATAGCTGGAAATAAGCATACTGTACTCTTGCGGTTGTCAATATGCCAGGCATAAAGTCTTATTTTTTTGAAGAGATATGATCTACACTGAATCGAAAATGGTGTCGAACAGTAAGATTTAGGGATACCGAGCTCCCAGCGTTTTTTCCAAACTTTGAAATATCGTCACAGCGTAAAAATGGAACTTGAAAAAGATTTGACCTACGCAGCGCATATGGCTGGCACAACCTATCGTTCATGTTGGCTGCCCCCCTGAACAGCGGACTAAAGTTTATTTCTTGTTCTCGCGAAAGTAACAGTTGAGCTCAATGCACGCGATCTCAATTTTAGAAATTCTAAGGCAGTTGTCGTCGCCATGTGTAGAAGAAATTTTCTTGCTTTGTCAGTAGGTAGATGTTATCTGGACGAGTTGTTATCTTCAAAGCACGTGTTCAAACATGCAACTGTCAACTTTGTTTTGAAGTGAAGATGAAAAAGACAGCACTCAGAGTTGCATCGGTTTTCGGGGGAAAATGCTGGGCAAATATTGTTTGGAGATGTGTGAACATACTATCAAAAAGTGTTAAGGTTCTCAAGGGCGCTGTGCGGTTGGCTGCAGTCGCGCCGATATGAATCCAGCGCAGCGACTCATAGGCTTCCGCTTCCACCCTTTCATACTTCTCTGTTCCGAAGCACAGTAAAGTGGAAACGGTACTTATCCTTCGAGTGAGGAGTATCACAAACTGCATACTGTACCGTAGTCTATAGAATGGGTACAAGTTGTACGATTCCCACATTTAGTGGAACCTGTTTGTTGCTATGTCTCCAGGAAGGCCTCAAACTGTCATTCATTCGTGACTGTTCCGTAATACTTCTAGTCGTGGTCTTAGCACTTGATTGGTAAAAGGTGCGCGCTCTTCCCGCAATGTGTATCCTCTTTTGTCTCTTGATGTTTCCAGAACGTTCTTCACTGCTGATAGTGTGTACGCAAGTCGATCATTGTAAACGAATATAATTCTCCAGCAAATTCTCTACCCTTTTGCTCTCGGAAACTCAGTTACCTATTTAATTCCAATACGAATATCATGAATTATTACAAGTAAATCTCTCCTCTGTATCAAGAGACGAAGTTCTTTTTGAATGTTTGCTTCGTACATTGATCGAAGAGATTGTTGTCGCCGATGCCATGCCTCTCCCCAGTAATTCAAGCGAGCACTACTCCGGACGTCGAACGGCAAACAACCTTATGTGATTGTTTGTCTGCTTTTCAAATACCCAGACCTTACCATGAACGTGAAGATTGTTGGGTGAAAACCTGGGATTTCGAGAGGCTACGAGTTTGTCTAGAGGCTACTGCATGACGAAGGCGCAGAAGCAGTATTAGGTGAGAGGGTGATAACGCGGCGCGCGTATCCTCAGGTCGTAAATCTTGCGCCTTATGCGCTCTGCGGCTAATGAGCCGCGCTCGCACCCGAAGATATTGCGCCTTCGTCATGCAACTGCCTATACTTTCATTGACGAACTTCGCTTATGGCCTTAAGGATATCACGTAGATAAAATAATTGTTGATACCTATAAGATGTATTTGTAAATAGTATAGTAAGATCAGTTGAAGTGTTTTTATACTCAGAATATTGTGCACCAAAAGCATCCTTTTTGCTCAGAAATATTCCGCATGTGCGAGATACTAACTTCACTTGATCTCTTCTTTTTTTTCATACTGAAAAAGTTCATCTGACCAATCTCTAAAATATGCAAGTTCGATGTTTTTCGACTGCCCTTGGATTCCATTCAAGTAGATTTTCCTCACAATATCGTGTCCTTGCGGCATCGAGATTTTGCGGCCGGTTTCGCGCGTGAACAAATAGCTACGCCTACAATGCTCGCCACGTGCGCGTAAAATGCCGGCATCATTGGCATGGCCCTCTTTCATGCGCAAATTTGACCGCAAAATCTTGGCATCGCAAAGGCACTATACTGTCGAATCTACTCGACCGTACATCCAAGCTCCATGCACGTGTGAGAAGTCTTGCATTGTTTAACACTCTGTTTTGAATGTAGCTAATATGGAATCCCTAAAACCAGCTTGTTTGCCATGAAAAGCTAATGACCGAATCTCCATGTTCAGACATTGAGAAACTTGTTTTGCTGGCACACTTACATTTCCTCGGTTCCTCCCAGTCTTTCTTTTCTGTGTAGATTTCTGCTGATAAGCGTGCTGCTAATGGCCGCAGAAGCCGTTCCATCTGTCTTCCGTGGATGATTAAATATATTCATTAGAGTTTGTCCTCAGCGGAGCGCTAGTGCAGCTGTACCTGTCGCAGACTGGAGCTGCGGAAGACGAAGCGTCCCAAAAAAATGCGTTTTTCATTCTTTTGTTTAAGGGAGGATTCCCAAGGCTGCTTTTTTTTCGGCACTTGAGCTCCCTCAGCAGTTTTGAATATTTTTGGAATACTGGCTTTGTAGCCTGCTTTATAGTGATTTGAAAGGTTTGGAACATGGTGTAATTTGGTTAATTTGTAGGTGAAAAAAGGCTTCCCGTATTGCTCATTTCCAACATTTAAAAAAAATTTTCAGTCTGGATTATGTTGGTTTGGCTTTTTCAGATGCGTAGACCTGTTGTTCCCCAGCAATGTTTTTTGTCTCTTTCTAATGTTGGACAGTTCTATGAACTGTGCGGTTTAATACGAACCTTGAATAGTAGCAAATCAAAAAAAATTTTTGTTGGAGTTTTTGATGAGCTTAGACATTTTATAACTGCCTGGCTTTCCATTAATGGAATAAAAGCAAAACTGGGAGATGTTGACCCTGAAAACAATGTTTTTTTGCGTATCAATGTTCGGTTCTGATTTGACATTCTAATCCAAAATATTGAGAAGTATAATTTTATACGAAAAACCTCCAACTACTTGAATGGAATACGTTTTCGTCCATGTAAGAGCTGCGCTCGCCTCCTTCACACTTGTCATTGCGCCCAAATCGATGTGGTGGCCATTCGTTCCCGGCCTGTACGTGGTTTTGACTTCTTCGGGAATGTAAATGTCGGTTAGAGCTGTGCAAAGACTACCTTTTGAAGTGCAAACGTTAACGCTTCGTTGATTCTGTCATCGTATCGATTTTCTGCTAACATTTCCCTGGAATTTGCTTTTCCGTCAATACATATACCTTATGTAAAGTTGGTCTAGCAATTTTGTCTTGTGAAAATTTAGAAATCTACATTCTTTACCTTATTCTACTGTTCCTGGTCGTTCTTCTCCTGAATGGTGCGCTCTATTTTTCCAAGTTTTTGTCGTCGATCGATGAGAGTTTGCAGAATTTTATATTGTATGCTGTCAATTTGCATATATTTAGGATCTGATATGAATCGATGAGCGGTGCTCAACTCAGGGATATCAAAATAGACAATATGGAGGTGTGTGAGTTGTTTAGAAGCATTTATAGTAGTAGTTGGCGATCCATTATTGGTCAATTCAAAAATCTCAAAGCTGTTGAATCAAAAATCTTAAAAAATCATAATGATTTGCTTTATCGCATTTCTTTGACAAGTTTGTGGACAAAGAAATCAGACTTCTAGCAAAAACGTCGTACTTGATTGCGTTTACCGATAAAAAAATTACTTGGTTCAAAGTGGAAACGCAGTGAGATGGAACGATATTGTCACATGCTTGTGTTACGTTTAATTTACTATATGTGAGCTGTTGATGCTGTAACTTTCATGAGGGTAAATATTAGCTGATAGACAAGGTTTACCTGAACTTTTCGCTACATTGATCTCCATCAAGATACATTTTGTACAATATTAATTTGAATCGCAGTCAGCACAGTATAATAGTGAAGAGGTCTGAAAAAAAAGCATAAAAGAGAATTGGAGACTTCAAGCAAGAGGAGAACTGTCAATTTTGTACGTGTTCACTTTGTATCAGGTCAAAATGGAGGCTTTATCATTACTTTGAATTCATTCACTTTTTTGCCTGAGTTTGCTCCTTTCTTGAATGCATCACATTCTGGTATTAAATTTACAAGGGAAGGCTTTTTAGTCAAATTGGCCTTTTCAAATGAGTTTCATACCACTTTGAAGAAGACTAAACACTGATTCCAAATCCATTTTTATTATCTGCCAAGCGCCTCAATGTTTGTTAGTGTTTTTTAACGTGGAGAACGAACGCAGAAACTATGTAAAAACAACGGTTACCATCTTTTCTGCACTCGAATGGAGCACTTTTGAGTATGAGGGTATTGGCTGACTATATTCATTGAGCAAAGTGCTCCAATAATTTACACCTAACCATATGAGCAATTCTGAACGATTTTGTTTCATTTAAGCATCTAATTTTTTGACCCGAAAAACCCTCATAATTCGACCTCCAGAGGCACTTAGCAAATAAGGAAGAATATTTGAAATCACCGTTATATGCCCTACAAAGTAATATAGGTGTCATATGAAAAGGCCTCTTCGCTAAAAAGGCTTCCCTTGTTAGTTAAGCAGAATCGCGAAACTTAAATTAGCTATCTTTGATTACCTGAATGTGTAATTTTTGCGAACAAGGTCACTTTGCCTTTTGCCTTCCCTACCTCCCCATCTACCCTCCTAAGATTTGCCTTCAATTCCAAAACTTAGTTCCAAGGATATATGTAAGTCAACAATGGAGGGGTTTTGAGAAAGGAATTCTTCCCAGACGTTTCTAAGATAGCCGAGAGAACCTGTCGCCTACAAGACGTAGAAGGGGTTTTTCTTTTTTTCAATGATCTGCTTTTTGCTTTTGCAGGGAATGCTCGAGAAGGATTATTGAGCGCACCCAAAAGTTGTAATGTTGCTGACCAATTCAATAGCTTCAGTCACTGGTTTGCATTTTGCATTTGCAGCATGAAACTCCGTTGTAATGTGCATTGCTTCAAAAAAAAACCAAAAGTGATTGAGAGCCAATAGTTGAGGGATCCAATATGAAAACTGACAGAGTCTTCATTTTGACTTGATTGTTTCTTTGAAATAGAGTCGTAATTCAATGCTGCCAGTTAAGACGATCACATAAATTGGCTAGCCCTCCTCTCAATATGAAAATTTCGGTTCTTTGGTTCCATTCTTCCTCTTCTAAATATTCCCCTCAACACAACAGTTGGCTGCCAAATGTAAAGTGATTCTTTGTGTGACGAAGACCATCCACATTTTTGAATTTTTTTGTCGCTAACTTTCTTATCATCTCGCATTTTGCATCTTGAAATGAAACACTGGATATTTCGAACAACAACGTCTTTCTGCACTTGCAGCAAAGCCCAAAAATTTCGATTTGTTCCATATGAATCATGGTTCGTTCGGCGCCTACTGTTGTTGTAAAGAGATCTATTGTTGCTAACGTTCGACATTTCTTCACGTTTCCTCGGCAGTGCACAGATAGAAATCAATAATGTATACTTTTTCTTGTGACAGGCATCGTTTGCATCCTTGCTGATATCAGTCGGAGAGAGGGCTTTAGAACTTCTGCCAAACCGCTGCGCGAGTCGCGACGTCACGTAGTTGTCATGTTTCTGTTGAATTTATCTTTGCACTTGTTATCTTAGTAGTGCATCGCTAGGCTGTATTATTTGATTTCATATCTTATAATCTTCTAAATAATTTTTTGAAGATTATGGCTTGGAAATGGTAGCAAAAGCCATTTTTACAAAGATCTTATGGATCTTATCTATACTTGCTTTTCATTTCCAAAAAGTTCATTATTGCCCTAAGCTAAGCAAGTTTGAAGGGTTTCAAATGATCTCAAAACTTGTTTAGCCATCATTTACCCTCCTTTTCAGACGCTAATATACGGTCATTAAGGTTGATCGCCGCGGAACGAGCTCGCGACGCGGCAAACGACTTGCCGCTCAGTCGAAAACACATCCCACTATACAAGCGAAGCAAAATCAGGTAGGCTAATCGATTTTTTTGTTTTGAATTTTCTTTTTCAACATCCTATATTTGATAAAAATTACATGGTGGAAGTTATCTGATAGTGAGAGTAGCGCGAGGCACCGCACTAAGGACCTAAAAATGGGAAAGATTGCTGAAATTATGTTTGTTTACACCTTTTTGTACTCACATGCTCATAAAAAGAAGAATACAGAAGCAAGCTCCAGAAACTTGGCAATTATTGACTCCTCAGCCGTGAAACATCGCGCATGTTGTGCAGTATACAATTTGGATTGTGAATTATTCGAATTCCATTATTTTCCTCCTACAGGAAATCAATAAAGCCATAATTTTCATGCATTTTAAGTGCACCTGTTTACTAAAAGGGTAAGATCGCCGCTACGCATATAGTTTTGCGAAGCGGTCGCTTTCTCTCAAAAGTTGCTTTGTGCGCTCCATCGTAAAGCCTACGCGCGCGGGACCCTCTGAAATGTTTGCTTTCGAGTCAAACACGGTTTTCAATGAAATAGAAGACAATATGTCTCTGATAGGCTCCAGGTGGACCACTGGTACGAGTTCAATGTAAAGAAATGCGTGGTTTATTGCAAGTGTCCGCGCAAGACCTCTTCCTGCGTCATTTCTACGTGAAATTTTTTTTTGTAAATACAGTCGGCTAGATCCGTCGGCAAATATAGTGCCCTTGCGATGCCAAGATTTTGCGATAGAATTTGCACGTGAACGAATAGCTGCGCTTGGAATGCCGGCGTTTAGCGCGCGCGAATTGCTGGCATCACAGGAGTAATAAATATCTAAGCACAGCTCTGGCGAGTATGTCGTGTTTACAAACCTGCAAAAATTTTGTGGGGTGCTTTGAGACGCACATTAGAGGAGTTGTATCAAATTAATACCTTTTTTGACCGGAAGCTCTAAACCCTAAAAAGAACTGATAAGAGAAAGTTAAGGTTACCATCAAATCTGCACACTTTCCTTGCTCTTTCGCTTTTCTTCTGGTTACTTTATCAAGATGTAGGAGTCACTTGCTTTGAGGAAAAGTCAAGTTTTTTTTCTCTCTTTCGAGGTCACGTACTTTTGAAGGAGAGCGAAGCTTTTTTCCCCATTTTTTTCTGTTGTCATGTGGCCGATAAATCCCGCGAAAAAAGTTCAGAAACTTTTGCTTTTCGCGGTTAAAGTTATTGATACGCATTCATGCCTTTTTTTGGTGCCCTGATTTGGATATAATTGCATGTCAAAATTACGGCCTTGTCTTTTTTTTTCGAAGAATGTATAGCTTTGAGTTGTTTGGAAGAATTTAAGGAAGCGGTAATGGCCACGCTAAGTGGTTGTTTCCTGCTCTAACTCATTTAGGGTATTCAGTAGAACAGTTTTTGCAGCCGTGGTTGTTATTTAAGAACCACATGATAATCTCAAAATTTACGTCTATAGCTATTTGAAGAAGACAGCTGTTTTCATATTTATTTAGGATTTTTTTGGTGCCCTCAGAGCGCATGAAGTGAGTAAAGAAGTTTTGCGCAATGAGTTCATGGTTTAGGCATTTGAGCCGAATTTCCATTTTGCTTTTCTAGTTATTTTTTGAAAGCTCGCTCTGTTGGCAAAATGCAGTAGTCCAAATGTTGTGGGTTTTATTTTCTGGTCGTTGTTCTCGTGGGATAAACCTTGAAGATTTCTTTTATACCACATTCAGGAGCGTTAGAGCTTGAGATTGGCTAGTCTTTCCGATTTCTGTTCTCTTTACTGTAAAGTGTCGCTTCGAGATTTTTCTTTTAATTATTCCTATACTTTTTATGGATACGACTGTGAAGAGTAAGTAAATGGACAATCTCATCATCAGTTGCACGCACTGGTCCATATTTTTGCATCAGGATTTTGCTCCAGTGGAACTAGACTCTGTGTCAGTTGCGTACTCCCTTTTGCGTAGAAGATTTTCAATAATGCTCATTCCCTGTATGCGTCTTGTTATGCTCAAAAGGAGAGAAAAATATATTTCAAAAATTGGCAGTTTTATCGCCTCGTGTGATGCCGTGCCTATTGTGCAGTCTTTCAAGTCATAAAGACTTGGTTGTATAGACTAATGATCTGATCCGGTAACGTGCATTTGCGGTGCCGACACTTGCCCGAACAAATCGAAATTGCCAGAAAGTGCAAAATTTGTAAATATGCCGGCAGTACAAGCGCAGCGGTTTGTTCACGCGCAAATGTTGTCGCGAACTATCGGCACCTCAGGGGCACTGCATCTACCGAAAGATATACTTGATCCTACTGTTTGGGGTCTGGAATCAAGATTATACGTGTAGAAAGCTGGGAAAATCTCCTTAATGTGAGTGACTCGAAGTAATGAAGCGTAGGGTACGCGGTCTCAGTCAGAGTGAGGAGTGTGTCCTTTGTCCTTGCGAGCACCCGCCCGATCAACTCATCAACATGCTAGGATTAATCGCTGCCAGATGGTCCAAACTACGATTTCGAGCGCACAGTGGGAAATCACCACCTTTGCCTTGAGTTTTCAAGGTTGTTCGCTGGGTTTTGAGGTTTTTTTGCTGAGTATGATTCGTTGTTTGTGTTTTCAACTGGAAGAGATAGTGCATTCAATATCGCAAATTATCTATAATTCAAAAGCTTTTGAGCAAGATTTGACATCCATGACTGGCAAGAAATACGTTTGATTCATCATCGATGGCGTAGTTCTATATTAGTGCTTGAATTCATTCTCAATGTCGTAAACTTTTACGTGGAATGACCCATCCCAGCGGGTTGAGGCGCATCGTACATCAGAAGTTGCCGAGCGTTTATGGTTTTTGACTATCGCATCCTATAAATCTTATTGAATGAGGGAGATCTTCTGCTAGGTTTCAACCTGAGCAATTTCTTAGCAAAGTCATTTTTTTGAAATCAAGAAGAAGATATGGTTATAGGAAAATGTTTCAGGCGCTATGTCTATACTCGTTAATCTGCGCTTTTCGAATTGTTGTCTAATTTGTCTGTTTATTCAGTGTAAGCAGTCTAGAGCTGTAAATTGTCTAGGGAGTCCAAAAGTCCATCAGTATAGATTGAGCATTTTTTTGTTCCCTACAAAATTGATAGCTGTAACTTCGAACTCTTCCATCAACTGGCCACAAAGCCTGCAAGCCTATCAAAAATGCTTATCCTCTACAGCTTCTTCCACACTGACCGGTTGATGCATTCCTTTTTCCATCATTTTTAATGTTGAGTTTTCAGATGTATCTAATAACAACACTTGCGCCGGCGCCAAGTGAACAAGCGCTCATCAATAAAGTCTTACCCAAGGAGCTCATACTGCGGTAAGTAATTTTTCCAACTCACAATCTATTTGGTTTATATGCGGTCCGTTAGCGGGCCATAATCTTGGACACCAAATATGGACAGTTTAGTGGAAAATTATCTGGAGGAGTCTACAGAAGGCTTAGTCATAGTGTTGTGATATCTCATTAGCTGCTGTAAAGTACTGTAAAGTATCAGTAGGTATACTGTAGAAACGGTGAAAGAAACTCCCAACTCATATAAAATGTGTTTCACGAAGTGTATATACTTTGACACATGCGAGGAGAGTCTGGCTTATATAGAAATCTTATTGTCATCGATTTATTGATTTTTGCATCGGTCGCTTTCGAAGACTGAAAACATGCAAGAATTCCAAACCTGCTCATTGCAAACACAGTAGTTTTTTAGACGGTTTTTTCAATTGATTTATTGACTTTCGCGGTTTTGTTTGCGTTTCTTTCACCATTTACACTATCTCCAACAAAACAGAGATGAGTAAGATAGATAGTAGTAAGATGTGGTCCTCAAACAGGATGATCACCCTTTTTTTTCTAGATATTCAGCCTGTTAAAAGCCAAAAAGTACAGTGAAAGTTATTTTACTTATTAAAAGTTATTTTATTTTATTTAAGTTAGTTAAAGTTATCAAAGTTATTTTTGCCGATATCCGCAAGTTTGATTTTTACAAATATACCCTTTGAATTCGTAATAAGTTACAAGCTTCGTACGAATCTTCACTGATCAATAAGTAAAATTCCTAACAATTCTAGTAGATTTCTCCGTCTTCATGTCTATTTGGGTTCGACATAGCAAGCTAACAAAAGGTGGTGCAAACTGATAGAAATCGGAGAAAATGGCATTGTTAAGAATGTGGGCAACAGATCACTCATTGTTGTAGACTATCTTATGTGCACAATATCTTTCCAGAATTTTTTCTTACCTCGATATGAAAACGTTATGCCGATGCGCACAAACTTGTCGATTATGGAATATTTTGGCGCTCGATGGCTCCAATTGGCAACGGGTCGATTTGTTCACCTTTCAGAAGGACGTCAAGGTACGGATATTGTTTTGTACTTTTCTAACCTCCTTATCTTATGGAGTTTTCAATTTTTTGCCTTTTTTTGAAATTTTCATGCGCAGCCATTATCGCACTCCCAATGAAAAAACAAACAAACGAAGAAACTGGAATTTTGTAGGCAGCAACAGTTGAAAATCTCGCTCGACGTTGTGGCGGATTCCTGAAGAAGCTTTCATTGAAAGGATGTGAAAATATACAGGTATGATTAAGCCCTACTTTGACTATCTTCCTGGATTTCTGAGGAAAAATTAACATTTCATGTTTTTTAGCGTAAATGACATGGAAAATGTTTCAGGACTCAGCGTTACGGTCTTTCACAGCGAAATGTGCCAATATCGAGCATCTTAGTTTGTACAAATGTAAAAGAGTTACAGATGCGTGAGTACTACAAAAAACAAAAGTTTCAAGCGATTTTGACTTCAAATTATCTTTTCAGGACTTGCGAGAATCTTGGCAGACATTGCCATAAACTGATCCATTTGAATCTAGAAAACTGTACAGCGATAACGGATCGTGCACTTAGGTACATTAGGTGAGTATCGATTGTCTGAATATTTCACGGAAATTCTGTAATTGCAATTTGCGCTACTCAATAAGAGAAAATGAATTGTTTTTGTATGTCTTTCTTTGCACAAACAACTAAAAATAATTTTAAGTAATTTTTTTTATTGATTACAGCGACGGCTGCCCCAATCTGCAGTACTTGAATATCAGCTGGTGTGATAATATTCAAGATAAAGGAGTAAATATGGTGCTCAATGGATGTAAAAATCTTACCACATTGATAATGAAAGGATGTGAAGGCGTTAGTTTTGTTTCTTTGACCCACTAAAGTAATTAATCGATCAACAGAATATTTATATTGCAGCTTACTGAACAAGTGTTTGCGAATTCGATCGAAAATATGAAGAATCTAGAAGTTATCAATTTGTTATCGTGTTTTGTGAGTTTTCTGAGTACTGTGTTCCTACAGTATTCCTCTAACCGAGATGCGTTATTGCTGATTTTCTGTGTGTGGGTTTAGGCGAATGACGAAACCGTAGGACATATTGCCCGTGGCTGTCCGCACTTACAGTATCTGTGCTTATCAAATTGTACACAAATCACCGATCGATCATTGATTGCATTATCACAAGGTTGCAAGATGTTGACGTAAGTGCTATAAATTAATTCCGTTGATTTTGAGTTGTGCTGTTCATGGAAATATTGCTGAAATTTGTAATTTGAGCATAATGTGGGTATTTTTTGCTGTTTTGTGCATTGCAGTGGTCCGTCAAAGCTTTGGGAACATTTTTGTTTTCCCTAAAGAAGCTCAGTGCGATTTTTCCAGTTAGGAGTATTTCTAATCATTTTCCCCAAGTTGCTTTATTATAAAGGAAATCGTGAACAATGAACTTGATCGTTGGAAGCTTACTATGGCAAATTTTCGCAGCCTTCTTGGAGAACAAATATTAGCCATCATTTTCTGAGATCTCTCTCTCTTCTTTGCTCTAGCCCCTTTGCACTTATCAGTGAATTTTTTCTTGTACCGACTATATTTTGACGACAAAAACCTTGCGACCTGAACAGTCATATTATTTTTGTACACCAAATGCAAGACTTATTTCTTTTCCACCTTGGTTCAACATTCGACTTTGAAGCATGACTCTACGTTTACACACGATTAAAGTCTTATAAGTTTTTGTCTTTGTACAGATCACATGACGTATTTTCAAAGCTAGAAAATCGTACCATGTTTGTTTTTATACGTTCAACATTTACGCTTGATGGGCTATAGCGCTTTTCATTTTTTTCGGTGAGAAGGCTCAAAGTAAAAAGGTATGTTGATTAGCGTTCACATGTGGAAAAACTTGAAGTCAAAACTAAGTTTAGAAGAGTTATAAGACCGAAAGTGGCTAATTACAGAGACCAAAGAAATTTTCATTGGCATCTGCGTCAAAGACACTGTCCAGACAAATCTGAGTGCTCGAACTTTTGATATGGATACTGTTTGGAGAGCCCTGTCAAAGCCATCACATTTCTAGACTCACCCAGACCGGATCACATAGTAGAAAGTACGGTCTGGGCAAGAGTTGGAGTAAATCTCGGCTAATAAATCATATGAGCTGTGGCGTGGGCTTAGTTTAATTATGCCTTTCATGCAGTTTCTTCGTAGGAACCCCTGATTCCCAGATTACCCGCATACGCCGTTCAATATGACTATACTCAAGTAGTAATGTTTTAGCGATATTGAATTGTCTGGCTGTAGCCTGCTCTCTGATGCTGGTTTCACTCAACTGGCCAGACACTGCAAATGTTTGGCTCGGATGGATTTGGAAGATTGTAGCCTGATCACTGATGCGACCATTCACTCGCTTAGCACAAATTGTAGCAATCTATCTGAATTGGTAAGATTCTCCTCTACTTTATCAGTCTTCTTTTCTAGCCCATCGTACGAAATAGATTTGTACCCGTATTTCATTTTAGAGTCTTTCTCACTGTGAGCTAATCACGGACGAATCGATACATTGTCTTTGTACCAACAATAAAGACAAATTACAGGTGAGTTATAACGTAGTTTGAGATTTTGTATTTCTTTCGAATGCCTATATCTAGGTGTTGGAGCTCGATAATTGTCCACAAATCACGGACTCAGCTCTATCACATATGCGACACGCAAGAGCGTTGAAACGAATCGATCTGTATGATTGTCAGAATGTGTCTAAAGAAGCAATACAGCGATTTAAGGTCAGTTTCGTTCCCCTTCACGGCCTCCTTGTTATTGTAATTCTCCATACTAATAGCAGAAGCTATTGGTGCACAATTACCACCATTTTTATTTAATGGTAGCGCTAAAAGGGGGGGGGGAGAGCGTCCTAATGGCACGAGAACTGGTCTTTTTTTGATATTTTTTTTGCATCTAGCTCATAACTTATTATGTCTATGTCATTGTCGAACGACTGTATGGAACCAAAAGTGCTGGACCGTTTTGGTCAAATAATATTCTCGTGAGTATATTTTGATCAAGAATGTGTTAATAATTATTTTGAGTTTTCTTTCTTTAATTGCATCAGTTAAATTCGGTTAGGAACGAATTCTTGTCCGTCTAACTTCAGCAGCCCTAGAACATATTATGACTAATTTCTACTGTAGACTATTCGGTCATTATTTTAGTCTAATTATGAATGGTATGTTGTAATGCATGGTTCTGCAGTTAGAGGTAGCACTACTTGCGCTAAAGCGAGGCCACTATGTTAGGGACCAGTTCTCGCGGCAGTATCACTCGGAACTTGTGTTTGAAAACCAATTCGTGCATCATTCGTAAAAGCTTTTTTTGGCGTTTGAAGTCACCATTTATCGAAAGTTCTCTTATTGTGATTGTGAAGTTTGGGATTATTTTCCGTATTTAGCAGCTCACTCATTTTGAGTGCATATTATTTAGCATCATCGGCCACACGTGGAAATCCATGCGTATTTCGCGCCGGCCACACCTCCAGCAAATCCAGCAACTGCACGAGCAGGTAATCAAAAATTCCAATCAAACAATTTCCATCATTCAACCACTTCTCATTTCAGGCTTATGCAGATGTTGTGCTATCTTATGACTAAACGTTTGTGCCCTGTTCTTCGCTCTCTACCATCGTCTTACGCATATTTTCTGACTTCGGCATCAACCTCCAGTTGGACGCTTTGCAATTGGTTGCGCTGAATGCCACGCCCATGATCAAAGCTCTAATTGGAGGAATTGCTACATCCATCTGCTTCTTATGCTTCATATGCTTCTTGAATGCTAAAAACACAGATTATTGATTGCTTATTAGTCGATTCTTTGCGTTATTGCCTTGAAAGCAGAATTTTGCGTTCGATTACTATTAATTGCCTACTTCCATTTTTCATAATACCATTTTTTTTCAAATTTGCCTTCAAAATACGTAACATGGAGAGCAGGGCACGGTAACCTGCGGCAGGTTACCACCTTTATCTCATTTTCTATATCATAGATCATTCCATTGCTGCTATATGTGTTTCTTCATAGTTTATCGATTTTTTGTGTTTTTTCATTGATTAGTGTTATGTGCGCGCATTAGCCACTTTTTCTTCATATGTGCATATGGAATGCATATGCATGACTTGTGCTCTACCTCTGCCAATCTGCATCGTTCGCATGTTTACTTTTTATTTCTAAAAATCTTTATGTCCAGCAAACCAATCCAAAATTTGTAGCTATCCATTTTTATCGATTTATCGATTGCCTTAGAAACGCCTTTTCCAAGGTGATCGTTTAAAGTTACGAAACTGTTCATCAGTTTTATGATCATGCTTTTTTCACTCAGCTCAGCTGAACATCTAAGACCATTGACTTTTAAATCCGCTTAGAATATTTTTGAAAAATTTTTCGGAAAAACCTACTCCCCCAGCATCTGATCTTTATTCCTTCCAAAATGAAGTCAGTTCAGCTGCAATTGTTTCGCTTGCTTATTGTTGATGATTTTTCTTCCAATATAATGTAAATATGTTTTCTTCAGTCCGTTTTCTTCCATTAAAAATCTGCGTCCATCCACTGACTGCTCTTTGGGTTTGCGTCATCTTTCTACTCAATCTCGCGCTATATTTTGTATTTTTTATTCATTTTTGTGAACGATTGTCCGATTTTTCCCCCGGCAGTGTCACTGTTTGATTCCCACAACTATCCTGTATGTAGAACAATTTGGTCAATCAAATATTATACTGGTGACACATAGTGACGAGTCTTCTCTTCTGTATTAGTAGCTTTTCGCCAAGTTTGTAAGATTTGTTTATTTTTTCTTTCTTGTTAAAAAAGAAAATAAAGTTTTTTCACGCTCGAATGCATGGTCATTTCTTTGCATAAACAGTATTGCTTTAGGAAAATGTTTTCAACATATGCGTCGGGTTTGTTTATGAAGCTAAAATATTCTCCTATGGGGCAATTCGAAATTGGAGAGATCTCGGACCTTTTTTCTTGATTTAATATTGTGCTAAGACATCAGCAACCGAATGCATACCATAGAATATGGCTGCTCCCGAAATGAGCAGTTATGAAATAAAAGTACTTAGGCAATTTATGCTTAAATATTCGAAAAAAGTGATCGTATTACTTTTATCGTCAGTACTGTAAGAATAGAACTAGAGTGACAAAGCAATTCACGGGACAGTTGGAATGGCCAGGTTGGGAATTTTATGCGAAGAATCAATATAGTCCTAAAAATGGGAAAAGTGGTTATAACTTTTGCTGCAGTTCTGATAGACTCAACTGTGGATCGATCAATATGCGGCGCGTCCACATGAGCGCTGGCACGGCGCTAGCACGGCACTGGCATGGCGTTAGCGTAGCGCTGACACAAGTTCAACGCAAACGGCCTCAAGAGCATTGTGCATGGAGGTAAGAAAGGTAAGATTAAGTAAATTCTCCAGAAATACTGCATTAGGAAAGCGATTTATTTCTGAAGACAAATCATCGAAACCAAACTTGGTGAGCACGCACCACTTCTTTAGTGTAATCTTTTGCAGCTTTCTGTCCTTAGCAAAAATGAATCAGGAGTTTAAAAATTTAATTAGCTTTGTCGATGCTCAGTTTAGATTAATCCAAAGGTTTTTCGAACGTTCAGATCGTTTCCTACTTTGAACAATACAAGGAAACTTTGCTAAAAGGTAAAGTCATTGAAATTCCACTGGCGCTTCTAAATATTGCTCTGAATTCTCGTATTCTGCTATCCTTACTTTGGAGGTCAACTCCAGACTCTACAGTCATGGTAATAGAATACGAGTATTTGACGGGAATCGCGGGATCTGCGAGAGTTGCGCGATTTGCAGATTTGATCATAACTTCCCCTACAGCAGATTCAAAGACCTGCACGAGGATTCGGACTCAGCTCGACGAGTAATATTTTTGCAATATGGTCCTAATCTATGGGTTACGATAAGCATATGGTCATTCATTTTTGTTCGTGGTGGTACTTTATGTCTTGCACTATCAGTAACCTTTGGTCAAAAGATTATCAAATTATTTTTGCTGCACAAAAATAGAATGTGGGAAGGAGAAAACTTTAGGTTATTGCAAAAATAATGTCCTTTTTGCAAAGTTCAACTTGAAAGGCTATAACTTTGTTCAGTCTTCACATTTCTGAATGCAATCAAACCATCTGAAGCAGTAAACCTTTCGTAACCCAACGTGCTCCTGCATCTACTGAATTGCAGACGGGAAGAACAGCATCATCAAGAAAATCAGCTTATTTTGTAGAAGCAATAGTATACGTCTGCTTAGAAAAGATATCAATAAAGGAGTATTAAATAAGTAAAGAAAGAAATCCAAAATTGTCCCCTTTTTTGAGCCTATTTGTGGTAGGCCAGAAAGTTCCAAACTATGGAAATTCGAAATTCCTCATACATTGAATAGCTGAGTTATTCTGCAAAAATTGTAGGCAAGATGTCCTGACTTCGAGCATACAGAAATGAGCGAAGCTTCGGCAATTGCCCTAATTATGAGAAACTTTGAACCCATAGAATGCCAGCGGCGAGCATCTATTTCGGGGCGTCGATTTCTCGGTTCAGATAATTACGAAACATCTACTAAAATATGCTAAAAATAAACAATGCTCAACCAGTAAGTAGCTATGTTTTCAAAAGAATCCTTTCATTTTCGCCTGAACTGTGGCCAAGCGAGTTAAAGCAAAGAAATCTCGATTTTGAGTGCAACTGTGTAAGATGCTGGTGAATTCTCACAAATGAGACAGAAGATTAATTTCGCCAAAGTTAGAAAGTACATGAGGAATGTGCTCTCCAATGATATGCAGAATCCATGCCGAAAAAGAAATTTCGAGGGAAAAAAGTTGTTAGGAATGTAGGCCTAGAAAAACGGACATTATTTTCGCAACATCCTAATACATAAGAGTATGTAACTTACGACAGTATAAGTACGGTACGGTGGTCAGGTAAGTTAAACACGGTGTTTGCGATTTCTAGTTCAATTCGCTCTGAAAAATCGATCGATGTCTTATATTTGTGCTATATACCCTGCTGTGTATATCATTGATTTGGCTGGGCGAAGTTGATTTAATTCTGGGAAGGATTTCCTAACAAATCTGATGACTCCTTACAGCAAACATAAAGCAGAGATGTATCCTGGCCCTCCGGTAAATTCAACAAGTTTGAGCAGAGCATGTTTCCATATCAAAATTTGAAAGCATTTATTAGCTGTTCATACGGTATGCGCTGACTCCGCGTTGATCTATCGATTCTTGTCGATGCATGTCAACCATCGATTTTTGTCAGTGCGAAGACTCTCGCGCTTCTCCTTCATTTGCTGTCGTGAGCTCCAGCGGAGCGGTTGGTTTTTTCTTCGCTGTCTCTTATTTTCTCACTTCTGTTGTTCACGAAATTGAAGCTGTTATCACTTCAGGGATCTATGGGACTTCGCGCGTACGGCTTTGACCACTGGTGAACTTTGGTTACCGACGATCTCCAGATGGAAAGTACCATAGGTTAGGTAGAGTTTTGAAAAGTCCACCTAAGGCACAGTCTGTGAATGTTGATCTATGTAGGATGGAGACATCTTCTCAAATGTACAATCAGAAGTGATATGATACTCTTTTTGTATTCCGTTTGGGCATTCCCGCGTATAATTGATCCCCCTCCACTGGAAGGTTATAGTACGGCCGTCCATGATTTGTGACACAAAAGCAGATAAGCAAGAGATTCCTAGGTTTTTCAAGCTATCAGCAAATTCTCTATGGAGTGCTTCTGTCATCAAGATCATTGCTATACTGTAACCTACGATGTAGGTCGATGTCCACGCAGTGATTGTCATACCAATTTTATAACTTTCTGGTCGCAAAGAATCCACGAAAGCCCTTCGAGATCCCCTTCGCCTACTGCTTGTGAACTCTGCTAAAATGCTTCCAAAATGTTCGCGGTTACTTAAAGCGAGATTGTTTGAGCAGGGCTCGGCACAGGTGGCTTACAAGCAAGCTGGATAACGTTTTTGGGACGAAAAGCAAAGGGGGTTTCGTTTTTGTGAGCGAAGATATACGGAAAATTGGCGACTTGGCGACGTTTTTTAGTCGACGTTTCGTTTTTTGGGTTTTCGGGAATTTTTCAGGTTTTTAGAAAAAATTTGGTTCAGGGTCAAAGGGGACTTCGTAAAAATTCCCAAAAGTCAAGGGGGACTTCGTTTTTTCCATTTTCATCTAGCCACCTCGTGCCGAGCCCCGTGTTTGAGTAGTAAGTTTTTGGAGGTGGACTCGAAAAATGAGCAGGTAAAGGTTACAATTCAGGAAATCCCGAAATTTTTGGAACTCGGATTCTGTAAATAACAGAAATAAGGATTACGAGGAAAAAGAATATGGAAAATGGAAAATGACTTGTAAATGGCCATGCATAGTTGTCTCAATTACAATAGTTGTGAACAGTTTCAGCTCTGATTATGCTAGAAGATCGGAGTTGTTGATGACCTTGATTTTCAACATAAGTCAATCTCACAACATCTCGGGTCGGAGTTGGGTTAACGTGTATATCGTCCTTTGCCCACTCTATAGCGGGCGGAGCTTTGCGACGTTTGCCAATGTATGCGTGTGGCAGTTTTTGGCAGGAGAGTAAAAAAAGTAATGCTTTAGAATGGAGGTTCAACAAGTTTTTCAACGTGTTTAAATGTCTGCAGGGCCACACCCGCTATACGCATGGGATCGCCTATACTTAAGCTGAGTTTTGACCCTCACTCAAAGGTTATCATATGGCCGTCCATAGTTTGTGACACCAAAAGCGGATAATTTATTTATTTATTTATTTATTTGATACGCAAAACGCGTGCCACATGACCACAGTCAATGAAAAAACTCAAGATACATGCAGTAGTAAGGAAAACAGTAACACAAGAAAAACATCTATTGAATCAGCTTAAGTTCAGCCCCCGAATGTTGTATAAAGAGAAGGAAAATAAGCTTGTTTAGACCATGTACGGAATCATGTCATAGGCGAAGAATCTCGATGGAGTCTGCCTCATGCCCCCTGCTTGCAGCACAAGTGCTCTTAAATCATTCGATAAGCAACTGTAGCTGGGTAGCGGGTATTGAGGTTACGCAATGTACTGTATGACAAAGCCAATCCAACCAAGTATGATAGTATGACTTTACGCAATGTACTGTATGACAAAGCCAATCCAACCAAGTATGATAGTATTAGGTTGAACCGAAAGTTCTGTCGCACCATTTTCAAAAAATCATAACTTCTTTCCCACACAAAGATTTTGCACAATTCAAATTTTGTCTGAAAGCGTAAAGCACGTAGTTTCCAAAAGCTCCCTGTACAGTTTCCACATGCTCAGGTGGCAGAGATAAAAATGAAAGAACGAGATCATCCGAAATTCGGAATTTTTAAGCAAGAATTCTAAAAATTCAGAAACTGTGCGGTAAAATCCAGAAAAGCCATTATCCTAATTTTTCTTATATTTGATTACTAACTGAGTCAAGTTTGTGCTGATCGAGCCCTTCTTTTAGAAGTTATGAATTTTTGAAAAAAAAATGCCAAAAAATCCATTCCTTAAGAATTCTCAGAAAATTGATTTTTCGGCATTATTTTTCAAAAAATTATAACTTTTGAAAGAAGGGCTCGATCAGCACAACTTGACTCAGGTAGTAATCAAATGCAAGAAAAATTAGGATAATGGCTTTTCTGAATTTTATCGCACTGTTTCTGAATTTCTAGATTTCTTGCTTAAAAATTCCGAACTTCGAATGATCTCGTTCTTTCAGTTTTATCTCTGCCACCTGAGCATGTCGGAAACTCCCCGGGGAGCTTTTGGAAACTACATGCTTTACGCTTTCAGATGAAATTTGAACTGTGCAAAATCGTAGTGACCGAAAGAAGTTATGATTTTTTGAAAATGGTGCGACAGAACTTTCGGTTCAACCTAATATGACTAAGCTCGCCCAACCAATTTTTGGGGAGAGAGCACAACTCCGATGGAGAGAAGATAGCAATATGCAATGCGATCAAGCCTAACAAGCTGTTACTAAGGAACAACAAAAAGGGGGTGGGACCCAAGCCAACGTTGGACGAAGTGTAAGTATAGTAAAAATCCGACAATCAAGGGCTCAAGCCGAAAGCGGGCCTACTTTGTCTAGGTCCTAAAACTAGTGTAGCCATGGAGAATAAATCAAACAGATAAAACTTGATGGGGAGAACTATATGTATCAAATGCCATGTCTAATGAAGCCAAAGAAAAGAAAAAATACAGAAGTTGAAATAGAAAGATTTTAATTCAAAATATCGGCAGGGGCAATCATTTGGTCATCAGCAGAGAGTTATGGTTGCCAAGAGCAGGATTCGAAATACGATGGAAATGAAGGTTAAACCAGCGCAGAAAACCATTGTTGCCAAAGGTACCATGCAGTAGATAGAAGCAGGCATTGGATAGCAGTGGGGGAAAGATAGACGTACAATCGCAGTCGGCCCATGCAGAAACCTAAATCAAAGCCACAAGGCCCAAGTGTTTACGACAAGTGACTACTAAAGCCTCTTGGTCCCAAACACCCGAGCATTGCTGAAGGGTAATGTCAAGGCTCAGCCTTAAGGCACTAGCGATAAGCGCTAGCACTTGGTCTCATGCAGTGAGCCACTAACACATTGAGAGTCAACCAAACTTTAGTCAACCTTGAAGTGAATCATAAAAAGTCCACATCATTCAATTTTGTTCGAAAAGAATAAGAGTTTGATGCACTGTGGACTTCTTTTGGTAGCCGTTGAAACCACCTTGCAGTTTTGCAAAATATGTTGTGATACATTTTCGATGAGCTATAATTCCTGATTTTACCATAGTGTAAATTGAAACCCCCCAGTCTTTCACTGATAGGCATGAAGACCCAATATTTGCTTGCCTTTAATCTGACTTCTTTTCTAACAACTTGGAAACAAAAGGTTGGATCAGAACAATTTCTTCGCCGAAAGAGACTCTGAAGATTGAGTGTTTTGAGACGAACATCATATTTTGGTGGTGAACGGTCAGGAAAGATTCGCCGATATAAAAGACGAGTAAATTTTCTCTGTACTTCTTCTATCTTGTTGATGTCTTTTTTACGGTTAGGATTCCAAACCTGTGAGCAGTATTCAAGATGAGGGCGAATTAGTGCCTTATAAAGGCGCGTAAGCATCACAGGAGAATCACTTTTAACGCATCGTAAAAGTCTGTACATCATTGAGTATGCTTGCCTAACTGCTTTATCAATGTGCTTACTAAACAAAAGTCTCGAATCGACGATGACACCCAAATCCCTAACAGAGCAGCGCGATCCCAAGATAACCCCTCCTACTTCATATGTGCCTGCAGCATGTTTACCTATGTGTAAGACGCAGCTTTTATTTTGATTCAAAGATAGGTTCCATTGGGTAGCCCAGTCTTGCAATTTTGTAAGAGATAGCTGCAATTCGGATTGTACCCTGTGCCGGGTATGAGGGCTGTATGCTGCATAGATCTTTATGTCGTCCGCATACATCTTTACTTTTACATCCTGCGAAATTCTAAGAAGACTTGGCAATTCTAGAGTGTATATGAGAAAAAGTAGCGGTGATAGTACCGCTCCTTGGGGTACGCCGCTTGAGCAACAGTATGCATCCGAATATGCATCACGAACCTTGACAGTCATGAAGCGGTTTTGTAGATAAGACGTAAGCCACGACAACAGTGCACCACTGATCCCTATCATTTTGAGCTTTACAAGTAACTTTGCATGGCTAACTTTATCAAAGGCCTTCGAAAGATCGATGTAGAGCACATCTATTTCTTGCTTTTGATTCAAAGCTAGACTCCAATCATAAACGCAGTCAACGAGATTGGTTGTTGTAGAGGCACCATCAATGAAACCGTGCTGCTCTGGAGGGATAAGGTTGTTTTTGTTAAGCCAGGACAATAACTTTTCTCTGATGATTCTCTCCATTACTTTACCAGGTGCTGGTAACAAGCTGAATAGGACGGAAATCACTCAGCAGCTTAGCTCCTTGGGTTTTTGGAATAGCTCTCACCAGCGCATGCTTCCAAAGCTCTGGCATCTCACCAAGCAACATGGAGATATTGAACAAATGCGCCAATGGGGCAGCCAAAGATGATGCACATTTCTTATAAAAAAGTGGGGGAATACCGTCATAAGTCTCTGTAGTGGACGGCTTCAAACGTTTCAAATAGCTGAACACCACAGACGGTTCAAAATATACATTGGAACAACTACCGTGAACAGTGTGCAAGCCATCAGTAGAATAATTCTCAGAGCTGTTATCTGCGGTAAAAACACTTGAGAAGTAAGCGCCAAGCGCCTTAGCTTTATCAGCATCACTGTAAAACAAGGATCCAGATTGATTTTCAAGCGTTGGCAGATTCACGTTGGGTTTCCATGAAAAGACCTCTAGATGAAGCTTTAGATGCAAGCCGACGTTCACGATTAGCTATGAATTTCTTCACATGATGGTCGATATCTGAGCACACCTTTTTGTACAGGTGATCATGAAGAGGGTCTCGCATTTTATCAAAAAGTCTGCATTTCTGCATATTAAGGGCTCTTATATGCGAAGGAAAGTGCGTCGAGCCAACATTGGGCAGTCTCATGGGAACGAACTTGCCAAATGCTGAATAGACCACTTCACAAAATCGCTTATACACGTCTGAACAAGAATCATACTGGTCAAACAAAAAGAACCAATCAATGCATGAGATATAGTCGTTCAGTGCGGTATAATCGACTCGGTGAAAGTCAGGCAGTGGAAGCATGCGTGAAAAGGTGGCATCAGAGACTTCAAAGCAAACTATTCCATGATCTGAGGATCCTAACGGTGGTAAAACATGTACATTGACTATATCAACAACAGAGGAGAGGACAAGATCAAGGGTGCGTTGTTCATGTGTAGGATAAGAAACGTACTGGTGGAGACCACAATCATCAAAGTACTTCAAAAAAAAGAGTAGAGGCATGATTTGACGCTTTCTTGGTAATCCAATCTATCTGCAAATTAAAATCTCCAAGAATTATTGTTTCGTCTTGCTCAGTCGCAAACGCATACGCAGCCATAGCCCCTCTCAACTTTTCATCATCATTCATCCCTGAATTAGGTGGGCGGTATATCGCGATAAATCGCAAACGCGTAAGCCTACATGGATGATAAATGTTCAAAACGAGAATATCTGATAACATTTTGATACTGCAATCAACCTTGCTAGATAGTATCAGTCCTTTTATCAAGCAACAAATCCCACCGCCTCTGCGATTGCGTCTATCACTTCTATAAATGGCATATGGTAAATCACCGATAATCTCCGAATCAAGTATATACTCATTTAGCCAAGTTTCAGTTATAAACAAAAGATCTGGTTTAGTCTCACAAAGAAATGCGTGTAAGAGATCTAGTTTGTTGACAATACTTCTCGCATTCAGTAGGAATATACGAAGGGTATCAGAGGTACCATGCAGCCCTACATGTTTCCCGACCTACGAGAGTTGGGAGACAAGTATTAGCTCATCGCGATACACGACCCACTCTTTGGACCCTTATCGCGGTTTCGCTCACGAGCCAATTGCCTTAACTCGTAAGCGCGCTTCCTCTCCTCTGATGTCATGCTTTTCCTAATGAACACATTAGGAAAAGCAATTCCTAAGCAAGCGTGCATTGGAGAGCGCTGTCCGCTAGTGGTGTTTGGATGGGAACACAACCTTTATAAGCCTAGGCTGTTTAGGGTTGAGTTTGCCCATTCGATACAATTCCGTTGGTCGACACTCGACCTTCAATACATCTAACACCTCCCCTACCGTGCTCTCTAACTGAAAGCAACGCTCGTGGAAGCGCAAGCTCTCGCTCGCCTCCGGTAACCCACTGATCACTATGCTTCGTGATCTTTTTTCAGCCTCCAAATCCTCCAAGCTGGTCCATGGTATTTTCTCAACCAGCACAGTCAACAACCTATCGACGACCGGGTCATTATTGCACCGATCTTTGATTGAGGTGATCACGTCCTCAATCGACATGCTCGAAAAGTCAGTGCAGGTTTGACTCCCTGCATCGACTCTTGACGAGCATGCCTGTGAAAGGGACACGTTTTTACCCCGCGCGCTTTTTGGACCCATGTTTTGATTTGTTTGATTTGACCTACCGTGCACGGAAAATCGGAGCAATAAAGAATGCAAGAGAAAAAAAAGTCAATTGCGATTGCATGAACGACGAAAAACTCGAAACACAATCAATAAGCAAGAAATTTCTAAATATCGTCCCCTCCAAAGATCGTGCTACCCTTTTGGCGTCGCGGACGTGCCACGTGTGACTAACACATTGGCAACATTGGCAGCAACACGTTGGCAACATGCAGCAACATGTTCTCAGACAGCGGATAGGACCCCTCCGCCGGAGAAATGGCAGGGCTTCGGGGTTTCCCCAGCGGTGGGTCTGCCATTCGTCCGCCGGAGCCCTCCCATTTCTGCTCCGGAGACCTCCCATTTCTGCTCCGGAGACCTCCCATTTTCTGCTCCGGATACCTCCCATTTTCTGCTCCGGAGACCTCCCATTTTCTGCTCCGGATACCTCCCATTTTCTGCTCCGGAGCCCTGCCATTTCCTGCTCCGCAAGTCTGCCGCGGCATACTGTAATTAGCCCTAATTAAGCTCCAAACCCCAATTTTGTCTCTAAACCCCACCCAAATTAGCCGAATACGACCCCCCCCCCGGGTAAGAGTTCAGCGCGACCCTCAACCACGTTCTTTACCCCTCCCTCTCACCCCTAGCGTTTGTGGATAGAAGATAGAAGAATGAAGAAACAAGACATTTATTTCAAGTAACTACAAACAACCTCCTGCAAATTGCAAAACAAAACTTAGCGGCTACAAAACGGACAACACCGACAACAGTTGCCGGCAACCTATGGCCGTAACAACAGACACAAGACATAACATAAGACGTAGTAGTAGTATTGCTAATAAGAAGAACTTTATGCAGGAAAGAAGACCCAAACCGGTGAACACGAGATAGCAAAAGCACATATCGACAATTTCAATTGCAGGTTTGCCATCATTTCAAATGCAAACTTAGAGTAGTTTTTTTGCGAAAAAGATGGAACACAAGCTTTTTGCATGATTAAGCATTAGATCCCACACGTGTGAGTATATTTGGAAACAACTCTATTTAGAGAGAAAGTCGAACATCTCTCGAAGAAAAATAACGAGCACTTGCCTCGTCCCATCTCTATCAAAACTTCTGCTGTGAAGTAAACCAAACGCGGAGAACAGTTTGAGAGTAAAATTTCCGAGAAATTTGAGATCCGATTCTTTGAACTCAGCCATACTCATGCCAAGCTAAACACCAACAAATGGATACAAGGACAGAATGTGGAGATTAGAAGTGCCTTATTCGTTTCCGGATTAAACTTCGGTAAGCGATGTCGGGGACATGGCACAAGCTTGAAGAGTTGAGGTAAAGAGTATAGAAAATTAAATACCTGAAGTACACAAAACTCGTAGAATCCGCAATAGAATCACAGTCTATGAGAACAATAACGAGCGCGTAAAGTACAGTCGAGTAGATTTAGCGGTAAATATAGTGTGCTTGCACAGAAGGTGAAATGCGGTGAAATTTGCGCGTGAACAAGTAGCCACGTCAGTACCGCGGGTATCTTGCGCGCGCAATTGGCCGACGTCACAGTCGAAATTATTTATTTCACCGCATTTCACCTTTTGTGCAAGCACACTATATTTACCGCTAAATCTACTCGACTGTACCTGTGGATTAAGGAACAGTATCATGGTCTTGCTAAAATGACCAAGAATTGATACGACGGCTAGAGTCATCCCTGCCCAATAACAAAATCTATCACAAACAAAAACTCGTGCTGGATACTAAAACTAGGGTTTAGTGAGAAGCAGAAAGGGAAATCTGGCATCACTTACTTTATTGAATTGATAGAGAGCCAATGTACACGTTAAGAAGGGTATCAGAAAGTAGAGTGACAGCAAATGGTCCCAATACTGTTCTTCTACACGCGTAACCTGAATGTGAGATTGATTTGATAATACGACCGATAGTCTATACGTTTACCATGAATCTTGGAAGATACGTAGCAGATTAGGTAATGAATGACGCCGACTCTGAGCGCACATACACACTTGAACAGGACACGTACTTAAATCTACACATGGCTGCGCAAAGCGCGCCCATGACCCGGCGCCAAATTAGCCAGCGCGCATGGTTTACGATGCCGGAGCACGCTAGGTACAGACTTGATCCCTAGGTTTCAGTGAAAATTAAGAGCTCCTCTACAATGCCTTTTTCAAACATTAGTCAAATGAAAAGTTTTATCAGGATGGCTGTGGCATCAATACTTCTTTGGTTTCTAACGAAAAGAACTGGATAGAAGTTCTAAGATAGCTTTCAACAAATCAATCAACAAAGAAGTTCTGAGCTGGTTTCGTGAGAAGCCAACTTAGAACTCCTATCCACTAGTCTTCAACTGGACTTGCATCAAACGCTGGATAGGAGTTATGAGGAAGTACATATCGTATGACTGGCACTATACGACACGTTTATGGGCAAAGACTCGGTCGTAAGGACAGAAATCAGCAATACCTACATTACAGCTTTAGCCGCCTATGTCAGAGAACTTTCATGAATACTCTCTCCAGCTTCTTAATGAAGAAACTGTGGTAAATGCAGAAGGTGGACCTTTTTCAAATACGTAAACGAAGAGAAATCTTAGAAGAGACCCCTACTTCGCAAGTGTGAGCCTTCAGTTACCATGAGAAAGCGCTGAGCATATACGGAATATCACCTTACGTTAGATTTGAGGTGTTAATATGTGGAAGACCTCCAGGGAAGACAAGTGACAGCACTCATATAACCTATTTACGCGTAGAATAGAAGTCCACAATGTCTAGCGTGCCCCAACAGCGAAGATCCTGCGCGCCGGAGAAATTCGCACTGGGGCATGGGGCGCGCTTTGCGCAGCCATGTGTAGATTTAAGTACGTGTCTTGAACAGGCAATCCGCCGTGGAGCTCAAGCATGAACAAGTGCGAAACAAAAAAAGTAGACTCACTCGGATTATATACTTTTTGCTTCGAAAATCCAGAATTAATCACAAAAACCACTCCATCAATAGTCAATGATGTCTCAGCAAGTCGAAAAGAGCCAAGCACTAGAAGTGACTAAGTGCATCCGCACGAAAAATTGAAACCTAAACCTGAAAACGAGGAACTTACAACAACATAAAAGCCAACGCGACAAAGAGCAACGCGGAAAAGAAAAAAACGGTAAGAAACGCGGAGAAACAACAAAATCAAAAAAACAACGACTAAAATATGAAGAAAGAGCGTAAACAGAGGACTCATCACCGTGGAGTTAGACGTTTGCTTGCTACGCGCTAAATCGATACGCAGCCTGCTCCGGAGCCCTCCCATTTGTGCTCCGGGGCGGCCCTCCCATTTCTGTTCCGGAGACCTCCCATTTTGTGCGCCGGCGACCTCCCATTTCTGCTCCGGAGCCCTCCCATTTTGTGCTCCGGAGGCCTCCCATTTCTGCTCCGGAGTCCTCCCATCTTGTGCTCCAAAGCCCTCCCATTTTGTGCTCCGGAGCCCTCCCATTTGTGCTCCGGAGACCTCCCATTTGTGCTCCGGACCCCTCCGATTTTCTGCTCCGCGGCTCGTCCAAATCTGGCGGACTCGCGCCGGGCAAATTTCTCCGGCGCGGCTCTGCCAAATCTGGCGTACCTCCGGAGCAGAAATGGCGTACCTTTGCAGCAGGGCCGGAGAAGCGTCCCATTTGCCTGCCAGTGACGTCACCGCGACCTACAAGAAGGGACCGCCCATTTGCCCCTCTCTCATTGGTCAACTGGGTCCGGCGCGACTCTGGCAGATTCCGACTGTCCGGCGGAGGGGTCCGGTCGATTGTCTGAGTTGGCGTGGCCAAAATGTTTTGCCAACATGTTGTGGCATGTTGCAAACATGTTGTTGCCACGTTGCCAACATGTTAGTCACACTTGGCAGGTCTGAGATGCAGACCAAGGGTAGCACGATCTGTGGAGGGGACGATAGTTTCAAGCTATCATTAAATTCTCTATAGAGTGTTTCTGTCATCAACATCATTACTATACTGTAAACTACTATGTGGTTCGATATCACGCAGTGAATGTCATTGTCAGTGGCAAGTACCGACAACCATTTCTTGACACTGAGAAACAACGAAAGCCTCTTGAGATTCCATTCACCTATTGTATTGTGAAATTTGCTATACTGCTTCCAAAAGTGCTCGCGGTCAGGGAAGTTGATATACAGGGTTTACTTAGGACCGCATATTTTTCGAATATTTGTATTCGAATGAATTATTCAAACTAGAAAAGTCGACTATTCAAGAAATTGCAGTTATTTGATCATTCGAATAGTGGAATAAATGAAAAAGACCTTCAATCGAATATCTGTTTATTCTACAAAGCTTCAAATATCATTCTAAAGCTGGCTTCAACTTGAATTTGCAGTACAAAGTGAATTACCGTTCGCTGCCCATTACTGTAGGATTACGGTAGGAACTCTTAGGAGGGTTTTGCGTCAAAATGACTAAAAAAGCCGAGAACTCCTACACTAAGTTAATCGGAGACGCTGATTTCAGATATGAAATCACACTTTACCATCACGCTTTTCTCATAAATTATGTCAGATATACCCATCAACCAATTTTTGATATGTCAAAATATGATTACGCCATTTGCAAAGCTCTGCGGACGCGAAGAGTTAGCGGTGAAATCAGCATGCGTGAAAACCTTGTTAGACATTTTTCCAGATTTTTTTTTGAAAAATTTTTTCGAGCAGCCTATCTCACAGTGGCGCCATGCGCTGCGAGTTCCAACCGTAATCCTACAGTAGTGAAGAAAGATCAGTAATTTGCTTTATTGTAAATCTAACAAGGAAAGGAAGTTTGGTCAAGGAACCTTTTGGGATGAGATGTAAACAGTCATGTAAAGCATGGAACCATGATTTCACATCTGTCTGTCTTCGCCAACTGCTGCGGGCTTCTGAGCCAGGACTTATGAAGGTTTTTGTGAGTAAGAAGTCAAATGCAAGATTAGTGTAGAATCACTCGTAACATTTTTTCTAGGGCTTAATGCTAGTCGGGTCACTCGGTGCAATAAATATTCTTGATTCAAAAATACTAATTCACTGCTGCCTCATTTAAACGTTAAGAAAAGGTTACGACTGATTTTACACTAGTCTTGCATTCAAATTTTAACCTACAAGAACCTTCATAACTTCTTGCTCAGAAGCCCCCAGCAGATAGCAAAGGTAGATATAGAATCAGAGTTCCAAGCTCTACAAGGCAGTGTATATCTCATTTTAACGCCACTTCGACCAACTTTCCTTCTCTTGCAAGTTGAAGCTAGCTTTATAAGATATGGTAATCAATGCTTCTTCAAAACTTTATGATAAGAGGGTTATTAACAGTCATACAGTAAGCACCCTGTATTAACTTTACCTTACCTCATTTTTTAGGTCCAATAACCCACAAAAGCTTACTACTCGAACATTCCGTTTACAAGCACAAAGTTCTCAACTGAATCTCTTCATTTGATGTGTGAAAATGTCAACTCTATCTGTCAAATCTATCTTTACCAAAAGATTCGCGTCGTTAAAAAAATCATAATCATTTTCCACAATTACATGCAGATGCGTTTCAATTGATTGTTTGTCATTTCGCAGGCGCAAAAAAAAGCTTCTCCAAGCCGTGACTGGTACAGCGGTAATTAGAATACAAGGGTGTCTAGGTAAAATTACAGCATCATGTTTGCAAACATGAACTTTCGAGCAAAATGATGATTTTCCTCATAATAAGCGCAGCGAGTGATCAAAAGAAAAAGAATATAATAGAATATATGTCAATATTACGTTGAGAATTATGTACAGCCAAAGTGGAGTAACCACTCTGATTTCAGCCAAAATAGATAGCATTTCTAAATTAAGCAAATTGTAAGCTGAGGAAAATCTGTCCATTTCATAAACGTTAATCTACATCCGCTTTTTTGTGATTTGGGAGCATGAAGCTTCATGATTGACTGACCAATGCTTTTGGTATACAAGTCATCAAAATTGACATAATATAGGTTCTGGTATACGCGCGTAGATGTCCTTTTTTGGATTGTGGTGACAATTACCCTAGCCCACCTCAAGTAAACATCTTCAGCCATGATACCAACCGCAAGGAATCCACAAGAATTCGTGTTTGCCAGTAAAGATGTATCGGATGGTTGCATGGGCTGTTCAATCTTAAAACCTTGGAATCGGTTTAAAACAGCAACTTTGAAGGACAAAAACCAATGAAAATGCAGTTGGGAGCAAATTCGTAAATATTTTGGTCCATATTACAGCAAAAGGTACCAAACTCAGCAATTAGTATATCAGACAGATAGTAAGCTAATCCACTTTATCTGGTATTTTCTGAGGACTCGCATAGCACTAAACTGCACTTTTAAGCTGGTGACAGCCGGAGAAATCGCGCCTTTTAACCGTCTCCCTGATATGTATCTGCACCAAAAATCTAAAGAATTTGTTCTAAAATTTTCAGATAATTTATTCAAAGCACATTACTTACTTTTTTGTACTGTATATCGAAAGTTGTATCTTGTCGTAAACATTAAAGATTTTTTAGCTTAAAGCAAAAAGTGAAAAGAATTTGAAAATCATAACTACTCTAGAAACATCCGACCAGCAAGAATTTTTCTCAGATAAAAAAACCACGTCAAAATTAGAAGCAAAACTAAAATGAATCTAATGATTTAGTAAATTTAGCCGGCGAAATGAAAGAAAACACTTTGCTATCAAAGTCCAAGCTCGATTATCGATGAGTCATAGCATGAGGTAGTTATTTGTATACATAATCCATAGCCGATGACCAAGATTGTTAATACGATTTATTCAATCACCAACGTTGTGGTGCCTTCAACTTCGTCAGAGCTTGGAAGGTGGCACACCTAGTGGTCTGTTCCCTCAAACACCTCCTTCAAGCCAAGACTACACTCAACATTAGGTTAGTTGAAAGCAGTGACGGAAAGCATCGCCAATACTTACCTCGGCAATCTTCGAGTCAGGGTTGAGCAACCACCAAACACAGCGTCTGCACAGTTAGTAGTAGCGAAAACTAGTAGAATTGCCTTATATAGATGACTCTAATCTCGGTATAGATCAAATCCGCGAAGGGACTGATACGAGATCAGATCACTATTCATGGCAACGGCCTCTTCCTTGCGGTTTATTACAGGAGCTTTGGATGTTATCTAAAATGCTTCCAGCGTTTTACGAGGGACAATTTCGGATTCACGCGTCAAGATTGTGACAGCTATATGTATTGGATTGTTGATCTGAGTGTTCCTCTCTGCGATGTGCGCCTAGGGGGTGTTGGATTTAGATTTTGTAAGACCATCTAGGTGCTCTTCGATTCTCACACACAGAGGCCTGCCAGTTTTCTCCTATACACTGTTTCCTGCAAGTCTGACAAGTTATCTGGTAGACTACTCCTGCCTCCATGCAATCGTCCGCTTGACCAAATGGGCAGACGACGCAATCGTCATGCATAATCGGTCATAACAGCGATTACAAATTAATTGTCTTTTAAGACTGGGGGGCGGAACGTCTATAACTCTAACGGAGTCTTTCAAGCATGCGTGCATGTTCTAAACTTTTTCTTATCTCTTTTCTGAAATCTCCAGATATGAAAGGAACACAAAAAAGTTTTTTGACTTTATTCTTGCTTGTGAGCGGTTTGTATTCTTGCCAGGTACGTTTCGATGAATGGTCTGTGGGGTAACCATTAGACTGCGCAATTTGTCTGGCAAGATTCAACGATGTAGCGCGTTCTTGATCGGAGGAAACCCTTGGCAGTCCTAAACAACGACCGCCTGATTTTTCTTTCATCCCGCCCCTTTTCTTTCACTCCGCCTCCTTCGGACGAAATCCACGTCAGCGTAAGCTGCAGCTGCAGTTGCAACAGTGTAGTTGCTTTTTGCAGTCCGCCTCCCTCGGACGACAAATAACGACAGCATACGCAGCAGTTGCAGTTGCAACTGCAGGCTGTCATGCTGTTGCAGCTGCTGGCATGCCGACGGGGACGAGCAATCGAAATTCGTCCGCCCTCTGAAGAGAGCCTCGGAAATTGGAGTTTTTTGGGACTTTTGGAGGATTTTGATGCCACAACTGTAATCAGGGGCATGGAGAGGTCCCAGAATGACAAAAACATCGAAGACGAAGTTTTGGGTGTACGCTGCCTTTAACGAACACCATGGTTCCATCAACATGTACGGTTTTGATATTCCACAGGTAATGATGTTCTTGAAAGAATGTTTTAGCTGCAGCGTTTCTCGATGGTGCGGACAGTACTGTAAACAAATCAGGGGATTGGCAATGGGGCAGAGGCTGGCACCTGTCGTTGCCATTGCCTATATGTCAAAAATCGAGAGCCCCGTACTTGCGCGCAAACCAATACTTTATTGCCGCTATATAGATAATTAGATCCCACGGATCTCCCTCATAGAGGGATCACAGCCGGTTAGTCGCGAGGCTACGTGGGGCGTCCCCAGGTGGCGGATAGGGGGATAATCGCCGACCAAAAGCGACCCCGCGCCTGCTCTGATAAGCAAGCGGAGCCGGGGGACGGACTCCCTGCCTCCACTAAAAGCTTGCGCCCTAATTTCCCGGGTAGGTGTGTGGGGAGGCGAGCTCGGAGTCGCCTCCAACAAATAAGCTCCGATCGTCCCTCGCGGGGGTTTTGAGCCCAACAAGCTATCCCTGCGAGTAAATTCTTGTTCGACACAGTGATAATATGGAAAGCTCCTTTAATCTTGGAAGAGCCACTGGTAAGGCAGCGCCAGTGGGGACAAGGTTTGAAAGGCGATCTAGGCTGCCGAAAACGAGACGGACTATGATGACGATCTGTACTTACAACGCGAGGACGCTGGCATCGGACGCATCTATCGAAGATCTCATGATGCAAGCAAGGAAGATTAAGTACGACGTCATCAGACTGACCGAGACAAGGAGGCACCACCCGCTGAACGCCACATTTGAGACTGGAGAAGAACTGTTTCTAGGAACATGCGACAGTCGAGGAGTAGGTGGAGTGGGAGTCCTTGTCAACACGAGTTTGGTCATGAACATCGATTCGTTCGAACACCTTACAACTCGAATCGGACGTTTGCGAATATCAAGATGTGGATCAATCCCTGCCTTGACCGTCTTCATTGCGTACGCCCCAACATCCAGCTACGACGAGGACGAACTCGAGGAATTTTATATGGACTTGGAGAAGTTCTACAGAGAAGATCATACCTTCTACAAGATCATCGTCGGTGATTTCAACGCGAAGATTGGAACTAGAAGGTCGACTGAGGAACTTCACATCGGAACCCACGGTTTGCAGTGGAACGAACAAGGGGAGAGACTGTCCGAGTTTATCATGACGACGAGGACTATCCATGGAAACTCACAGTTCCAAAAGCCCTCTTCTCTACGCTGGACCTGGGAATCGCCCGGTGGAGAGTACCATAACGAGATTGACCACATCATCGTCAACAGAAGGTACTGCCTGACGGACGTCGCTGTTGTTCCGAAGTTCTACACGGGATCAGACCATCGTCTCCTGCGCGCCAATTTCTACTTTCCGCGGAATGGAGAGAGAGCCGTCAAGTTCAGGAAACATCGTCCCATGAATATCACCAACTGGGATCTGTTTTCTTCGATATCCGGCTCATGGCGAGATACCGTGATGGACAACATCGACGAAAAATACGAACGGTTCGTACAACATCTCCACGGTTGTGCCAAGGAAGCTCAGAGTCTAAGAAGTACGAGAAGGCGTCTCACCACGGGGACTTTGGAGCTGATACGCCAACGTGGAGCGCACGAGCCACAGGCAACTACCGACTGACGTCCGAGCTTGCGAAGCGATGCAGAGAAGCGATAAAAGAAGACCTTAAGGAGAGAAGAGTAGCAGTGATGGTTGACGCCGCGGAGGCTGGAAGAAGTATACGTAACGCCCACCGAAGCTTCGTCAACTTCAAGACAAAGATGACCGCACTTCGTCGTCCTACGGAACCATAACTGCTTCCCGAAGATCAATGGAGAAGGTCATCCACGACTTCTACTCGGATCTTTTTGCGAGCCACGTCCACCTTCCACCATGCCATCTCAAGGAGGACGAGTATGTCGCACCGTCTGTTCTTCCTTCCGAGATGCGTCATGCTATCATGTCGATGAAAAACCGTACAGCACCCGGTCCCGACAGGATTAAGCCAGAACATCTGAAGAATCTTTCGCCAGTTCTCATCAAGACTGGCAAGGCTCTTCACGCGGTACCTGACGGAAGGCAAGGTTCCAAGGCAATGGAAGACCAGCAAAACCGTGTTGCTGTACAAGAAGGGAGATCCCTGCGACATCGGCAATTATCGCCCTATCTGCTTGTTGTCTGTAGTCTACAAACTCTTTACGCGAGTCATTCTCAACAGGATCGGAAGAGAGTTGGACGAAGGACAACCATGCGAGCAAGCTGGGTTTCGAAGAGGATTCAGCACGATCGACCACATACACACGGTGTCAAGGCTCATTGAAGTGTCACGAGAGTATAAGATGCCGCTCTGTCTCACCTTCATCGACTTGAAGAAGGCCTTTGATTCGGTTGAGACTGAAGCCGTCATCGATGCCTTGAGCAATCAAGGTATTCCGACTCATTACATCAAGATAATTCGTGAGCTGTATAACGACTTCACAACCACCATAACACCATTCTACAAGGACATCATCATTGACGTGAAGAGAGGCGTGCGACAAGGCGATACTATATCGCCGAAACTATTCAGTGCCGCTCTGGAGAACGTCATGCGTAAGTTGGAATGGGACAACATGGGAGTGAAAGTCGACGGCCGGCGGCTACACCACCTTCGCTTTGCTGATGACATCGTATTGATAACACCAAGCATCACGCAGGCGGAACAAATGCTGGCCCAGTTTGACGAAGTGTGTGGAAAGATCGGTCTACGGCTGAATCTAACGAAGACGATGTTCATGAGGAACGGAAGAGTGCCTGATGCTTCTTTCATGCTCAACGGGACGAACATCACCGAATGCTCAAGCTACACCTACCTAGGTCGTGAACTCAATATGATGAACGATCTAGCTCCGGAACTGAGCAGGAGGAAACGTGCAGCATGGGGAGCATATAAGACAATTGAGGACGTAGTGAAGAAGACCAAGAACATCCGGCTCCGCGCCCACCTTTTCAACTCGACGGTTCTTCCTGCTTTGACGTACGCTTCAGAAACATGGACAATGAGAAAGCAGGATGAACACGCGGTTAGCGTCATCGAACGAGCTGTTGAGAGAGTGATGCTAGGAGTGAATCGACTCACGCAAGTGAGGCAAGGATTACGAAGTTCTACCCTACGTCAACGATCGAAGATCAGGGACGCTGCCGCGTACGCCAAGCAGAACAAGATAAGATGGGCCGGGCACGTAATGCGTTTCGACGACAACCGGTGGGCTGTAACAGATTGGATACCACTGGACGTCAAACGCGAACGAGGAAGACCGCCGACGCGATGGTCAGATATGTTCACGAAGTCCTCTAATGAAGTCCTTCAGAGCGTTCCACGTGTTCCTGGTGCGATACGTAAGCATTGGTCAACAATCGCCCGAGACAGGGACGAATGGAGGCATCACTGGTACCCGCTCGTGCAACACGATGATCAACGGGGATACAGGTGATACAGGCGATATAGATAATTGTTGTATAGTGTGCGCCACACAAGACGAACTAGACACTTGCTTCAACCTCTTAAACAATCAATCCCCGCACATAAAGTTCAAGAAACCCCGCGAAAACTAGCTGCCTTTTCTTAACGTGTAAGTGCAATTGCGTGATGGATCATACAAGACCAAGTGTTCCGAAAACCAAGCAGCAAAAATATATTAGTCCACTATCTCTCGTCCCCTTATCCTTGGAGCACAAAAAGGTCGATAATTTGTAATATGTTTAGGACTGCCAAGGCAGTTTCCTCCGATCAGGAACGCGCTACATCGTTGAATCTTGCCAGACAAATTGCGCAGTCTAATGGTTACCCCACAGACCATTCATCGAAACGTACCTGGCAAGAATACAAACCGCGCACAAGCAAGAATGATATCAAAAAACTTTTTTGTGTTCCTTTCATATCTGAAGATTTCAGAAAAGCGATAAGAAAAAGTTTAGAACATGCACGCATGCTCAAAAGACTCCGTTAGAGTCATAGACGTGCCGCCCCCCAGTCTTAAAAGACAATTAATTCGTAATCGCTGTTATGACCGATTATGCATGACGACTGCGTCGTCTGCCCATTTGGTCAAGCGGGCGATTGCATGGAGGCAGGAGTAGTCTACCAGATAACTTGTCAGACTTGCGGGAAACAGTATATAGGAGAAAACTGGCAGGCCTCTGTGTGTGAGAATCGAAGAGCACCTAGATGGTCTTACAAAATCTAAATCCAACACCCCCTAGGCGCACATCGCAGAGAGGAACACTCAGATCAACAATTCATTACATATAGCTGTCACAATCTTGACGCGTGAATCCGAAATTGTCCCTCGTAAAACGCTGGAAGCATTTTAGATAACATCCAAAGCTCCTGCAATGAACCGCAAGGAAGAGGGCGTTGCCATGAATAGTGATCTGATCTCGTATCAGTCCCTTCGCGGATTTGATCTACACCGAGATTAGAGTCATCTATATATGAGGCAATTGTACTGGTTTTCGCTACTACTAACTGTGCAGACGCTCTGTTTGGTGGTTGCTCAACCCTGATTCGAAGATTGCCGAGGTAAGCATTGGCGATGCTTTCCGTCACTGCTTTCAAACTAACCTAATGTTGAGTGTAGTCTTGGCTTGAAGGAGGTGTTTGAGGGAACAGACCACTAGCGTGTGCCACCTTCCAAGCTCTGACGAAGTTGAAGGCACCACAACGTTGGTGATTGAATGAATCGTATTAACAATCTTGGTTATCGGCTATGGAATAGTATACAAATCACTTTGCTATTGTTTTTGTTTATCACCTACTCAGATAATCGCCGGCGGCAGGCGTTTCGCAAACTCGCGCTTTTCTGCAAGCGGTCAGCAGAATTTTTGGGCGTGGCCAGACCTTCAGCGAGCGGTACTTCCTTTACTGTCTAATGTTCTGCCAGCGGGCAGCAACACAGAATTTTCTGCAGGCGGTCGTCAAATAATCTCTTTCAGCAAACGCTGGCCGAAGTTTCAGCAGGCGCTCGGACTCTTTTTACGCAGTTTCGGGTTTACGTCGAGCACAGGTAAGACCCTGTGTGGCAGAGGTGTCACCGTTGGTTTGATTACTCAAGTTTGAGGTACTTTCTCTCAGCGGAAAGTACCTGGAGGCTGCGCGGTAATTTTGCATATTCTCGCGGAAAGTCCTCGAGAATATGCAAAATTTTCGAGGGCCGCACGGTCCTTTGTGGAGAACCGCGCAGCCTCCAGGTACTTTCCGCTGAGAGAAAGTACCTCAAACTTGAGTAATCAAACCAACGGTGACACCTCTGCCACACAGAGTCTTACCTGTGCTCGACGTAAGCCCGAAGGCAGCTAATCTATGAGGAAACCACGATTCTCCAAGCATCCGTCTAAAATTTCGCTAAAATTTTTCCAAATATCTGCAAGCGGACCGCAAGAAATCAGCGAACTATTTTTCCGGTGCCTGCCCGCCCATAAATCGCATGGCCGCATGCACCCGGCTTATAATCGCCGGGGGCAGGCGGCCATGCGCCGTATATCTGAGTAGTATCATTGAGATATGACAAGGATTTTTGTTATAAGTACTTTTGGAAAGTGCAAGATTTCATCCATCCAATTACCAACATGCGACATCATTTTAAGGCTATATTTTTCGAAATTTTTTGATGCAAAAATTATTACTGTCTCATATTTTCTACCGTTTTTACCCTAAACATCAGCATTTCTTGAGAACTGGTGCGCCTACAAAGGATACAAGTACATGATGGTACTTCTGTATGTATAAACTAGATGATCACATGCGTGGGAGGAGCTCAGGACGTTTAGGAGCGGAGTTTGCCACTTTACCTCATTCATTTTTTCTTTATTTATAGCCATGGGAAAAATTCGGAAAGTGTGCAGTGGAATGCGCGATGTTTTAAGCATATGCGAGGATAAATGATCTTTTGGGTACTTTGGGGCGGAGATTCGTTTTCGACTACTATAAGATTTCAGCTTGAAATTTCACGTGGGATGCGATTTGGGCAGACTTTTGATAGCCATCCTTTAGAGCTTGCTTTGCCCTGTCGAATAATTACGCAAGCCAAATCAGATGAAGTAAAGATACAAAAATACGGCGCTTGTAGTAAAAACGGTAAAAATTATGAGACATCCTAATATGTACTAATGTAACTCATACTCTTGGTGCTCGAAAACCCATGCAATTGCACAGAAGCTTCCAAAAGTCAAAAGCTTACGATAATGGCTGGTTCTCTTTTGTAGAATGGCTCAAGTTTTGCCACACCAAATTGTGGAGAACAGAGAGAAAGAGACATGCTTGCTTGTGGCGAGGGTGGGGGGAGGGGAGGGGAGGAGGTGCTTTGTCTGTGAAGGATTCCACACCTCACTAACCATAAGACCCTCTATTCAGATCCCATTGCCCCGGTGCAAGCATGTTGGAACACGAATGTGTGTCGTACTTGTATTAACATGTTTCTACGCATATTCGATTGCGCCATAAAGTGAGCCAGTTTTGGCAACAGCCGGCCATGAGATGGTTGCTGTACGGTAGTCGTAAGTGGCCCATCCTTCAAGTGCTTGACTTGATGCTTATTTGTTCAGAAAAAAGTGGTGAGAAAACATGCCTGTCCTCAGTTCCCCACTTTCTACCACTCGAAGTGAACCGTATGATGAAAAGAGAGGAACGGTGAGTTCATTTGTAAGAATGTAACAATGAATGTATCACTACGAAAAGCAAGAAAATTCTAAGTAGAAGAAAGACACTCAAGTCAAAAAAGGCTTGAGGCATCGGGCAGAGTTCACGCGATTTCATCGCCGCGATTCTTTCATCAAGACAAACAGTCGCGAGTCTATTCGGTTGTCATAGTTAGTCACAATTAGTCGTGTCGAAAAACTATTACAACTGAGATGCAAGATAATCGACATGCAATGGACTCGTAACTGTTGTCTTGTCGGGATAATCACGAGACGATGAAATCGCGTGACATTGCCCGAGGCTTGAAAAAAAACACGTGAGTAATTAGTAATTATTAGTAATTACTGTGTTACCGGTGTTACTCGTGTTATTTGTGTTACCCACCCGTGTACCAGTTTTACCAGTGTTACTCGTGTTACTAGTGTTACCGCTTTTATTGCTGTTGAGTAGTGAAAATACACTAATGCAGTCTCATTCTATAACGCAAACTCATTGACTGGTGAGTAGCACGATAACACTGGTAACACCAATAACACGGGTACACGAGTAAAGTATGGCCAAAGCCTAATAAAATACAGTTGCAACAGGATGAAACGCCTTCATTTGATCTGCCCCATTGCAAACAGCGGTGCAAATACACGGAGACCTCCCGATTGAGGATTACCCTGCACGTGCTGAGGCTAACACTCAGCGGCTTTTCGTAGTCAAATCGCTGCATACAACTTTGCCAGTAGAATTCGGGCTATGCATATACAATATTACTCCAAACAACATTATGTGAAAAGTTTCAAAAACTTATGTGTCCTAATACCCATTCCCGAATTTGTTGGTTTAGACTGGGTTGGTTCGGAGCATAAATATTGGAGAGTTCACATAAGTTTTGGACCTTTTTAATTTGGACGAAGAGAACGCTCCAAAATCTATCATATAGCGAAAAGAGCGAATCAAACCATCTCGCTCCAATCAGATGCGGTGTCCTTTGAACTATTTGGCGAAAAATGCATCGCCAGATTGTTGGGGTCACAGATTTGGTTGGCCGAAGAGGTTTTCAACGTTTTGTACACTAAGTTGGTGCCATACTCAAGAATTGAATCGAAGAATGTTTTTTGCTTTTTTGTTATATTAGGTCCCTCAAAACTCGCATTGTTCGCTTTTTTATCGTTATGTTTTGTTGTGTTGATTGAACAAGGGCTCCTACTGACTTTTACGTCAAATAAGACTTCGTAAATTTTCGCGAATTCATAGAGGACTTCGTTCCCAAAAATGCTCCAAACCAACGCGTGCCGGACCCTGTACGAGTGGCATCGCTAGCTTTCGACATAATGACGGCGATCGCCCGTCCTAGAACTGATGATTTTTGCATAGGTATTGGTCGCTAACTTGTTACCACATGTCTGATCGATATGTATCAAACGTGTAATCGCCGAAATAGCAATTGTCGGTTGCTCTGATGGCGGCCGCCGGCAGTTACTATTATCAGCCAGCCAGTCGCCAATAATGGAATCCGCGTTGGATGCGTACTGAACAAAAATCTCAATTTTACGCGTTTGATGCACATCCATCGTTGGGTACTATCTCCTCGAATACAGCGCCTGCCTGGATGACAGGATATATTGTGTCAGAAATGAACAGAAAAAAGGGCCCACCGTGCGATCTAGCCACCTCCTAGAACTTTTCTGCAAGTGTATGTATCGAGTATTCATATACAATACCGCTCACATTTTTTGAAAAATAGACGCGAATGTATGGCTATGTATGGACATGTACGGACATGTCCATACATGTATGGACATGTCCGTACATGTCCGTACATGTCCATACATGTATGGACAAGTCCATACATCAGCGTCGCGTGGCCATATCTCGCTTCAAGTGGACGAATCCTGAATCCAAAGCCATCATTCGATTCAGCTCGGCGCGGAGAATCTTCTGATATATTGGAAGTAGGGGGATGTCTTCGGTATTCCGTTTCCAGTTTTTTGAAATTCTTCTGCGGAGGTCCTTTCGCGAATATGTGAAGCAACGCCTATCCAACGTAGAAGACTTTACTAAGTACTATTCGATAACACTGTTTTTGTGGATTATTGTGCGCCAAATTAGGCTCAGAATTCCTTCCAAAGGAGATAGAAGCGTTGGGTTTTTTTTTGGAAAAATCGCGCGTTTTTGAATTCTACTCGCTATAACTTCCTTCGGAACAAGCATATTTTGATTCCGAAAACAGCGCCTTGCTCAGCTCATCAAAATGAATCTTTTCGTATACAGCATGTCCTTGATATTTCGATTTCAGTATTCTTGAATCTTTCTGAGGACGCCTTTTCGCGAAGGTGTCAAGCAGCGAGCATTGTCCCGAGTACATTCCAGCAAGAACCTTCAATAGTACTTTTTCTGTAGATTATGATATGCTAGATACTAGCCGCAGATTTCTTTTCAAAGGAAATAGAACGGCTGGTGAATTGTGGAAAAATCTTGTCGTCCCAATTCTACTCGCCATAGCCCCAGGATACGAAGCTATCTTGCTAAGCAGATGTGAGTTTCGAAAACAGCAGGTCGGATAACCTCTACCAGCAAGTTTTCCGATATGTTCGGGTTATTTCATTTTTTCTCGTTTTACGCTCCGGAAGCTCGCCGATGGATTTTGGTCAAAATGTTGATGCTCTTGAATTGTAAGGAAACTTCGCTTATAGAGGTTTTCGAACACGCTCTTTACGAAAATCGTGGTCTTTGAGGATCACAGGGTCTTTTTAAAGAGATACGGTGAGGTGACTGTAACTGCATCACGAAAGTGCGTAACTTTGCCCGCACTTCTCGCGTATCTGTCAGAAAACTTGCCTGTTTGCTTTCTTAATTCAAAGTTACTAGGAACTGTGCTATCGAATGGTGCACGACTCAGGCTCCAGTCTGTAAAATTCGCCGAGTTACGAGCCTACGAAAACACGTCCTCATAAATTTTGCCCAAAATGCAAAGATCGCATATTTCGGCGAAATTCCTCCGTGGCCGCTTGTATGACACTCGCATTGCAAATATTATGTTCGCTTCGTCGAACGACTCCCACTGTATTGAATATGGTGCTTGCGTCTGCTTGAGCTGCTCAATTGAATATCAAAGCTATTTCGTGGCCAGAGCTCAAAGCACCAAATCTAACGTAATAAGATCCATTAAAAATGTTGAAGGGTTTGATCAGCGGGTTGTACAAGCGGTCACGGAGGAATTTCGCCGAAATATGCGATCTTTATATTTTGGGCAAAATTTATGAGGACGTGCTTTCGTAGGCTCGTAACTCGGCGAATTTTACAGACTGGAGCCTGAGTCATGCACCATTCGATAGCACAATTCCTAGTAACTTTGAATTAAAAAAGCAAACAGGCAAGTTTTGTGACAGATACGCGAGAAGTGCGGGCAAAGTTACGCACTTTCGTGATGCAGTTACAGTCACCTCACCGTATCTCTTTAAAAAGACCCTGTGATCCTCAGACTACGATTTTCGCAAAGAGCGTGTTCGAAAACCTCTATAAGTGAAGTTTCCTTACAATTCAAGAGCATCAACATTTTGACCAAAATTCATCGGCGAGCTTCCGCAGCGTAAAACGAGAGAAAATGAAATAACCCGAACATATGGGAAAACTTGCTCGTAGAGGTTATCCGACCTGCTGATTTCGAAACTCACATCTGCTTAGCAAGAAAGCTTCGTATCCTGGGGCTATGGCGAGTAGAATTTGGGACGACAAGATTTTCCCACAATTCACCAGCCGTTCTATTTCCTTTGAAAAGAAATCTGCGGCTAGTATCTAGCATATCATAATCTACAGAAAAAGTACTATTGAAAGATCCTTGCTGGAATGTACTCGGAACAATGCTCGCTGCTTTACTCCTTCGCGAAAAGGCGTCCTCAGAAAGATTCAAGAATACTGAAATCGAAATATCAAGGGCATGCTGTATACGAAAAGATTCACCTTGATGAGCTGAGCAAGGCGCTGTTTTCGGAATCAAAAAATACTTGTTCCGAAGGAAGTTATAGCGAGTAGAATTTAAAAAACGCTTCTATCTCCTTTGGAAGGAATTCTGAGCCTAATTTTTGGCGCACAATAATCCACAAAAACAGTGTTATCGAATAGTACTTAGTAAAGTCTTCTATGTTGGATAGGCGTTGCTTCAAATATTCGCGAAAGGACCTCCGCAGAAGAATTTGAAAAAACTGGAAACGGAATACCGAAGACATCGTACCCCTACTTCGAATATATCAGAAGATTCTCCGCGCCGAGCTGAATCAAATGATGGCTTTGGATTCAGGATTCTTCCACTCTGAAGCGAGATATGGCCACGCGACGCTGATATATGGACATGTCCATACATGTACGGACATGTACGGACATGTCCATACATGTATGGACATGTCCGTACGTGTCCATACATTCGCGTCTATTTCTCAGAAAATGTGAGCGGTATTGTAAACTAGTTGTGTCCAAGGCAGAGTTGACGAAAATATAAGCTCCATCTAGCAGTTATACTCATTGCAGTTATTACTACCCAAACTTCAGATCATGGTGGGATTGCTATGACCTTAATTGAGTTGAGGTTTAGATTTCCATTTTATTTGTCATCAAAGGCAATGATTAGGTAGTCTGACTACTTGGCTTCACATATTGATACTAATTGTGCTTTACTGAGTTCCTGCCCGACGGTCCATATAACTTACTCGTGGGAATGCAGATGTGACTTCTTGCCTAGTACTTAAGGCAGTGGCTTGAGAAAATTGCGACTGCGAGCTTTTCACATCCAAATGGCCTTCTGAATAGTGCGGGACTGTAAAAAAGTCAAAAAGGCTTTTTCGGCCTTCTCTGGCCTTGGAGATTGCTGAGAGGGTTGGGCAAGCGATTCCCTCAAAAACAGCGATTGGCTGCAGAAGACAAGCTCCAAACATTTTGGCGGCCATTGGCTGATCGGCTCAGGCAGCCAAACGCGATCAGTTGGAAATCGCTCGCCATTCCCCTCCAGCAATCTCAAAGACAGGAAAACTCCATGAAAAGCATTTGAAGAATTTGAAGAAAATTTTTTTGACTTTTCAAGCAAAGCCCTGGACTCAGCGCATTCAGAAGGGCAAGGAGGGTTCTAAAGCTCGCGACTGCGATTTTGTCGAGCCACCACTGCCTTCAAGAACTCGAGACGACGTTGACTAGCGTTCTCAAAAGCACAGTATCCGGCAAGTGTGTCGAACTGGGCCGTAATCATTTACATGAACTGCTGTTTGAGTGACGGTTGAGGCTTCCTAGTTTTCACTTAGGACGTACCCAGTCTGCCTGGTAAACTCAAGAAGTTGTATTCATTTTCATAGCTCAAAATCACGCTAGCATGTTACAAAGTTGAATGGAACATTTAGTAGATTCTCTTCGCTGCAGTTATTGTACAATACTCAACGAAACTAGAATTAGGTAATGTGCAGTCTAACCTATTGCTAGTGTGCAGTTTTTACGCTGTTTTTTTTACGGAAACAGTGTAAAAAGGACAACTTGTCAATAACAAAGCAAAGTGTGAATTTTTTTTTAGATGAGACGTCTAAAATAACATCGAAATTTCTGACAAGGGAAGGCGCCTAACTTACAGACCGAAAAGGGATACACATAAGTAGACGCGTCTCCGAACGCTTAAATGCTTTTTTTCTGCCGTTCACTCTTTGAAGATCATATGCGTTTGCATATTAACATTTTCCACGCCTTAACTGGCATGAAATTAACGAAAAGCTGAAAAGCTGCAAAGAACACGTATGCGGATTTTCATTGGACGTATTGCTTCCTAGTAATATAACTGATACAAGATTTTGATAAATTTGGGCTTTCAAGCCCTCATAACTTCTTTCGAGGAGTGTACCAAGGAAAAGAAAGCAGATTTGTAGCTTTGAAGAGACGTCTATTGATATACAACTCTTTCTATCTTTTTCATTTTGCCAGATCATGTTGGTATTCTTCTCTTATTAGTCTAGCCTTCAGAGAAGAACGTATGTATTTTCAATCAGCTTGAAACGCTGGTTTCAATTACACTGTTTTTTTGGCTGCGAGGCATTAATTTGAAAGGTATTATGGGCTTTTTTGTTATGCATAATTGACATGCTAGTGTATACGGTAAGACACGCAACTCTTCGGAGTAATGCCTCGCAGCTGTGGACCGCACTTCAGCTCAGCGTTCCAAGCTGATTTCAGGTATAAGTGTCGCTTCTTCTGAAGGCCAAACTAAATCAAGTGCCTTCCCTTGCAAGATACTCTGATATAGTGCACGCCTTCGACCAGCGCTCTGTACAGTGGCAAAAAGCAGCTCTCCAAAATTGCCATGTATCCTTCGAGGAGTTACGACAAAAACAGATTTTCGGGTAAACGTCAAAAATGCGCTAACTGGTTTTCATCTAACAATAAAAATCGCGCCTCTTGACGTGCCCCTGACCATTTGGGTACGCTTCTCGCACCTGGAACTCATGAACGCAGCCACCGACGACAACGGGATCTGAGAAGACGAACAGGGACTATTGAATCTTCTTTGCTGGAGCCCAGCGCTGCGTAAGGGTGGGTTATTTGAGTGAGTAAGAGAACAAGTATTAGGTATAAGGTTCGTAGAGTTTCTATAAATCAACAAAATGACAAAATTTTAGCAAAATTCACTCAATAAAGCATGTTTTGTTGTTGAGCACGACCTCCTGCCACCATGCAGTCAGGTTTTTGGTTCAGTTTTTCCAAAACTCAGCGGGTCTGATCCCAAAAAAGTCATCTAATTAGCGCCTAAGATCGTCTAAAAAATAAAAACAGACGCCGTTCTTTGATTTGTGATAGACTGGAGCAGATGATAACTTGGTAGAACGAGACCCAGGAGTACATTGGATACTAATGTACCTCCCTGCCAAGTAGTTGCAAGACAGCTATGACGACGATTGCAGTAGAGGCCTAAGTTTTGTCGCGCAGGAAAGCCCACTGGACCTGTTTGTTAGGCTTTTTTTGCAGTCAGGATTCGTTGAGGCGGTGCAATCAGGTTACGCACGCTATGGGCAACAGTCTTGTTTATGCCTAGCAATTTTTAGTGCAGAACTTCCTGCCCATCCTGCAAAAAGTCTTGTTCAGGAGTCACCTTGTAAACTTTTGGTATTTTTTAGCAATCCACTCCTTTTTCGTCTCTTACTAGCTGGTACCCGGCTCCGCTCGGCCCCGTCAATGCTATGATTAATATCTTATCCCTATTCCTGTAGAATCTTTCATTGTGCCCACTTCTACATGCAATTCCCTATTCCCGCTGTGTTAGTAATTAGCATGCCCACCTACCTCCCTCAACAACCCCCAGCCCCTTAGCTCAAACTTCGCAAAAAAATCAATAAAACCTAAAAGTAGGGTAGTTCTGAAAACTGATGGGGCTATTCGGCCGTCCGGGCCCCAAAATCTTTTTGTGATGGATCTTGCTCAAAGTCGGTACATGGGGATTATTAAAGCCGCTGATGACGAATATCGCAGTCATTTCGCGCGATAGCGCCATTTTCTGGGTTTATGTTGGGTACACATAAGAAGCTAAAATCATGGATTTCGCTGAAACTTTGACGGGGGCAAACTGACATGCTGATTACGAATATCATACTTCTTCGGCATTTTGAGGCGATTTCACTGAGTTATGGTCTCTGCAGAGGGGCAAAATCTCAGTTTTGGCTGAAACTCGGTCTAGAGAGATTCGACCTTCTGACCACGTTTAAAACACTCTCGTTGCGTTTTGAGATTTTTTCGCAGAGTTACGGTAGATACATGGCAGCGGGTAAAAAACCATGAACCATCTTGAAACCTTGGCAGAAAATTACCTAAAGTGCTGTTTCGAGAATATTGTGCTCAATCCCCACGATAAAGGCAATTCGTGTGGTATAAAAGTTTCCCACGACCGTAATGCTTTCCCTTATAGGACCACTGCCGCGCGCGAGACACCCTTCGGCGGCTTTTGCCTAAGCAAAAACAGGGGGAGGGAGATTTGCCACGTGCGTTACGCGTTGGGACAGGTTATCAGTTTCCTTATAGGACCACTGCCGCGCGCGATACACCCTTCGGCGGCTTTTGCCTAAGCAAAAACAGGGGGAGGAAGTTCTGCCGCGTGCGTTACGCGTGGGGACAGGTTATCAGTTTCCTTATAGGACCACTGACGCGCGCAATACACCCTTCGGCGGCTTTTGCCTAAGCAAAAACAGGGGGAGGGAGTTTTGCCGCGTGCGTTACGCGTTGGGACAGGTTATCAGGATGGCGCTGGAGACCGCCATGCAAAACAACCGTTTCCCCATTTCGTGAATATTTGGGATCTAAATTGGCCCGAAAGCGAAAAAACGTCCATTCAAACCCTGCAACTCACCATAACTTCACTAATGCGTTATGACAGCGAGCAAGCATCATATTCATGAGCGATATACTTGTGAACCGTTGCAGGTAAGGTTTTGAGCAAATCTGGGACTTCGACCCATCTACACCCACCGTGACCCAAGAAAATGCACTATCGTGCGAAACCAGCATGATATTCATGTCCAGCGCGCTAAATGACCACCCTAGACGAAGTTTAAAGCAAATCTATGTTTTCACCTCATGCCATAAAACCAACACAATTCTATGAAAAGGTCCCAATATGCAGAGAGAGTTGATATTCGTAATCAGCATGTCGAATAAGCCACATTGACCGAACTCCAGCCGAATTCATGTTTTTGACTTCCTGCCGTACACCTATCGTTACCACACGGGAAGACGTTCTGCGGAGAAAGTGTGATATCTGTAATCAGCACGTAAAGGGCCGGGCATACTTCACGCGATTTCAGTCGCGACGCGAATTGGCAACTCGCCAAAAGTCTTCGGATCCAACATTAGCAGACTGCACATGCATAGTGTGTATAACTTACGTAAACTGATGAAATGTCCTATCTTCTGTACATTTATAATGTGCTTACAATGAGCTATGGACACTTGGAATATTGCCAAATCGCGTCGCGATTGAAATCGTTTGAAGTATGCCCGGCCCTTAAGATAACCCTTATACACGAAGTTTGAGCAAACTCTTAGACATAAAAATTTTGGGGCCCGGATAGCGATAGCGCCAATCCAATATCGAACTCGTAATCAGCATGCTCGATTACCCCCCCCCTGTGCCAACTCCCAGCCCCGTAGCCCAAACTTTGCAAAAAAATCGATAAAATCGATAAAAATAATGGACGATTTCATAAACTAATAAGTATTCGTAACCAGCATGCTCGATTACCCCCCTGTGCAAACTCCCAGCCCCGCAGGTCAAACTTTGCAAAAAAATCGATAAAATCGATAAAAGTAGTGGACGAATTCAAAGACTAATATTGTATTCGTAATCAGCATGCTCGATTATCCCCCCCTGTGCAAACTCCCAGCCCCGCAGGTCAAACTTTACAAAAAAATCGATAAAATCGATATCGATCGATGACGAAAAGTAGCCTATGACACCCGCCGGGGCCCGAAGTGTATGTGTGCCAAGTTTGGTCCGGATCGGTTCAAAAATGGAACTTTCTATTCGGAACCTACGTACATACAGACATACAGACATACAGACATACATACAAACAGACATTCAGCTTCATATATAAAATTGAACAGAAGACTCCAATAGTCGGCAAACTTATCTGCACAAAACACTTTTTGATTAAAAAAATGAGCAAGTGCCGAAAATACTTCTTTTTGCCTTTCAAGAAATCCTTCTTTGGAAACTAAAGAATGAAAGCAAATCAGCTTTTTATTTGGAAAAATAAATTAGTTTACCTCAAAGGGTATGGTCAGCTCTTCTCAATGACGTACGCATCTCGCAAATCAACCGCTTAAAGAGATAAGAAGAGAATGAGAACTCTAGGAACTTATGAAACGACCTGATAGATACGATATCCCCCTCTTCCTCCTACCTTAAGCAGATAAAGAATATCCAGATTGCTCATGTGTCAGTCATTCGCTGCCCCCAAACAATTTTTCCAAATTGTAAAATCAAGCTTGATGAACGCTACGTACCATGGCTAATTTGATTAAGTTAACCGATACACTTACAGGCAATCGAGAGCATGGTTTGGCACAGGTAGCTTATAAGCAACCTGGACATCGTTTTTGGGACAAAAGCAAAGGGGATATAGTTTTTGCGGCTTGAAAACAACGCATATCAGGTTAGATTTTTTAAGTCGACATTTCCGATTTTGGATTAAAGGGGGTAGAGGACTATATGTCGCCGAGAGTGGGACGGTCCCGCACAGACAATGCAGCAGATACTCAGCCTGTGCATGTACTAGAAGGTGTATTTGTCGCAGATGTCCGGCGGTATCTCCCATTTTCGGCGACATATAGTCCCATACCCGATCAAAGGAAACTTCGTAAAATTCTGAGAAAGTCGAAGGGAACTTTTTTTGCATATTCGAAAAGCCAGCTCGTGCCGAGCCCTGTTTGAAAGAGTTAGGCGCTTCAATAAAAAGAGCTTATCGGGGCAAGGCATAGTGCGACTGTTCACCAAGCTACCAAGCTAATTTCTCGAGTAAGCATGGTAACTGATTTCCATTGGTCCCCATTGTAAAAATAAACAAACATAGATAATAGGTAAAAGGCACTTAAATATATTGAATGGCAGAAAAAATTGAATGTGCTTCTTTCGAAGTGGTAGAAGTCTGAAGACTTTATTCACTATGTAAAACGGATCCTATTCATATAGTTCGGCACTGCTGGCCCCGGATCAAGCTAGTTATCGCTGGAAGACCGTCATTCGCCGCTCCGCACTAGTCTTTTCAAAAGCTACTGCGTTCTGTGTAAGGCAGTAGTTTTTGAAGGCGGGACCTATTGGCAGTATTCGTTCCTTCCTCCACCCCATGCTCACGAGCTTGCACAGTGCATGAATTTCAAGTTGTGTTCCGAATTAGATTAGCTTGTTTGGAACGAACACAAAGCGTTATGACCAGGGTTGAGGCAAGAGGTCAGGCACAAGTTTTTTGAAAACGACCTCTTTTCCTTCCATGCAAGCCATCAAACCACCCCTTCTTCCTCTTGACCTCCGGAACTTCAGAGTGTGGCATTCTGGAGGACATCATCCTTTTCTAGAGAGTTTTTAGATTTTTGAGATCTGTACGCCCGATTTTTGGCTGCACTTTACAATCACACGTAATTGACGGCTGATTTTGATCTGAACATTCCTATTGAGAGGGCCGTATTTTCGCTAAGGGTGGGGCGTTCGGCTCCAAATTTCCACTGCTGTAATAATTAATACACAATACTCATACCAGGAATGGAGCAATTTCTGGATTTTGAAGGCAAGTTACGGGAGTCAGGCGTAACCCCTCAAAAGCTTAGGCAGCCTGGCCTTTGCAGGAGTTGCGCCTGACCCGATTAACTTTATCTTTGAAGAAGCTTTTCCACATTAGTGTTATATGATTTGCTAGCATAAACCTCGAAGACACCTACAGTAGGTGTTTGAGCTTACCTCGACTTGTTTTGGCTTTGTGGGATAGGTGGAGTTGAAGCAGAGGTAGAAAACGCGGTAACCAACATTCTAACAACACTTCTTATACATTATCTGAAAGCGACTAGCGACCCTAAGGGCCGCTTGCAAGTGGGTTGGGGCAATACAATTTAGCCGTATGATTGTCAACACAATTACACCTACGTTTTATACCTTTCAGTTGTGGGCAACACGAAACTGATTAATCAATGACTTTTGACTCTCCTCTAAATATAAGAATCCTCATTGTTGATAGTACAGTGCTGGCCAAAAGTTTGCAGCCACTCCAGAGTTTTGCCATATCTTACTCTGTTTCGCATAGAACGATACCAAATTATGACAATACGTGCATTTCGCACTACTTAACACTATGTCAAGATATTTTGCAGTTACATGCACACCGAAGTGGTCTTTGGGGAAAATGGTGAAAACGGCTGAGTTGAGGTTGGTCAAAATTTGCAGCCACTTTCTTCTAAATGTCTTTAAAAAACTTGTCACAACTTGTCACTTTCCAATATGTGGGCTACAGATGCACCAATAAACCTTGAGATATGCAGTGCAGCCAGCTTTCATCAAACTCTCAAAAAGGGAACTTTACGGAGCAAAGTTGCTTGAGCGCAAATTGACCGCAAAAATTGATTAAATCATGAGGTTGTTGACAAATCGTCGGCTGATCCATGCTCCTATGAAAAGGTTGTACCATCTGAACGTTTAGTGGCGGCTTGCGAATGTGACAGAAAAGGCATTACTTGGCATGTTTCAAAAACTACCATCACCTTAACTCAGATCCGAGCACCTTTCGGCTCAAAAATTTGGGCTCAGCGGTCTGAGAAGTTCTCAAACCTGACTAAAACAATGCTCTCACAAACGCGAACATTAGTCCGAAGCTCGGAGAACTTCAATGAAAACATGGTTTCGCTACTGCCAGAAAAAAATTTGCACAGTCTTCACAGCTGATCAATCCCTTTGGCAAATCAACCATTTCCTAGGTGAGATAATTGCAAAAACTTTTCTTTGACAGTAGCGCCTCCATAATTCCAATAGAACTCTTCGAGCTCCGGACCAATGCTCGTCTTTCTCAAAGCAATGTTCTAGTCAAGTTTGAGAACTTCTCAGAGCGCTGAGCCCAATTTTTGAGCCGAAAGGTGCTCCGAATCTGAGTTAAGGTGATGGTAGTTTTTGAAACATGCCAAGTAATGCCTTTTCTGTCACATTCGCAAACCGCCACTAAACGTCCAGATGGTACAACCTTTTCATAGGAGCATGGATCAGCCGACGATTTCTCAACAACCTCATGATTTAATCAATTTTTGCGGTCAATTTGCGCTCAAGCAACTTTGCTCCGTAAAGTTCCCTTTTTGGGCATTTTGATGAAAGCCGGCTGCACTGCATATCTCAAGGTTTATTGTTGCATCTGTAGCCCACATATTGGAAAGTGACAAGTTGTGACAAGTTTTTTAAAGACATTTAGAAGAAAGTGGCTGCAAATTTTGACCAACCTCAATTCAGCCGTTTTCACCATTTTCCCCAAAGACCCCTTCGGTGTGCATGTAACTGCAAAATATCTTGACATAGTGTTAAGTAGTGCGAAATGCACGTATTGTCATAATTTGGTATCGTTCTATGCGAAACAGAGTAAGATATGGCAAAACTCTGGAGTGGCTGCAAACTTTTGGTCAGCACTGTATCTTTTGAGTCCCTTCTAAAAATTTTCTTTGGACCAAATTTTTCCACCAACCTTCACTGAGAGTCACCAAGCAGTCGATTCTCAGAACAACATGTAGTCTACAATAACTCAGCTAAACATACTTTACCGAAAAAATTCGGCAGCGAAAACAAGCATTGTTCTCATGCCCTGCGTGTCACTTACAGACCACTTTTTGAATAAACCCTGCTTCGCGTACCGCCTACAGAGCGACGTACGTAAGAGCTGCCCTACGATTGTCCAGAACGGTATTTCACGAGAAAAAGCTTTCTTACGGGCCTTCTATAATTGTAACCTGAGAAGTACTGTCCTCTGAACAACTACAAATGATATTATATTCTGGGATAAATCTGCCACGCCCCCTACACACTAATATTGCGAGGAAGTCGTATGGGCCCTGCTTACAGACGAAAGAAACTGTCCGCGAACGGTGATCAGTCATTAGAAGGAAATGCCCTATGGGCCGCTTACAGATCCTTATTTTGAGGAGCAACTGCCCTGTGGGCTGCTTACGAACCGATATTTAAAAAAACTGCACATGAAAAAGAAGCCTATGAGCCGCTTGCGATCCTTCACTTCGAGAAGAGGTTGCCCTATGGGCCGCGCACAGACCGATATTTCAAGAAGGAATTGCTCTCAAATCTTCAAACTAACCTTCAAAAAATGCCCAAAGAGCCGCTTGGACTACTTTTTCAAGAAACAACCGCCCTATGTATACCACAAGCTAATATTTTGAGAACAAGAGAAGCTATGAGGCTGCTTAAGCCATATCTTTTCGTCCTAATCAATGTATCAAAGAATAATAGCTCTACGCGCCACTGTAGACCGGTAACTATAGGAAGAACATGCCCTATGGGCCACTGACAGACCAATGTGTTAAGAAGTTACTCACAATCCCTATAGACCGATGTTTATAAATAAATAATTGCCCTATAAGAAGCTTATGGACCGGTTCAGAAAGTACACAAACCCCTCCCCTGACCCCCAACAAAACCATACTTGAGAAAAAACTGCGCTAAGGCCGCCCTACAGACCGATATTCTGAGAAAAAGCTACCTTACAACCATTCTCTCTCCCCCCCCCCCCCTCCCTCCCCCCTCCTTCCTCTATAGACCAATAATTATGAGAAGGCGCTGCCCTATGGGAATCAGCCCGATATCCTAATGTATTCTATTACCCTAGAACTCCTACAAACTGTACTGCCGTACGAAGCGCTATGATCTGCTCTATGGAGCCAAAGACCGAAGTTTTGATCGAAAACAAATGGAGGTACCAGCTACTTAGATACCTACACAACGGTATTTCGAGGAAGTGTCCTTGAAATCCATATAAATCGATATTCTGTGATAAAACTGCTTTACAGGCCTCTTACAGACCAAAATTTCAAAAAAGAAATGCCGTATGAGATTCTATAGACCGATATTTGAAGGGAAAAACTGCCCTATGGGCCTGGAAGGAGCCGCCCTATGGGGGGAAGGGGGGGGGGAGGGGCGGTTGCAAACCGATATTTTGTGAAAAACTGCCAATGCGCCTTTTGCAGGCCATTATCTTGGTAAGGAACTGCCCTATGCGCCGCTTACAGACCGGTATATAAAAAAACATATCTTGAAAAGAAATTGCCTCAAGAGCCGCTCATAGATCAATATTTGAGAAAGAACCGCTCTGCGAGTCCCTTAGAAACAAGTATTTGTGATTTCCCAGTATCCAAACAAAAAAATAATTATGAACCGCTTACGATATTCACGTTCGTGCAAACCAACTTTCAAAGGGACTCCTCTATGCGCCGCATACAGATCGACTATTCTAGGAGATGCTCTGGCCGCTTATAGATCAACATCCGTAAAGTGTCCTATGAACAACTACATTTATTGAAAGATCTACCCAGTGGGTTAATAGACCGGAGTTGCAAGAGATGATTGCCCTATAAGCCTTAGAGATCTATAAAAATCTGAGAAATAATTTTGCCATATGCGAAGCTTATGGAACAATAATTGAATGATTTGTGGAAAAAACTCGCTACGTGAAGCTTACAGATCAATACTATTAACAGAACTGCCTTACGAGCCCCTACAAATCAAGAAAGTGCCCTATGAACAACTACATTTATTGAAAGATCTACCCAGTGGGTTGATAGACCGGAATTGCAAGAGATGATTGCCCTATAAGCCTTAGAGACCTATAAAAATCGCTCTACGGGCCTTTACCAACTTTTATCGAGAAGAACAAAGAACTGTCCTCATCAGTCCTCAGCAATTATGAGCAACCATGAACTTTGACGAATTACGGGCTGCCAAGAACTTTAGCAGGAAGATGAGAGTTGAACAGTTGAAGCGTAAACGTTGAGAAACTACTACAGCATGTTTACGCAAGACACCGAGTTCCCAAGTCATACATCCGAGTACAAATTTGCGAAAGAGGGGGGGGGGATACTGTTAGCAACCTTACGAGAGTGTCGGCACCTCCCCACACTATAGCCTTTTTGCACTTAGTAGTCGCACCCTTTCGAAAAAATTTCCCGAGGAGGGACGATGCTTACCTCTTCGAAAACACGCTAGCATTGTTGACGAACTTGTACCCTCCGCACCCTCGGCAATCACTCGCCTCATTCCTCAACTTGTCAACATGTAAGTGCAAAACCTTGCCATTCTTTATTATAGAATGATATGAAGTCTTATTTCTACCATAGACTGGCAAAGAGTTATACTTCGTTACTTACTTAGATACTTAGATACTTAGATGGCCCGTCCTCACGTGACGTTCGGGCCCCAGTACAGAAGTTGCTTTTCCCTGTCTCTCGCTTCAGACATCCACGATCTTCTTGGCCGTCGTCGGTGGCTGCGTCCACGAGTTCCAGGGGCGAAAGTCGTATCCAGCTGATTTCTCAGCTGGTCCATCCGTTCCACGAACATGTCTGCCCATCTCGTCGGTGGTCTTCCTCGAGGACGTTTGGCTTCGCGAGGAATCCATTCAGATGTTCTTAGGCCCGTATGCACGTACATCCCCGCTGGGGAGGGGAGGGGATCTGAGAGGGGATGCGCCATATCTTGTTACTTTACGTATCTTTCTTCTTCCTTTTCTATCTTGCTTATGAAGGTTCTCATACCCTACTACCTGCGCATAATTGATGCCCGGTTACTGGCATGACTGATTAGATTTGTACTATTTTGTGTGATCCCCTGGGGATCCCCTGGGGATCCCCAGGGGATCACACAAAATAGTACAAATCTAATCAGTTATGCCTGTAACCTGGCATCGATTATGCGCAGGTAGTAGGGTAGAGAACCTTTATAAGCAAGATAGAAAAGGAAGAAGAAAGATACGTAAAGTAGCGAGATATGACGCATCCCCTCTCAGATCCCCTCCCCTCCCCAGCGGGGATGTACGTGCATACGGGCCTTAGTGTCCATCTGTCGTCTGTTCTTCTCATTATGTGACCGGCCCATCGCTCTTGGCTTTCGCAACGTATTCCGCTGGGTCACGAAGACGGGCCATTCTTTTCATATGCTGCGAAGTCCGACTAGATGTTGCTTGCGTCGGGTCATCTTCAGAAGGCTGCGCTCTGGCGCTCTGTGGGTGGTCCGTAAAGCTTTCGACGTGGCTACAGTGTCGGCCCAAGTCTCAGCTGCGTAACAGAGCGCTGGGAGAACGGTTGAGTCGAACAGGTGGGCACGAAGCTCCGGGTCCGTAGTTGTCGGTAGCTTCCTTCAGAGGCCCGAAGGCGGCTCAGGCTGCTCTTCTTCTCCTATTATGTTCTTCCCTCAAGTCGTTCTCCATGTTCATCGAACGTCCGAGATACACGTAAGAAGACGTCTCCATAATAGGGGTGCCTTCCAATTTCATTTCTGCATCTTCGTAAAGGGCGTTCCTCATGAACTGAGTCTTCTTCCGATTTATTCGCAGTCCGATCTTCTTCCCTACTTCGTTCAGTTTCTTCAGCATCGTCTCTGCCTCGGTGATACTGCTCGAGAAGAGAACGATGTCGTCCGCAAAACGAAGGTTGGACAGGAATCTCCCATCAAGTATGCCTCTCTCGTCCCAGTCTAGTGACTTCATCATCCGCTGCAAAGCCGCGGTGAACAGCTTCGGAGAGATTGTGTCGCCTTGTCGGACCCCCTTCCCGATTGGTATGGTCAGGGGACGATGGAATAGCTGCATCGTCGTTGTACAGTCCTTGTAGCAGTCGGCTAACGTCCTTACGTAAGCTGGGTCCACTCCTTGATCGACTAGCGCAGACAGGATGGCGTTGGTTTCGACGCTGTCAAAAGCTTTCTCGTAGTCGACAAAGGTTAAGACGAGAGGCAGTCGGTATTCCCGGCAGACTTCTATGACCCTCGAAACCGTCTGGATGTGGTCCATGCAGCTGAATCCTTTGCGAAATCCAGCTTGTTCTTGGGGTGGGTTTCATCCAGTGTCCTAGATATGCGAGCGAGGATAATCTTCGTGAAAAGCTTGTACAGCACACTCGGCAGGCATATTGGACGATAGTTCCGAAGATCCTCCCGTTCACCCTTCTTGAAGAGAAGGACGGTTCTTGACGCTCTCCACTGGTCGGGAATCTTCTCCTTCTGAAGGTAAGATGTCAAATGCGACGCTAGAATCTCGTGTAGACGGTGTCCTCCGGCTCGCAGAAGTTCGACGGAAAGATGATCTGGTCCTGGAGCCGTGGACGTCTTCATGGTCTGTATCGCGATACGCACTTCAGCAGGTAGAATTCGTGGTGGTACTTCTCCAGTGGGAACAACGGGCATCTGCACGGGTGTTGATGAGCGGAAGAGGTTGGTGTAAAAGTTCTTCGCGATAGATTCCATCTTGTATTGGGAAGAAGTCGGAGTCCCGTCTTCGTTCAGTAGTGCAGCCAGCGGTACGTGATATTCACAGAGGTCCCTTCGGCACTTCTTAAGACTTCGTCTTCCTTCGGCTGCTTCCAGTATCTTGGCTTGCCTATACTTCCTGAGATCCTCCTGCAAAGCTGTTCTGCAACTGGCATTGTCTATCAGTCGCTCGAGATGGGTTGCATTCGGATCCTGCCTCAAAAATCTTCTTTTTTCGAGCAATTCCTTGGTGGTCTTCGAAATGTGTTCCAAGTTCTTCTCAGAAGTCACTGAGGCGCATTCTCTGCAGGCTCGCAATCCTTTCAGAAGCCGGTCGTAGTCGTACGTTGGGTCCTCCTCGATGGGCCAATCACAACTTGATATGAGCTCTTCCAGCCTGTTACCGTCATAAACGACTTCCTTCCTTCTCGCGGCACTATGACAGACTTTCTTTTCCAGCCTTCGGCTGAGTCGTATCTTCGCTCGAAGGAGGCGGTGATCGAAGCCACTACAGAAGGATGAAACTACAGAGACATCGAGTAAGCTCCACCTTCGGTTGGTGAGAATGTGGTCGATCTCAGCATGAGTCGTTCCGTTGGGCGATTCTCAAGTCCACCGGCGACGTTCTTCTTCATGAAGTTGGAGTTTCCATGAAAGAGTCGTGCGGCGGAGAGAAGCCCAACGAGACGGTTGCCGTTTTCGTTTCGGAGCCCATATCCAAACTTCCCGATCCTATATTCCTTTTCTAGTGGCATCCCGATTTTCGTATTGAAGTCGCCCACAACATACTTGTAGAAGGGCTTTTCGTTGCAGACGACCTCCTCCACATCTTCGTAGAAAGCATCTAGTTCTGAGTCGTCAGCTGCTGCTGTTGGCGAGTAGCAGTTGATGATGCTGATGGTCTTCTGGCGTGGAGGGTGTAGTCGTAGGATGCCTAGTCGAGGTGATAGGATCTCGTGCGAATCGACAAGATGGACGATAGATGGGTGGGCGACAAAGCCGACGCCTCTCACGTTTCGTGATGGAACCTTTTCACCACGAATGATGAGGGTCCCATCACTCATCCGTCGCACGTCCTTCTTCCTGGACTTCGTTTCCCGCAGAGCGATGATGTGGTAGTTGATGTGCTCTGCAACGTCGAGAAAAGCGTGGAGGTCGGCGTTTGTGGAGACTGTCCTGGCGTTGTAGGTGCAGAGCATGAGGCAGTCTCCATGGCGTGTCGTCCGGGCAGACGTGTCGTTTTTGTCCAATCCGAAAGGCGCCCTGAGTGTGCCCTGACATCGTTCTTGCTACCACGCGGCGCCGTAGGCGGGATACGATGTGCAGGGTTTCTTTCTAATCTTCTAACTGGAGGAGTAATATGAATTTTCCCCTACAAGAGGTGGCTTACTAGGCCTACTTTTGATTTCCACGGGGCGATCGCTGACCCCGGGCTTGGAGCGGGGAGGGACCGCCTAGCGACCAGAAGAAGCCAGACGGCGGGGGATCTGGCGTGGCCGGTTCTTAGCAAGCATCCGGCCGAAACCGGAAACGTCGAACTCCTTCTCAGCTTGGGAGGCCCTACCAGAGTATACACTCTGCTGTGCATCGCAGTTCGACACCCAGTGTCACCCCCACGCCACGATGAGGCGACCGACCATTGTGGGGGAATACTTCGTTATAAATACGAAAAAGCTGACTTCTTTCGCTTTTGTGACCCAGTCAATCATGTTTGAAAATCATGCTTTTTGAACGTTAGGAAACGCGAAAATATGATAGGTAATGGTTTGTAGAGCTCGTTGAGGTGATTTGGCATGCTCATTACGGAAATCATACCTCACATAATAAGCTTCTTTGGTGACCTTAAGGTATGTGTAAGGTAGAAGAATTGGAATTTGGCTGAGACTTTAATTAGCATGCTGTTCACGAAAGTCATTCCTTTGGTAGAGTTGTGAAATTCACAGCTGAGCCCTTTTCTTTTTCATCTTACTCGATCGTAGTATTTCCTCACTTTTTTGAACAAATTCGCTTCTTGATGACCCCCCCCCCCCTCGCTCTTACCCCCAATAGACACCCGCCCCCCCCCCCACGTCGGGCGTGCTTGACCCCACGCCCAACCCTGGATATAACTTTCAGTTTAGTGCGTACGCATGTGGTGAACTATGCTTTGTTGGTTTGCGAACCTCTGATCACATATTGCTTCATAATTTTTTTCGTCAATTATATCTGCACAATGAGTGTTACAAAGTAACGCCGAAATCGCTTCAAAACATTCTTGACAATACGACTCGGCGATGGATCGTATTTCCAAACATTGTAAGATGAAAACACATGAGATTTTGGCCAAATGAGGGGAGGGCTTTTCATACGATCGGGGACTTTGACCTAATCTTCGCGCTTACTCCACACCTCCTTCGCACTACTTTACTTAAGTAAAGGGTCCGATTCTTTACTACAGCTGAAAGAGGGGAGGGGGAGGGGACTTTTCATACGAAGGCTTCATGATTATCTTGATCTTCTGGGGGTTTGCAAGGATGCTAGTATCACGGACTGTTATCGATTCGAATGGACAGGAAGATTTTTGATTTCAAAAATGTACTAGATAAATATTCGTAAGTACGAGGTTGGAGCGAAAATAATGAGCGTTTCTTGTTCTTAGCGGACAGATCCCCCTCCCCGTCTGGCTTTCTGATCACTAGGCAGTTCCCCGCTTCACACCAAGGGTTAGCGGTTGCCCCGTGGAAATTAAGATGACCTCGTATCTGCTTGTAGAGCACAGATACGATAGGTGGAGAAATTTCTCTGACCCCCTTCACTTTAGGGCCGGCATCTGGTTGACCCCTTTCACCTGAGGTTGAGACTAGAATCAAGGCATAACGGCATAATCAAACAGCTGTTACAACGGCACTTTTTGTTTGGAAAGGAAACGCCAGCTGCTCTTCTCCTCAGACATCACGACTGTAAGTACCGAAACAACAGCGTTTTGTTGAAAAAAGGCATGCTTGAGACCTTCAGCGCACTCAAAGTGGCGTTAATAACGAAACATCAAAAATTAAAAGGATGCCTGATTTTTTGAATAATTAACATTGTATCAATTAGTACATAATGTCACAGAAAGAGTTGAGCAAGAGTAGAAAATCTGGACTAGCCAGTGATGAATGTATGTTTACTGACAAGAATCGTACTATACCTCCTTTCACTAGAAAGAATAATTACAAATAAAAGAACATTCAGATTACTCGTTTCTCAAGCTTTCGGATCATATATAAACTTCAGAAAAAAAACCTTCTTGGTCTGAAAAAATAATTACCCAGAATTGGCTGATATTGTATAGGTAAAATTGCTCGTATCTCGCTTCACAGAGAAGCTAGGAAAAACAGACGGTCTACGTCGATTCCTCGTTTTCTTAGCTATCGAATCTAATATATAAAGAATCGTACAGGGCTTTTCAACCTGAGAGTCGCAAGTTTCGCTTGCGCGGCTCCTCCAACGCGGCCGCCTCGCTCAGGCCGCGCGCGGCGTTTGCTGCGTATCGCCCGGATTTCGCCAAGCTTCAGTCGACGCGCAGCCAGCGCCACGAATGCTGCGCGGACCTAAGCGTGGCGTCCTAGCGGGGCGGGTGGGACACTCAGGTTGTAAAGCCCTGTAAGCGCAATTCAAAAATGTGCAAATAGCGGGAAAACGCGTAACGGTCCCGAAGCGCGCAGATGCACTCTGGCACTTTTGATTACTGGTTCACTAGTGGTATACAAAGTTTTGGTGCATAAAGCTTTCCCATTCCAAAAAAGTCTTGCTCCGGCTACCCACAGAAAGCCGGAGCAGGGTGGTGCAAGTTAGTATTGAATATCTCCACCTCAATTTTGATATATCATTAGAAAGCTCACGAAACAAGGATTCGACGTAGACCGTCTCTTTTTCTCTAGCTCCCCTCTACTCAGAGATACATGGCATTTTAGCTAAAAACATATGTGTTTTTGTCAAGAAATTCCTGCGTGAAGAATGAATGAAGGTGCCTGATTTTCTAACAGTAGCGCGGAGCAAGACCTTGCCAGTAAAAGTAGACCGTCTCTTTTTTTCTAGCTTTCCTCTTTCTCTCAGAAAAAGAGCGCAAAGTGATTGCATAAAATCAGTTGATGCTGAAGCTAGATATGAATCCTATATGTGTATTCACAGGAGAGCTGGAAAAAAAGAGACGGTCTACATCGATTCTATATGTTTCAAGCTTTCGAATGGTATGTCGACTGACGAAACACAAAGCTTTCCCGAGTCAAAAAAGTTTCTGTTAGATGACCTTCGAAGGCGTAAGCATTGATAAAATCTTCACCTTTACACCTCTATACCGCTTATTTTCCTTCTTTCCACTCCCACTACCGTTAGGCATACAAGCTTGCGTCAGCATTCACCTAAAGACTCAGTTACCCCCTTCACTTTTCTAGGTCAGAAATAGCCAAAACCGCCTTCACCTGGAGAGAACCCTGCTCCCCCTATCGCACCTATGTTGTAGAGGAAAAATTTAATCCCTCCATTTACACAAAAAATGAGCAAGAAACCCTGAACATCGGATTCCACTTACGGCATCGGGTGGTAGCAAGAACGATGTCAGGATCTTCAGGGCGCCTTTTGGATCGGACAAAAACGACACGTCTGCTCGGACGACACGCCATGAAGACTGCTTCATGCTATGCACCTACAACGCCAAGGCATTCCCCACAAACGCCGACCTCCACGCTCTTCTCGACGCTGCAGAGAACAAGTACCACATCATCGCTTTGCAGGAAACGAAGTCCAGAAAGAAGGACGTGCAACTAATGAGTGATGGTATTTATCAGTAGTAAGAGGCTCCATTTCGAAACGTGGAGGCATTGGCTTTGTTGTCCTCTCCTCTATCATCCATCTTGTCGAATTGCATGAGATCCTAACACCTCAACTATCCCCTCCCCCCTCCCCCATGACTACGACCTCCACGTCAGAAGACCATCATCATCATCAACTGCCACTCACCAACGTTAGCAGCTGAGTTCCAGAGTTAGATGCTTTCTACGATTCCGTGGAGGAGGTCGTCAGCAACAAGAAGTCCTTTCACAAGTCTGCTGTGGGCTACTTCAATGCGAAAATCCGGATGCCACTAGGAATGGAATACTGGATCGGTAAGCTTGGTTATGGGCTCTGGAAAGAACCATCCATCATCGACAACCATCTTCTTGGGCTTCTCTCCGCCGCACGACTTTTCCATTCCAACTTCATGAAGAAGAACGTCGCCGGTGGACTTGAGAATCGCCCAACGGAACGACTCATGCGGAGATCGACCACATTCTCACCAACCGAAGTTGGAGCTTGCTCGATGCAGTTCCATGCTTCTGCAGTCGCTCCTACCGCTACTTCCAGTGAAGTACGGTTCAGCCGAAAGCTGGAAAAGAAAGTCTGTCACTGTGCCGCAAGAAGGAAGGAATTCATTCATGACGGCAACAGGTTGGAAGAGCTCATATCAAGTTGTCTGGTCCATTGAGGAGGACTCAACGTACGACTACGACCGGCTTCTAAACGTATTGCTAGTGGAGAGCGCGCCTCAGTGACTTCCGAGAAGAACTTGGAACGTGTTTTCGAAGACCATCAAGGAATTACTCGAAAGAAGGAGATCTCTGAGATAAGATCCGAGTGCAGCTCATCTCGAGCGACTGATAGCCAACACCAGTTGCAGAACAGCTTTGCAGGAAGATCTCACAAGAAAGCTTCCCAAGCCAGCTCGACCAATTCGAAGGAAGAATATATCACCGTGAAGCGGTTGGAACGCTGATTCCAAATCTGTCAATTGTAGCTGCGTAACGGCTCTGTGGGGGGAGTTATGAGGGTGTGTCTGTTATCAACCCTTGTCTAGGGCTGTGTAAGGTACAAAGATTGATAAGCAGGGAGTCATGAGTTCCAATATTGTAGCGTGCAACGCTTTTACATCATTCGCAGGATGTAAATTCGAGCTTGTAAATGTTTTTGAGTATCTATCAGAAATTTCCACAGGTAGAAGGGCTAAAAACTATACTATCACATAATTCGTCACTGTTCAAGTAAAGAATTTCGATCAAAACAGTTGGGCACTGTTTCAGTATGCGGTTTCAAAATTTTGGTGCCATGGAACTTGCTCAAACTTGGTCTATGGGGTTTTTTCGACATGGTGATCACAGACATCACATTTTATTTCTACCACGCGTTCATGTGTGTTTAAAGTAAGTATAGGCATGTAATAGTGTCCATTCGTCTGTGCCGGAAATCGTTGCCTACGGTAAGGGAAAAACATTTGGCAGTGTAATTTTTCGGTTTGTGACTTTGAACAGTGTCTAAACTTCATTTCCGGTTCAGATGCTCAAAATCATCTACAAGCTCGGGCTTAAATTTTGCAAAAAATAAAAACGGTTTTGAAAGGATCCGAACCGGTATCTTCTGTCTATCAAGCGATTCACTCATCAGGATTTGATAGCTGACTCAGGAACCTTTCCTTGAGTAGGTACAAGCAAGCCAAGATACTGGAAGCAGCCGAAGGAAGACGCAGTTTTAAGAGGTGCCGAAGGGACCTCTGCGAATACCACGTACCGCTGGCTGGACTATTGAACGAAGACGAAACTCGGAAACCTTTCCGATACATATGGAATTAATCACAAAGAACTTCTACACCTTCTTCCACTCGTCAACACCCGTGCCGGTGCCCGTTCTTCCCACTGGAGAAGTGCCATCATGGATTCTACCTGCTGAAGTACGCAACGCGATCCACACCATGAAGACGTTCACGGCTCCAGGACAAGACCATCTTTCCTTCGAATTTCTGCGAGCCGGAGGACAACGTCTACACGAGATTTTCGCATCTAACATCTTACCTTCAGAAGGAAAGGATTCTTGACCAGTGGAGAACTTCAAGAATCGTCTTTCTTTTCAAAAAGGGCGAACGAGAGGATCTTTGGAACTAACGTCCAAAGATCCTGCTGAGTCTGACTTTTCATGAAGATTATCCTCGCTCGCATGTCTAGGACACGAAGCCTAACCCCGAGAACAAGCTGGATTTCGCAAAGGATTCAGCTGCATGGACCACATCCAGAGGGGATCGAGAGCCATAATCTGCCGCAAATACTGACTGCCTCTTGTCTTAGCTTCGTCGAGTACGAGAAAGCTTTTGACAGCGCCGAGATTAACGCCATCTTGCCAGCGCTAGTCGATCAAGGAGTGGACCCAGCTTACGTAAGGACGTTAGCCGACTGCTACAAATACTGTACAACGACGATGCAGCTTTTCCATCGACCCTGACCATCCCAGTCGGGAAGGGGGTCCAACAAGGCGAAACAAACTCGCCGAAGTTGTTCACCGCGGCTTTGCAGCGGGTGATGAACTCCCTGGACTTCATGGGACGACAGAGGCATACGAGTTGATGAGAGATTGTCGGACCTTTGTTTCGAGAACGACATCGTTCTCTTTTCGAGCAGTATCACTGAAGCAGAGACGATGCTGAAGGAACTCAACGAAGTAGGGAAGAAGATTGGCTCCAAATTGCAAGAAGACTCAGTCCACCAAGAACGCCCTTTGCGAAGATGCAAAAATGGAATTGGAATGCACCCCTACCGTGGAGATATCGTACATATCATCTTTATACGTGTACCTTGGACATTCGTTGAACATGGAGAACGACTTGAGGGAAGAACTTAACAGGAGAAAAAACGCAGCTTGGGCCGCCTTTGAGCCCCTGAAGGAAGCCACCGACCAACTGACAGACCCGGAGCTTCGTGCCCACCTGTTTGACTCAACCGTTCTCCCAACGCTCTGTTACGCAGCTGACATTTGGGCTGACACACCGTAGCCACGTCGAAACCTCTAAGTACCAGCCACAGAGCGCCAGAGCGCAGTCTTCTGAAGATGACACGACACAAACAACATCTTGTCGGACTTGCAGTATGAATACGAGACGAATGTCCCTATCTTTGTGACGCAGCGGAGTACGTTGCGGAAGCAAAGCATCGATGGGCCGGTTACATCATGAGATGAACAAACGACAGATGGACTCTAAGAACATTAGAGTGGATCCTCGTGGTGGAAGCAGTCTCAGGAAGACCTCCAACGAGATGGATGTGTTCGTGGAACGGATGGACGAGCTGAAAAATCAGCTGGATACCATTTTCGCCCAAGAAACTCGTGGACGCAGCCGTTGACGACGATAGCCAAGAAGATCGTGGATGTCTGAAGCAAGGGACAAGGATCACTGGTAAAATCTCTGCTGCGGCCCGCACATCACGTGAAGACGGGTCATCTAAGTATATACAGGCCCCGTAAAATCCAATTGCCCACGCGTCGCTTTGAACACCAACGCGCGGCGCGGCTGGAAACGTTTGGTCCCGAAGCGCTACAGGCTTTTTGCGAGCGACAATGAGCGCGCACACTTTCCACACATATTTCTTTTTTAACTTTCGAAGGGAGCTTTCGACAAGATATACCTTGCGTTGACGAGAACAACATGAAAGTCAAAGAAAGAATTCTTGAAATATAAGGAACGCCGATAGTCGTTCGCGACGACCGCTCGCTTACGCTGGTGTTCAAGGCACGGCGCGGGCAATTAGGTTTTACGGCGCCTATAATTAAGTTCTTATTCTTCCGCGGCGGAGGTATCAAAATGTACGGGACGTATCAAATACAAAAACTAAGCGTCATAAGATGAAGAACATTCGCAAAAATTTCGATGTGGTTTGAAAGAGAAACCTCAATTCAAACACCATCCAAAAAGATCCTGCCGACTTTCAACATTTTCACGAGTATGATATCCACATCAGACATTCAAACACCTGCCCTATTTTTGTGGCTGAAAATTAAAATCAACTATGGGCCAAAAATGAAAAATACACCGCTTTTTTCGGGTACCATTCTGAATTGGATATTTCTCGACAACTAGCACTTGGAAAAGGCTGAAAATTTATTGTTATACTTACGATTGTTTGTAGTATAGAATCGCCTATGTCAGGCCAGCATTGTTTTTGCCGAAACGTGACAATTTCATTTTCTCGACCTTAGGCAATGGAACAGAAAGTGTGCCGAACGGCTGTCGTGGTAAGCAATTTTCACCTCTTTTCCCGACTTCATCCCTCTGCACGTCTTTTCCCAATTGCAATACTGCAAAACTGCTCTGGTTTCATTTTTTTCAAAAATGGGCTAGCAGGCCCATTTTGATCGTATAGCGTCAATTTTTATGAAATCGTTGCAGAAGTTCAGAATGACGTGGGAGCAGTGTAGAAAAGTCCCTTTCCCCCTACCCCCCCCCCCCTTCCCATCCCCTTCCTACACTATACTAAAAGCAAAGGTATGAGAATTCACACCTGGTCGGTGTTCATACCTCGCACCTGGGAGTTGCTCATGGTATGAAAAGTCACTCACCTACAAGTTGACTGAATCTTTTGAGGCAGATTTTTGACGACGGAAGTCTTCGGTGGATATATCAAACATATATTGTTGATTGGAGATATGACGTCAGATGGCAAAAGAAGTGCCGTAAAATATCTGCGAAGTGAAGGATAATTTCAAAGATTCCCCGAAGCCAGCTCGTGTCACGTAGTATGCCCACTGGAGTGTGGAACCTCTGAGAGGACGTTCTCATAAGTCCCGGACATTTGAAGAATAGGAGAATGCAAGATGAATCTATGACTTTTCTTGGTGTACTTTACACAAAGGATTGTTTAGCCTTCAAATGGATCTCCTATAATTGCTCTGTTACGTGGATAATAATGAAAAAGAAAAAATGCCTGCTAAACATCAGAGACTGTAACCTGGACATTGATAACCGTACATCACATTTATTCAAAGACGCTACAAGGCGAAGTGATATTAAGGAAAAAATCTCAATAAACATTTCCATAGCCAATCTGAAGACGGTCCATATCGATATGCATAATTAAATATTCGGAAAAAAACACGTTTTACCCGTAATAGCAACACTTCGGAGATCATCTTAGGAGTGATAGTTGGGGGCTATTATGCTAGGGAGAGGAATGTGCAATATACACAAACAGTACACTTAGCGTATCATGGTCACCGTAAGTGCGTAAGGTTTGAGATCCACATCAACAATCTTCGAAAGCTAGAATACGGGTAATCACTTTGGGGTTCATGTAAACTATTTTGTATCAGCGTATCTCAATATGTTAGTTCCTAGCACAAGTACATAATGCTATGTTGTGACCAGCATTATGTCACCACATAAGGGTGGTTAAGTTCGGCATAAATGGAAAACGACATAGATAGATAGATATCTGTGTTTACAGTTTTGTACATAAATAACGACGACTACGTCCAGTGTCTCCACCGCAGATCGCTAGCTTATCACGAATCGCGTTCGGCACGATTCTTTGAACTGAACATAGCGAGACAGGCTGTAAATCGGTCGTTTCGGAAGCAGTTCGCTCGGCATTCTGCCCGCAGATTTGGCGCCTCATGTGAAAACATTTCGTGACAGAGGAGACATATTTGATCCATCACATGATGGACTGGAGGAGAACGGTGTACCTAAAAAGTTTGAGTGTTATTTGCAGGAAAATACGGAATTCGCGATTACTGGACATAGATATCTGTTTTCGCAAATTTGTTTGACATAATCTGAGATGACAAGTAAACAAACGGACATTTTCCAATTTTACCAAGGAAGTTCCAATTCGAGGGTCACTTATCAATCAAAGTTACCTTGATAAATTTTTAGAAAACGCCCAATGATGCCGTAATTCCTACTTTGAGACGCAGAATCGGTGTCACAACGCTATATTTCCCAAAGCTTACATGGTAACAAAGCATTGCAAGAGATTACGGTAGTGCCATAACGCTACAAAAGGAACGCCAATTTGAGAATCTCGCGTCTATGACCAATCTTGCATTGAATTGCCTCAAGCACCCTCCGGGATGATCGTGATTTTAAAATCTTTTTATGCGGAAGCCAACTGAGAGCTCTTGATAATAGCTCAGCAGCTCATATAATCATTCGTTATCGAGATTTTAAACTCGTTGAGATCAGTTTTTTCTAGCAAACTAATCACATCCTTTGTAACGACATTTGTCTACAGCATTCTTTCAAAGCGGACTCATTGGTCTGAGCGAAACATAGAAATGAATTTTTCGATCACGAATGAATCGTACGAGCTACCACTTGAGCAGCTTCAATGTTTAAAAGCACCTTCCAATAAATTGGGTCCATAAGATCTTGCTGCGGTATAGCGGAGCCATTATCTAGTTTGTTTGAGTCCCGCTGCAAAATGTTGGTTTTGAAGTGAGAAATTCCCTCCGGATGTTTATGCGACAGAAGTCGGCTCACTTACAACGTAAGTGGTCCAGATTGAACTTGAAACTGGACTTTAAATTATAGAGGTGTTGGAGACCATTTGGTTGGAAAAAGAATTTCGACATCTCAAGGTACTCTGTAGCCCAATTTCAAGCTTAGTGCCTTTCAACTATCCACGTTGGTAGGCAGGGCGATCTTTATCGCATCTACCTTCTGAAGTGATTTTCTCACGATATACCGTTATATCGTAGCACACTCTAGTATAACTTCACTAACTTTATCAACCACTAGGTTGGGTGGACGGTGCCTTTATAAAGGAATGAAAAAAAAACCACAGTTACATTGACAAGCACTGTGCTTGATTGCGCGCAATGAGTGATTCCTATCTAAAGTTAATCGTAGTCACCGTGATTCTACAGTAACCGAATGCTCAAGCAGTAAAAGCTGCATCATATGAGGGTGGAGTGTAGAGTCGAATTTTCGAAAACATTAGGTGACTCGTCCATTCACGAAGTTATTGTTTGAATATTAGGTAAACAGCCACAACTCACAAAGCGTTTACCTTGCACTTTTTCTCATCTCGTTTCCACATAGATTTCATAGCTACTGGTTCCATCAGAAGGAAAATGACTAAGAGTAATACGCCAAATCGCTCCATAATATTTATCTGGAAAATTATACATGGCATCAATATCGCAGACTAGCAACTGCACAAAAACAGGCATCTACGGAGGAGAAACAACGATGGAAGAAGGGAATAGAAGGGATGAAGTGAAAATTGAAGACTGAGGGGAAACTACGTGAACTACAGAACCTTTCGAAAAACTCTCACTTGCGTCATTGTAATTTCATCGGAATCACACTCTCGAACGACTCTCGTGTTTGCGTTCATTACGCGTGGCATTTTCGAAGTGATGTGATGGAAGTGTGTGCGGAACCCTACAAGGAAGTGGATGTGCGTGTCCTCTCTTTTTGCCTAGAACTAGTGCACGTGTCACTTAGCAAAGAACCGCGCAAACGACTTTTTGGAATTTTTCTGAAGCGTAGGTTTGGATAGTCTCTGCTCACAGTATTTTTTCTTGCAAAGAAATGTTTGAGGAAGTTTGCATTATGTCTGCTAACTGCAAAAGTTTAGGCGTCAGTTTTTGAGAACAACTACAAATGCGTGAATAGAACATTACTTTTGAAGGTAATACTAGCGGGAAGACAGATCTAAATGCAAGTTTCTCAATTCAGTAGTCTGCCACTAGCGCAAATGCACTAAGTTATAATTAAGCTGCAAAAGATGACCTATGTATAATTACAATTTTTGCTTCTTGCTAATATAAATTCCATTACGTCACTTACAAACAAATGGCAACCTCGCTCTCGAGTGATTCGAAATCAGCGGGCTGGAATGAGGTTGAAACAAGGACAACGAGCGTTCTTCGTTTTTTCGCTATAATCACAGATTGTTACAAAGCAGAAGAGACTGACATATAATGCATCTATCAAACACTCAAGTCGCTGATGGTGATATTAAGATATTCTAATATGGTTGGCAGTGATGTCTAACCAGTGAAAATGCCCGTAACACCAAGGGTTTAGTCGTACATATAAACAGGCCAGAAATAATTTGTCCTACTCAAAACGTTGTATAATTCAAGCAAACTCTTATCAACCAGAGTCCGATAATCTTCCATAGAAACTGATTGGGAAGTCTTAATTAACCCATTGTGCAGCATATACAGCTTTCAAGTTTCACCCGTTACCGTACTCTTTCTGAGCGAACCAATGGGCATCCTCATCCATGTTTGCATTGCTTCGTTCAAAAGTGTCAGCGAAAACTTTTATGGCGGTTGTCGACTTTATAGAATATGACATGAGTAAGCAAGTAATGTTGAGAAAGAATGAAAAGTTTCAAACTTATACCTGCTACAAACACAGAGGTAAACGCACCAAACTTCTATGAAACCCATGGGTAAAATCATAATAATTAAAAAACTACTCACTCTTTATTCATCCCAAAAGGATTGCAAGCTGTTGACCAGACAGCTACTAGACTTTTGTTGACAATCACTGATGTTGATAGCTGAAGAACAGCTCGTCATAAATTCCTTTTTGGCAATTTGCCAATAATCCCAGAGAATTCCCTTTTTGAGATCAAGCCCATACATGAATAAATTGGTGCGAGTCTTAAAATTTTAGCAATTCGGAGGATTTTTCGTGCAGAACTAGAAACCGGAATTTTTCTAACTGAGTTCTCGCATCTGCGCGTATTCGACCAATCGCAAACAGTGAGGGTGCAAACTATGTGTCTCTGAAGGCACAAACCGTGAACGTATAGGGAACAATCGCACTAACAACTATGATTATTCAAGCTGATATCACTCGACCAGAAGTAGGCAAGCATTTGCGAGAAGGAAACTTGCAAAAAACAAGATGTTTTTGGAGTTCCTTGAGTGTAGCAGAGTTTTCAACTTTCACCTCAAAATTTGGAAAAAAATTGTCGCCGCGTACAAGCACAAAAATGCAACGCTTGGAAGCTGTTTCTTGCTTTCTTGATTGCTGTATGAATGAAGATCGTTCGTACATGAACAATGCAGGAGCACACTTTACATAATAATCTCAGATCAGACAAAGTAGTCTAAAGTCGAGAACATCCAAAGTTTGACATTCTTACTGACGTTAAGTAGAATTCAGCCGCATCATCTTTGTTTGAAGTTCATCTTCAGGCTTAAGATGCGATCTAACAAACATCATTAAAATACAAGGAAGCAAATGCAATCATTTTTGGGTTGTTTATAAGTAATGAAGTGCATAACGCGAAGAAAATGCGTTGAGTTGGGTTCATTTAAAATTGAACGCGAATCCTAAGGCTTTTAAGCTTCGCTCAATTTGCATATAACTGGAAATGTATAAAACTAGTAGTAATCAGCTCATGCTTCAAGAATATTTCACGTTCAGATTGATACAATTGAAGGATTAAGTGGAGCTACTAGAAAGTGAATTTCAACAGACTAATTTTAATCTACGCGAATGTTGTTACTTGGCACGAGGTGCTCCTTGGTTGGCTAAGCCTCTCAAACGATTCTGATCGTGGGATGTTTTGAACGGCATCAAGTAATTAAAAGATGGAGTCGGTACAAGGATAATAACTCAAGCAACGTCATCGACCCACTGCTCTAGCTCCACCCTAATTCGGGTCAGAAATGTTGGATGGACCTTTTAGCACCTTAGAGCAGGGCTCCAAGAGTGGCCTTCCGAAAATGCAAAAAACCAAGTCCCCTTTGACTTTCGCATAATACGAAGTCCTCCTTAACCCTAAACCCTAAACGTAAAAAACCCTCAAACAAAATCGACTAAAAAACGGAATCAAAGTTGGGTCTTTTCGGTCAAGGGGGACTTCAAGGGTCAAGGGTCACAGATACCCATACCCCTTTTGCGTTTTGTCCCAGAAACGATATCCTACTTGCTTATATGCCACCTGTGCCGAGTCCTGCCTTAGAGGCACCGTCCACCCAAATTAAAGTTGATGAGATTTTGATGCTGTGTAAAAGCAGGGCTCCTAACTAAGGAATCGCAAGGAGTCCCGTTGCAAACGATGAATTCCGAGGCGAGAGAAGCGCACCAGAAGGTAGAAGCGGGCAAGGTGGCTCCGCTCATCAATGTGGGTGGTTTGAAGATAATAGGGTCGGAAGGTGGCTTTGGGTAGATAGAAATGTCGTAAATCTGATGATTAAATGGGACGGTTTATGCAATCTGGTTACATTATAAAGCTCAATTTTGGACTTGTTGTTTTCAGACCACCCACGTTGATGGAGGGACCACCTTGGCCGCTTGTACCTTTTGGCAACTCCCTGTTTCATCATTTTTGCAGCGGGACTTGGACATTTACCCTTTGATTCAACAGGATTGGCGGCTGGTGGGTAGGGCTCAACCTTGCATGCATCTGCACCTCTTTCGCGATCGTGCCCTGTAGTGATTGAAGCTCCGCCTTTCTACGCTCGTGATGGGAAAGTAATCAGAGAGCATGTTCACGAAAGAGGTACAGAGCCCAAGCAGCCCCGCCCTCCACCCGTCAATCCTGTTGAATCAGAGGGTCCTTATAAGTGCTTGTTAATTAGGATCCCATCATACAACATCAAAATCCTCAGTTTGGGTGGATGGTGCCGCGAGGGCCGCATGCACTCATATTTTCGGCTTTCATGTTGTTATCATTCCATTCCCTTTTAAAGGCCCTGACTCAATATCATGTGAAAAACACGCAAAAACCCGATTCCCAAATTACTGATGGTGAGACCTTTCGGAAACTTGGACGAGGATTCCCATTGTAAGTAATAAGAAGTTCAGTCGTATGCAACAGAAGTATACTTACCAGTATGGATCTCAAATGGTTTGCCATGTCACAACACACGGGGAGCAATCCTTGGATGGGTGGAGGGCAGATGAGGGGCGGGCCGACTTAGCATTCTCCGTTCAGGTCATTCTTTTAGAGGAAGAGGTACAGTGTAAGGTCCGCTTATAGACTACATAGGATTTGGGAAGCATAGATGTTTGGTGTGCTTTTTTCAAGCCAAACTAAGTGCAGCAATCATTTGATCGCTCCGCTTTTTATTGAGGAGATAGTGACTTCTCAAGAAGTTGTATGTTTGCGAAAATGAACACGCGTTGCACAACTTAAATGCATTTTATGGTTATAGGCCGTCCGCGCAGGGCGCGGAGAGTGCGCAAGGTGTGTATTGCGCGTCACTCCTCTACCTTCGTGCACTCTCGCTGCCTGTTTTTCTCTGCGTCTCCTTCAGTCATGAACTGCTTCGAATGGACGCAATAGCGTTGCTGTCCGAGCACAGCGCGGACGTCCTATACCGGTACTACGTCGGTACAAAAGTACCATTGCGTGTAAAAGGAAGCGACTGAAATCTGATGGTTTCCAAATAGAGTCATTTCGTGCATCAACAGGGAAACAACCCTGAGAATCGTTTTACCAAACAGGAACTAAACGGGAGCCAACACTGAATCACATCATTGCGAAGCCATTTGCTGAATTGAAAAAATTGCACATTTGTTCGATAAATGGAATTTTAGATGGCGATGGCAGTTTTTCATATTTTATGCCAAATTTATTGCACTGCGACAGCTATGCAAAGGTCTTGACTTACACCTGTTACCTCGAAATAGATTGCAGCTGCTCTTTTTGAGTCCTCAAGAACCCTAGTTATTTCTTTTCTTAACCTTGTTCCAAAAGTGAACAGACATTTTTAGCACTCACAAAGCAAATCACACGCATCATGCCAGGATAAGGGCAAAAAAGGCCTACGAGCACCACTTTTTAGGTCTTGCGTAGTCGTCTCGTCTCGATTTTTTATTCGGTATGGAGGCGTTACGACTTTTTCACCGTCCATTAAAACTTTGAATAGTGTGCATTTAATCAAGAGCGGATATTAGGACCCAAAAAGAGGCAGATGATTTCAAGAACTATCGCAGGTAGTTATTTTGAAAGGACATGAATTGCAAAAACAATCATAGTAGAGATTGCACAAAAGGAAAAGATGTGAACTGATTGAATAATTATAGAATAATATTTACGTGGGTGCTACTTCTATGCAGAGAGAGCAAAAAGAACAAAATTAGTGTAATGATGCAATAGTAAATTGCATTTTAGCCCTGACATAAAAACTCCTAAAAGTGCGCCATAGGCCTGACACCCTTATTATGTAGTAGGTCAATGATACAACGCTCTATAAAGTCGAGTGCATGAAATCGCTCATATCGCCGTAGGCTGAACGCACGCGAGCGTGCCTTGCGCGCGGCTGACGAGTACTGGCGCTGTGATGATTCATGCGAGCCAATGCTAAGCGTGGCCCGCAAGCCTTCTCCGTATTCGCGCGCCAGACAGGCTGCGGGCAGCCTACGGCGACATGGGCGATTTCGCGCAGTCGAGCTTAGAATGCTGGGGGTAGTAAGTGCGAAGTTCTCAGAAGCGTATGACAAAAACTTTTTCTTCTGGTAGATTTATGGAAAGTCCACAAATTTTTGAAAACCTAAATTTCTGATGGAGGGACACGTTATTCTCCGTTTTTCTTTTGCTTAGTTAGTTTTTCATGAAGTGGATTCAATTATTGTGAATATCTACAAATAGAAACAGATTATCGTACTATGTTCCATAAGCACGATAAACTACGATTTTACTGTGTGTAACATTTTCTCTTCTATAACCCTGTACGAAGGGTGGCAACGTTTCGCAATTCTGGAAAAATATGTGACTGATAAAGATGATTGCTTAAAGTAAATTTCCAGTTTCATTCACGATAAGAGTAGGATATCTGAATTGTCAAAGTATCAACTTTTTTTCCTTTGTGATAAATTCCAAATGAAGGCAAGCTATGAAAACTAAGTCGTAAGCTACATTAGCAAAAATTTCTTTCCAGATTTTTGCGTTGGTCTAGTAAAGATGCTAGCAAGCATTACATGATTTTTCTGGGTAAGTATAGAAAAAATTCAAAAAAGCTTCAAATTCCTTGCTCTAATGATGAAACGTAAAATTACAGAAACAATTATTGAAATATGGAAAGGAAAAACTTGCAAAATGATCTTTTTCTATGGTTTCTTACTGTCTCACTTAACAAATACGAGAAAAAATGCCCACTGGAAGCACTTAGAGGAGTTTCAACAATCTCACTAGCTCACTTCAGTACATTTCAGCAAGACATTATTCACTATGTAGTATTAGCTATAGTCTAAGGTAAACTTAGAAAGGAAGAGTGCAGTGGAAGTCAAGCCTTACTAAAGAATGTGCAACCACCATTTGAATGATTTATTGCGACGTGTTTATATAGGCGCGAAAATTTGATCAAATGATTGTTTCTTGAGACCGTAAACGAAAACGTAATAAGAACGGGGCGATTGCCGAAGTAAACGTCACGTGGCAATATAAGGCGTCCGACAGCACGTGGCGTCGGAAAAACGATGAAGAGCGAACTTTCGCGAGTTCAAAAGCGGATGAGTGTACGGTAACCGCGTGAAGTGTTGTCACTGCAATTTAGCACACATGCTTCACCACTGGAAACTCTGCAAAACTGCAGCCCTACAGTGTCTTGCAGAGTTTTCAGCGTATCTGTTAAGGGCGGTCATATCAGCGGCAGTAAATGAATGAGAGAGTGGGGAAAGTTAGAGTAGGCAAGCTAACACTAAACTTTTGCTTTGTTTAGTGCTCTACAAAATAGAGGAGATGGATGTGAACCTAGGTCAAAATAAACCGTACAGGCAGTGCTCGGGGACATGGGTACCTAAACTTTACTTGAACTTCTTGCGTGAACACTGGCTGGCCTCACCAACCATTACCCAAGCGGTAGTTTTTACAATTCGTTCACAAGAAATTAATTTTTCTATGCTTGGAATCGGACTCTTTCCAATGCACCAGTCAGTATCCTCGAGTTCGGTAGTGTGGAGGAATTTAGAGTCAAATCTTAAACCAATGAGTATATCGCGTGAGCTGCACCGTGCACGACGGCTGGCCCCATGAGTAGATTTAAAATCAGATGCTCAAGTACCGAGGCTTTGATCTCAATCAAAATGCTCTGATTTCGTAGTGCGATAATTTACAAATCTATATTTTCGCGATTATGTAGAACCGACTAGTAGTACTGGCCTAGAATCATAATATTGTCATGTAAGTGTGAGTGGCATGAAATTACAACTACTACTGAAATTACAACTTATGGCTAAATAATGTCGCCACATTTTTTCCACAGAATTTATTACATCACGTCATAATTATGTTCCTTACCATGAATAGAAAAGCCACGCACTTTCTTTTGGTGTGAAATTTCCTATCGCCTACGTATGCCAATTTTGTTGACCTTTCACATTAAGCACATAGAGGCAATGTATGTCTAACAACATATGATAGTCAAACACCCACGAATTTTTCTGACCCCCCCCCCTCCCCTCCATCTCGCTCTCACTGGTGGTTGAAGTAGATGTTTGATCACAACAACGAAAAAAGTCTGCATAAATTGCAGTCAGCACGTTTTCCTTGAGCCATTAGAGCACGTCACCAATCACGTTACAAACGGGTTTTCATTCCGTAAATGTAAAAAACTTATCAAGCACGAAAAGCGTTCACAGCTTTTTCTAGGAGATTTGTTTCGCAAACAAGGAACATCTGCTTGAGTCATGTTTGTAAAATTCGATGTTTCTTTCTTAGAAGATTTGAAGTGTGACCGCGTTTATGTGTTTTCAATAAGGTCTAATTATGGCGAATGTGAATCCGCCATTACAAAAACAGTATTCTGGCTAATTTAACAACTTCCCCAAAAAGACCTGATACTCTCTAACGATAGCCACTTCTATTGCGGAAACTGCAACAATATGGGCATGACGTCAAAATAGATATTCATGACTTCCATGAATGTTGCAACTTATCCGTTGAGTCACTCACCATTGAAAAAGCAATTAGATTCATCGCGATGGAGGAAAGTGCAATGACGTTTTTAACTGTCTATTAACGCACTTTATGTGACCAGCTAGGAAGTGCAATGGGTTTTTCCTTGAAGATCCCAATAAAAGGAAGACCTTTGGCGGAATATTGATAGGACCAACATAGGCATGAGCACGATGGGGTTCAAAGATCAGAGAATTGGAAAAAAGGTGGAATTATTGAAGATCTTTTACGGCTGCTCGTAGGCTTGCATGAGTGTTGTCCGTGGTACAACGTGCGTTGTGCGATGCGTTTTCGAGTCTCTTCGTCACAAACTGAATTTAGTCCCTTGAAGGCTGGCTCAGAATGCCCCTGTCAGGTTTTGCTAGGTAGTAGGCCCTCAAGTGTACCCTAACTAGCCCAACCCCCATCCTCCAAGTCATCTACTCAGACAGTCGAAGGGATACCTCCGGAGGGCAAATGGACCGGACCCCTCCCCGATGGATCGTACCCCTCCCCGGGGCTCGCAAATCTCTGCTCCGGGGGTGCACCAGATTTGGAGGAGCCCCGAAGCACCAAAATGGGTGAAATGGGAGGGCTCCGAAGCACGAAGTGGCAGACCTCCGCCATTTGCCCTCCGGAGCTATCCCTTCGACTGTCTGAGTGAGATACTGAAAACGCGCTTTTGTAACCCGCCAGCCCTTCCTATTTCCATTGTGTGAACATTAATCGTGAGCTTTTGAAACGTGTTTACGAGAAGCGCATGACGGAGGGTGGTTTATGGGCTACGGCACACCAAGAGGGTCCATTACCTTACACCATCAATTGGTAGGGGTGAATTTTGCCGAGGCCTTCCCTATAAGAAGCTATTATCCACTTTGTGACTAACAAGAATCTTGTTTAGTCGAAGTGGCCTTTCTGAATGGTATATAAATCATTTGAAAGGCATAAAGCGCTAATTCTTTACCTGCCTTCTTCAAAGTGCTTGATGATTATCACTGCTCCAAACGAGCAAGGGAAAATATCACGGCTATTTTTATCTTACTCGCACATTCAATGTTTTGCTCCAGTAAAGGCCCATAACTCCTCGTGCATAAAAGATTTGCAGATAAGGAAGGCAGATTTGAAATCAGCATTTAATGCCCTTCAATATGGTAGACATCCCATCAAAAAAGGCCACTTCGACTAAACATGCTTTCCTTGTAAGGTGTTAGGAACCGCTTTGCACATTGTCAAAACAAGCTTGATCGCGTTGTCAAGTTTATACTTGAGATCTATGTATTTACTCTAGGATATTTGCTGCCTGGAAACAGGAAAGAACAAGTTCAAGCTTGTCTAGGCGTTGTGTGCAAAGCGGTTTAAAATTTTTTAGTCACAGAATGAACGATACACCTCTCCGAAGATTGTTCAAATAATGACTAAATGAGAGCTCAAAGAACCTTCGGAAAGGTTGGGCGGAGATGCGGTTCTCCGTATTCTTAGTTACACTTTTTGTGTATTACAACTATTAGAAGGATATCAGACCAAGGCGAATGATGGATTATGGTAGATTGTGATTGGACGGACAGAGGTCTTGAATCATGCACGGTACAATCAACAAAGTTCGCGTTTTTGCATTTAGTATGCATCAAGATTTGCAAGACTTCAAGATGCAAAGAAAGAGCGATAGCACTTTTTTCTCTTTCGGTTACTGTGCTCTTCACTTCAAAGATCTAAGAAAATGAAGCTGCACTTTCGAAGTTGATGCTGGAACATTGTAAAAGCATCTTCCAGCTGCACTGAAACTAACGACACTTTAACTTGAGCTCTACATTATACCCATGGAGCGCCCAGGTAACTGCAAGGGCAACAATGCGTGAAAGGCACTAAAGTATCCTGTAATCTCAACATAAAAGGGAGTTCGCAAGTTCCTGGTATATTTTGAAAACAATGCCATCTTCTTCATTCGTAAAAAACTGCTTCTATCTGGCCATTAATATGATCGCTTTTGCGGCTCCTATAAATGCTGCAGACAAACTTTTGTCCAGTGTTAGATCTGGAAAGGCGCTTTGATGAGAATTAGATTGTAAATACTTCTTGAGTAGATGCTATTTTTCTATGAAAGAAAGGAACAAAAAAGTGAGAATCCCTAATTTCTCACTGTGCCCAAATGGAAGAAAACTTCGTTTTTTAGCAGAGAATCTCAAATGACAGACCATAAATTTTATGGTTAGGTGCTACGCCAAATTATTCATCCCTACATCCATTGCACCATGAATACGAAGCTTAGAAAGTTCGAAAATCGTGCTTCTGGAAATTTAGCATTGGGGCATACTGTCCTTTACTGATAATAGAAAATCGTGAGTAGTTATTGTGTGAAAGTAGAAACCCTGATCGACTTCCCCAAAAATCATAGATAAAAACAGAGATTTTTAGGAGATTTGCATGAAAAACAAACTTTTTTAGCCAGTTATAGGCAGCGTCCGGGCAAAATTTCGCCTCTCATGTTTCTGCCATTCTGGGGCCTTTCCGTGGCCCTGATTACAGTCGTAAAGTCCAAATTGTTCAAAACTCCCAAAAAACCCGGTTCTTAGGGACCCTCTCTTCAAGGAGCGGACGAGTTTCGAATTACTCGTCCTCATCGTCATGCCAGCGGGAGGAGCTGCAACTGCACGGATGCAGTTGCATTGCAGTGTGCAGTGCAACTGGAATGCTGCAATGCAACCGCACCCTGCGTAAGCACTCGTCCTCAGGGGTGGTTTGTGATACGAAGGGGCGGCTCGTGATACGTATCACAGGCCCATATCTCCTTTTAGAAGTCACGTCAAAGGATCGGACCAACGCAGATCGGATACTCATGGGCCCCTCTTTACAACTATGTGCTAATCTGGGTGGATGGATCTTCCTGGGACGCTGCCTTTAATTAGAATAAAACTGACAGAGAGATAAGCGGAAAAAGAAGATCCTAAGGCAGCAATTTTTTTAATTAAGCGTTTAACATTGAGAACGTCGCAGCAGAATACGCAGTTGTCGGTCTATATCCTATCTGACCCCTCTTTCTAATCTTTTCGACTGGTAATAGTTTTGCTAATCCCTCGTATAAAACTACGATTTCCAAGAAAACGATGCAAAACAGCGCAATGTACCGAGATTTTTTCTCATGATTCATAATTTTTACGAGGACGTTCGATTATCACGAATTTTCTCCAAAGAGTAGGTCACAGATTTACCCATAATTTTGGATATTACAATAAAGTATCAATTCTTGTGTAACTAATACTAAATGATCGGAGCTTGATCTTCCACTTCCGCTTCCACGCTGTGATGGAAGCCACTGCTGCTTTCAATAAAATGCTGATTTCCTCCTTCTAGGAGTCGATAACAAGCATCAGCAAAATGGAAGAGGTTACGGCATTTCAAAAAGTGATTAGAACTTTCGTACCCGGTATGGCTGTCACCTCAGCACATCAACAAGCAAGATTATGGACCACGCATAATAAATAGAAGCTCAGAATCGAGCATTGAAATCATTTTTTTCCTGACGAGACCCTCCCCTTCCCCCATACACACACTTCGGAAAGGGTAGAAGGTAGGTACGGAGCGATGCAGCGATAAGTGCCATAGCGATAACAGCCGACCCTCATTACCCTCCCCTCTACCTAAATATGTAACTCTTATTAGCGGCGATGATGCGCCGTACCGTAAATGTTCCATACCTCGAAAAGCCATTTTTGGAATGGTGTGCGCTGATGATTCGAAGTAACAATCACAGAACTCTCACAATAATGATCGCCCTAATTAACTTCTATGTGCTGAAACAACGGAAGAAAATGCAGCAGCTCCTACTCAGCCTGACTTTTCAATGCTCTTTAGCTCGTTAAATATTAATTTGATTGCGCTGACTCCTTTAGACCACGTGCGGCGTAGGCGAGCCATTGTTTACACTAGCTTCACGCAATTTATTTGACCAGATCCAAAGCACAGACTATTTTAATGAAAATGTTAGGTCACATAGTGACGTGTGACGACGATGCAATGGAAGATAAGATGAAGGAATTGCGAATACTGGACAAGTGCCGATTCTTCCGCTATTTTCAGTTTAATCAGCATAGGGTCAGATCGCGAAAAGATTACGATAGCACTGAGCCCTCCTGCTAAGCTGATGTGAGTGACTGAGGCAAACTTTGAGCTATTTGCACCCTTCTGACGCAAGCTATCCAGATTGCAGGACGAAATTTGTACTAAAAAAGTAATTTCTTTTCTCTCACGAGATATGATTATAAAAGCCGCTGATTGCAAATATAAATGTAAAAAAGAACGAACTCAAAGAATTGGCGACATCCGGAATTACCCATTTCTCAAGTGGCTCAGATACATAGGGTCCCAAAAATGTCACTATCTGATCAAAGATATCTTTTTGCTGTTGTCTCGCACGAAACTATAAGTACATTTTGCAGTCGGCTTCAACTTACATTTAAAGCGAAGTGCCGATTTCTCTGTTACTGTGGAATTACGGTAGAAAGAGCATTACGATATTTACCTAAATGAGGCAATTTCTCTAGAGTCGCAGAAGAGCAAATAGCTTCATACAGTCTCCACAGCAGTCAAGATGCTATGATCAGGTTCTGAGGATCGGGCATTGTTTTCAAAATGTAATTGGCGTAACATTCAAACAAAGATCCACTATATGCTTACCTTCGAAGTCAACGACTTCAAATTGGTGAAAATCCTTGGATATTATTCCCTGACGATTTGATTCTTGATGATGCAAAACCTTTTTCAGCCTATCGTTCCCACAGTAATGAAGAGCGATTCTAATTTGCTGTATGCTATGGATCTAGGTTGAAGCCAGCTTTACAGGATGGTCCACATAAAGTATAACGCTGTGAAAAATCCACCTTTGGTCTGTTCGATGTCATGTTTTAATGACAGCCCCTTCTTTGAATATTTGTTCCGCTGTGGCTATTCTTGACTTTGGTTCTTGAGCTGATCTAGCTCAAAAACCATTGACTAGAAAACCACAAATGCAGGTTTTTGAAAATTTGAAAAGGCGTCAAAAGCAAATTTCAAGGGGCTGTTGCGCTTTCTTGGGCAGAAGCAAGCATAATGGACGCTATTTTATTTATTTATTGGAATGTGCTCATAAAATACGTGAGGTAGAAAACAACAATCTATCTGGAAATGTCAGCAAAACTAGGCACCAGTTTAAACGAAAAGAAAGGACTGCGCTAGTCCATTTTTCAGACATTCAAAAAGATAGTGTTGCCTAACTCATCCAATATTAACTCCATGAATTCTCTTTCTTTCTTAGTGGGGAAAAAAGTCTGCCATGTCACTTAATTCGCTAAAAAGAGACCTTGTAAGAGCCTGAGACGAAGAAGCATTCACATCGTGAGAGATTTGAGGAAGCAAAAAATTGCTTTCACGAGAGCCGGAGGAGGATACCTTGAAAGTCTTCTGAAAGCTTACACAGAATTTTTTTGTCGATCGGATGAAGACAAAAGGCTTTTATTGAGTCTTTGCAAAGTAATGGAATTTTTTCGCGTTACTCTTCACATAAATCAAGGTGTACAGAACTGTACCCGAAGATTAGCGAAGACATCAGCGCAGTGATATCAACGATCAAACGGTGGGGAGCATGAGTCATGATAATGATAAAATTGGAGCAGTGTGATCCCTTCCCGGCTGTTCTTCCACAAAAAGTTGGAGCTGATTGATAATTTACCTCTAACGAATAAAATGCCCAGTTTTCCGGAAAAATGCAAGGATTTCCTCTCAACGTACAGATCAGATCAAAATTTGATTGAATACCCAGAGAGCTGTCATACACTTTGGACCATCATTTGATACGTGATGAAGTTCTGCATTTTCAAAAGCCAGGTTATAAAGCAATAAATCATTTTCGGAAATGTCAACTAACGGGGCAAAATGGTCTTCCACCGTGACCGCAGTATGAAAAGGTCTGTTGTACCACTATCATCACAAGCTCACAAACGTTACGTTCGCGTATCCGTAAGAACACTTCTAGGTAAATCTGCCTAGAATTTTTTTTGGAGAGTGATTGAGAGGCATTAACTACCGTACTCAGTGCTGGTTGAAAGATTACGGTCTGAGAAAGAGTTTGAAGTCGAATCAAATTTTATTACCCGAATGAATTTTTTCAGCTGCCGTCTCGGTAACTGCCTGGAGGCCTCTTAATTAGCATTCATTTTGGAAGTTTAGGTTCAAAAGAATTACCTTTATAATGCCATGCAGTTTAAAGGCAGTGTCCAAGCAAAAAGTCGATTTCGAGATTATGTGCTTACCTGGGCCTATTCGCTATGCTGAATCCGAAAATCACCACTGGAGAGCGCGAAAACGGCGAAAAAAGGCTCTAACGGAGGAGGAAAATTGCAGGTGGGCGGGCTGTTCACATAGTGACGTCACTTTCCCAGCTTCAGGAGCGATCTTCTCGCTTCCGCTAACCGCACTAACATCACCACCACCCAACTGCGAAACGCATGACATAAAATCGGAACCGAAGATCGCTCCTAAAACCTGGAAGAGTGCGTCGTGGTGTGAACGGCCCCGCCCACCTGCGATTTCCCTCCTGTGTTAGGGCCTTTTTTTGGCGTTTTCGCGCTCTCCATTGTGGTTTATCGGATTCAGCATGGCGAATAGGCCCGGTAAGCACAAAATCTTAAAATCGACTTTTTGCTTGGACACTGCCTTCAAATATTATTGCATATACTATGAGCTTATCCCTATTTCCTTGATTGGCTTTCCGAGTATATTGTAAGACATCTATGATACTTTGAGTAAGTAACAAAACCTCACGCTCGGTGAACGAAATTTATGCAGATACCAATGGAACAGCAAATTTGTTATATTTTATATTTTTCCCGTAACTGTTTGATAGAAATTATTGAAGAAAATATGACTGTCAGTGGTGCATATCAAGATATGTGTTCAACCGCATGTATTATTACTCGCAGTGAATATTCTTTGACTACAAAATTGATGTATGCAAAGGAAACATGAGAAAATATACAGGGAAAAACCTTTTGCAGTCAAACAAAAAGGGATTGCGATTGCACTCAGCAAAAGTTGGTCGTATGTGGGCGTGGCCGCCCCAGCTTTGATACGCTTGACCTGCACCCTGCAGTCTCCTATCCGCTCCCTAATACCGTATACTTATAGCAGTCACCGAAGGAAGCACACAGTGATAAGCTGGAGATGAAGAGATAGGAGGTACGGTCGCACAGATTGGCCTATTGAGATACCGTGTACCCGGATTCTTGACTTCCATGGAAATTGTTTCGGGGCCTACTTACTTCAAGACTCCTAATATGAAGTCGAGAATCCGCGGAAACTCCGACAACTCCCGTTCCGGAAAACCGCGGGATGTTGGGGTGAACGGTGATTGGTTAAGCAGGCAAGGATGGGCGGGCGGGCATTAGTGGTGGGGCGTTGCCGCCTTGAGGTTCTCCGCTCTCTTCTTAATCGGAAGCAATTCTCACTCTTCTCTTCGATATTTTGGGTTGTGAATTGGCTTGATAGGGGCCCCTCCTACCGCGTGTTGTCACTAAAGACCTGTATTAGGGTGAACGGTGCTTTGAGAGGATATTTGCGTGGGCGGCGAACCATACTTTAGGCATCCTGGTATAGAACACTGGCAGACGACTACAGTAATCTCGATTTCTGGCAAATATCTGTGACTGCAGGCAGGCCTTCTCAAATCAGGCTAATATGATTTGGAAGTTTCAAAAAGACCAAGCGGACGGCTTTTGAGGAAATTGTAAAGATTCGCTAATATGTGAAAGGCAAGATTTTTTCTCATTTCTCAGCTTGTCACAATCTAATGATATCTGCGAGGTTGAAGCACAATCACTTCCAAACTCGTACTTTTCCAGGAAATTGCACCTTATTTCATTGCATAGAAAAAGCATAATTGACTTCTGCTCTCGAACGTAAACCTGCTTCCGTAGTTCTCATTGCGTCACAAGAGAGCAAAGTTTTTCTATACATTACATGAACGATCTTATGCTACTGCAACGTGATATTCACATTAGGATTAAGTAAAGTCTACGTAGCTGAAAGCTTATCCTCTTTTGTTCAGCTCATCTTTAGTTTCAACACAAAAGTGCACAGCTTCACTTGATCATAAATTTCTTGATCGCATCACTGGGCTATGTATATATCCGCGTTCCACGCAAATTTTCCTCCAGAACGCTTCACGACCGCACACGAAAACAGCAGTCAAAGGCAAATCTGCAAGCATTTTCTTGATAAACTTTGTCGGTTACTTGGGAAGAAACAAGATCTGAGCAGTTAGAGAAAAAACTACAGTGATCGCGTCTGTGATGCGCGATTCGACGGGAAATGCTGAGACGTAAAGACACAGATTGGGCTACAGCTTTGATGACCTTATTTTTACTATTTTTATTTCTATTTTTTCTACATTGTAAACTCACAATAATAACTAGCGCACGTGAACCAGTTTCTTCCTTGCTAATGAATCAACGGATATAAACATGAGACCTTAGAATTTGCTACAGATTACAGATCTTCGTCAGCACCAACGTCATTATTATGATTACCTTTCACAAAAATCATGCCTGTCTCATATTTTTGCTTCCTTCATACGAACGAGCTCAAGAAATCCTGATGAGCTTGTGGGTGTGAGAGCAAGGAATGAGGATATTTCAAAGTGCGGCGTCACATATGCCCTTCTAGATATGACATATAGAAATACTAATCCACCAGATCAAATACAGTACTTCGACCAGCACTATCCTTACTATTCGATATGATGAAGAGCAAAGGGCAAGGACTTTTGAGACTGAAGACCATTTGTTTGAACCAACATCTGCATAATTTATGATGGGCGTTACATTTGAAACATATGACTTGCCAGAGCACAATATTCTGGTTAATCTACTTTTATAAAACGGAGGGATTACGAGGCTTCCAGTATGTTGCCTGAAAGCTGTTTAGAGACTGAACTCTTTACTATTAGATTAACTAAAAGTGTGACGTAAAAGTACATAATCAGAATGATGCAATCTTTAGTTCAAAACAACCGTGGTGTTTACACAGTGAGATCATGTTGCTTAAATAAATGAACTCATTGTTTCAATGCGGAAACCCACTTATCTAGCTAGACGGCCACATAACATCTTTATTAGAACACATAATCTATTCGCAAAATTTTCTGGCATGTTCATGATTATTTGACGATTGCATAGGTTTTGCACATAATCTGCATCCGTCCGGGACACAAATTGAAAACATTTGCTGAACCCAGAACTCGCGAGCAATTAAGTTCTGCATGCGTTCGAGCAGAAGGGCGTTTTTTCTGAACCCATTCGGATTTACGTAATTAAGCCACGTGGTGGCATTCAAAATGATCTCGATGGCTCGTTCCATTAAGCCAAGGGGTCCCGCCAGCCATTAATTGTGGAAAAAAAACTCAACATTCAATTTCACTTTGCTTCTCTGATAATGCGTAGAAAAAGTTGTCTGGTGAAGAGTTGATGTTTCGTTTTTTTCTGAAAACTCATTAGCAAGAAAAGTGCAAGGAAATTGACGACTTCCACGGGAAAATAGTTGGAGAATTAACAAAAAAGAAGGATAAAAGGCAGGGGGAAGAAAAAAGTCATATTTTGGGCATATATAATCATTCCAAAAGCTTGCACTTTCGCTGTCTAGGAAAAAATTACTTTATCATGTTTTACTGTGCGGATAATACTATCTGACCATGCACTTAACAGTACTTTCTGCAAAAAAAGTTTTTTGGGCAGATATCTGTGAAGGATGTTGATCGTTGCTTACGTCTGTATCAGCTAAAACTAGCTAAATTTTTGTAGATACTGAGACGCACAAAAATCTCATTAGTCAAAGTTTCAGTGATTGAGATAGTAGGAGACCTGTGCGAAAACAAATCCTCAGACGCTTTCCCCAAGTAAAACTTTCGGCGCTTTCAACAATGTATGATAGAGATACTTTCCAATCATTATCATTTTGTGTCGTCTCGAGCAAAATAGAGCAAGCCTTCTTCCCCCCTTTAGGATTGCAAACCGTAATGTATAAATGTCCCACAAATGTGCGAGCACTGTTTAATCGCTAATAACTCTTTTGCTTTCCCGTCTTTCGCCGAGCTTGAGCTGCCATTCTGCAGAGCAGGTTCAACTCAAATTTAAGTATGGAGCGAATCATCAATCGCTCCTCATTAGTGTAAGATGACGGTAGGAAATTCGAGTAGGATTTAGGGAATTGAAAGGGATTTTTGTTTCAGAAGAAAAATCAAACAAGTCAGAATCTCTTGTACTGGACAATCGAAGTCCCTGATTTTATCTATTCTGAATAAGAAATTTGCACTTCACGTTAATGCTTCTTTCATAAGTTATTTTAGGGGGTAACAATTGTTTTTGCAATGTTTGTTAGGAGTGTGATTACATCATTAGAAGAGGTCAAAAGTTGTGTAGTGAAATCAGCACGCCTGAAGACCTTGCTACACAATTTTGTACATTTTTTGATTTTTTCATCAAAAGTATATCGTAGTGACGGTTTATGCTGAATGTTCATACCGTAATCCTACGGTAATGAAAAGTGATTGAAGATTCGATCCATTAAATCCAAATTGAACCTGCTCTATAGAATGGTACTCAAGCTTGGCGAAAGATGCGAAAAAAAGAGAGTTATTAACGATTAAACAGTGTTCACATCTTTTTTTGACATCCAATGGTACGTTGGCTAATGAACGTTCCCTTCTGCGGTTCCTACAAATTTTGCAGACAAGTTTTTGTTCGATAAGGTATCTCTGCTGACAAGAGCACCAATGAGAATTGCATTATGAATTTTGTTTGGGTAGAATCAATTTCCAATGAAGCGAAGGCTTAAAGAAGTGAGCTATCCCAATCATTTCGTCGTGCATGTGAAAAATCTTTTTTTTGGTAGAATTTCAGGCAGATCAAAATTTTTAATGTTAGTAAAATCTGTCTGTTTTAATCTCCAAGTTACTCAACGCTTATCCATCACAGCCTGCAATAAAACTTGAAAAGTTAACGACTTGAGCAAATTTGAAGTAATAAACATATGATAGTAGAAATTTCAGACTACTTCAACGCAAGAAATCATGCAAAGACCAACAAACCAAATTTTCATGAAGGTGTGCCCAAAAGGAACTTATTTTCTTGCCAACCCGATAATATTCATTAGAGATAAATTCAGTAAAGGTAAGGCTGCAATCACGCCTCCTTTGGTTGCGCGGTTGGAAGTTTGAGAAAAAGTTGAGCAGCATTTTCAAAACTTGTTTAAAGCTCTTAAATTTTTTCCGTTCGAAACAAGGCATGATGACGGTGCAAACAGATGATGCGAACCTTACAACATCACGGATTAATCTTTGATCTTATTTGAGGTTTTGTCTTCATTGAGAGACCCAAAAATCGAAGAGGACTGACAAGGATACTTGCATATTTATTATAGGTATATCATTAAATATTTCTTGTTTCTAGCGCCTGTTGCAGCTGATAAGGACGAGTCTGTAAAAATATATTTTGGAGCATGTATTTACAATATGCAGGCGAAAGAAAGATTACGAATATGCGTGATCAGGTTGTTCGAAATTTTCTCGGGTTTTCCTTACTGAAAGGCACGGTGTTATAAGATTATTTGCTCTGTAGAAATGATGCAGATCGCTAACAGTGTTTTCGCCGATCTACTCCTATCCATCAAAAAGCAAGAGCTGCTTGTTAGTCATTCTTTCAGAGAACGAGCACCAGCATCCAAGTGATTAAGATTAACGAAGAGAAGGTCAACAATGACCGCTGTATAGCCAGCACATGATGCTGTAAGGTGGGATAAGCCGATTCAACGTCTACTAAGTTGTAGCGCATGCTTTAGAACGTAAATATAAACAAAGATCAGAAACTGAGATTGACAAAGATCATCACGGGCTACTCGAAGATCATCCTCACAACTTCTGTGGGAGGAAGACATGCGATTTAGGGCAGTTCGGCACGACATCACGGAAATTTGCAATGTAATGAGGCTAATGATTATAAAGAACAGTAAAATATCAAGGTAATCTCCCTGCGTGAATATCTGTCCATACAACTTATCATAACGCCGAATGACCGGATATCTAGTACAAAAAACAGCGTTAAAGCAAATATAGTAAGTGGACTTCCCATTTGAATACTGATTGAGATCAACTAAGCCAATACCCAAGCGTATCTCCTAGAATTTGAACGTGGTCAAGAAATCCAACTTTGGTCCCTCGCCAGTACCGTACTCGAGGACACTACTTGGGCTGTTTTGAAACAATATCTGGACGAGAGTCCAATGTTGATTTTTTTTCCTACGGAAAGCGTGTTTGGGCAATTGCTACGCAACTGGTCTCACATTAGAAGCCCATGTATTCATATTTGCCGACACTGTTTGGGAGTGCTACGAACAAGTAAAGCGGACTTTGTATAACACAGGCAATTATACTAATCTGACGAGATCGAATATTACAAGATCATTAGATAGTCTGGCTGGTTTTATTAGAACGCTAGGCTGGGCCGATACGGTTTATGCCAAAGGAGTAAAGTAAGTGTCCGAAAAGGTTTTCGACTGAATCATTGGATACGTCTTTTTGCTAAATGGTTCAGTGTCGCTTAACATGACCGTTTTGCATGCACCAGCTTTGGTTTGTCAGAACACAGATACGGTAGGGATCAAAAAAGTCCTGTGGTCATCTTATTGCCTACGACCACACGCACACAAGTCAAAATAGTTCCTAATAAAGCCATAAACGACCCAATTGCACCGAAACACAGACGAATATTCTACGATGAGTCATCTAATGAGCACAAAGCACGAGCGTAGGCGCGTGGTTTTTCGATGACGTGACATTTATGAGGCCTGAATGGCTTTGCATAATTGAGTGCATGTGCAAGAGGGAACTAGCTCATCTATTTTGAGAACTTCTGGGTGATAGTGAATATCAATAGGTTCATTGTAACAACTAGCTCATCATGCTAATAGAACCGGGTGACGTTTGTGCAGCTGTGTTTGCAGACAAAATCATGGCTGAAAATACAGCGGAACGATTTTGAGACTAAAAAATTGTGCGAAGTCATGAGACTATGCATGGAACCAGAAATAGTTCAGAATAGAATTTGAAACTGATAAGTAGTGACAATCTAAAAGATACTAGCTGAAACAGCTTTGAGAGATAGAGACATTGAAAATCGACAAAAAAATCGTGACTGGAGAATCACAAACCTCCTGCCTACACTCACCAACTTTCAAAAATCGTTCAGCCAGACTCCACTATTACTTAAATATCAACTGATCACGATACGGAAGTGACATAACTCTATGAATCACGTGGGTAAGTTTACAACATGCAATAAATGATGCAAGTTGTTTGCCGAATCACCGACACAAAACACATACGATCATGTAATCCATTAGACTCATAGTCTGGCGCGCACACACCGGACTCTGCGTGACGCTTCGAAAAAAACGAAAGGGTGCGGCGGAAATTATGACCGATCACTACGGTCATGTAATCAGTTCTTGTTCGTGAACATTGTTTGAATTCTTGTTCCTGACCGATACATCTTCCTCATCGCCGTTCCTAACGTGGTTCCGGGGTCCTTATTCGCTCATGATGAAGACGTGCGAATTTCACAGTCAACCTGCACGTTGTTGTAACCTCGCCACGGAGACGTAAGATTACGGTAACACGTTTTTCGAATGGGTTTGGTTGAGCAGTCCATCCACGAAATAAATTGCGCAATCTTTGAAGATGTTTATATGGCCATTTACTTAGAATAGCGCAAGATTTTCTGATGAAACTAAGGTTCGTAAAAAAGTGTTCATAATCTAGCTTCTGCAGTGAAGACCAGAAAAACTCAGAGCAAGCTTCTCAATTCAAGGTACATTTTGGGCGCCTTCACCTTAGATTTTATTGCTTCTCATACATTTTAAATATAATATAGATACTATATGAACATAGATGTGCTGTCATATTGTAATCGAATCTTGCATTAGCACGTATTATCAATCAGATCCGCTTGGTATATATTACCATGAGCTTGAAATCTAGCTAATGTCTATAACAAATATGTTATTGAAAAGTTGGAAAAAAACGCTTACATTAGATGAAGGATGACCAGGCTGATTTAGTAAAAAAAAAAACATCTTTCACTGATGAATTGAAGGTTCAACTCAGATGAGTTCGCGGGACTCGAAGATCCACTGGTGGATATAACCCGGTGAAAATAGTTGTCTTTTCCCGAATTTTTGAGAGAAATCTGAGATATAAAATGAGCACTTGGCCGATTCTCGCAACTGTGTAATTAAGCCTATTTACTACAGCTGATGGAAATCTGCTAGTTTTGTGCGTCCTCTACAGTCTCAGCCCACTGCGGAATTAGTTTGTCGAAATCATAATAAACCAACCACTTCGCTTATTCCATCTTACGTCACTGATGACTAAAGAATTTTCTAGAAAAACCTCTCTTGTCTTTGAATACATAAACAGTCACAGTGTGAAAAGTTTCTATGGAAGAAAAATTCTCAATTTTTCACGTTTCGCTAAATTTATTCCTTGAAAAAACTCGAACACCAAGCAGGTTCAAGATATTTCGCAAAGGGCGTTAACTTTTCCTACATCTAAATTGAGAAATATCACACGTGTCTTAGCAGACGCGAAGAAAAGAGAAAAAACTCTGCAGCAAGTCAACTTCACAAATAATAAGACCTGACAGTTGCGCTATCATAAATCATACGGCAGACTTTGGAAGTCATCACCATGATAAAAACACCTGGGTCTCGAGTTCAACCACGTGGTCGGGCCGCTTGCAAAAACGCGTGCACCGCTCGTTCGCTCAATGTGTTAGAACTGTGATCACATCATCTTCCAAAGGAGATTTGCAAAAGAGACCTTGAATGAAGAAATTTTTTCTGCGACCGTTGTGGAGGATGAGGAGCATAGTCAGTCGAATGGTTAGTGCTCCGTGTTTTCTAGCGATATTTTTTAGCGGCAAAAACTTTGCTTACAATTCCAGCGTCAGGCTGCCCTTCCAAAGAAGGGCATGCGACAAGCCGGCTGAGAAACACCCCATCCCATCAAATATGCAGACACGTCTCATAAAGAATCCCGAGTAAAGGCTAGGGTGTCCCTCAGAAGCGACGCGCATTCGCCGACGAATGCAATGCGAATAGTGGGCGAGGGTTACCGTCTCAGCAAGGTGAACGGAGACGGCTAAAGCGGCTAGTCCACCAGAGGCAACGATCCAAGGCATCGCAGACTCTCCGTCTAGCTACCATCAATATGGGTACACTACACTCACGTCTCGTTATCGAGAGTTATCAGATCTTCTGACGAGACGGCTAGTCGTTGTAGCCTGCATACAAGAAACGAAGTGGAGCGGGGCAAAGTCAAGCGACATTGGACATAGATATAAGCTCCTCTAGAACGGTGCCACCTGCACCAGAAACGGGTATAGCTGTCTCGGAGACTCTAAGGAGCAATGTAGTTGACGTTGAGCGCATAACCGATCGTCTGATGAGCATAAAGCTAGATACTGGGAAACAAGTTCTACGAGTAATCACCGCCTATGCGCCACAAGTTGGATGTAAGGATGATGAAAAGGACTCCTTCTGGCAGGAGGTGATGACTACATCAGTTCAATTCTACTGGACGAAACACTTCTGCTAGGAGCGAACCTCAACGGACATGTGGGAGAAAGCCGAAGAAAAGCCGGAAAACCTCAGCCACGGATGCGGAACATGCAATGAAGAAGGTGAGCGCATACTGAATTCGCCTCAGCTCATGATCTGTTTTTGGCGAACACATATTATATCAAGAAGAATGACCACCTCGTCACGTATGCAAGTGGCGACTACGGACACAGATAGACTTCTGGGCTATCCTGACGGCATGACCTCAGAAACTGAAGGACTGCAAAGTCATCCCCGATGAGAGCTGCATACCTCAGCATAGACCACTCCTTCTCTACCTCAGAATCTCAATCGACAGGCACATCAGGAGAGCCACAGAGACCACACGCATCAAATGGTGAAAAATGATGACCAACAACGAGGCGAAACAAACATTGCTAACAACTCTACCAAGCCTGCAAGAAAACCCAGAGAAATCCTGGGCAAACCTGAAAGATCGAGTCCACCAAGTGGCACACATGGTCCTGGGAAGTACAAAGTCGGAGAAAGAAGGATTAATCGAGAAACCCGGTGGTGGAATACGGCGTGCAAAGTCATAAAGGAGAAGAGGGATGCGTACAAGCGATGGCATAAAACGAAATCGGGGGACATTGCCGGAAATACCAACAAGCCAAACAAGCTGCAAAGGCTTCTGTAAAGAAGGCAAAACAGGTATACATAAAAGAGCTTAACGATCAACTAGAGTCTGGCGAGGGAAAGCGTGAGTTATACGATAGCAAGAAGAAGAGCCGAATTCACAATAGATATGGAACACATCCTCCACATCAACGACAAGCTTGGTAGGACGCTAAAAAACCAGAGGACATCAATGAAAGATGGAGAACCTACTTCAGTGAAATGGCCACCACAGGCCGCACCTTCAACTCCATCCCAGAAGCCAGTCCCATAGAAGGACCAGTACCAGCAGTCACGGAAGAAGAATTATGGCTTGCTGTGAGAAGAACAAAGAATGGCAAGGCACCTGGTCCAGACGACATACCAAGCGAGTTCTGGATAACATGCGGACAATCCGGAGCCACATGGCTAACGAGTCTCCTCAATCAAATCATAAGGAGAAAGAGATGCCTCGCGACTGGCACACCAGCACAACGATCCGATATGGAAGAACAAAGGAGACATAGCAGACAGCACATCCTACTGACCATGCCTTCGAAAGTTTAGAGACAGGGCCTCAAAAGTGAAGGTTGTTTGATAACCTGCCCCTCATAAAAGTGAAAGTTGTTTATGCAGGGTGTCCCAAAAAGATGTGCACACTGTTTGATCGTTAACAACTCTCCTGCTTTCATGTCTTTTGCCGGTTTGAGGTACCGTTTTGTAGAGCGAGGTTCAACTTAAATTTACAGCACAAAGCGGATCACCAATTACTCTTTATTACTGTGGGATTACGGTATGAACCTTTCAGCATACAGCGTCACTGTGGAATAGGCCTTTTAATAAAATAATTTGGAAAAAATCTAAAAATTTGTGTAGCAAAGTTTTTAGGCGTGCTGATTACACTACATGACTTTTCACCAGTTTTTCGGACTTCCTTGATGGCGTATTCACATTCCTGACGAACACTGGAAAAACAGTGTTCGTCAGGAATGTGAATACGCCATCAAGGAAGTCCGAAAAACTGGTGAAAAGTCATGTAGTGTAAACCTGAAATAACTTATGAAAGAAGCACTGTACTGAAGCGCAAATTTCATATTTAGAATCAGCGACTTTGATTAGCCCACATCAAAAGTTTCTGGCTTGTTTGGCTTTCTTTCCGAGGCAAAATACGGGAAAAATACAGCTTTCAATGGCTTAAAATTCTTCTCGAAGTTTTCATCGTAATCTTACAGTAATGAAGAGCGGCCGATGATTCGCTCCACACTACAAATCTAAGTTGAACCTCGCTCTACATAATAATACCTCAAGCTTGGCAAAAGACATAAAAGCGGAAGAGTTATTAACGATCAAACAATGTGCACATCTTTTTGGGACACCCTGTATAAGACCAAAGAAAAAAAAAGCATAATATTTAGTAGAAGCATAAGAATCTCTTCAAAATCGGATAGAAACGCTGCAATAGATTTGAAATCTTTTATTTGGCGGTACTGCAAGTTTTCGCTCCAGGATCACGTAACCCATAACCCGAAAGAAAACGAAAAAAATCTAGTTTTTTCCTTGCGTTTATTCCAAAAAAAACCATGTTTCAGAACTAACGATAATTAAGAAAAGATAAATAAGAAAAGAATTAGTTTTCAAAACAAAAGTTTTGCTTTCACCTTGTCGAAACGCGAGTCGAAGCCGACCTAGTTTTTGGTGCGTCCTCTAAATTTTTACCCCCGCATTGTGGTTCCTGTTTTCTGGAACGTTGTCTAAATTGTAGCGCTCATTATTCTGAGCAATAGTCGTCCAAGCTGGAGAAAAATCGCTGCGCAAGCACTGAAAAGAACAAGTTAAAGAAAACCGCACTATTTACGATTCTTCGCAAAAAAATTCCATCATAATCGAAGAGATAAGGGCTGGGTGGTTGTCTGCATTATGAACAGAAGCAAGATCTATATAATGCACGAGAAAACCGCGTGAAAAGGCCTAAACTAGGAGAAAAATAAGAGATTTTCGAAAACAAGGTTTTTGCCGGATTTCTCGACCAAATTAAAAAAAGGGTTTTGGAGCGCTGTCAGCGTGAAAATAGAGATCAACAGCTTGAAAATGATATATAGCTTGCTATAATTGGGTCCGAAACAACGAAGAAAAGGGTACCAGAGCCAAATGCCCCGCGCCCCGCGTTTGGGGTAGCGAGGTAGCACGCAGCGCGCGGAGACGCAGACGAGCAGCGGAGACAGACCAGAGCCGACGGGGCAATTGGCTCTGGTCGTAGATCTCCGCGGGGTCTCAACAAAACCCCGCAGCATTATATATCATTCTGATCGCCATGACACGACGAGGAGCACTGACAACGTCCCAAGCTTTGAAAATCTCTCATTAACGAAGTAGTCCAGCATTTTCGTAAGCGACTGTTTGCGCAAGATTCAAGCGCAGTTTGTCGTTTTTATCTAACTCCAACAGCTTTCCAACTTCCGAAATTCGATTTTGGTCAAGTAAGATGTTGGCTAAGAAATGTTTCCTGAATTTTGGCAAAAATTTCACAGGAACCTTCTTTTTAACGCATAAAGGGCTACGAAAATGCAAATTCTCGGTTTCGCTGAGATAACCTAAAGATATTATTCCCTATATTCGCTTCATTAACATTCGTTCCGATATAATCTGGATAATAACATCCTTCGCTTCGCCCTAGATAACTTCTGTTTTTTTTTTAGGTGAAGATTGTGTCCCCTTATAGCCCTCAAAGTGAAAGTTGCCAGAGTACGTGGCTCTATTTATCGGAGGGTATGCTACCGACCAATCTGACTGAAGACTCTAGTGATCTTCGAGCGAATAATCGAAACGCGGCTTCGGGATATTGTAGAGTCATTTCCAAATCAGTGCGGATTCGTGAAAGGAGTAGGTACAACTGACGCCATCCATTCCGCTCGCATGGTGATGGGGAAATACAGAGAAAAGCAGGAGGAATTGCATGCAGCCTTCCTAGACCTGAAAAAGTCTTCGATAAGGTGCCCCATGAAGTCATATGGTGGGCCTTACGGAAACACAGGGTGCCAGAGGAGTACGTTCAGTGGATAAAGTTGATCTACCACAACGCGTCAAGCCACGTGCAAACAGCTGCAGGGCAATCGAAAGAATTCGAAATCAAGGCTGGAGTACACCAAGGTTCAGTTCTCTCTCCCTTGCTCTTCATCACTGTGATGAACGCCGTGATGGAACCGCTTAGATGTTAACCTCCTTGGACACTTCCCTACGCAGATAATGCGGTCTTGCTAGCAAGCACAAGAAAGGAGTTGCAAGACGAGGTACAAAACTGGAAAAACACCTAGAGTTGTATGGATTAAAGCTCAACACCAGGAAGACAGAATATATGGAAGTAGGAAAACAAACTCCAGGTATCATAAGCATCGATGGTGAAGAGCTTAAGAAGACAACGTCATACAAGTACTTAGGCAGTCACATCTCTGCGGAGGGAGGCCTACAAGGGGAGGTCGCAGGCAGAATGAACACAGCATGGATGTGGAGACCCTTGACAGGAGTTCTGCGCGACAAAAGAATGCCAATGCAACTTAAGTTCCAAATGTGCCGGACCATTATCCGCCCAGCGGCACTGTATGGCAGTGAGTGCTGGCCATGTACGCGGAACGAGGAGCGCAAGCTCAGTGTCATGGAAACAAGGATGCTACGACTACGATGGACTTTAGGAGTCACACTGAAGGATCACATCTGCAACGACACTATCACACACTACACTAAAATGAAAGTAGCTATTGCCCAGAAAATTCAGGAAAAGAGGCTACGATGGTATAGGCATTTGTGCAGAAGGGATGAAAGTCACATTACAAGGTTAGCCCTGGCAGTGGAAGCACCAGGCAAAAGACCTAGAGGTAGGCCCAAAATGAGGTAGATGGACAGAATCAAGACTGATCTGCGAGAACTTGGTGTAGACGAAGATCTTGCTTTAGATAGAGTAAAATGGGCATATCTGACGAGAAAAGCAGACCCTGCATAAGCGGGACACATGCGAGGATGAAAAAATTGTGGAGGATGAGCAGGTTGAAGGACCCTACGCTCAAGACCCTACGCTTTTATTCTCCTGAAGATGCAAAACTGGGTATTCAGTGTTCTGGTTCTTAGACTGTAACCAATATCAAGCATGCCCAAGCGGCAGCCTATATATTCATTCAAAAAAGCCAATGGGCCCCTGAGATTACGATCTGAGCTAAAATTCAGAATGAAATTTCTCGTCTACGAGTGTATGAAATAACGTCAGCTTCGGATTGCGCAACTGTTCAGCTAAGGTCTCCCAAGCATTTTGCATTTGAAGCCACCCCTCCCCCCCCCCCCTCCTCCCCCAGACTGGAGGGATGAGGTTTCAATGCTATATAATAGCGGGACCTCTGACTAAGCCGTCGCCCAATTCTTGCTGCAAAAGATAAATTCTAAAGCGGTAATACCGCTCCAGAAAGTGGAAGCTGTGAAGCTGGCTCCGCCCATCAACTTGGGTGGTCTAAAGGTACAAGTCCCAGATTGGCTTCATATATTCATAGTATGGGTGTCGTGACAATCCTAAACATATTTGAGCCAAGTTCAAGCTTGATATCTTTAAACCACCCAGGACGACGAGCGAAGCCAGCACGGCGTTTCTACGTCCTGGAGCGGTTTTCCCGCTCTAAAATTCGTCTTTTGCAGCGCTATTACATAGCATCAAGATCACCATCCTCTATTGCGGTGGGCGATGTTTTTAAGAAGACCAGATATTTTTTACTCAAAAACTGCTTCCAAGACGAAGACAAAGCATATCTAATGCCTTCGACCACTAAGAAAGTCAAAGTGGAATCATCAATGGATGGTGAGTAAGTTGAGTAGGCGATAATAATGCAACACTTTGCCATTGGCGAGAACGAGATGCAAAGGCGCTCAAAAAACCGAGTTCCAAAATGCTTCATCACGTTTATAAAAATTTGTGCAGAGTCTATAGGAACGTTCGAGTGAGTTTTTCATGCAAAATTTATCAACCTAATCAACACCCAGTGCTATGTCCTTCCTGAAAGTAAAAGCATAACAAGTTTGAGTCCATAATATAAATCGAATTCAAATGTCAAAAAATCGAGACCAATGGCAAAGAATGTGATTTATTTATATTCTCATTCATAAATTCTGTATTAGCCTGCTTGACATTAGAGATCTTGAAAGTTCTCGAAAGTACAAAGTAATGCTCCGAACAAACCAGATGTAATGTGAACAGAAGGCCTGAGACCCATATTAAGCGTAATATCTGTACATTAGTGTCCATTAAGTAGCTCAGACTACCATATAATCAGTTTGAGCTGCTTGCATCATAAAAGCGTCGTATGCGGGAGAAATTCACTTATTCTCTTGGCATCAAAGAACAAATCACTTAATAGTCCCATAGGCCTCGGGCAGAGTTTACGTGATTTAATCGTTGCGATTCATCGCGACAAGACAGGTGTTACGAGTTCATTGCGTGCCGATCTTCTTACATTTCGGTTGTGATATTTCCCAACACAATTGATCGTGACTAACTATCAAACCAAAATACAAGAAGATCGGATTGCAATGAACTCGTAACACATGGCTTGTCGCGATGTTTCGCGACGATAAATTTGCTGAATTCTGCCTCAGGCCATAGGCGATACGAGAGACGCTCAGTGTATAAGAAGCTAACTCAAACGCAGGCCAATAGTCCAAGCTAACTTCAGGCTCTCATTGGCAAAATTTAATTAATTCTTTTTTTGCTAGAAAGCTGTGCGAAAACAGTATTCCATCCCTTATTCACATGTTGACGTCCCCTGGCCGCTCGCACCGAGGGTTCAATATGGCCCAGCGGGCACAACTGGTCCAGAATCAGCCTGCTCCGATTAATACTTGCGCTAGAGCGCTCCTTTGGCTACCGTGTTAATTTTTCTTTCTTCCTGACTATAGGCTGTCCGCGCAGGGCGCGGAGAGTGCGCAAGGTGTGCACTGCGCGAGACTCCTCTTTCCCGGTGCACTCTCGCCGCATGTTTTCTCTGCGCCCGTACTATCTTCGCTGTACGCGACAGCGTTACTCTCCGAGCACAGCGCGGACGGCCTACATCTCGCTTCGCAACACCGCATCCTCTTCACCGCAAAATGTGAATGCACTGTTTGCATGACATTAGAAGACCGGTATAGGGTATTCGAAAAATCGTGACGATGGAGCGACGCGCGCGGCAAGCACGCACCCCCATGTAGGTGCATTCTCTTGGTTTTCATCTCTACTCGAATAGTTTTTCTGCTTACATATGGCAGTATTTAGGCATTGGAAGTGACTGAGATGAGAGTTGAGGTGATGTCTTTTTATATGAGGGTTTTCTGCTCCTGTGAGCGCAAAGACCGCAGCCAAATCTGTCGTCGCGATTTTATAAACGACCTATGCGTTGACAGATTCATTTTCAAGTAAGTCAAATTCAATCAGTCGCTAGAAATAAAGGCGTCGACGACTGCCCGGACTCGTGCAATTACACCACCGTGGGCGTGCCTTTTGAGCCTTTCCACTCAACCCTTTCGGACCTGAGTTGTTCCGAGTAAGCAGAGGAGCCTCACTCCCACTGTTTTATACTCACTACCACATGAGTAACCTCACGACGGAATTTAAATTCTTTTCAACCACACAAACTATTTCTTTTTGATTTTTTAATTTTTTTGGTTTTGCGTTTATTTTGGATTGTCAAATCTCAATACATGTGGATCCGCGAACAGTCAGCGGTTACACTTTCTCAACATTGTATTCAAACATTCTGATAATATTATGATTATTTTTTGGCTAATAAACGAGATCCTGAAACGGTGCTGAAGCAGGGGCGAAATATTGATTGATTGCAATCCACTTGTGTACTTGTAATAAAAATTGCAAACAGGAAAACAAATGAACAAAGTTTCAAAGCTACATTTGGAAGACAAAGGCTATATGAAGCGTTCTATAGTTATGAGTAGTAGAATGGTTTGCTTGCGGCAGTACAGCTTGTCTCTGAATTGATGGTGGCAAATGCCACCACCAGGTCCGAAAGGGTTAACATTACGTTGCATTGCGCGAGGATTTGGTACCAAAACCTCTTTCGTTTGCTAAGCACTTCACATCGTTTTTCCTTCCTATTTTACATTTCGAGCAACTCGTTCTAATTTCTATGTGAGACCATCACTCGGCAAAGTTAAAGGATAGAATGAGCTTTCTTCGTAGTTGCAGTGGTGGATATGAGGACTATGATTGGGATTACATGTTTCCTTCAATGTTTTGTACTGATCTGACATGTTTTTTTAGGACAGACTTCTGAAATGGTTACTTCAACCCTCCTACATCGGAGACCACGTAGGAGTGTTGAGATGAACGTTCGAGTGGTCTCATCTAAGGAAAATTCAGGATGGCGACCACTACTTATGAAAAAAGCACACCCTATTACCTAATTTTACCCGGAGCGGTGGTTCACGATTTCAAAAAAGAATGTTTGGTAGGTAAAAATGGAGAAGAATTCAAGAAATGTGCCTGAACTAATTTTTCTTTACCTTTCAGTATTCATCAAAGTAGAACGTAGGATAATTTAACATCAAGAGATTCTGAGGAAAAGGGAGAACGGATGACTGCTTGAAATACAAAAACTAAGAAGAAATAGTCTGAAATGCTTAAATCAACAAAAAAGGCCAAAGGACAGTGTTGCTGCGAGCTACCAAGTCCCCGCGCTTTGCAGCGTACTGTCAAGCTGGAAAGGCTCCAAAAGGGCACGCTTACGGTGGTGTAAAAGCACGAATCAGGGCAGTCGTCGATGAATATCCTTAAGCCACAAAATCCCTGCAAAAAGTAGCCGACAGCTCATTATAACCTATACTCAACACACATGTCGTCGATTCGTTGACCGCACGGACTGCTCCAACGCTGTGGACCATGCGCGGAGCGGCTGAAATGTTGCGAGAGCACGATTTCTACAATGACGAACTTGTACTGGGGCAAGCGTTTTACCTCGCGGCGCGTACTCCGCAGTGATATCTATTCCATGTGGTCAACGAATCGACTATAGCACCACACACTTACAAGCTTTCGGCTCTGCCTATGTAGAGATTGGAAATCATGTATAGGTTGTTTTAGTAGCCCGCATCGGTCTTGAGACCCACACATATGTCTCTGCCGTGCGTCGTTGATCTTGTGCAGTCAATCAGTGGTACAGTGTAGGTGGATAATGCTTTTCCATTATGTAAGCGTCCAAAGTAATAAGCATCGCATTTGTATATAACAGCGTTTCTATGAGACATACTAGAAAGACATAATATAACAACTGGAATCATTCATCATCAAAGACAAAATAATTTTGCTACTATCGGCTACTAAATATTACAAACAGCAGTACTCGCAGAGTCTTCGACTATTCATGATTGTAACACTGTAATAACTTTTTGCCAGAATTTTGCGTCTCTTGCAGAAGGTGCAAGTGCATGAAGATAAATGAGGTGTCGACGTTTTGTCAATGAACGATTTAATTTCGGTCTCCAAATTCCATCTTCTTTGAACCCTGACATCGGGAATAGTTGTGCTGTACTTTTGCGTTAGACTGGTTTGATGTGGTCTTTATTCGTCATCCAGTTTCATTTGTCTCTTGTAACGACTCTAGTACCCAACGGGAACTCGTATCATTCATTCTTTGGCCAAGAGACACGAGCGCGTTCTGCGTACATTCAATTAACAAGTCTTTGAGTGCGTTTCAACGCGTTCTGGTAAATTACTATCAGGAATTCGTGAAAGAACATGTTCGAGCTCGTTAAACGATGCGAATTCAAGCATGTTCTACCAGAAATCTATATATCGTCTGCGCCCCAGAGAGGTTCCCATAGGTACCACGTCATCTCGCTGCCTTTCGCACTTTTGAACATGTTAACCTCGGGCACTTCCGTTGAAATCTCAGGAGAAACGTGTCAAAAAGAGCGAAAGGCAGCGTCGCACCACGTACGCACGCTGATTCACATGGGAACCTCTCGGGGGGGCAGATGGTACATATAAAACTCAAACTTTGTAAGTGTGTTCGTTTATTCGTTCGTTATAGAAACGCCCGCCAATGAACCGATTCAACTGAAACTTTGCATACAAATTCATTCGACACCGGAGGTGGTTTACAGCTACTTTTGGCAGCGACTCGCTGGGTCATTCTATTGATTTATTAATTTTTGGTTTAAGAATGAGTTCTCAACATAGGCTAACAAGTCAATTCCATGTTTGGTGCAAACAATAGCAGTAGAGTTCATTCGGTTTTCGCGGTAGGAAGGATGCGGTAATTGAAGACGAGCCTACAGCGGGTGAGTTACTTTGACACAGGAAACCCTTGCAGCGCAGCATAACGGCTAGGTGGGAAAGGGGGGGGGCGGAGCAAGGACCAGCTGACGGGATCCGGGCTGGACCGGGAAAACCAGCTAGTTCCTACTATAATTTACCAAAACGCGTTTAAACGCACTCTTCAACTTGTACGGAAAGCGTGCTCATGTCTCTCATTTAGTCAAAGAAGGAATGATAACTTCCGTCAAGATTCTGTGTCTACCAATGATAAATTATTTGAGTCTCTTAGTGACAAGTCGCAAGTTTTAGATATCGGAGGAGTCAATGATTGGGGCAGAGTTGGCCGAGAGGTTAATGACCTTGACTACGACGAGGAAGGTAACGAGTTCGGATCCACCGCGGGCCTAATTTCTTTGGCAAAGCTCTGCCCACGATTCCAGCGTCAGGCTGCTTATCCAAAGGAAGCAAGCGACAAGCCGGCTGAAGAAGAAACCACGTCGCATCGGATGCTTTTAGATGTCTCATCGGATATTACGAGTAAAAGCTAGGGCGTTCCCCGGAGGCGACGCGCATTCGAGCCCGACGAATGCGAATAGTATGCTAGGGTTACCGTTTCAGAAGGGTGAGCGGGGACGGTTAAAAAAGCTAGTTCACCATAGGCGAGTATCCAAGTTTTCAACGTTACGTCTAGCCACCATCAATGTAGAATCACTCACGGCACGACATCGCGAATTGGCTGATCTTCTAAGAAGACGTAGAGTTGATAACGCCTGCATTCAGGAGACAAATTGGAAAGGGGAGAAGTCGAGCGATATAGGAGACGGCTACAAACTTCTCTACAAAGGATCGAACAGCACTAGAAACGGCGTCGGTATAGTGGTTTCGGAAGCAGTTAGAAATAAAATCACTGGCGTGAACCGAATAAGTGATCGAGTTATGTGCATCAAAGTGGACACCGGAAAGAGAATCCTCCGAATAACCGCCTATGCACCACAAGTGGGTTGCACACAGATGGAGAAGGATGCATTCTGGAATCAACTTGACGATTACATAAGCTTGATACCAGATGACGAAATGCTACTGATTGGTGCTGATCTAAACGGTCACGTCGGGGAGCAACGTTGCGGTGCAAGCAAATGCCACGGAAATCACGGATACGGATCACCAACGAAGAAGGAGAGCGTATCCTAGAGTTCACCACGGCACATGATTTGGCGCTAGCAAACACATACTTCATCAAGAAGCCTAGCCACCTCATCACGTACGCTAGCAGAGAATGGAAATCACAAATAGACTACTTGGCTGTACGACAAGGCGAGCTCAAGTATGTGAAGAAAAGCAAAGTCATACCCGGTGAAGACTGCATACAACAAAATCGACCACTGATTCTGGATCTGAATATTCCAGTCGACAGGCAAAGAAGGTCGACGACAGAGCAAGTAGCACGCCTCAAATGGTGGAAGCTCAGAGACAACGATGAAGTTAGAGCAGCCATGGAATCCGCTCCACCACAAGTAGAAGAAGAGCCAGAAGACTCCTGGGAGAATCTGAAGAACAACGTCCATCAGATTGCGACCGATCTACTTGGACGCACGAAACCAGGAAGAACAAAACTTGATAAGGAAATCTGGTGGTGGAATGATGACGTGCATTTCGTGATCAAGAAGAAGAAGACAGACTTCAGAATATGGCAGAAAGCAAAATCAGAAGAAGCGCGGCAGACATATGTAGACGCCAAACGAGCAGCGAAACGGAGTGTTAAACAAGCGAAAGAAGCTTACGTGGAGGACTGTACAGGAAGCTGCACAGTCACAGAGGTGAACGTGAGATCTACAGGCTAGCAAGAAGAAGAGCAAACGCCTCAAAAGACGTGGAGCACTTCTGCAATATCAAAGATGTAGACGGAAGAGTGCTGAGGAAACCTGAAGAGATAAGCAAGAGATGGAGAGAGCACTTCGCAGAAACGGCATCTACAAGCTACGAATACTCATCAACTGCAGCGGCTGAAGCTGTACATGGACCAGTACCGGCCATCACGGAAGATGAAGTGCGAATCGCCATAACGAAAACAAAGAACGGCAAGGCAACAGGTCCAGACGACATCCCGAGCGAGTTCTGGAAGAAGTGCGGACAATCGGGAGTTACGTGGCTGACACGACTGCTGAATCGAGTAGTGGACTCCAGAAGGATGCCAAGCGACTGGTGTAGAAGTACGACGATCCCGATATGGAAGAATAAAGGCGATATAGCTGACTGTTCTACATACCGGCCCATACGACTGATGAGCCACACGTTGAAGATATTCGAGAGGATACTAGAGGCGAGGCTCCGAAACATCGTAGAATTGGCATCCAATCAATGTGGACTCGTAAAAGGTTGCAGCACATCAGACGCCATCCACACCGCCAGAATAATGATGGAGAGAAGCAGGGAAAGACAATGTGAGCTGCACACAGCGTTCCTCGATCTGGAGAAGGCGTTCGACAAGGTGTCGCACGACATCATATGGTGGTCGTTACGAGAGCATATGGTCCGCAGTGGACTCAGATGATCTACAAGAATGCAACCAGCTACGTGCAGTCAGCAGCAGGAAGATCAGAAGAATTCCAGATAAAAGCAGGTGTGCATCAAGGATCTGTACTGTCGCCACTACTCTTCATCACAGTCATGGATGCGATAACCAGTAGAATCATACGTCAACCACCATGGGCTGTGATATATGCAGATGACGTGATTCTGATGACACGGAGCAGGAAAGAGCTAGAAGACGATGTACAGATGTTGAAGACTCAGTTGGAACAGCATGGCTTACGACTCAACACAGTAAAGACGGAGTACATGGAGCTTGGAGCCCAGACCCCCGGAACCATCCAAATCGACAACACGACGATCAAGAAGTACCACGTTCAAATATCTAGGAAGTCGAATCACAGCAGATGGAAGCTCCACGAAGAGATGCTTGGTAGAATCAACGCGGCTTGGTCAAAGTGGAGAAGCCTCACAGGAGTGCTATGCGACAGAAGAATACCTCGGAAGCTCAAGTCCCAGATATACCGTACCATAATCCGTCCCACTGCCCTCTATGGTAGCGAATGCTGGCCGAGCACGCGAAACGACGAACGAAGACTTGGTGTAATGGAGACGAGAATGCTGCGATGGTCCACTGGAGTCACCATGCTAGATCATGTCTCGAACGACACCATCAGAAGTACAATAAAGGTTGCTCCGATCATCAAGAAGCTACAAGAGAAGCGCCTACGATGGTATGGACATGTAACTAGAAGGGAAGAAAGCCATATGACAAGACTCGCCATGTCGCTGAATGTTCCCGGGAAGAGGCCAAGAGGCAGACCTAAAATGAGATGGATGGACAAGATCAAATCGGACCTAAGAGAGCTTGGCTTAGATGAGAACCAAACATCGAACCGAGAAGAATGGAAGAGACTAACAAGAGTAGCAGGCCCCGTGTGAACGGGAAGATGCAAGGATAAAAAAATGCTTGCCAAGCTTCCTTAGTTCTCTGCGTTTGTCCCAAGAGTTCCGATAATATTTAAGCAGCTAGATCATGTTCACTTGTTGCCTTGAACAACTGTTTAAGAACAGACCTGATCAAAACAAGACTCTACAGTGCCACAAAAGTTTATGGTCTGCCTGTTGGAGTTGCTCCGACAGAGTTACTGCACGATAACACGATAGCCGTAGTGTCGTTTGTCCTCAATGTATGGGAGGCGAGACGATAGGCGACACAGCTAAGTGACAAATGGTAGGTTTAAGGGGACCATTCTCAAATTGAGAACTTGGTATATGAAAGTCAACGAATACACTTATCATGAACACTTTTCTTTATGAATACTAGGCTGTTGCATAAGTTCTGTCCGATTTAAATTTTTGAGTTTAAAATGTCATAACTTCTTTCAGAGTCAACTTTTTTCCAAGGTCTTAGTTTCTATGTGTTGAGCAGTCCCTTGGCTAAAAAATGCATATTGAGATCTGCGCAAATCTTTGTTAAGGAAGAACCAAAAATGCAAAAACTTCGCAGCGTTTTTCTTCAATCTGTCTTTTTTGACATGGTAACGCTCCCTTATGAAAATTGATAGGCATCTTTTCTAATAATGGATGGATAGAGAAATTTTCGTAGATTATTACGCAACATAAAAGAGCCCATAGGGTTTGCGCTGCCGAGAGATTTTCTTGACCGAACAAAAAATTAGCCACTTTTTGACCTCGCTTCAGCACATGTGTGCATGCCTATTTATGAACTACGAACGTTTTACAACTGACGTGAGCGCCGAAAAGGAATCGGTGGATGGGCCCTGTTAGCTCTTGCTTTGCCCTAGCACCTCCAACTTTGAGCTTGTCGATTACTTCTATTCGCAGAAAGTTATTGCTTGTAAAACATCTATACCAAAGATTTATGTTCGAGGATAAATTTCACTAGCAAGACGTATTCTTCATGGGACCGAACTTCTGCATATACTAGCATTCCAAACCCTTATTCCGAAGCCAATGAAAGAACCTGACTTGAAGGGCGCATTGTGGAGATATCCTCGCAAGGACATATTTCTAGGGATAGAACGTACTTCGGCCACTTAGAGATTTTAGGCCTGTGATCTCCGTACACTAAGAATTTTATTGAATTCTGGTATGCTTTAGAAAGCGCAAGGAAAGCCCTTTCAATGATACCAACCGTATCGAATTAGAGATGAAATTCTCTTAGAACAGCTGCTACAAACATGAGGCAAAAAAATCGGACAGAACTTATGCAACAGCCTAGTAAAACGAATCGGTCATCGCAGTCTGCGATAGTCATTGCCACAAAAAAAACGTTCTTCATTAGAGCTTCGTAAGTAACTTTCTCATGTAGTGCGGTATCTTCCTCGTAGCGCAGCATTATGTTGTGCAGAATTTTACAACAGATGAACGCACCTGCCAATTCACTCGTTTCCGTTCAAGTCAACTAATCATTCTGATTTTGAGGGCAGTGCCACCGCAAAACTGAACACCTCGGAAAATTGACATGGTAGATTGCTTACACCCAGGATATGAAACAAAGCAATACCGAGGGCACAGCATGCTGCCCCTACCACGAGAACAGCCCCTATATCCTTGCGCGCAAGCCATTCTTGCACGCTCTCGGACGATTTCTCGATTTCCCTCAAACCGTCGGATCGGTATATGCCGTGACACCACACCATAGGGGTCCCGCAACGACCCTGCGTCTCCAACCACGGCGGGTTGTTCCACTCGTCCGAATTCAAAATGAAACGGATTAAAAAATGCTAGTTTTTGCCATTTTCGCGCTCTCTAGTGTGGATTTTAGGAATCAACGCTTTAAATTGCCTCAGGTAAGTCAGAAAATTTTAGATTCAGGATTTGCAGAGCCACTGCTCCTAACAAGCAGATCTTTGCTATTTTCTTGATTTTCAATAAATTCTTCGCAAACCATAGTCATCGTCTTGATGAAGATTCCGATTTTTGTTTGAAGAATCGACCTGCTTCGTCTTTTGGGCCGATGCACCATATCGTAGTTTCAGTAGAGTTTATGATCACTTCAATGGAGATGCCCCGATAGAATTGCCATAAAGTTGCTGCACGACAACAGATAATTATAGTAACGTCGTTCATATACAATACATGCCGTTTATCTACATTACAATTTATGTACAGAAGCGAGACGATAGTTATTACAGCCAAGTGACACAAATGAGAAAGGACAAAAATCATCTTCCAAATTGAAAATTCATGTAATGTAGAAACAGCTATGGTTAGCATAAACACATTTCTTGATGGAAAAGCATATATTGACCATCGTAGTTTGCGGTGCTCTCGTCACTAGCTTTCTCCTTCAGTAAGGAGAAATTCAATGTATTGCCCAAACGCAATCGCTAATATAAAAAATCTGAGTCAAGAAGGAACTCCTCCTGCACGGCTACTTGATAAAACCTGCTGGAAATTCTCCTCTGATGATCTGACCCCATTAGAAGATTGTTGGGGACTGTGTTGCAGGAGGTGTTTGAAAAAGTGGTACTGGTAGTGGTGAAAACATTTCGATAAACACTCTCACCAAATCAAGAATCAGACAAAACTTAGACAAGTCCACTTTGTCGAAATGATGTCAAGGTGACTCCAGCGAACAGTTTTCGACATCACTCTCGGCAAGACACACAGAGCGGCGATATTTCCCAATAGACGAATTCTGGATATCACAGGTTTGATAAATGATGATATTCGAAGACTTGATGACAGCCCGTAACGATGCATAGAACATAGATTCGAGTGCATCAAGTACACTTGAGCACCAGACGATCAAGTCAGTTCAAACCCAAGTTATGGTTGATGCGGCCTATGCGGCGTTCATCGTGTCTCCCAAATTCAATGTCTCTACTAACACTTAATAGCAATGGCTGAAAAACCATAGCATACTGAAGTGAACGGTGTTCGGTAAATGCCAATTCTGAACTCTGATCCCGTGATAAAGGCGGTCTTGAATACCTTTCAAGATTCGTCAGCTCCAGGATCATCGCACTCGTTTTTGGGTAGTGCTTGTCCAGAGAAACACTGATGATTTGTACATCACTCTGTTCCAATCGATCTGATTCCATGACTTTTAGTGATGCTTTGGTCTGTGGTCGGACTTCTCTCCTATGGTGAGTGTTCAGTGTGTTCGAACAAAGTTCCTGATCACTCATTATGACAGCAGAAACACGAACCATTGGAATTCAAAAGAGCAGCAAATTGCATTGCCTTGGAAAACCTATGGATGTCCTATTAGCCGAACTTACGGACTTTGTTCTAGATGCGGTCCTATTGCGCGGACTCGGGCGTATGACGCTGTGGCAGAAAACGTAAGTTTCGCGACTTTGCCAGCTTTTACATTTGCAGTTTGAAACATCCCCACTGGCTCTTTAGAACGTACGAAAGTGAGAAGAAACCCTTTATCTTGACTGCAGCAGTAGAGCAGAAGACCGCACAGTCGAAAATAGGCGAAATGCACGGGCTTATGACCGAGAACATCCACATTATAAATGTCATGCAGTGTACACACTATAAATGGAGTAGAATACTCTTGTCCGAATAATTTATGCAAGATAATTTACTATTTGAAATTCGAATAGTAGAATATTCGAGAAGGTGAATTGACTCGATTATTCGAATAGTCGAATAAGTGAAAAAGACCTTTGTTCGATTATTGATTCATTCGTGCAATTGAAAAGTGTTTATTCGACTACTTGGGAAGTTTTGAAAAAAATTGTTTGAATATTCGAATATTGGAGCATGAGAAAAGTAATATAGGATTATTCAAAAATGTTTATTCGCATTTTGCATATGCGAGCTTTTCTGCTTACTCGAATACTGCACTAAATTTTCGAATATCGAATATCCGAATACTCGATGATATCCAATTACTTGATTATTCGATTACGCGGATAGTCAATTTGATCAAGTTCGGCTAGAATACTCGAAAATTCGAATTTTGGAATGTGCCCATATTCGAATATTCGACTTCGAATAATACAGGGTGTCCGAAAAAAATGTGCCTACTGTTTGACTTTAAATAACTCTCTTGTAATGAAGTCTTTGGAGAGCTTTAGGTATCATTTTGTAGAGCTAGCTTCAACTTAGATTTACAGTATAGAAGAAGTCACCCATCTCTTTTAATTACTGTAGGATTACAGTAGAAACTTCAAAGAGGGTTTTGATCCATGAAAGGCCTATTCTGCCCTAAAAAGGAAATAAAGCAGCCTGAAAACTTTCACACTGGGCTAATTAGAGTTGCTGATTCTAAATCTGATGTTCGCAACTTATCAGGATGCTTCATTAAAAAATTTTGCGAGGTAAGCAGTAGCTGCCGTCTTGATGTTCCTAAAAAGTGCGGTTACAAGTTTGAAAAGCTTCGCAATCTTGTACATAATTGAGCATTAAACTCAGCGTCCACGAAAACCTTATTACACGAGTTTTCACATTTTGAAAATTTTTGAAACGGCAGCTTTTTTTACAATGTCACCACATACGAAACTTTTCTACCGTAATCCCTCAATAATGAAGAGCGATCGGTGATTCGCTCTATACCGTAAATCTAAGTTGAAGCCAGCTCTACAGTACTGGGCTCAAAGCTTCTTGAAAGATTTTAAATCAAAAGAGTTATTAACAATCAAACAGTAGGCATTTTTTGGGACACCCTGTATAATCGGAAATCGAAAAAAAATCTACAAATAACACCAAATGATGTTTCTACACCATTGACATCTTCTTTATTTCTGAAACCTTTTCCAAGATTCTCCCCCATGTTGCCTGCTCTTCAGGGGGTAACAAAGCAAGGATGAGACAAGCAACTTTGTGTCACCTAGTACCAGTAAGATCATCCAGTTACCACTCCCAAATTTTCTAAAGTGAGTGGCCTGCCCGCTTCTCATATGTTGTTCATAACCAAGTTGTTTATTTTACTGAATGTTCAGGGCTCATGGGAATTCAAAACTGTTCGAGTGAAGACAAGGGCATTCATGTTAAGGTTGCATTCCATTTGGACATATGCCCCCCCCCCCGCTATTCCTGCTGTGCCAGGCCTCTGGCGCATGGAGACATCGAAATCTTCGATTACCTCGTGTGCCTACTGTCTTATTTACCACCCTATGTCACTTATTTGTGTGATTGCCTCGATTCCATTGCTCGACAGTTACGATTATATGTACAGAACTTGCGTTTTTTTTTATCATGAACGAATGTATTATGTCTAGTAGTGTTCCCTATTTTAGAATGGAATTTGAGAGCTATAAATGGAATTTTAGAGCATTCTTACAAGGGAAGGATACTTGGTCACCGCGGCCATTCATAATGATTTGTACATCAAAAAATGCACCTTTTAATGCTGATTCGAATACTGTCTTCCATATCTGCGGAACGATAATCTGTATGGAGTTATGGCTATTTTCCATGAATAAACTGCGTTACTGCGGAGGTTCAAAATCATCAATAAAAATTTTCTTTCCTCTTCAAATGCTGAATATGATTTAGATAGGTATAATACAACAGTTTTTTTTATAATTCTCTTCAGTAGCTTCAAATGGTAACTTAGTACAAATTTGGTGATTTTAACCACACAAAAGTACGCAAATTTTCTATGATTCTACAGAAGATCGTTTCGCACATATCGAGCACAGATTTGGAATTAGCGTTTCGAGGTGCATCTTACGATTTACATCGCATTCCTGGCCACGGTGACCGAGTATCCTTGCCTTGTTAGGGCTGATTCAATTTTTTCCTGGCGGAAACAGATTTGGGGAGGTTCCGGGGAACAAACGGGATACTCACCGGGGGAAGCTCCGGTGCTTCCCCAAATGTTCCACGGAACCCCCACTGGTATGCGACTAAGGAAACCTTTCGGCGATTGCGAAGCGTGCCCAGTGCACCGCGCTGACCACTTTGTTTTAACCAAATTTAGACAGAAAGGCATTCGTCCCGCATGGTTCGCGCTGTATCGCAAATGGAGTTAAGGTTGGCTCAAAAGTTTGCGGACATCTTCGGGTAGCTACTTCTCGGACCCTAATGCGTGCACATCCTCTAAGATTTGCAGCTGCACTCTTTCGCCTGTAGATAATATTGAAGCAAGTGGGAGGAGCCCAAGAATGATGGGGCCGGAGTTGTCCACTTCTTTATTACCTTTTCGTTGTTGTTCAAGCTCAATTCCATACAAACTGTACATGTACATATCGTCCCCTCCACAGATCGTGCTACCCTTGTGGCGTCGCGGACATGCCACGTGTGACTAATACATTGGCAACGTTGGCAGCAACACGTTGGCAACATGCAGCGCAACATGTTGGCGTGGTCAAAATGTTCTGCCAACATGTTGGGGCATGTTTCAAACATGTTGTCGCCACGTTGCCATTATGTTAGCCACACGTGGCAGGTCTGACAGAGACGCAGACCAAGGGTAGCACGATCTGTGGAGGGGACTATATGTAAGTATGTGTATACTAATGATTGGAGCATATGGGAGTTTCACAACGATTGTAAAAGCTGGAGATGTGGGTGTCAAAATCCTATGCTTCGAATTTTTGCCTCGATTTTCATAAAAAGTACTGATATCGCGGACAAGAAATAAAATTTCGATACTATGTTTTGTACACTTCATACGTACCTCGCTCTCTTCTGCCCCTCCTCCTTTTCCTCTTTCCCGCCTTTATGATGTTTATTTTGATTTGACATTGAGGAGAACTCTCTCAAAAACTTGCAGTAACTGCCATTACCATAAACAGGGTCAAGCAAGGGGTGTGGCACACGATCGCTGGTTACGAACCCCACCCCCTGATTGCTGTCTTAATAAGACCCCCCCCCCTGAACTACCTAAGATAGCATTACCAGAGTTGAGAAAGAGGTCAGGCACAAGTCTTTCGAAAACCCTTCCCCTCCCATGAAAGCCCTCAAACGATCCCTTCCTCCTCCTCTTAACCTCTGGACCTCAAAGTGTGACATTCTGGAGGACACCATCCTTTCCTAATGAGTTTTCAGTTTCTGAGAGGTGTACGCCCGATTTTTTGTGACTGCACTTTACAATCACACGTAATTTGACGGCTGATTTTGATCTGAATGGCCATATTGAAAGGGCCATAATTTTCTTATGGGTGGGGCGTTCGGCTCCAAATTTCCAATGTAGCAAGAAGCAGCTATGTGCTCAATACTCATACCAGCAATGGAGCGCTTTCTGGATTTTGAAGGCAAGTTAAGGGGGTGTGCCGCACCCCATTAACTATATCAAAAAAACATTTTTAGCGGACAGTATTTTTATGAGTCGATAGCCTAAACCTTGTAGATTTTATAGGACTGTTTGGAGCCTGATTTGTCTTCTTAGCTCTAAGTAATATTTGCTGAAAGCACAGCGATCAAAAGCGAAAAATGGGAAAAACGAGATTTTGGTTGGCTTCTAATTCCACAGTTTGCAGGTCTTCTGAAGCGGAATTCTGAGGTGGACAAAGAAGGAGTAGTGCTTTGTCTTGAGTGCAAAAACGGATAGCTAATTCACCTTTGAAAAAAAGTTAACCATGTTGGAATTTGACCATTTCATTTTAGGTAGCCTAGTATCTTGAATCTTCAGAATTAGCTACACTTTGTCTACAGGGGTTAATTGACATGCTAATTATGGATATGATACGAATATCATGTTATCACTATTATCGGATTACCCAACTACGACCCCCTCCCCTTTTGACTTTTCAATACGACCCCCAGGTGTGGCGTGCCGCACCCCACGCTTGACCCTGACCATAAATACAATCCAACCAACCAAATCACTGTCCGAATCACGCAAAAATACAAGAACAGAGAACAGTCACTATAGCATCAAGGAAGTCACGCAATTGAGCTATTTATAAATAAACAAGTTCGGAGTGAAAACTTGCCAAAGGACTTCCTTTTTCACCATTCATCTATCATTTTTGAAAACCTCGTGAGCTAAATTACTTCCCTAATGAAAATCGTGACTATAGAAACAGCACAAACTACATTTTAGCTAACCGAACTTCATACATCTTGCAAAGCTGAATCCAAGGTCAATTATAAAGTGCGCCGCCCACCGCTGCGTTTTGGGAGAAGGGAGTTTCGAAGAGCGCAACGCAGAAAGGCTCGATACCAACCTAGAATGTTCACTGTTCATCACACTCTTATGCCAAGAAGCGGAACCTATGTTAAAACATTCCATATCAATCCACATGCCTAGTACGGAGTACAGAACATCCTGATTATCATGTCACACTAAGTAGCGGATCTTCCAATTAGGAAAACAGGGAAGTTTAAGCACCTTTTTTTTCATTCTGAAGGCTGAACCTGGTTTTTCAAAGGAAAGTTCGAAAACAGGCACGCGTGTGTCAGTATAGATGCTCGTCCATCAACATCCCCTCCTCGCCGCCCTTTTCACCAAGAACTTCCACAAACGTCCGTTCTTCAATTAATCTTCATTTAGATGTTTGCAAAGCACGCAACAAAATGACCTATAATTATGACCTATATACAGTGAAAGCATTGAAACAAAGAGATAAAAGGAAGGTGATAATAGCCATTGTCGAAAATGTGGGCCATGGACATGAATGAGTTGGGGGTTCCTGACCAGGGCTCGGCACGAGCTGGCACCAGGGGAATTTTAAAACGAAGTCTTTGATCTTACACCCGAAAACGTAAAGAAAAACCCTCTAAAAAGAAATGTCGACCAAAAAACCTCGCAATTTTTGTCTTTTCGGCCATAAAAACAATATCCCTTTCGCTTTTGTACCAAAAAACGATACCCAGCTTGACCCAATACCCTGTGCCGAGCCCTGTTCCTGATGTATATGCAAATCGAATGAAAATCTTCAATAACACATCTGTAAGGGGAGGTCTTGGCAATACAACGAGCATGAAACAGTCGTGAAAAAGGCAGCAGATCTCACTTCCAGCTCAAAACTCTCAAAAGATAGACACAAGTGTACTGCTGACCGTGATTTGTGCGAAAGACGATTTGCACCTGATCCGTTGACACTGATCGATTCTGAAGCAAATTGCTGAGCGCCGTACCGACTGAAAGCGTAGTTTTCGCACCCCAGCGGGTATGCCACGGCGACTCCCGGTTTCTAGCGACAGCTACCTGTCACCGACGAACGCGCTAGGAACTTTAGAAGCAAAATTAGAGGGGTGGGGTGGAAAGAACAGCTACTCCGTGATTTTTGCTTCAACAAAGCATACTTTACTTACTCCATCTACGATTGTTATGATAGAAGAAATATCAATGTAGATGCAGCTCACTGTTTCAAGAAATTCAATGACTCTCCCAACCTGCATTTCACAAGACTGTGCAGGACCAGCTTTTTCATCAACTGGATAACGACATTTACCCAGCACAGCTTTCTTATGGCAATCATGGTCCAGGCAAGCCTGTAAGATTTTATTTTATTTCATTGGGATGCAAGATTAAATAATGTTTCTCTTGACCACGTCCATCTCCTTACGTGCCTCTGAGTGTTTTGCAAACGAATACATCAAAAGCAAAGACGTTTTTGCAGCGCAAAAAATGATTATAAGAAAGCTTCTAAACAAAGGTGAGAAGGGTGCGGAAATCTCACCATAACATCATACCGATCCGGTGCACTGATAGGGACGACGTCACGCCAGTAGTCATGTTCGTACTCGACAGCTTCCACTGTAGCATTAGCCCAAAGTCGGATCGTTAGCGTTCCTTTTGAACCATCAAAACAATAAGCTTCCGAAGGTGTGATGTGAGTGCGTTCCTAAGGTTCAGAAAAACTAAGGACAGTTTGATAGGATAAAAAAAAATAATCGCATCGTATCAAGTGAGCGGTAGTGAAAATAAAAGTTTGAGTCTAGATTTTTATTCTTGGGTGATTTCCACAAATTCTGTAGCCAAAAATGCTAAATTCCATTCGGTTATATTGAGATAGCAAAAGGTAAGAGACTTCCGTCCAAAGATAAGGCAATGCAACACTTACCGTGATAGCAAAATTATATGTTTCCAGTGGGAAAATAGTATCGACCAAATTCAGTAACAATGATTTGGAAGAACTTGCTTTCGAAGTCAACTCTTTTACTATAGTCGCACCTGCAAAAAGAACCCATCTGAGACAAGGCCCGTAAAAAACAAATTACCATGTGATCTGCTGGCCAAATTCACAGCATGCCTCCTCATTGCGGTATTAGTGCTAGTCCCATTATTAGACTTCGAAGAGTTTCTGGTACTCAGCGTTCGCATATGCTCTCTCGCGACTTTGATTTTAGTTTCTAACTCGGCCAGCTGATTGGACAAACGGTTTTCCACTGCATTCAGGCTGTCAGACATTTGTTTTTGTAGTGATGACAGCTCCTCTGTCATTACTGCTGCCTCATTTTCATGTTCAGTCTGGCGTTTGTCAACTTCAGAATGCAGCTAAACTAGATAAAACTCTGCCTATGCTTGGAATTCTTATGAACCCACTTCAGCAACTGCTTTCTGAACCTCCTCACGTATCGCTGAGATTGATGCGCGCAATGACTTCTCCATCTCCTGTATTTTCTCTTCGTAAACAAGCTGAAAAATGCAAGCATTGAGCATCTATCATGTCGTGAGTAATAATGGAGGAAGGAAAAGGTGCTACGTTGTGGCAGCACGCTCGTTCAGTAGTTTTAAGAAAGGCTTTCAATGGAATGCAGTGAAGAGCAATTTAGACTGCTATGATATTAGGAAGGCTCTTCGGTCATGCATTACCGCTGGCCACTGTTAACGCTTAACGCTCTTGGCTTTGTTCCCGCCGCTTTGACTGAATGTGACTGACTGGCATTGCACTCAAATTTACTTGCAATGATGCTGACTGGTAGTTGCGTCTGTCTTTTTATTACAAGACCCGTTATATTATATTTCTGCTGTACAGAAAAAGATAATCATCAAACAGCGGGATTGCAAGCGGAGAAAATAAAATTAACACGTTTTGGACCAATGCTGCACATGATGCAGCACGCTGTTTTGAAGTATCTTTCTGACGTTTACAGGAGGTTTTCCATTAGTCCAAGGTTATTATGTCAAAGGTCTAAGCTCCTACTTTTCAAATGACTCTATAGAGCTGTGCCGCCGATATTTGTTTAGAAGATACTAGCTGGCTTACCCGGCTCCGCCGTATGTTCCAAATAGAAAATTCCATTTCTCAACCGATCCGGACCAAACTTGGCACACATACACTTCAGGCCCCGGCGGATGTCACAGTCCACTTTTCTTTATCGATCGAGTCGATTTTATCGATTTTTTGCAAAATTTGAGCTAGGGGGCTGGAATTTGGCAGGGGGGTGTAATCGAGCATGCTGATCACCCCCACGGGGGTGATCAGCATGCTCCCGTGGGGGTGATCAGCATGCTCGATTACCCCCTGTGCCAACTCCCAGCCCCGTAGCTCAAATTTTGCAAAAAATCGATAAAATCGATATCGATCGATGACGAAAAGTAGCCTATGACACCCGCCGGGACCCGAAGTGTATGTGTGCCAAGTTTGGTCCCGATCGGTTCAGAAATGGAATTTTCTATTCGGAACATACGTACACACAGACAGACAGACATACATACATACAGACAAACAGACATTCAGCTTTATATATAAGAGAGGGATAAATCGAATAACAGTTGCAACGAATTGCGGCAACGCGAACGACGCGTGCGACGTCGCAACTTTTCTTTGCTTGGATTTCAAAGAGAAAAACTGTAGTTTCAATAATGATGTGTACAGTGTACAACACAGATACTTTTAAATGCTATTTGAAACTGAGTTCTTGTTCCTATTTTTCAATACAGCACGAAAGTCCCTCTCAAGCGACAAAATTCAAACACTTCAAATTCACTCAGAACTTCAGATATGGAGCTTATTTGACATGCTGATCACAGATCTAGCCCACAATCTGCGAAATAAGGTCCTTTTGTTGGCTAACTGCTGAAAGTACACTCTTTTTCGCCGCGCGCGATTTCGCGGTCCGAAACGTGTTAAAAAGCCTCTCATTCTTTCAAAGCAGAGGCTGGTAACAATGGCAAGAACGGTTGCAATGAACAATTATAACAATGGTAACGCTAGTACCAGAGGCAGCAGAGTAACATCATACCGGTAACAGCGGTAATGTATGGCCGAACTTCCCAAACAAGGAAGTTAAAGTCATGGTGATTCTGAAAAAAGTGAGGTTAACCAATCTTATTGAGAAGACAAATCTAGTTCGTCCGACTACTCTACTGGACATGATATGTGAGTGAGAATTTTCTATATGATTGAAAAGCAATGTTACACAAGTTTGTTGACTCCAGTAGCCAAAATATACAAAATGGAATCGAACCTGCCACATTGCCTGCCGCTTTTCAAACTGCGCAAGTCGTGAGTCCATCACTTGAATCGAATCCATGCTAGTCTCATATCGCACTAATCCACCCATCGGCACAGCATCACGCATAATCGCTGAAAGTTCAGCAAATCTTAGTTCTGTAAGAACGCCGTATTGAATTTGTATAAAACCTTGCCGAAGAACAGCAATCACGATCACCGCGAAACCCATGCGACTAATGTTCACTGGAGTCAGAAACCACAGCCAACGTGACCAAAGGAGTGAAGCATGGAATGCTCTGAACAACAATTTTTGACTAGATAAAAGCAAACCAACGTAAAAGCCTCACATAGACTCCAGATGCCAACAAAGTCGCTCATAATTACTTGGTTTCAAGTGGTTAGTCGGCACCCGAACACTCTGAAAAAGATTGAGACTAAGGCACAAGCTGCTCTCGTTAGAACTTGAAAGGTAAAAGATTTTCGTTATAACCTAAACGGTCAAAAGAAAGGCTAGTTAAACGCAAGTACATGCAAAAGTAATCCAGCCGTGATCAAAACGTGATTTTTTTTCATGATAGGTAACTGATACTGCCTTACAGGCAGCTCGGCTGCCGCAGTAGGTTTCCGTCACACATTACCGCTGCTCGCTATTACCGGCGTTACCAGTGATAGCGGTGTGATAATGTTGCTTATATATATCACCGTGATTCTTTTCAATGTAACCCTACCGTTATTGCAGTGTGATATAGGCGGCATCGCGAACACACTGAATTAACCCAAATCTACTCGACTACACGTCTGCCTTTTTTTCTACTTCGTGATATAAAAAGAAAAGTAGACGTCAGCCGACGGGATCGCGAACGAAAAAACAGCACGCCGGTAAAGCGGTAAGAGCGGTTGCAACGAACACCGGTTTCAGTAGTAAAACAGGTAAGTAACCATAGCTGGTAACACAGTTAAGGATGTATGGCCAAATCCTTAAGGGATTACCATTACCGCTGAAGAGCTTTTGTATGTAGGTACTATGTGCAACAGCATACCACAATCACAATAGCTCATGCTATGTATGAATTAAAAAGAAGATAAGAGAGAAAAAAGATTAAGATAAGGTGATGAGATAAGATTATCAAATACTCATTTTACACCCACCTCGTAACCACGCATTATCTCAACGTCTCTGCTTCCAGCTTTGACTGCGACTGGCAGAAGAATTCTGAACATCACTAGCATATTTGTGCACATGGTGCCAGGTCTGCGAGGCACCGTAACGTAATGGAAAGATGAAAATGAGCGAGCGCAGCGTAAGGCTGCGTTACTGATCCCGAAGTCCGGAAACAGTTCCAGCAAAGTGCTCGAACTGAGCTGGAACTGTTACTGAACTTTGGGATCAGTATGAACGCAGCCTAAGGCACGCGCCATACTTGATCCGCTTCATCCGCTTCATCCACTTCGCCATTGGTCAATTCAATGAACTGACCAATAGTGGAATGGATGAAGCGGATCCAGTGGATCAAGCTCAAGTATGGCGCGTGCCTAAGGCACAAGCGGCGACCGCGGTAACCCACGCTGATGCATGAGCCACCGGCCACAGTCTGTCAACGCATAGCCTGAAATTGGAATACCTCGCGTCCGCGCCGCAACTTCGCCCCGTATCGCAAGGAAAGATTGCCATATCGTGCTAGGAACACATTTGCGTTTCTTTACTGGTAGAAAAGGAGAGCAGCGCTGAGCAAAAATGCTGTGAAGAGAAAAAGACCTCGCGGAGATTGTCTTAGAACATCCATATTATCTTTTAAATACCGTTGCTATAGTAGACGCCCTAAGCTCCACACATGCGGACAGCTAGCATGAGGCAACAACGATGAGGGCGCGTGGTTTGTCACAATTGTCCGCGCAAGACTCCTTTCGGCGACTTCCGATAGGCGCCAGACTACCCGATTGCAGTGGCGTCTGCGATGTTCGCAACGACAGTAGTTCTGGAGAGATGGTTAAAAAGCCTCGCAGTATGAGAAAATGATAAAAAGGTCTTACCACTGAAAAAATGTTTGCTAGCGAAATCGCGAACGCCGACTCAATTTTCCTCCAACATGACACCAAACGACAGTGATTGCGCCGTATCCTGCTGAAGCAGGACGATCGGCTAGTCTGGCGCGGAGGGCAAGCGTTAGGCGACAAAACGTGCAAAACGCAAGCAACGTATCTAAATTCCGTAACTCAAAACTATGCACCATTTTTTCATTGACGTCGGGTAATGTATCGACCCCGACCCCCGCCCCCCTGTTTTTGGCGGAGGAGACGTTTTGCATGGGGAGTTCTTTGGGGTCCAAAAAATTGGATTTGTTGCCTAACGCCCTACACCCGTTTGGCGCCTATCTACCCCGATTCTGCTGAGTGCGTTGGCGTTGGTTCCAGGTACGCAACCAATCCAAGGGAAGCAAAATGCACAACTCGCCTAAGTTTTATTCCCTGAATGCAGTGAACCACAATCTAGAGGTAGGTGCCAGACAGAAGAAGTTAAATGCTCAAAATAACATACAGTACTCGGTTCCGCCGCACAGGCCTTCTTCGCAGGACCCACTAAAGTTTAGTACGAACTTCAGGGCGCTGAAAAACCAATGAAGCTCAAATCATTGTGGGTGTATTCACTACCATCGAGAAAGCATCTGCTCACTTGAAAGGAGGCGCTAAAAAAGTAGTCATCTCAGCTCCATCTGCAGATGCACCATGTTCGTGATGGGTGTAAACCTCGAAAAGTACGATCCTGCCAGAAACCACATTATTAGTAATGCTTCTTACACCATCAACTGTCTTGTTTTACTTGCTAAGGTTATCAACGACAACTTCACAATCATCGAAGGACTTATGACTACCGTCCACGCCACCACGGCAACGCAGAAAACAGTCGATGGCCCATCTGGAAAGCACTATCGTGATGGACCTGGTGCAGGCTAGAATATTATCCTTGCATCTACTGCCAAGGCTGCTGGCAAGGTTATCCGCTTTGAACGGAGAATTTACTGGAATGGCCCACTCCTGATGTCTCAGTGGTCGATCTCACGTGCCGTCTGGAGAAAGCGGCCTCAATGGATGACAATAAGAAAGTCATCAAGGCAGCCTCTGAGGGTCCAGTGAACGGTATCTTGGGATACACAGAGGATCAGGTCGTGTCGAGTGACTTCGTCGGTGACCGCAACTCTTCAATCTTCGATGCGGAAGCTTGCATCTCTCTCAACCCCAATTTTGAAAGCTGTCAAGCTTATTTCATGGTATGACAATGAGTTTGATCATTCATGCCGCGTTGTGGACCTCATTGCGTGCATTGCCTTGAAGGGCTAAGAAAGCGATGCTCCCGGCCCTCTCACTCTCAATGAAAGTCGTGATTTTCCAGTGTTTCGGCTATGTTAGTTGCCACTCTCTCAATCGTACACTGCTTTATATAGATGTGTAGGGTCTCTTTCTACTTTATTTGTGTAGATTTATAGTTGCAACCACAATTCCAACAACTACATTTATGTGCAAGAACTTGCTGTACCTTTATCTGAATGCAGGGGGAAGTTTATTAACTTCCTCAGCAGCTGATGGATAGTGTTCACAATAACTTCGAGAGCTTCGGAAAATTTCACGCTTAGAAGTGTTTGTGTTCCATCCCAATGTCTACTTTTAGTGTTGCAGTGCCGTTCCGTAACCTGCAGGGCTTCAAAATTCGTTACAAATAACCATTTTTTCCTTCTTGTAAAAGATGCATGGAATTTCTGATATTTGTCGTAGAAAAAGGTTGTGTAGGGACCACGTTGGGCAAGAATACATCTTATCTAAACGTTTTGTATCCTACTAGCTAATGATCCAATGAAATGTGCAGCAAACAGTCATGAATCCATCCGTTCAATGCGTCTATCTCCTATGCGCTCATTTTGTCGCATATCGCAAGTCCCTACATGAAAACGTGCTCCAGCTTATTAAAGGACGCAGGTTACGGTATGTTATTTTGAGCATTTAACTTTTTCTGTGCCAGACTAAGCGAATATTTGTTCAGCTGCAAAAGGCGCACAGAATTAAGGTTAATTCTGCGCGGGACCTGCAGCTCAAGCAAGGCTAAGGTAGGTGCCAGAGTAAGCGAATATTTTGTTCAGCTGCAAAAGGCGCACAGAATTAATGTCTGCTGCATTATGTGTAACGAATTTATGGTTTATGGTTGTCGTTAAGCTAAGAGTGGTACCGTTACTGGACTTTTTAGTGACGCTCACTTCCTATTCTCTCCACCGGCATATATAAAACCCAACTAGACTTCTTACTAAGCATTTATCAGGCAATTATAAACAGAGTTAGGATGTGAAATAGAGTTTAAACTACATCACTAGAGACTTAAGAGTATAGGGAAACTTGAGAGTACAAAGAACATATATATAGAAGGAAAGTAATGAGGAAATGGGATACACATAAGACAAAGATAAAAATGGGTTGATGATTATATGTCGCTGAGCCGGCCGGAGCCGGCTAGCTCAGTGCCTCCCTCTCTCTCTCTCTGAGGGCGGGGTTTAGTTGCTTATATAGTTGGCGAGGGGCGGGGCAAGAGTGCAGGGACCAATAGCGCATTACCGTTATTAGCGCTTTTCCTACATGATTTTCTTTCGGAAAGTCCCGGTCCCCGGGACTAAAAGAATGTGACAGGGGCATCTTGACAAATGGCGGTGACGTGGCCAGTGGCGTTACAACGGAAGCACACTGGGTTCTTTGTGCATTCTTTTAGGGGATGGCTCTCGAGGCAGCGAGGACAGAGCCTGTATCTGTGAAGAAGTATGCGGGCTCTTTTATGGAAGGGCATGGGTGATTGACAGTACCGCGTAAGATGTGTACTTTGGCTGCAGAGAAGGCATAGAGGTGCCGGGATTGGGTTAAAACAGCGTCGCTGAGTAGGTCCACGATAATTGTGTTTTAAGCGATAGTAGTACTGGGGTTCGTGTGGCTCTGGTCGGGGAGAGAGACATAGTTTGAGTAAGCTGGGGATGGCTCCAAGAGGTTTCTCCCAATCGCGCGGTTGTGGTGGTGCGATAGTGCGCAATTTACGAGGAGGTTTGGGCGTGGTAAGGAGTACCCTCCGGCGTAAGAAGCTTTGGGAGGCTTGTGTTGGCACGTGGATAGTTATTGTGAAAGGTGTGATGCCTTCCGGAGGATTTGCGGTAATGCTAGGATTGTTAACTTGGGAGGTTGTGATTTCTGGAAGGATAGTTGTATTGTCAGGATCATTAACATATGGAGGATTGGTGCCTTGCGAAGGATTTGTGGCATTGTTAGAGTCGTTAACTTGGGAAGGAGATGAAACAGAATGAGATACAATCGAATTCACATCGGATTCTGCAGGTACAACGAGGAGGATGTCAGGAGAAGGGTTATTATTTGGAGATGTTACATCTAAACTCATAGCGATATCAGGAGTGGGAGTAGAAAGAAGATAGCGAGTTAAGGAAGGGGAAGGAGAGGTGGAAGGAGAAGAAGAAGAAGAAGAAGAAGAAGAAGAAGAGAGAGAGATAGTAAGATAGCGTAGGTGATTGTTGCTTGCGACGAGAGCTGGATGACGATGACGAGCGGGATCTCTTGCGATTAATACGTTCGGAGGCGACAGGAATCGTATTTGTCGACATCTGTCCAGCGGCTCGTTGGTGCGGTAGACAGAGGGGTCCTTTCGCAGATGACAAATGGTGCAAGATCGGACAAAGTCGCTGATGTCACTTGACACTCTATTCCAAATAGCTATCTTGCTTATCGCGGCTTTGGTTTTCTGTACACCTAAATGAGCAGTACCGAAGCGAGACTCATGCACTTGCTTGATGAGTGTTTTTGATGTCAGAGTCTTCTGGAAGTATTATCTGGGGATCCTGATAAACCTTTTCTGGAAGTTTGTAAAGGATACCATTCAGGATAATGTAGTCTCTAACGTAAGGATTTGGCTCATCGTTTTCGATAGCTTGCTTGTAGGATGCGATCCAGGGTGTTTTGTTTTGTTCTTCTTTAATGCTGTCAATGATATCTGGCGAGGAAAGATCAATAGTGCTTTCTGTGTTTGTGCCTGTTTGAGTGGCATTTACTTGGGGAGGATGTCTCGAGAGTGTGTCGCACACAACATTGGCTTTTCCGGGTCTGTAAGTTATGGTTATATCAAACTCTTACAAAATTATTTGGTACTTTGTTAATCTTCCGGTCAAATCTTTCCTATGGAGGAGTGCTTTAAGAGGGGCGTGGTCGGTGATAACGGTGCATTGTGCGCCATCAATGTATGGTCGGAATTTCTGTACGGCAAATACTACACCTAGCGCCTCCAGTTCTATGGCGGGGTAACGAGATTCATGGACATTTAGAGTTCTGCTAGCGTAAGCAATTACTTTCAAGTGTTCGTCTTGTTCTTGCTTTAAAACTCCCGCGACGGCTTTTCCACAGCTATCGGTTTCTATAACGAATGGTAAGCCTAGCGTAGGGGCAACTAGGATCGGCGCTGTGGTGAGCGCCTCTTTCAGGCGTCTCATAGCGTCTTCGCATTCGGCGGTCCATATAAAAGGTGCATCTTTCTTTGTTAGTGCTGTAAGTGGTGAAGCAATCGCTGCAAAATTATGTACGAATCTGCGGAAGAAAGAGCAAATGCCTAGGAAAGCTTTGATGTCTGTGGGGTTTCTATTTGTGGGGTAGTCGTCAATTGCTCTGGTCTTTTCCGGGTTAGGTCTTATGCCTTCTTTACTTAATACAAAGCCAAGGAACTTAATTTCTTTGCGCGCGAATTCACACTTTGATGCTTTTAGTTTCATTCCGATGTCTTCTATATTGGTTAGTACTTCGTCTATGTCAGTAAGGTGTTCGTCTGGCGTCTCTGACGTAATAATTAAGTCATCAATGTAGATGAAAACGCGGGCTCTCAAGTGTTTCTTAAATTCGTCCATTATTCTTTGAAAAGTCGCGGGGGCTCCTTTGAGTCCCATGGGCATCCGTATATACTCGAATGCTCCAAGGAAGCATGCGAAGGCTGTTCTTTCGCAGTGCGTCTCTTCCAAAGGGATCTGATGAAATCCTTGCTGAAAATCAAGTGAAGAATATAGACAGTTATTTGCACATAGATCGATAATGTCCTGAATGTTAGGAAGGATGGATTGTTGAGGCTTAGTTATAGCGTTAAGCCCTCTGAAGTCGATGGTAATTCTCCAAGAGGTGGCATCGCGCTTACGTACTAAGACTATAGGGGCACAGAATGGAGAGGCTGATTCACGGATAATTCCGTCTTTTAACATTTGGGTGATTTGCTGTTCGATCTCAATCCTTTTCTCCAGCGGTACCCGGTAGATTTTCCTAGTGGGTATAGGAGCATTATCTATGAGATCTATGCGATGCCGAATTGGTCCGTTGTAGTGTCCTAAGTGGCCATCAGGACCAACGAAGGCTTTAGAATGATGGCGTATTATGTCTACTAGTTGGTCTTTTTGTTGCGATGTTAGGGCGGATTTTGTTAAATCTATTTCTTTAGCTATATCATAGCTAGTATTCGTTGGAAGTGGAAAGTGAGGAATTCTTTGTTCCCAGTCCGCTTCCGGCGGAATGTACTCGTTCTGTATAGCTAATATCTGTTCGACTGGAGAGGATACAGGTGTTGCATATGCTATTCTCATTCTTTCATATAGCTTAATGTCTGTATAGGAAGGATTTAATATAGTTATAAGACATAACCCATCATTAGATGGGCGAATTAGGGTTCTGCCTACTACATACAGAAGATCTATTTCTCTTTGATTATCCTCGATAATAAAGTCGAATGGGTTAATAAAGGGAATAGTTGTCGATAAAGGCTGGTACAATGGAGGAAGATCTTTTCGGCAGGATAATAGTATGCAAAAGGCGCACGTCTTGCGGTTTTACTTCCAAAAAATTAATTGCGTTGATTTGGATCACATTATGTGAATCGCTGCCTATAGTGAGTAAGTTGTTATGTAAATCGATGGTTATTTTCAGGCCTTGCTGGTTCAATTTTTTTGATGAAGTCAGTGCCGAGGAGGACGGGTGCGGGGCACTGATGATCATGCGACACTAGGAAGCGATGAGGTACGCTGTGTGTTCCTATGTTTACATTTACATTTACTGATCCCAAAAGTTCTATGGGAGAACCATTAGCTGCTTGTGCTTTGACATTATTGTTTTCTATTGTTATGTTGGGACCTAGCGCATATAAGGTAGATTGTTTCATATAGGAAATCGTAGCGGCGCTGTCGATCAGAGCTGGGGTGGATAAGTGGTTTAAACTTATTCTAACATATGGTAGCGGGTTTTGAACGTGATTTGTTGCGAACGGTATTGCATAAATTCGGGGGACGAAAAGAGGTTCTCGAGAGGGTAGCTCGGTAAATAGGGCATTGACTTCCGGTCGATTGCGTATGCGCCTTTTTGGCGTGAAATTACTTGCTAGTTCAAACATGGCTGAGGCGGCGGTACTGGATGCTTTTCGTATAAAGTACAATTTTACACAGCAAATGCATGTTGCAACCATATTATTCCTACTAGCGCGGGTATGGTGATCCATAGTAGCAATGATATGAGGGACCATCATATGCTTTCTATGCCGTTTGTGAGTTTGCTGGTCGTTTTGTCATAAATTGAGGTTAGAGAATCGCCTATAGAGTTTTTAACATTTTTGATTTGAAGGAGTGCATCGTCTATGATACCTCGTTTTTGTAATCTGTTTTGTAGGGTGAGATATTCTTGCTGCAGAGCGTCGATTTGAAATCTTACAGTGGGAGCATAGCTTTTCATAATGTGGTGGTAAATAGGTGGAGAGTTGAATATAAAAGGTTGTGCATTATCGCTGAGAAGCATGTTAGGTGGTAGCATGGGCTGAATCTGTCCATTCAAGTTGGTAATGTAGGGGCAGGGCGTTTCTGTTGCGGATTGAACTAGGTCTCCCGTTCCTGGTATAGCAAACCATAATTGTTCTTCCACTAGGACTGGTAACAGTTCATAGCAAGTTTGGTTCACTTGGTGGTTTGAGTGCACTTCTGTTGGCTCCACCTTTCTGCATCTGGAGACCAGAAGCTCGTTGTCAGTAAGAGTGGCTACCACGTCTGACGTTCCCAATAAGGTTCTGGCTGCCCAAGTGGGGTCGGCATGGCTAAGCTCGTGAAGTTTTTGGTTATTAAGGTATTGCCTCACGCATATGCTGTTGAGTTCGCGTCGGATGTTCGCAGGATCCAGGCGGTTGTCGTCTGAGTTTGGCGAAGAGACATGGTTCGTCCGTTTGCTTTGTTTATGTAGAGGTAGAAGTACGGGTTCGGACGGGGGCAAAGGTATTAGCTTCTCGTAACTCAAAATCTTGACAGGAACTGTACTTGTTTGTGGCACGGTCGTAGTCGTCGTTATGCTTGGAGGAGTCGTCTGTTTGCTGCCTCTGACTGGTGTTGTAGGAAGGGCGGTCGAAGATGTCGTAGTTGGTTTCGCAGTAGTCGTTGATTTAGTTGTGGACGTTTTTGTTGTACTTGGCATTGCTGTGACAGTAGTAGCGGCGGTTGTTGTAGTAACTCGCATCGTAGTGGTGGTTGGTTTGGTCGTCGTCGTTGTATAGAAGCCAATCGGGTTGAGTGATTTGGTCTCCGGGATTACATGTACTGGCGGTATGATTACGGGTGACCTGGTGATGGGAGACAGTGTAGAGGTAGTTGGTGCTGTCTTTGTGGTCGTAGAGGTAGTGGTTTTGGAAGTGGTTGTTATTGTCGTGGGGAATTTTGTGATCGTCTTCGCGGTCGAAATGGCAATGGTCGACGGGTGGGGAGTGGTGCTTTTTAGTCGTTCCCGTTCTATGCTTGCGAATGGATCTGCTTCTATCTGGTTCGTTACATTTACTTTCTCCAAATCTTTTGCTTGGAAGTATGGTGAGGGTTTTCCCTTAAGGTTGGCGGGGTCGCTGTTAATATCTGATTTTAATATTCCAAATTCGTCGGACAGATACTTATCGAAGACGTCGGTGATGCCTTGTTCGAGGTCTTGTAAGAGCGCTCTGGATAGTTCAAAGGTCTTTTAGTTTCGATGGATCTGAGCCAGGCGATTTGCCTATAGCGATACTCGGCGTACCGAATAGTACAGAGAGTGTTTATACGGATATTTTCGATTTCATACATACGGCTTCTACGGAGAAAGTCGGCATTCGTGATGTTCCAAAGTTTGATTTCTCGCAATAAAAGAATATCCGTTATAGGCTGGGTCTCGAAAGGCGGCAATTTTTTGGAAATCTGTGCTACCGAAAATTCTTTCGGCTATGGGTAAGGTCTGCGGGGGCACTAGCTCGTACCGAGACTGCCTGTTCTCTGTGTCTGTGAGGTATTTGATTTCGCGTTTCCTTTTGAAATTATAGGAGCTCTCCAGAATGAAGTCTTGGACCATAGTATTGGATGGTATGTTGGGGAAGGAAATAATATGATTGGAGGTAGTCAAGTAGCTATTAGTTATGGTGCAGTGTTGCAACAATTGGGCGCGAAGCATGTGGTTGTCACTAAATTCGAAAGCTAATTCGTGTTCCGGAATGAGGATGAATTTCATGCTGACGAGCGCGTCATAGTTACCAATTGCAGTGTATCTACACCAAGGGGCAACAGATACGGGTTCCCAGATTATAATCTCATTGGGTGTCAGACAGACACCTTGGGAAAGAGAGCAGTTGTTAAGGTTTCCCAGGGTGCTGAGCATGGTTTCGCCATTAAGGGTGGCTATTTGTCCTTCCTCGATGGAATATAGACTACGTAAGTACAAGTTTGTTCCCCAAAAAGGTAGCGTTGCTTTCTCATCTTCTATTTCGTCAGTTGTTTTTAGCCCAGGTGAGACCTCGATCAAAGGGTGACCATGAATGGCGTTGGTAGTTTTGGCTAGTTCGCAATCTTCTTGTGAGAGAGATATGCGCTGGCGGCCTACTACAGTTCGTCTAGTTCTAATATACAGGAAATTGTGTATAGAAACTTTGATTACATCTCGATAACATTTGTACGCCGTTATCTGCAGGGGTTTGTTGGTTTCGCCGAATAATTGTATGTTGATTTCAATCATTGGTTCTTCTGTTGTTACTCTGCATTGCACTAGTTTCGGAAGCGAAAGTACGTTGGGAAATGAACTGCTGCCACATATTTGGAATGTTCCTACGGGGGTTATGAGGCAAGCTGTTATGATTGCTAGTATGCAAAGGAAATTTACATTTTGTGCAGCTGAAGGAAGGCGGTTTGAGGCTTGATAGTATTGCTGCGGAGCGTTTGTTACTGGTGGTACTAGTTGTTGATTGGGACCAACATAAGGCGACTGCTGCGCATATGGAGGATATGGAACATAGGGTTGATTGAAATTGCGAAACGGGTTGAATGGGCGGCGGTTCCAAAATCTAGGGTTTGGAAAAACTCGTCTAGGAACGAAGCGGAGTCGACGTGGTGGGTTTACGTAAGTTCCTGTCCTGGGACGGTATGGGGTTAGCGATCGTCTTTGCTGAAAATTTGTATTCTGGCGCGGGGGCACATTGAAGCGTACCGTGGGACGAGGACGGTCTCGGGTAGGACTTCTGGAGGGATTTCTATTTGAGGGATTTCTACTTGACTGCTGAAGGCTGTTTACTTGGCTAGTTAATTCGTCCACTTTTGCATCTAACACCAAATTATTTATGCTTTCCAGGATCTCTTTTTCTTCGCGATATTCCTGTTCAAGAATTCTTTGATCCTTTTCAGCATTTGCGAGTGCGGTTTCAAAGTCTTTAGGATCCGGGAGTCTGCGAATTGCTCTGCGGATGTCGGGCCTTAGACCTTTGATGAAAAAGTCGATGGCTAATTTGTTAGGAATCGTCTTGTTTTCACCTTGGTACGCTACTTTAGTTTTTGCTAGGATCTTTTTCGCAAACGTTCCTACGGAATCCTTTCCTTGTCTAAGATGGTGTAATTCGTCGCGGACGTTACTGAGCATTGCTTCGTTTTTGAACTTTTTAGCTAGGGCCAAAACCATAGAATCCCAAGTTTCCTTTTCTTGGTCTGTTAGGGTTTGGAGTTTTACTTTAGCTCCACCTCCTAGAAATAGGGGGAGTAGGCTTTTTGCGTATGCGTGGGGAATATGTAGGCTATCTACCAATTCTTTGTAGTCGTCGAGAAATTCTTCAAATGTTTTCTCACCATCGCCGGTAAATCTTTCTAAGCGGGTCCCTAGAAGTTTGCTTGAGGCATATAAATTTGGCTGAGAAATTTCGGGGTGTTCGAATACAGGTGCGTTTGCATTGGTTTGTACGCTAGCGCTGGGTATGTTGGCACGTCGTTCTCGCTCTTTTGCTGCCTTTTTCCGGTCTTGAAAGTCTCTGATTACGGCTCGAAGTTCGTTAATTACGTCGAGCGAGAAGTTGGGATTGCTTTCGTCTACGGAATGGTATTCAAAATCTTCCGGGGGTTCTAATTCGCTAGTAGAAGGACGATCTACGTTAGATTGCGTTATACGCGGGGTTTTGCGTTCTTTTCCCAGTTTTGCGAGCGTTACGTTACGGTCGTCACAATATATTTGACAAGCGCGCGCTTTCTTAGCGGTTTTAGGGGACTGTATTGATGGAAATGAGAGCTAGATCTCTATGAGTTTTTTTTTTCAGTTAGTAGAATCTATATAGGATATTATAGAATCTTCGCCTGGACTCACTAGGGCACGCTCGATGGTCACGAAAGAAACTACTGCGGAGCAATGAGGTGTGTATGTTTTTCTTTATTTGCGATTTTTTTAACGGATAGTGCTTTTCTTTATTTTCTTTTTTAATTCTCTTTGTTTGTTCTTTTTTTCTGATTTACTTCCTAATTCTCGTTGTTTTCTGTAGTACTACGAGTGACGTTAGCTGATTTTTGAGCTAAGTTGAATTGATAATACCTTTTCCGGAAGATACGATTTTTTTATTTTGATTTGAGATATATTTTATATATATATTTTTTAAAGACGGTTTCTCCTTGAATTGATTGCTTTAGGCCAACGCAACGCTGAAGAGGTGCGGTGGGTACGTAAAGATCGTTACGGCGAATAAGTGAAGGCTTTTCCTAGTTGTGATCGATTTTTTTTTGTGTTGCGATTTTTGTATGTTTTTTTTGTCGTTATACAGCGATAAAGATTTTTGGGGGGGGGGGGAGGGCAAGAGTAGTATTTGAGTTTGATCTGTGAAAGGTTTGGCTAACTTTGTTACAAGTTAGCAGTGAGTGCGTTGGTGAGAATTAGCGGAGTTTAGTAGCTGACAGCCGAATGGCTGTAATTATAGGAAATGAGAAAAGAAAATATGAGATTATGATGTGCCTTTTCTTTTCTCAAAATGGAGTTTTTTCTTGTATTTACGTACGAAAGGGTGCGTCAATGATTAGGAAAGAGAAGAGTTTACGCAGAAATTATACAGAGATTGAAAGATAGTACTCAATACTCACTGTTGCTGAGTGACGTCGCTCTTGAGGGTGAGTTGGAAAATAGATTGGTTGTCGGTTGCGACGTTTCCTGAGATCAGCAGCTGGTTCCAAGAGGGGGGGGGGGGGGTGATGGCTTGAGTTGGAGTCGGTTGGTAGCTAGGTGTATGAAGCGCGAATGAGGGTGCTCGGTGGTGGCGTGGAGCTTATATACATATACTAGAAAGTTGGTCGGCCAACTTCCGTGCATTTTTTATGGAGATCCCGAGTGTTTCACTGAATGTAAGCTCCAAGTATTCTACGCACGGACTCGCGTCTCACGCATGGTGAGATTTTTGGTAATAATTGAGTGCGCTTTACTTAGGTTGAGTGTTGCATCCTCATTTGTGATTCTACGCGTGACTTACGGTAGTGCGCGAACTAGGTGCATAATTTATGCGCAGAGCAAGGCTCGCGTTTGCGCATTAGTCGGATTACTAAGACTAATCCTGGATGCGGAGTACGGTAGTTATCAGACATCCAGTGCGATATTATTGCGATTATCTTCGTACACTGACTACAATAGTTGGACAGCTGATTTGGGATTATTAGAATATGTAGTCGCAGATGGCCGTCTAGTATCATTTGTAGTCGGTTAAACCCAAAATTTTTTTTTATTGGAACTTGAGAAAACTTAAACCTGAGAGGTGAGAAAAGTTTTTTTTGAACGGAAGCGGTCTTCAAACTTTAAGCAATATATTACTCGTAAAGCTGTGGTTTTGAAGGTTCTAAGTATAGAGTTAGAGTGTGTAAAGACGAGAAGGTTATTATGCAAATAGGTGGAATTATCGGTCCTTATTTTACGTGTAGGTTTCGAGTCTTTCTTCCACATACCTAATGCTGATTTAAGCGATTCGTATTTTGGTGACGTCTTACTGTTTTGTGATTCACGTCTTAGAGGAAAATGCTGTCTATTTTTTTTTTTTTTTTTTTTTTTTTTTTTTTTTTTTTTTTTTTTTTTTTAGAAGGTTTTTTTTCTGTGTCAGTAGCACACTTTTGCGAGTTAGGTTTATGAGATCAAAGGAATACGAGATGGTATAGCACGGCAAATGCGGATATTATAAGCGAAGCGATATATATACAAGAGTGAAAACCTGTCTATCTCTTCTTGTCCAGTACGTGCCAGCTGGAGGTGCTGGAGCCAGCACTCGCTGGTCTGCTGTAAGTGTCTGTTGCCGGTGCCCATACGTGTTGGTTTTGGTGTGCGTCTGGTCTGTCGCGATCGTTCGTTGTCTTGACCTCGTTCGTTGTCTTGGCCCACACGTTCGTGTCCTTGCGAGCGTCTGGTTTGCTGTGGTCGTCCACTGCCTTTGCCCATACATTCCTTTCTTCAAAATTAACTGTAAGTTTTGGTATTTCGAGCCAAATCTGCTCCATAGTGAGACGGCGAGCGTCCTCGCCGATCCCTAATTCCACGAGCGGTGCCCGTGGATACTGCAACTTATCCTTATTTCGGACCTGGATATGTTCGACAATAGTGCGCTGCGACGGGCAGCTCTTACATTTGCATCGAGTGTTGGCAGCAGTCCTTTCCTCGAGCACTCTTATACTACGAAAATCGTAGAGAAAGTGTCCGGTGGCTCCGTCAACTGCGTTGTGTGCCAGTCTGGTGGCCATAAACGTGTAAGCGGCGATGCGGTAGTTGGAGATGTGGACCAAATCGTCGTCTTCCAGTATTTCGATGATCGTACTCAGCCGCAGGATGTTCGCGGTCTTGCGGCGATCGTTCATCCACGCGGGCATTTTTTCCGAGGTATTGGTAATGATCGTTTGAGTGCGGGAGTTGACGGTCGGCATCCATGATCACACAGTGGTGAATCTTAGCAAGGGCAGATTGAAGAGTCATTTTCTAGGTTGGATTCTGTAAAATTCATGCATGTTAGTTCAGGCGGACAATACAGCAAAATGTGTTTATGAAGCTGAGGAAGCCTATCACTCCGATTGTTAAGTTCTTTTAGTGTTAAGCTGCAAAAATTATTGGAAGAAAGGAGAGATTGAAGACGTTTTTTTCTTTTGTCGATGACATGCAGGATGGATATTATGGAAATTTTTTTGGGGTGTTAAACTGCAAAAGTTGTTGGAAGGAAGGAGAGAGAGAAAACGTTGTTTGTCAATGAGCAAGCGGAATGAATATTATGGAGATGTGTAAGGGACCACGCCTACATCGGGTGGGATTTACTGCCAGCTGGGGGTTTAATCGAGATGAATGTGATTTATAGTTTAGATCTGCGATAGTATTCGAACATTTGAGAGGAAATGCCGTGGGAGAAAATTAGGAAGTAGTTGGTATTGGTGCGTTCAAGTCTTGGATGTGGAGTGAGAAAAATTTTTTCAATATATGAATGTAAACTTGTTACTGCGCATGAGTTTATGAGCGGTCACTTAATTGTTTTAAAATTTACCTTGTTCGCGAGGGTGACGCTTAGACGACCTGGCCAGGCTTTTCCTACGCCATGAAAATAGTGGGGAGCAGTGTGCTCCAGTCACATAAGTTAAAAAAAATTTTCATGTGGCCTCGCGATAGAATGGCGTAGATGTGACTTAATGCGCTTATATAAGTGAATATATGGCAATAGCGCATGGTTTAGAATAGGTTAGTAAAATAAATGTTCTTTTGCCGAGTTTTATAAAGTTAAAACCCGGTCCGGAACCTCCATGTAACGAATTTATGGTTTATGGTTGTCGTTAAGCTAAGAGTGGTACCGTTACTGGACTTTTTAGTGACGCTCACTTCCTATTCTCTCCACCGGCATATATAAAACCCAACTAGACTTCTTACTAAGCATTTATCAGGCAATTATAAACAGAGTTAGGATGTGAAATAGAGTTTAAACTACATCACTAGAGACTTAAGAGTATAGGGAAACTTGAGAGTACAAAGAACATATATATAGAAGGAAAGTAATGAGGAAATGGGATACACATAAGACAAAGATAAAAATGGGTTGATGATTATATGTCGCTGAGCCGGCCGGAGCCGGCTAGCTCAGTGCCTCCCTCTCTCTCTCCCTGAGGGCGGGGTTTAGTTGCTTATATAGTTGGCGAGGGGCGGGGCAAGAGTGCAGGGACCAATAGCGCATTACCGTTATTAGCGCTTTTCCTACATATGTCTGCTGCTGCTATTGCCTGCTTCAGCTGCGGGTCCGGCGCAGAATTAAATATTCTCTGCGCTTTTTGCAGCTGATAAAATATGCGCTTACTCTGGCACCTAGCTTAGCAGCAGCAGACATTATGCAGCATCATTAATTCTGCGCGCCTTTTGCAGGTGAACAAAATAGTCGCTTAGTCTGGCGCCTACCAGACGTATTCCGCTTATGTGAGCTTGACATCTTGCCGAATTCAGAAGTGCAACCTACGGAGCGCAGAAATGGAGAAACAGGTCTTTCCCAAACCCAGCCATTTGGGTCCCTCGGGAGGGCCATACTATTCCTGTGATTCCTGCAATTCCTGCGGTTCATGTGGTTCCTGTGGGTCCCGTAACAATGTATATTGCGAAGAAACAATGTATACTAACATTCGCAAAGCGCTTCGTAGTGCGACACATCCGAAATCGAGGAATCACAAAAATTGCAGGAATTACAGGAGTCGCATGAATTATCTCCTGGAGTAGTATATAGCCGGTCCCCTCCACTTCGGATGTGGACGGCATCGCGTGGGACCCGATGTTCATATCCGAGCACATGTGCAAGAACTCTTTCTGTGGTATTGAGACGTATGCAATACTCCGGCCTCTCTTCACCTTTGCACCTCCTTAGCTGAATCTATCAGTCCATTTCGTACTTCTCTCTCTGCTTCCGTGTTGTCTTATGCATTTGTCGTTTTCTTTCCCATGCTAACTTGCACAGCATACCTGATAAGATGTCCACTCCGAACATGTCTTTGACGGATCTCTGAATGGCGAGCAAGGTTTCCAGTACAAGTCCTAAGCTCACGACCCTTCTTGTCATCATATTAATATTACTCTGACGCAGCAAAGATGCACGTACGTGTTAGTTCTGAGCTCCAGGTATGTAGTCATTTTGATGTGGACTTTACATTTTCAGTTTTCCTCTAAAGTTTGACCGGAGAGCTCAGTACTTGGACTAGTTGTGCAATTAGTGTGATAAACATTTTTGTGCTGCTTCACTAAAGCTAAATAGACCAAAGCTTTCCTCCACTAAAGGCAGTGGCTCGGCTGTGAGCATGGTTTGAGACTTGATGTGGTAAGTTGCACACCTCCCCCCCCCGTCCATCATCCCCAAAATATGAAAACAGAGCAAGTACGAGCGCACAACATGCTGCCCTCACTAAAAAATGCCCTGAAACCCGTGCGCGCAAGCCATTCTTGCACGCCTTCGGGTTCGCGATCTCCCACTGTCGATGGCGGCATGCCTAGGGGAATACATGTCGCCGAAGGTGGGAGGGCCCGCCGGCCATTTGCGACAAATGCAGCTTCCAATACATCCAGGCTGAGTATCTGCTGCAATGTCCGCGCGGGACCCTCCCACTTTCGGCGACATGTCAAGTTTGAAGAGTTAGCTATTCTCTTAAAGGCAGTGTCCGGGCAAAAACTCGATTTTGAGATTTTGTGCTTATACGGGCCTATTCGCCATGCTGAATCCGAAAATCCACATTGGAAAGTGCGAAAACGGCAAAAAAGGGCTGTAACACAGGAGGGAAATCAGCAGGTGGGCGGGGCTTTCCCCAGTGCGATTTCACACTCCCAGCTCCCGGAGCGATTTTCTCGATTCCGCTGGCTGTCCTAACATCGCTACCGGTCAAGTGCGAATGATTGACTTGAAACCGGAAGTGAGAAGGTCGCTCTGGAAGCCGGGAATGTGAATTCGCAGTGGGGAGGACTCCGCCCACCTGCTGATTTCCCTCCTGTGTTAGAGCCATTTTTCGCCATTTTCGCACTCTACAATGTGTATTTTCGGATTCAGCGTAGCGAATAGGCCCAGGTAAGCACAAAATCTCAAAATCGAGTTTTTGCCCGGACACTGCCTTTAACTTGATCCCTCTACCCTTAGTTTCTTTCCTTTGCTCTAACATAACAGTTCTTGACTAGATCCTTTCATCGTTATAACATCAATATAAATATGGGGAACATAATTGGGGAGGGGACCACCGAGCACCCGGGGCGTGCCAGCTCATCTGAAGTTGTTGGGCACCGCCCAGTTGGCATGGGCGCCATCTATTCCTACCGGGCTGGCTGCGCGGGCGGTTCGCGCGCGGCACCCATATACGTGGGGCGCGCAATCCTTCCCATGATTGCGACGATAGATTAGATTACTCTCTCGACCCAAGCATGCTGAAGAAGATTTTCGCTCTATTACGTATGAGAAGCCAGCTAGAAAGGACGGTACTGATAAAGGTTGGCAGGCAAGCAATAATGTTGAGTCCAACATTATTGCTTATCGTCATATGTTCGCCCAAAACTATCCCTGTACATCATTTTTCGAAGATTTCCTTGCTTCGTTGCTTGGAGGTTACCGACTAAATACTTAATTCACTCACTGACTTTAATCCACACTTGTGCTCGTATGTGTCTTACTATTAGGTCTCTTGACCACAACAGAATCCTAACCAAAGTAATGGGAGTAAGCTCACTTTCGAGTCGGGTCAAACTATTACGATTATGTGCCAAGTTGTCATAACAAAAGTAATGAGGTTGTTCGCTTATGTTCTACAGTGTTGATTTCTAGTGAATTTCTGATGTTACTTGTTCGTTGGGATTTGTAGAGTGCGTAGGGTTTGCAAATCACCGAATGTAGTCAGTTGAAGCAGTTTTCGGATCTGTCACTACTTGGTATACTTCTTTCATAAGTGATACCAACCAAGCAGAGATAGGATTCTTGAAGTTGATTGTTCTTCAAGCAGTACTTTGCGCTTTTACGAACGCTTCTGACATGACTTTCATGATCGATCGTGAATGCAACATTAGGTTTTTTCTTAGTGCGAAGAACACACAATCGGTAGAATTCGTGTGGTGCAGGACATTTGTTGCAATGTCAGTTCATCTAAAGTGTCGGCTGAGTTGTATTCACTAGCAATTATGACTGTTATTGGTTAGCATTAGCCGTTTTCACTTCGACTATTTGCGAACACAGCTCTATCCTCAAAAAAAAAAACAGCGGATTCAGCTAACAAGGTACTCGAGGCTAAGGTTGCTGAGTCGCTAATGCTGGAAAATTTAGTGAAATTTGACCAAAAGGTTGATGTCGAATGTAGGCGACGCAGGACCTTCTCTCCCCTATTTATCTATCCAGCATAATGGGATTATCTCAGCTTGAGAGCTGAGTCTTGATGTATACTGCATACATAGTATATGGATCACTGACACACAACTTATGTTGACTTACATGTAAGGATCATGGAAAGAGTTAGATTCGCTATTCAGGAAGAAGCCACGAACACACTCAAAACCTTCTCCCTACATACGCAGAAAAGCAATAAGTTCCAAATAACCGAATAGACGCACTCAGGAATTGTAGAGTATTCTCGACTGCTAGCTAGTCAATAAGGTAACAGAAAATCAGCGTAGCGTCACTGAAATAGAAGTCAATGTTTTCATTGATTTATCGCCTTGCACATAGTAGCCTTCGTTATCCTGCGATAGGAGCGAAAATCTTCGTTTGCACATTTGAGCTGATGAAAAGCGGTACATATGCCATATCCATCCAACGCGCGCCCCAACGCTACTGACGGCTGCCGCGCGCGAACCGCCCGCGCAGCCAGCCCGGTAGGAATAGATGGCGCCGTTGGCATGGGGATTGTCGGACCATCTAATTAGTCTGCGTCTCGACATGTCCATTCCATAGTAAAGCTCGTCCCGAGCTTTCATCTTTGATTATGGCTTGGCAGAGGAATGCCATTGTCGTCGTCGAAGTGCCCATTACCATTTGCTTCATCATTGCTTCGTTTGAGTGCAAGAGGGTGTTGTTACCATTATCGTCACCAATGTGCTGCCCATGTACCATTTGTTTTACCACTGTTTCGTTTGAGAGCAGGAGAGTGCTGCTGCTACCACAATCGTCATCACGGTTGCCCATTCACCATTTGTTGTCACTGACTGCGGGCAGGAAAAATGCTTTTGATCGCATCATTGCTCAGTCGCTTATTGCTCTTCGAATGCATGTGGACAGGGGGAAAAGGGTTCATAGGAAAAAGCGGCTTTCGCACGCCCTGTCAATAGAAGAGCTCGTTTCGAGCTGGAGAATAAAGAGCAAAATAAATTTGCAAATTGGATAATTATCAAAGGGTATGGCTTTCGCAACTGTTCCGAAGGTGGAATCATGGCCATAATGATGATTCAATACAGCGTAGATGGGTGGGCTCTACCCGAGCTGAAGGAACGAGTACTGCAATGATAACGACATGGTAGAAGCGTTATAGCTTGAAAGATGAATTGGGATATGTTTAAAAAATTTGATATGTGGTGACGGTTTTGGAAATATTGAAGAAGTAAATATGCACGAAAAAATGCAAACAACATTTTTGAATGAAAATCAAAATCGCTAATGTGACAGAGTCTTCAAAATTTTGATGTTTTGAAGATTCGTCGTTACAGCACGCAGAAAAAATCGAAGGCAACCAAAACATGAAATTTTTGGAATCTAACATGTGGGCAACTCAAGAGGAAACACTTCCCTAACGTTGCCCACAAGGGCGTGGGGAAATTTCGAATGACTGAAAGACTTCTCCGAGTCGCCTATCGGAGAAGTCTTTCTTATTATAGTGCAGACGCTTGCGGCAAACTTACCCTGCCAGTAGCCGCTGCGTAAATGAAATTAGTGAGAAGTTTACTACTGGCACTCAAAACATCCGGTCTATTCAGACGCTCTGAACATCTGATAGCAGAAAGCAATTGTAATACAAAGTTGAACACAGGTGCAATGGGGCATACGCATAGTTTCTGTCTTTCTCAGATGCTCTGAACATCTGAGTGTGGACTGAAAATCGATCAGGTGTGAATAACAATAGTATAATAGCGGTGAATACACTCGAAATGGGAAGACTGACGACATGTAGGCGAAAATAAACAAGATTTCAATGGAGCAGTTCTTTGGAGATATCAAGTAGGAATCAATCTCTCCGGGTGGTTGTTTACTTCTTAGTCTTGCTTCCGCTTATCTGAAAGTCTGTCGCGAACGTACTAGACGTTTCGCAAAGAAAATGATAAAATTACAGGAATCGACTCAAAAAGCATTCATCATTCAGATGAGCTGTGCCTAACCGGGTGACCGGCGGCTACCCTTCCCCTCTTTTTACCTTATAAATCTATAATAAAGATTCTAGTCATAAATGTTATGTTCATATAAAGTAAAACAATCAGGGTGAAGGATTCAAGTCAGGAGAGTGCACCCTCTGGACTTGACAGACATATAGTCCTCTACCTGCGGCATGCCGCATTGTTATAACTATGGCTAGGTTCATACTGATCTTTAAAGGCACCGTCCACCCAAATTTTCGACTTCCATATTTTTGCCGTTCCAGGGTCTTCTCATATCCTCAGATAATCGCCGGGGGCAGGCGGTCCGCAAACTCGCGCTTTTCTGCAGGCGGTCAGCAGAATTTTGGGGCGTGGTCAAACCTTCAGCGGGCGGCACTTCCTTTACGGTCGCATATTCTGTCAGCGGGCAGCAATACAGCATTTTTTGCAAGCGCTCGGCAAATAATTTCTTTCAGCGAGCGCTGGCCAAACTTTCAGCAAGCGCTCGGACTCTTTTTAGGCATTTTCGGGCGTACGTCGAGCGCAGGTAAGACTCTGTGTGGCAGAGGTGTCACCGTTGGTTTAATTACTCAAGTTTGAGGTACTTTCTCCTAGCGGAAAGTACCTGGGGGTTGCGCGGTCCTCCACAAAGGGCCGTGCGGCCCCCGAAATTTTTGCATATTCTCGCGGAAAGTCCGCGAGAATGCGGCCACTGCGCCGCAGCTAATCCGTAAAGAAACCGCGATTGTTCTTCAAACATTCGTCTTTAATTTCGCCAACTTTCTTCCAAATTTCTGCAAGCGGGCGGCAAAAAATCAACGAACTATTTTTCCGGTGCGCGCTTGCTCAAAATTCGCATGGCCGCCTGCCCCCGGCAGTTATCTGAGTCCCTGATTCCGAATATCAAATCGAGAATTCGCGAAAACCTCGAAAAAAACCCGTTTCCAGAAGCCGCAGAGCGAGTTGTCCGAAGCGGTGATTGGTTGGTGCGCATGGATGGGCGGGACGAACTTCACGCCCACTCAAAAAGGAGGAGCCAGCTCAGACAATCGCTGGGGGCAGGCGGGCACCGGAAAAATAGATTGCTGATTTCTCGCACCCCGCTCGCGGATTTTTTGGAAAACAATCAGGACTTTTCGGAAGACCGCTTGCTGAGTCAGCGGATTTTTGAGAGACCGCCTGTTGAATATTTTTTTCGCTCTTATCTTTTGCAGATAGATTGCTGAATCTCTGAGGAATCGAAAACTCAGCAAGCGGTCTTCCGAAAAGTCCTGATTGCTTTCCAAAAAATCCGCGAGCGGGGTGCGAGAGATCAGCAATCTATTTTTCCGGTGCCCGCCTGCCCCCGGCGATTGTCTGAGAGCGTGGCGAAACTGTCATCCGAGCGATTTTCGAGGCAATTTTCTCGAGAAGCACCTTTACCAGCGCGAGTTGGACAATTATACAGTTGGGGGCCCCATCACTGTTAAGCATCAAAATCTCATCAACCCTATTTTGGGTGAACGGTGCCTTTAAGTTTCGAAACACTTCCCAGCACAGCGCTCGAAATGTGCCCTGTGCGGGAACTGTTCCTCAACTTGCGATCAGTGTGAATCCAGCCTATGAGGGTCGGATCCCGCAACGACTCTGCGTCTCCAACCTTGGCGGAAACTGTTCCCCTCTTTCATGAAACACCCTGGGAAATGCATTCAAATGAAAGCCTTGGGAAATGCATTCAAATGAAACGCCTTGGGAAATGCTGGTCTTCTCCATTTTAGCGCTCTCTAAGTTGGATTGTCAGAACAAGGGCCCGGGTTACTCCAAGTAAGCAAGACCTTCTAGGTCGAGGATTTGCCGAGTCACGGCCTGCAAATCTCCACGTTACAGCAATGCTTTTCATACTTTCTCGCTATCAAAAACCACCACGCTTTTGAGCTGCCACGGCTGCCCCATAACGAATCTGGGACTGATAGCATTCGTTGGAGATTGGAGGATCTGTCCCACCATTAGAGGCATGCCGCAATCTGGGAGACTATCGAAACCCATGGATTGGTTTTCACTTTCTAGGAGAACTAAGAAAGTAGTTCAAATTTACTTTGTTCCTTCTGGAATACAACTACGTAGTCCTCCGCTACATTTTCTCATATATTACAAACAAAGATGTCAGGAAGGCTTTTGGAGCCTGAAAACCTGCTTCTGTGTAATACGAATCCAAACTGGCAACGGCAACCTCCGAAACCGCTCCTTTCAACTTACATTCCGCAATATAAATGTAAGGTTCCAGCAACGACTGTTTTGGCGCTAACTATTCCACTCGTGCGAGAATGGAATAGAGGATCCTGGAAGATGCTGGCTATCGCAATTTCCGCACTTTAGGTTTGCGGGATCAACAGATGTGCATCGGATGACCCCAAGTAAGCAAAAAACGTTCAGATCGAGGATTTCTCGAGCCACCGCCTGCAACGTTTTCCACACCATTCGCTGGTAAGCGAGAATAATTTGCGAACATGGGTGATTTTCAAAAAATGGACTTCGATTTCTTGCGCTCACAAGATGCACCTTCTTGGGAGACACCTTACAATTAGTCTGGATGTACAACAGACCGAAGAGAGGAGAAAGTGAACCCCTTACAACACGTGTGAGTAAGTTTGGTAAGCACACATCGCTACTTTTTATGATTACACCATGGAGAGGTACAATTTGACACCTCTTTTGGACTCTAATACAACGCCGATTTACCCTAATTTCATGCGAATAAGACGCACCTTTCTCGGTTTTTCAAGCGTGCCGGTCAGCCGCCTCGTTGTGTTTCGGAAAACGAGACATATGCCGCACAATACTCTCATGGCAATATGCAGCACTATATGTAGTTTTTTGGTCGCGAAGTCCTTCGGCGTGTCCCTGCTGTTCGGTTTTAGAAGAAAATCCCCCGCGTCCTATACGCGTGAAATTAGGAAAGCGGCTCTTGCCTGCGATTGTAGTCAAGCTATCCAGTCCTGACTACTTGGGTGAATTTGAAAGGTATGTTCCAGTACTTGTGAAAGAAACGAGCAAGAAAAGACGAATCGTGAAATTTTTCTGTAGTGGCATGTTATCATCTACAGCAAAATAAAATCTACGTATTCACTGCTTCAAAACATATAAATAGCTGTAACAACAGCATTCAACACGTAATTGGTAAATTTAAGACAACGATCAGATAAAATAAAGGCGCAAGCACGAAGTCTGCATTTGTGACGTTGAAATATTGTTTTTCCTTCTTGAACACGCAAAAAGTTAAACAAATTGTCATATGGTATTACAGTATTGCGTCAAACTGTAGGCGAAACCGGGTGTTAAACGAGATTCAAAATTTGTTAAAAAAATACAATGCACGAAAAAGCTTATATATACAGACAACAAATCATAGCTTACTAATGGCTTGTCACACATTTGTTCATAACAAATATGGCATATAAAGAGGTGTGCTATCAGCGAGCAGAGGTCTTCCTATTGAGTACCGTAGATACCGTAATCGTAGTTCGGATTGCCGGCGTTGAAACTGTCTACATAAGCCTTGTGATGCGATAGCGGTCTCATGGCAAATCGAATCTTAAGCACAAGCTTGAGATTGTGCTTTTTTGCATCAGTAACATACCTCCGGTTGACTCTGCATCCGGGCAATATATGCGCCCATTTTCGGATAGTGCAAACCAGGGAAATACCTAAGATTTTTCGATTGAACTTTAGATGCGAACTCTATATATAGCGATGACTGTATTGTCGAATCTTCGACCGCACGGACTGGCCGTAAATTGCGGAGCAATCGCGGCGAGGCTGAAATGTCACGAGCGCGACTTGTGCAATGGCGATTTGCGTTGGTGAAGCGTGTAACCGCGCTGCGAGTGCTCCGCAGTCGAACGTTTGTATTAAGCACTTTAATTTATTAGAGTATACTCGCTAGCCACTAAAAAGCCGAAACTTGAGTAGAAATCCAGCAAATAGTCACAACATTAATTAACGCCAAAGGCGAACCACTGCATGTGACTCTCACCCAACTACGCAGTTACGGCCAGTCCGTATAGTCGACCACCTCGACAGTATGTATGGCGTTCAATCACCAAGCAAAATTAAGAACACCATTTCCAAGCAACTTTTTTGCCATATCACAGAACCAACCTGAATTGCGTATATGGATTCAAAGTGATTAGCTCGAGTCGTTCGAGAAAAGGCCACAGCATATAGTCTGGAAACCCTGGTTGTCGACCTAGATCAGCCATAGATATCGATACACTGCACTATTCTGTAAAAGGCCCTCACTGCAAACTGACCCCCATAGAAACTATCCGTAAGAAGCGCTTCAGCACCACGTAGTACCGAGTGCAACTTTTCGTCGGTTTTTCGCTGTGCAGCGGGTGTAGTTGAGCTGAACAGATCGAAAAGGACGTTCATCATCTGAAAAGGCACTTTATTCTGGGTATTTATAACGAACTATTTCATAATTCCAAACCAACCGGTGACAATCGTTCGGCAAGAACTTTCTGTTTTGCTTTCTCAAATGGATCACGCGGAAGCACTGAGCTTAGAGGAAATACCTCATCCAGATATTCAGCCAGCACTTTTGATTCCCAAATTACCTGCAAAGTGAAGATTGAACTAGAGTCAAGTCGGCTATCAATTCGTTCAGTGAATTTCTCTGCACAAAAATCTATTACATACGTTTCCATTGATTTCCAAAGCTGGAACGCTGCCCAGAGGAGATTTCGCCAAATACCAGCTCGGCCCTTTATCGGGGTTAACATTTACGATCTCGATACTGAAAACCAACAGTTCACTAACTTGCACCAGATATAGTATGGTTCTTAGCGAAAGGAAAGCTTCTGCATACTGTGTGTTCATTTACGATACGTTCCCTTCCTCCTGGATCTTAACATTATAGATAGACACAGATGACACAAAATAGTCCCCCAATGCAACTGTAACTTTTATGTTCCTGTATCTTGGATGGATCTGGTCCTGTCCCTGTATCTTGCGTGAATCTGGTCAAAACAAAACAACAACGAACAACGCAACCAATCTTCTACAATAACTTCTTTAGAGCGAGGCAAATATTGCTTTTTCGCATTCTAAAATGTGTCTAAGCAGATATTGAGCCTTGAGGCTTTATGTTGTTGCCACAATAGTAGGTTTCTGATGGTCCTTTTTGCTAAAAAGATATGTTTTAGAAAATGCGTCCCAATCTTCAATGTTATCATGACTGCACTCAAAAGGATGTTTAGGCAAAGGACCCTAGGACTTCATCTACGATAACAGGCCTCTAAAGCTACGCTCAAATCCAGAGTGTTGCATGAAGGAAGGGATACCGCGCTCTGATACAAACTCTGCTTCTTGTCCGTAACAAATGACATGTCTTTGAACGAAAGTTTGCGCATCACTGCGGAGAAGGGCACCCTTTCAAATTAAGGAGCTAAAGTCGGAAGGATTCTGCTTCAACAGCGCATTTGAGAATTGTAGCCCTCGCTTTGCAACTGGTGATAGTAATGACGAGGTACTCAGAAACCAATGGATCTATCTCGCGCCACGAACAAGTAAAAGGAAGCAGTAACAACATCAGTTTGGACGAGGCGAATAAATCACAATGAAAGGAAAACGGGTTGTTCCTCTGTACAGAGTTCTTGCGTGGACAATCTTGGACATAGGATGGTTATATTTTGACAGTAGCACTCAAAAATGCACACTTATGGAAGCGACGTCATCGAAATGATGCGCAGCGAAACATACGTACAAAATCATACAGCTTGAAAGCAGTAGCAACCCAGAAAATTGTCCGTGAGGATGTCGCTTAGCAACCCAGCAACGGTTCCCAACGTCTAATATCTCATCAACAACAGTAAAATTAGGATTGAGTGTTAGAGTCGTTTTCCTTGAAAAGAGCCGGAAACCGTTAATATGCTTTGGATGACAGTCATTTCTGAACATCGGCACTACCCAGAACATTGTCCATAAGGATGTCGCTATGTAGCTTTATGGACTGATTTTTTCATTGCGGCAGAACCATAGTATCCGCCATCGGACACAGGCTTTAAGAGGAGAGGTTGCTTTCGAGGAATATCATCCTATTAGCACAACGGAAAAGAACGGGCGAGTGTTATCCAAGGCTTCGATCAGGACCAATTTAAGAGTAGGAGAGTTTGTTGTTTTCACTGGAAGAACTGGTGGTTGAATGGAATGATATAGGAGAATTGTGCATTTGAAAAAAAATCTCGACAACGTGACAACTCAAAATGATCACCGCAACGCAAATCTAGATAAGTCTTCATCAAAATTTTCGATGTGACTACCACCTACTATCAGTGGAGGAAGCGCACGAGACACCAAAGGTTTGCTTTGAGGGGGACATATCCTTGTAATTTCTCTAGACCTTGAGAAAATCAAAAAAGATATAAAGTTCTCAACTCGGGGTGTGTTTATAAATCATACGAGGTCATAGAATAATTCGTCCTTTGCATCAGTACCAAAGGGCCCGTAACTTGTCTTTCTACGAAGCTACGAAATCTCGCAAAGGTATCTTGCAAGTTGTAGAATAAATTGTGGCGTGTACGCAAGTGAACGTAATAACATCAATTCATGGACAAAGCTGGGATTTTCTCGGTATCTTCATCATGAATCATATTGATTGTTATTGTGTCCTGTTAGCACCATCCCAATTTTCCTATATTTATCCACAGTTTTATGACTTCACGCTTATTTATTGCTATTTAATTGATATGTCTAATACTTGTGTATTTTATCAACGTGACCCCTAGTCATTTACTGCATTTGCAGCACCCTTCTGATACTTTGAGGCTAAACACGCCCCTGGTTTGCACATGTCTACCACTACACCACTGATGTTGAGATCTCAATAAATCCTAATTATCATCTCTGTTGCACTCACCTTTTGTACAGACCTACTATTCGTCCTTTTTGCGAACCCCACCCTTCTACTTACAAGCCGCCACTGCATGAACGATTGTTTCGATGAGATGAGCTGGTTTGCGCTCGAAATAGCCAAGAAACGAAATGCAAAAGGTGTGGTCATATCCAGGGACAAGCGTGGGGTGCGGCACGCCACACCTGGAGGGTCGTATTAAGGAGTCAAAAGGGTGATAATAGTGATAACATGATATTCGTATCCTATCCATAATTAGCATGTCAAATAACCCCTGTAGACAAAGCGTGAGCGAATTCTGAAGATTCAAGATACTAGGTACCTAAGTGAAATGGTCAAATTCCAACATGGTTAACTTTGTTTCAAAGGTGAATTAGCTATCCATTTTTGCACTCAAGACAAAACACTACTCCTTCTTTGTCCATCTCAGGAATCCCGCTTCAGAAGACCTCCAAACTGTGGAATTAGAAGCCAACCAAAATCTCGTTTTTCCCATTTTTCGCTTTTGATCGCTGTGCTTTCACCAAATATTACCCAGAGCTAAGAAGACGAATCAGGCTCAAAACAGTCCTATGGAATCTACAAGGTTTAGGCTATCGATTCATATAAATACTGTCCGCTAAAAATGTTTTTGATATAGTTAATGGGGTGCGGCACACCGCCTCAAAAGCTGCGGCCGCCGCTCCCGCTCCTTATATTGATTTATCGATTTTTAGGGAAAATGAACTCTTATCAATACTATCAAACCACATTCAACTTTCGTGTAAACAGTAGCGGCAGAACTCATTTCTATTCCACGATGGCTGAGATCGATAATTCAAGGATACGATTAAGAGATGATATCTGGCCTTTCTACGAAAAACAGAAGAACACCGAAACGCAGTAAAGACTTTGGAGTTGCGCACCAATTTTGTTTTTTGTTGGCAACTCAAACCCACGGTGCGGGCAAAGCCGGGCATACCAGCTAGTAATTTATGATCTGTTAACTTTTTTTGAACACCATTTCGCCATTCTTGACCCCATTTCACCTTGACGGAACTTAATGAGATTGCCGGACGTATTCGAAATCGATCAGCTAGCAGTGATAATTCCAGAAAATACTCACGGGATGTTCTTCTTTGCAACATAAATGACCATGCGCTCAGCATACGGGCAGAAACGCATCGTATACAACCGGTAAGTGTTCGGAGCAAGATAAGGTTCGTAAGAGCCTAGAAAAAAGATTAAAAATTTTGCATCACAGAAATCATGCCAACCTGGATGTAACGTTGGCGAGTTTAATCCTTTGACATTGGTTCCAGCTTCACTGTAGGAACTAAATCTTGTAGGAATTGAAGGTGCTGATGCTGTTGCTGGTGCGCTGGACCAAGTGCTAACGACGGGCATCACGACTGCCGGAACAGCGTACGTATCCTGAAGACGAGATGAACTTTTGAGTTATCGCAGGTTCTTTTTGACTCTCCGGTATTTGTACAGTAGGTAAACATAAAATTTGTTATTTTTTAAAGGAGTTATATCCTCTGCTCATTTTGAATATTTTGAAACAGAGGACGGCTTTGCAGCAATACTCATCAAGTCTAAAACTCAGCAAATTGCGGATTGCACCAGAAGCCGCCGTCTAGTAACGAGTCATACTGTACATAGACACCTTACGATGGCTGTCAAGGGAACGATACCACCGACCTTTCCGACAAAGTTATGAAGAGGAATTATTTTGATTCCTCTTCATAACTTTGTCGGAAGGAAACTAAGGAAACTAAAGAAACCATGCGCAGTGGTTTGGACTATGATCCATCTGCAGGTTTACCGCGGATACCATTTGATTTAATGAGATTGGCGGGTGAAAGGCGACCGTTCGCGCCCGCGACGCAATCTGCCTCTCTCTCTCGCAGTGCTCTCTAACCATTCTTTAACCTTACTTAGGTCACGAAGACCCGCCTCCCAGCCGCCAATCCAGTTGAATCGAAGGTAACTTGTTGCGACTTTTACTCGTAAAGCTTCATTGTGAGGATAGGGTGAGGCACCGTATCTGATCTGCTCGAATATCTCAGACCACATCTTAACTGAACGTAATTCTGACCCGCTTCGAATACCGCCGATAGCCCTTACGTTTTTTGGAAGGACAAACATCACAATTTATCCCTATCGCTTCCATTAATGCCTATATTTACACACCGAAAAACGTATCGTGCTTTTGTACTGCCCAGCTGATCAGACTGTGCTTGGTATTAGTGCTATATCCGCAGCGTTTTTGGAAAGAGGCGATTTCTGTTTGCACAGAACCGGAAGCCGGTTGAGTATACATACGTGGCATCACCTTACCGGAATATAAACAAAACACGACATCAAATCGTAATCAGGCGCTGAAAGAATGAAAGAGTAATGAGGTTTTACCTTTGCGCTCACCTGACCGACGCCATTGAGGGCGTTGTCCATCATGAGATTAGCGACATTCGATAGAAACTGTACGCATAATGCCGCTGATGTCGAGCAGTTGCCTCGTGAGGTCATCTACCTGGATTCCAAAAATTTTTACGAATTTTTTTAGGTCAATGCAATTAGGGAAAAACGCAAACGCTACAAGACATAAAAAAATATCATGAGTCGGAGTACGCACTACAGCTTTCCATAAGAAGAAATTAGGGGTCAGTGCCGATTCAATCTTCAGCTGATGACGAATTTGTAGCAATTGTCAAAAAAATGCTCGCGCGAATTCCACCTTCGTACGTGAGTGTAGAGGAGCATACAAGGGCTATTGCTATGAGGCAGCTCATAATTTATAGATGACCAAAAAATTTCATTTTGAAGTGCGCCTTATATAATACTCGAAGACGCTGATTGGTCCACTTTGGGTGAGTACTGTCTGGGCGAAAGTTTGAAGCTGAATTTCTGGGAAATGCCGCTCGAGCACTGGCTTACTTATATTCACTGAGATACAGTTGAGAAATCTTGTTCAGGATAAAAAGGCCGCGACAGTTCACTCATAAACAGTTTGATCCAAAGTTGGGAGACAAAACAGCAGTAGAGTTCCGTAATGATATTTTGATCTCTATAACAGCACTATGGATAAACTATCATAATCTGCAGATATAGAAGCAGATTTCAAAACGGCATCTTTGGAGAAGCCCGATTGATTTATATTTGTTCACGATCTAAGATTATCCTTTCATTCAACAGGATTGGCGGCTGGAAGGCGGAGCTTCGAAGGCTAGGGAATTCTCAAAGAACACGGGCGCGAGAAAGACGCAAAGTGCTTCGAGGGTGCGAGCGGTCGCCTTCCAGCCACCAATCCGGTTGAATCAAAGAGAAATCTTGCTTGTAACCAAAAAAGTGAATAATACGGTAATTTATGGAACACTACCATGCAAGGACGGGAGAAGCTGGAAGCTGATTACGATTTCTAGAAATACACAAGTACTTTTACGCACAGATTGGGTAAAATATATACTGCACGCTTCTTCTATACCATAGCCGCGGCATCAGCATTCTGCCAAAATCTTGGTAGTAGAAGACACACATGCATGAACGTTTGAAATTTTGTTGTTACCGGTTATTAAGAGTTATACGCACCCGTTTGAGAAAAAAAATTGAGAAAATTGTACAAGTACTTTGAGCACAAAAAATATTCAGACAAAAGTATTATTGGTATCAAAGTATTTCAAAAGTTAGTTGTTCAACAGTATTAGTATGACAAAAGTATTCAAACACAATTTTGATCTGCACAGCTTGGGTTTGTCGATTTTGCAGTCCGTAGTCATACCGGCTGCACATAATATAGTATGTTCAAATGAAACCGGAACCTAGGAATGAGCTTCAAGCTGTATCTGCACAGAATAAACCGGAACGATGAAATTCCATGAGCACATGTTTATATTAAAAAGATGGAAGCTTGCAAGAGAGGGCTGCTCGGTAGGCACTAGAAAATTTGACAAATCATAATATGTTAGTGCAATGAAAATTCGAAAACAACCATGGATCCGAAGTTTGTGAGTTATCCAGGCAATGTCACTGTCGACTAACTAGAAAATTTTTTTAGTGAACAATTCAAAACTAAAAAAACGTGCAAAAATCGGTAGACATAAAAGAAATATGATGGGGCACAAGGCTCGGACGAGCTGCCACAAGGAAAATTTCAAAATGAAGTCCCTTTGATCTTGAAAAATTTATACGAAGTTCTTTTTGACCCTATAACCCTAAACGTAAAAACCCCCAAAAAACGAAACGTTAACTAAAAAAATCGCAAATTTGTGTCTTTTCGACCACCAAAACGATATCGAGCTTGACCTGGTGCCCGAGTCATGGTGGGGCATAGTCCAGTTCAGTTGAGCTTGGATGCATAGAATGTCTAGTCAAATAGATGAAATTCATCACACCCCTGGCATTTGTGCAATCACACAATGTGCATAAGTTTTAGACATAGGAAACGAGAGTGATAGTATTAGATATTCGTAACATATAGCAATCTAGCAAGTCTTCCGCAAGTCTTCGGACATTTCAGATGTTTGCAGAGTATCAACAGTCGCGGACGAGTTGCCACGTTAAGCTGCCAAAACTAATCCGAATCACCGTTGGCATCGCTAAGGTACATTTATATAAGCGCGTGGGGCGCGGGGGAAAGGCGCGCAGGCGGGCCGTCCGCGCGTGGAGACGCGCCACCCGGTCCAGTTCGCGTCTATCCGGAAAGCGAGAAGCGGAAAGCGCAAGGAAGTGTTCGGCACCGATCGGCTAACACCTCGCCGCTTTTTCCGGCCCTGCCGAGTCGCCGACGGCATTAACCAGTTACGTGTTGGTACTGGTTCGGTAATCGGAGTACGTGGTAAGGAAAGTTGCGTCTTCTTCAGGAAGTACAATTCTGCGTGTCCATTTTCAAGTACTTCCTTGGATATCAATTTCATGAGAAAAAGCTTGGAACCAGTGTGCGTGCACGTGTAAATAAACAAACACAACACAAACTTTTTAAAGTTCCTATCGAAATAGCTAAGCATCCTGGCAAGTGTGCTTGAAAATGATGTACCGTAGGACTTTATTACCGCTATCTCTTGGGGGAGGTAACCAAATACCTCTACAGCAAGAAAAAACACTTAAGCATTTCACTTATTACTAGTTAACAAGTTGACGAGAACTTTAGTTGTCTGCTTCTTGGGGATGCCTTCCACGGATGTCGAAACAATTTTAGCTAAACTCATGTAAATCGCCAACTACAGTATACCTACAGTAATTCTATAAAGCAGGCGAGAAACACAAGAGTAATTCCCAGGGTTAGGGCTTAGAGAACATCAAACGAATGTATCCCAAAGTAGCAGTCTTTTCAGCAAAATTTAAGCCATGATCCACCATGTGGATCACATTATCCCAAGTGGCAGACACTGCATGACCCACATGTGGGTCACGTTGTCGTCAATGTGTTAAGAAGGGTAGTCATAGAATCGAAATCAAAAATAATTGGATTCTGGTAGACTCTTTAGCAATTTTAGCTACCAAAATTCAAAAAATTATTTTTGTGAATTCCTCTCGATCAGTTCGGTTGCCATATGCCAACAAAGAATGTTGATTGATTTACGCCTGGAAAGCGCAAAGCAAGTATCATTGATGCATAGAAGAAGTTTTCTTCTGATTTTTAGACGATAAACTTTTCTTTTGAGAAACTTTTCTTCCTGCTGAGCCTGCATTTGATTCGTGTTGAATGACATTGTTTGCATTGGCGCTTCAGCTTAGGAGGAAGCTGCATTATCTGCAAAAAATTCAAAAGCAACATTTGCTTCGAGATAGATTCTCAGTCAACCGGTATTCGTATGTAAGCATCTTGATTTACTTAGAATTTTGAAAGTTTTGAAGAATTCGAAAATATTAGTGCTGTTTCAAAAGCAGGAATTTGTTAGAAATGCAAAAAATGTAACACTTACAAAGGACAAAGTCATTAATTTCTAGTCATTTTCACAGTCAACTAGTTTTCTAAAAAATTTGAAACTAGATATGAAAAGATATGAAAAACGTAGGAAGACGGATACGATTGTAAAGTGAAAGCTTTTCGAAATTCAGTCGCTGCAGTGACGGCCAATGAAAAACACTGCCAATGCTTGAAAAAATCACCGTTGCAGGCTTCTCTGCAATTTTTTTCGACATCACAACTGGCGCGAGATGATTCTTGAAGCTTTACAACTCAAAATTCTGCACATAGAAAAAGTAAAGTTGAATTTTTTTGTTTTTTATGGCACCTCAGTAAGAATGAAGTAAGGGTAGGGTAACTATGCGCTTTTTTCTGCAAAACATATTGTCCCAACTGAAAAGCACATGGAGAGAGTAGGAAGAGGTGGGATTTTTTTCTGACTCCTAATCAGGGCTCGGCACTAGATGTCACAGGGAAATTTCAAAACAGAGTTCCCTTTTATCTTGAAAAATTTCGTACGAAGTCCCCTCTGACTCTCAACCTTAAACGTGAAAATTCTAAAAAAAACGAAACGTCAACTGGAAACGTTGCAATTTTTGTATCTTTTTGCTACAAAAACTATATCTCCCCTTTGCTTTTTGTCCCAAAAACGATATCCAGCTTGAGCCGGTTCCAGCTGTGCCGAGCCGTTCTTATAATTTCAATTTCTTACAATAATTATCGATTAGTCCCTGAATACAGGAGGATCAGTTTGAGAGAAACATATTGTAAGGAAAAAAATTCAAAAATTTTCACCAATGAGGATCTTCGTGACAGCGGAGAGGGAAACTTACGGCTTCTGGAACTATTAGGTTGTCCCGAAAGTCTTGTCCTTTTTTTAAAACCACTATGAAACCACGCACAATAAAGCCTGAATGAGTTTCAACATGCATCCGATGCAGCTTTTCCTTCACTTTCTCATGTTTGCATTTTGAACCACAATCTTATATGCTTCCTTTTAATTGCCAAAATTCTCCACCCATCATCATCTGCTTAAAGTTAGGCTATTTAAAATTTTATTCCAAAGTTTCGGAAGAGGTTAAATATGGATCAAATAGAACAACCTCGGACTAGAAGGCACTATTCTTAGATTTCCTAATCTGCTGTTTTAGCTTCAAAAGATTATTTCTTGGGAGGTCTCGATTTTTGGCAAAGTCATGAAACATGCAGCAAATACACCGAAGCTTTTGAAGTTATTGCGAATTAAAACATGATTTCCGTTACACATTATGTTTGCAACATAACTACGTTTGATTAGCTTTGAAAAAAGAGCTTTTTGGAATTTTCGGCGCTTTTACGTGGTGAATGTAGTCAAAAAGCCGTGGTTTTTATCAAATAAATAATTATAACAGACTTGGTAAACGTTGCCCATGTAATCTATAGCCAAAGATCTGCTCTACATAGCAGTTACCAGCGCTCCTTGAAAATATCAGGATAAAAATTTTTAAAATTCAGGAAAGATTTGGCGTTACTGCTGAGCTGCTCAAAAAGCCATGGCGATAACTTTGCAAAGACAATGTAGATCAGAGAGCAATTATAGCTCTAAGAAAGGCTATAAAAATCTGAGTTAAATGTTACCTAAGTCATCCATGGATTGGTGCTCTGTGAGTTTTAGTGGGCGATGAAAAAAACGGATAGAACTTTTGGGACAACCTAATATTATAAATACGGTAAGTGTCATTCGTATCACGGTATTCTAACATCATGCTCTGAACATTACTTTCTCATAACTAGTGAACCAGTGACCAGTAAAGGTGCAAGATTTGCAGGCGCTTTCGCTGCGGGAGCCGCGCGGTTTCTCGCAAATTCCACCTTTTTGAATAGGCACAACAATTCTTAATATATAGATTTTCTGTTTCATTGAAAATATATGGGAGTATTGCAAATCTAATATAGACCATTTTCGCAGGACATGGTGGATTTTTTCAACAAAAAAAAATAGCCCGAACACTTATTTTGGCCGAAAATGCTCAGGAATACGCAGACGGTGAGTGCCACGCAAAAAGATCCAGGTTTGTTGGTGAAGTAAGATTATCTAGGGTTACAATTCAACCCAGCTGAGGTAAATAACAACAATCTGGCTATGTCAATACCAAGCAGATAATGGTGTGTTCCGGGGGAACCCATACCGCTATCAGGTTACCTGACAGTTGCGGTGATGGGTTCGAAAAAATATGGCTAGGCTACGATACGATTTCGGACAGTTGTTCATTTTGACATTTTTTCAATTCCTAGTGCCATCCTTGGTGCCAAAACAAAAACACCGCTTAAACTGTAGTGTCCACTCCCCCCCCCCCCCCCCGCGTAAAAAAACGCAAAATTTGCGGTCAAGTGTTGCCAGGCGAGTCGTAGTTACTTGATCAGTTACTTGTCTGTGCAGTGCAATTGCTATCGCGAATTCGCATTAGTTCAGGCGCGGCGCATGACTCGGCTGGCTCCGGACCGCAGCGGCCATCGTCATCGTCATTGTTTATATTAGCATCGAGCCGATCGTGACGTACATGTTACTGGTTCAGAGGCTGTGTAGAACGTAAAAATTGCAAAAATCATCAAAGCTACCAAAAAAAATTTTTTTTCTTACAGCTGGACTACTTCTGTGAATCGAGTTCTTAAAATCCATGATTCCGCATCAAAAAATAATCAGCAATGAAATGGGAGAGGAGCAGGGGGGAGGGGGGAGCGAGGAGAAGAGGAATGGTAAGAGTAAATCCATCCTAGTACATAACATATAGTAAATGCAGCAACTTGAATAACTATCCTTTATCAGGAAGAAAACAACACCGATGGCCATGAGAATACGTGCCTTATATAGTTATGGAGTAACAGGAAGTTTATGGCAGAATATATATAGTAGAGGAATAGCGGGAAGTTTGTGATAAAAATCACACGGCTGAGAGAAGAATAAATATATAGTAGAGCAGAAACTATCACTTTGTGATAAAGTGTATACAGCTAACAAACAACGAGAATTCCGCGATGAAAAAATATGTAGTATAGAAGGAACGGGAATTTTATGAAAAAGAATATAACGGAAATTTTATGATAGAGTACATTTCTGCGGATTCGTTTTCTATCAACAAATGAGGCAAAATATGTGAAAAATCTTGAGAAAAATTAAAAATTCAGATTTTTATGTTTTGAATGCAATTGCTGTTTTATAAGGGCCAAAAATTGCGTATTAGAGTATTCCATTAGTTTGTTATAATCTTGAAACACGGGATTGAAATTAAATCTGTTAATTTTTTTAAAAAGCAACCGAAACTGGGAAAATATTTCACCTGCGCTCTGATGAATGTTCGGGCGCGAACAATAAGACGAAACCAGCGCGACATGAAAAGAGCGGATAGATTTACACGTTGTCTTTGTTCTTGCTCTTCAGAAATTCCGTATATAGCAAACCGTCTAGCTTTTCTAAGACTCTACTTGGTCAGAGATGAAGATTTCTGTACAATCGAAGGAGTGGCCAGGTCAAAGATCAAGGGAGTGTGTCCGAAATGTACACAATGGGGACAGAGACTGGTTTCTTTTCCAGGAACTCAAAAAAATGACGGAGAAGCAAAGAATGACATTTTTTACGTTTTCCGGGAAGAATGGTTGCGTGTACTCTTCAAAGACTAGTTTTTGAGTGGAAATTTCCGTTTTAAAACATCCTTAATTTTTAGGACAGTATAATCTACAGTTTGATGTGGCTAATTCGACAAGTTCAAACCCGTGAGCTTTACTAACAAATAGTGTTTTCATCAAAAAACATTTATTGATTTATTAGGTTGTTCAGAGTTTTGTCACTTTGATTTTGAAAAATTCGGATAAACATACTGATAAACATGCTCTCAAATTTTTCTGCAGCGTTTCAGATTTTGACGATTTAATTTCGAAGCGGGAGTTTGAGTGGCCTCCTTTTCTGATTTTTATCTCTAGAGTCACCGTTGTCAAAGAGCCGCAAAGATGCTGTGAAAAACTAGATGAATTTTTCTATCTAAGGATATTTTCTGTAAGTAAATACGTGCACATAGGGAGCAGTCACGAGTTTTTCAAAATCAAAGTAATAGAACTATCCTAATATATCAAAATTGTAAACCTTAGATTTATTTTCACATTCGAGAAAAATTCCATTTATTATTATTATTTCCATTATTAATTAATTTATTATCATTATATTACTATTGTTTTATTAGTTATAATTGTAAATTAATATTATAATTGATATGATTATAATCATTATTATTGATCACTTGTTACCATATATGTCAGTTTCTGCCATTCAGTTTTTATTCAACATCATATTTATAGTCTGTTTTGTCCGTTTTCATTATCTTGCTGTGAATGTGCTATTCAGCCATTTCCTCTACAACTTCTCTTTATTCATACTCAATTCCATTCATTCAAGACTTGCCTTACCCCAACTTTGAGTCTTTATTCAATTTATCGATTGATTTCATTTGCTAATTATATTCATCGCTTAATCTCAATCATTAGTCGCCCGTTCAGTCAGTCAAATTACTCTTTCCACCTACGAACACATTGTTTGTCAGAATATTTCCCGTTTTAAGAAGCCTTAGTTTGGTGACAGATATCAGAAATGTACCAACTTCCGTATTTCACCAAGCTAAGGATTCTGCCAGAATTTACGACACAGCGCAAAATTCTCAGGGAATTTTCATGCAAGCCAAAGAATGGCGTCACTTGCTAAGAGCAACACGCGCGCGAGCTGCACCACATTTACGCCAGCGCATCATAAACATTGACGCCGACTATGTCAACATGCTTCACGTGTGTGTTTGTGTGTTTAATGCACAAGCGCATATCGCTCGCAACTTCAGCGCGCTCAGCTTCGAGCTCGCGCGAGCGGACCGGTCGCACCGGACCGTCTCGCTGCGTATTTGCAGCTACTGGACGGTAGTTCAGCTCGAGAGCGGATGAGGCGCTGAAGAAGTAAGTGGTCGAGCACGTTGCACTGGCTTCAAGGGCCTGGTACTTGCATAGTTTGCCAGTCATTCGCGCACAACTACTCGTTTACCTATAGGCTTTGTGAGAGCGAGCTTTACACTACACTGGTGGAAGGGGGGATAGGTGGGTTGGAACTGTGCGGAAATCTCTTTTTCAAGTCTTAGACTAGAAATCAAGACCTTTTTGAACTGTTCGCGCGCGATGCATGATTTGCCGCGTGCGTTAAAAGGTGGACGAGTAACATCAAGCGGACAATGCAGAAACATCTTATTGTTGAATTAAACTGTTTCAACACGTCTGTACATGTTGGACATGATAGATGTACAAAAGCGAATGAACATGCTTGCGCGCGCAAATCGTACGGTTCTTCGCCAATGCTCCGTATTGCTAAAAGCTGGCCAATCATAGCCGATGCGCTGACCAATCACAGGCGCCCCGTCATGGCGAGCAGTAATCAGATTAAGAGGGTCAGGAACTCAACACACACGTATTAACACGCCCGGTCTGTTCACACTTCGATTTTGCGTAAATAATTGTCCGAGAAAAGGTAAAGTAACAAATATAAACTTGTTAGCTTCACGTGCGCCAAGCGTTCTTTGGTTTCTTCTTGTTAGACTCAAATTTTGATGACGGATTGAAAATGTGTGTATTTGCACAAATAGTATTAAACAATAGTAGGCACATTTATTTGGTAGTTTACACTAGCTATAAACATCAATCAGTATTATCTGCCCGATTGAAGGGAATTAGTACTTTGTGTCTAAATATGGTCGTATGATGTGCAGTCGCACATATCTCGAATTTCAGTCTCTCAGCTCTACAAAATTTCGTCCGGTTGTGTGAAACAATAACGAGTAACATTAAAGAATGAATATATAAATAAATAAATGAATAAAAAATAAACAAATAAGTAAATAAGTATTGCAACTCTAGTGTCGAAAAAATTCAGAAAATAATCCTGCTTTCTCAAACGCACCAGTTTACCGTCCTAGTGTATATGTGTGCAGTTGCACACCACACTCAGATCAGAAATTAATCCTGGCAGAGTTCCAGCAATGTTTACATTTGCGTTTCAGTGCGTTTGCACTAAGGATGTGCACAGAACCATTCAGATTTGAATTTTTTGGCCTTAGTAGTCCTCGCGTTCAGAGCATGAGATTTAGATGACGCCTGTGAGTCGTATCTAGAAAATTAATGAAGGGGAAAATTTCATCAGTTGTGTTAAAAAATTACGAGAGGTAACATTAGAGAGTAATTAAATAAATAAATAAATAAATAAAGTAATAAATAAATAAATAAATAAATATTAAAAACTACTGGTGCCGAAAAAAACTAGAAAATAGTCCTGCTTCTTAACACAGAAAATAACACAGCGAAAAACATAAAATGTATCTGCAGAAATCGCAAAACATGACTTCGTTGTTAATTTCATTGCTATGATAGTCATGCGAAAGAGAGTTAGGGTTATCTGTGCTTTCATAGATGTGCGCATGCGCCGCGACTCAAAGGCGTTGACACCGCGCCGCAACAGTGATTGCCGTGCTTTTCATGAGCAGGTTATCTCAAATAAGGGGAAATTCATTTTAACTTGAGATAAATATTTTATTTGACTAATTAGAAAGGAATGCTTAATGCGTTGCGGTCAAGATGTTGTCTGCAACATGTTAACCGCAACGCAACCGCACCGCAACCAGGGCCTTTGTTTGCAAATGTGTCAAAGAAAATAATATAAAATCTGAGGTAACTAAGCGTGCACATAAAAAGGAGAAGAAGACGTAATATCTTATAAAATGGTTTGAAGAATGTGAATTGAAACGACTTGGGTGAGCTCTGGACTGGATTCACACAGTTTAAAGTGGGCAACAGCTCGAAGATGGTGACATTGTCGGAAAAGAGAAACAGACAAAAGAGTGGAAATGCTTTTCACATTTGGTGTAGAACAAGTTTCAGGACGATCCGAGGTTTGAGAAAACATGGGAGCAGACGAATCATATTGTTTTGTCAGAACGCTATAAAATATTAGGTTGAACACTAAGTTTTGCAACTTTTCTCATAACTTCCCTCTCACTCAACGTGGCGCACTCAAATTTTGCCACTGCGTTGGTCATTACGTAAGCTACAAGCGCAGCTGCTGTTCTACCAAATTCTGACGTCGCAGTGAGGGTTACGGTAGGTGCATGGTATGAAGGGGAAAAATTCAAAGTTTGGCGGATTTGCCTGAAACTTGGCATAGGGGTGTTTTTTGACATGCTGATTGCGAAAACGATAGTGAAATTGCGTGATAAGGGCTTTTTTGTAGGATTACTGTAGGTGTACGATATGGGGTCTCACCCTAAACAAGGAAAAAGGCGTTGATTCAACAAATGAATGTGATCTTCGCGTTTAGCAGGTCAAATAACCTTACTATTTGAAGTTTCGGCGGAATTTGAGCTTCGGACTCTTCAGTCACTGACGATACCCCAGCACCTCTTGCGTACATAGACTCTTTCGACTTTATGAGGACGCCAAATCTCGACATGCCCCTAACTTTTGTTTCTTTCTTAATAGACCAAAGGAGTCAACCTCCAGCAATAATTTGTAGATGAATCCGGATTACTGCGCATGGTCTAGGCTGCCAAAGGCTTCATTTTAGCTTGAAACTCCAAAAATTCTCAAATTCCACTAGTTTTTGAAAAACGCCTGAAACTTTTCTATTTCGTGTTCAAAATTTAGACAATTTGTGCTCACTTGTAGCTCACATTGCCTTCTATATAATGCCAAAGTTTGGGTGCGCCATATCCAAAGAGAGTGAAGTTATGAAACCAGTTGCAAAACTTAGTTTCCAGCCTAATATATTGGCAATATTCTTTTCTCCAAGACCAAAAAATATGTGTTTTGCAAAAACCACTACTCGTCAATTTTTTCAGAGAAATTAGGGAGTTGGTAGCGAATTTGATTTGAGAAATTACCAGAATACTGTGATTGATCTCAGATATGGGAAAAGTAACAAATTGTGTAGTAACACAAACTTCGATTATACTCGATGAAAAAACCTTCATAAATTATTCAAAAAAATTTTTTTTTCTTTAAATTAAGCGAAGATTTGTAATTTTCCAATGTAAACGTCACAAAATCCAAATTTTTGATTTTTTTTGGAATTATTTGTGGCAAACTTACGGTGGGTCGAAACCGATGCGAACTTTTGCATACTATCTTGTAGAGCTTGCTTTTTTCTATCGAACAGTACCCTGGAGCCCTATTAAGAATTAAAGTACACGACTTATTGCCGTAAGAAGTTAGAGTGTAACAAGATTTATGTCACAACCTACTATATCAACATGTCAGAAAAAATTCCAAATTTTTTGCTAAGGCTTACTCTGATAATTTTCATTGCATGATTGAATCGTTATCAGAAGAATCTTTTTGTGCAGCTAGCTGTGCATAAATTGTAAAAAAAATATAGGAAATAATCAGTAATATCAAAGTTTCGTGAAAACTACCACTCATAAATCAATCACAATTTTGCCTAAAAGTTTTTGAAAGGCATGATTTTGTATAAGAGATCTACAACATCTACAAGAATGTCTACTGTTGAAAAGAAAACATTTTTCTTCCAATTTTTTGGATTATCTGAACTGTATTACCTAACAGTGCGTACCGAGAGACAGAGGCCCGAAAATTCGGTCACGAAATATTTGAAAGTTACTTACATAGGGTGTAAAAATGTGCAATTGATTTATACTTGTAAATAATTGAAATAATTTTTTAAGAATTCAGCTAGCTTTTTAAAAAAATTTCGGTAACGTGATTGCCGCCACGCCCCTCTTTTTTGAAATTTCGGGACCACGAGCTCGCAAAATTTGGAACCATCCCAAAAAAATTTTTCGGAATGCCACAGCTCTACAAAGGGATAGCAGTCGTAAGAAGAACTCTGAAGAATCCCCTGCAGCTTTGATTTGAAAAAAAATGATATTGTTTTCAAAGGGGGGAGGGCGAGTGGGGAGTTTCTCGGAAAGTTTATCACAGTTAAGCCACATTATGTTTGCACTTTGGAGGTTTGTAGTACCGACGGTGGGAGGAGTCAGAAGTGTGGGCGGAGTTTGCCGTTTTCCGATGACGTGATCCTTTAACTTTAGTCTTGACAAAAAAGTAAGCACCGGTGGTTTGAAAAGCTAAATTAATTTCTTTTCAACCCAGTGAATTTTATCGTTTATAATTTTTTTCATTTTTCACAGTAAGGATCGGACCAATATTTGAGCAAATGTTTTACTTCAGAATTTGTTTAACCACATGTATATAATAGTCCCTCTGTAAAGATTCATGCATAAGATTCTTCACAAAAGAACGCTTGTGGGTTTGCAGTAAATCCTTTATCTGAGGAATGTACTGAACAATTACGCTTATCTTATTCAGCTTGATGAATGTGCAGAGTGCGACGCTTCGAGCCTAACCTTTTTTCAGCTCTAAAAAACTTAAATTGCTTGTTTCTGCCATCTGCGTTCAGGTCTAAAATAAAATTAGCGAGCCTGTAGGCTGGAGCAGTACAAATAAAATGACATTTTCTCATTTACAAGACTCAGGATGGCATCATGAAAAGGTTGGATGGAAAAAAAATTTCTTCCTTGTTATCTGCATAAAAAGAGGAAAGTCACGTCACTGCAACTGAGTGAGATTTTCGTTACTGCAGAAAAATTCAGCTCAAGAAGAATCTTCTGATAAATTGTATTATCATAGTATTTTGGAGTACGGTGGATATATGGCGAAACACAAATTGCCAAAACGCACAAAAATACAACTATAATATTAGGTCATTCGGAAAGTTTTTTCGTTTTCGCACCTTTAAATTCAAACGAGCACAACTTTTTCCAGATCCCATCTTTTTCTTCCAAATAAATTTCATTGTGTTCAGCAGAATTCTGGTAACATTATTTTAGTGTTCATGTGCTTTTTTCTTGCGAAATCATCTTAAGGGAATCAATAAAACCTAAAAAGGCATTTTTGACAAGCTAATTTTTACTGGGTCCTATTATTTTCAATAGGCACGAGGAGTTGGAGAATTTGATGGCTGGTAGGGGAAGGTCCATAGAGTTCAAAAAATGAACAGGAATCTCGGTGCGCAGTCAACCCCTTTTGTGAGGGCTACTTTTCTTACATGTGGTTTGACGGCGTAGGGGCGAGGATGGCACCTCTCATAGATTATACGTGCAAGTCTGCTTAGTCTCAAATTTTTGACAAACGGTTTTTAGAGCGGTATCATACTACTCTGCTCTTACACCACAACCACATCTTAGCAAATTTATAGCGTGCAAGACTACAGGATTACTTAAATTGAGTACATCAACCTTTTGTAATGACTTACTGTTCATGGCCATGCTTGCAATGCTTATTCCAAATGATTTACCACACTGACCACATTGTTGCTTCTTTTAGCTGTACTTGGCCAATTTTTTGTTGTAATTATCAATTCAGGCCAAAAAAGAATTGCTCCGTCAAATTATGAGAAACGAAAACAGAGTCAACGCGCCCTCAATCTGCGAGTGCGACAATTTGTGAGGTGTGTGCCACTAATATTTTTTGGTATTGCAGCTTTAGCGATGGTGGCTTCAAATGGGGCTATACGACACTACAAGGTCTGTTCATAGTTTTATGCAGCTATATTTGCGATTTGCTCTAAAGGACCCTTTGAGATGCTCGTTTATATGGCAGGAACACCTTCCAAAACAGTGCAGAACATTAGCTTTCACTTCTATAGATCTGGGCTTTTTGAGGCAGACTTCAACCAACGTCAAGAAATATGTGGCCTTAGCAAATGCATTGCGCACAATGATGGTTTCTTTGACTGCCTTACACTCAATACTGACCTTAAAGAATGCAATTATTCGAAAATTGCGTTTTCATATGTCGAATTTACAGCCACGTAAACCTCCCTACAAAGCGTTTTCTGCAACTTTGGTAAGATCCTCAGAAACTAGAAGACTTCCTCTACAATTTTATGTATAGCAACCCCTATCAGCTCTCTGGGACTCTCTTAAAACATGACACCAACATCAAAGGCGCAAAAGCGAGAAAACTTTCCGAATGACCTCATATTACTGAGTTTGCTAGCCGTAATCTGATGCTCTGGTGGACTACGCTAACGCAACAGAAGATACATCTTGAGCATTTTTGTGAAAATTCGAAAAATAATCACAGTAAAAAACATCGCTAGTTTCGCAAAGATGGGGGGAGGAGTCATTTTGAGATACTTTGCAGAGTATTTTTAATAAAGATTTATTGGCTACACACTCTTGGTCTATGAAAATTTGTTTTTATAACTAACTTCACGACATTGTGCTCACTTAAAAGTGATTCATCGCACGCAGAGACAGGATGCCGCTGCAGACGCCGTCGGTGTCTCTCTGTTCAGGCGTATTTTCATCCCTCTTTCTATCTGCTTTCTCTGCCAAACACAAACTATCTAGATTGGACGCAACGCGCCAGTCTCTGCGACTGACTCAAAGTTTTTTTTTGCATCTCTTGTCTGTTCTTTGCGATATTGCTCAACAAGGAACGAAAATATTCAGCTCTTTTTCTAAACAGATCAATATTTTATAAACATCAGTAATGTCTGTGGAAAGTTCATGTTTTCAAAGCATTAATCGGTCAAAATTAAATACATCAATCCTTTCCTCAAAAAACTGATTTTGGTCCCTCAAACGTCTTCACTGAATATAAGTTTTGTATTTCTTTCTTACATGATGTTGTTAAGATTCCGTCAAGCAGAGGGGTACAAGAAATGAGTCAACAGACTAACTAAATATGTGCATTTTAATCTTGACCCAGCGCTTTCATTCCTTGAAAAACCCTTTGTAGATTCTTTTCTCAGGGAGATGGCCATCGTAAATGGCACGAAGTCGGAAATGGTCTTGTCCTTGAATTGCTGATGGCGACGAGTTTCCGGAAAACCATGAAATATCCGCAAAGGTTCAAAAATCAAATGATGGCAATTTTTGCGGGGGTAGCGAAAGCCATTCGTAACAATCTTAAATGAATGGGAAAATCTTGCAACTTTTGTTGCGTCTTATAAAAAAAGTGAAATAAGTTTTGTGCCATAGGTAATGAATACGTGAGCAAAACCATTTCTTTCTCAATAACCAAAGTACCCTAAACCGTTTTCAGAGCAATGCTTAATCTGTAGTTTCAATCGAAATTCGTCAGAAGAGAAAAGTGTCGCGCAATAACAAATATAATTTTTTTCTGTTAAGCTTCATAATTTTGTCCTATGCGATGTGTATTAGATATACTCAAGATATCTAGAATATTTAAAATTGAGCGATCTAATTCAGGTGATGGATTTTATGGACTCAACCATAATTTTCCCTTTTAACTTTTTCCTTCAAAATTTTTTAGAGCTATGCATGGCATGTAGACGAATTTTTTGGTGTATACCAGCATATCCCGGGCAGATTTATCTCAAAATATCTCGTCGGAGCTGTAATTCTAGATATTTTCCAAGGACATTTTAGCATGTAGGTAAAAGCAAACAAAAGGGCAAAGAAGTAATTTGATGAGATTTTGCAAGTATTTCTGTCCTTCATTGTCATGATGTGTTGCGCATTACTTATAATGGTGATTTTTTAGACATAAATGTTTCAAGCAAGATGGGTGTTAGAACCTGAGAACATGTGAGAAATGAACGGATTTGAAACTTGCCCAGACTTCACGCATTATATGTATAACTATACAAGATAAGGCTGGAAGTATAGAGTCGAAAAATATGGGTTCAATTTGATGATTAATCAAAAATATGGAATTAAATACATGGGTGATATAAGTGAATTATCGATTGAACGATTTGTTATATGACGCAGAAGTTTAGATATGGAAAGCTCGTTTTAGAATGAGGAAAAAACAAAAAACCACCTTTAAAACAGCGTAAGCGTAAATGACTGAGATAGCATGAATAATTGAATGTTAACGAATGAATGAATAACGGAAAAAATTAAGAAAAGAATAGTTATAGGTATCAGCGACGAAAAGTCCACACTACACCGTTGCATGTGTTCGATTCCGTAAGTGTCTCCCCGTTGTCTCTTTCAAGTGGACCGCGGTAGATCACTCGATCACGATCGGCTGGTCAAACTGTTCAGCAGTGATCTTTAGACTTCCTTTGTTTCAGAAATAATGAATTTGCAATCCAAAAAAATTACGAAAAAAATTGTGTGCAAATCTTGCAAAGTTTCATTTCCTTTCTTTTTTGATAACGACTTGAGAATTTTATATAACAAATAATAACATAATCTCAAAGAGAATATAAAAAATTGCGAATAAATATGGAAGTTACTGAGTTGGCTTTTCATTTTCTAACCCCTTCCCCCCCCCCCCCTCCTTCCCCCGCCTTCATTTTTTTCTTTTTGTCCATGCACCATGTGAATTTCTAAATAGATGAAGATGATATGCACAACTTTTTCAGCTTTAGCTTCTAATCTTCGTTAACTCAGATCAATTTATTCAAAATTACAGTTGCCTCATATACCAGATTGTTTTTGAGAAATGAAATAAAATCTGAAAATTGGTTGTTAAAAAATTACTGAAAAATTGCTTAAAAACTAACTCAAATGAGGAAGTCTCGCTGAGATTATTGAATTGAAGAAAATATTCCCGAACGCTTGGGCCTTTGATGGCCCACGTCGTCGTATCTCAAGTGCCGCGGGCCACCTTTGGCCCATGTCTTCGTCAATGATCCTCATAATCTTTATCTCATCCAGTCAAAACTGTAAAATCTGTGAAGTGACGCATGTGTATAGAAATTAAATCGAATCTTTGAAAAACCTTCAGTAATGTCTTGTTCGAATTTGTCTCGGTTTTTTATGGGATAAAAAACCTTCTATTGCATCTGCTACCCCTTTTATCCATTTCTTTGAGATAAACCCATGTGTGTCAGTCCAGTCTAAAAAAGCACTTTCTCAGACGTAAGCGATGACATCAACTCTAGACTCCGCCCATCACTACCTGTAAACTTCTCATTTCTCACAACAAATTGTTTATGCAAACGCGTGACATATACGTGAAAATAAATCACTTTAATTATGTTGATTTTTCTCGGGTATAACCATAATTGTATAAAAGATGGGCGATGGGAAAAGATGAGATGTGCAGAGACGCAGAGGAACTGAATGTATGGAAAACTACGACAACTAATGCATTTGTTCACCGGCAAAAGTAGTGGATTAACATATATGGCACTATAGCACGTAAATAAACAAGCGAGATTGCGAATAGAGATATAGAGGTGGAAACAATGTTAGAAAAGAGCTCTCGAGATCTTTCGGCGATGGTGTGTGGAAGATGGATATCGATTGATAGTTTGCCTCGTTCTATATGTTACTTTATTTGCCGGCCCATGCGTAGAATTGTTTTCGTTTCACGAATTCTGGTACACCAGTGCGTTTACCAGCCCAGGCATAGAATCTGAAATGATGTTAAAAAATAGGAAATAACTTTCGAAGAAAAGAACAAATTTCAAAAAAAATCATTTTTTATTTCATGTTTTTCTCATTTTTCGCTTCTTTCTCAAAAAACACATTTCTTGCAAAAGTCTGAGACAGATTTGTATACCATTACTATAGTCATTCTTGGGAGGGGGGGGGAGAGAGAGAAGACTTATTTTTCCCACTGAAAAAAGGTGTTGAAGTTGTATTGAAAATTCAATTCGGCTTTGCGAAACAAATTTTCAAGGGCAAATTACGGGGCTATAGGCTCGCAAAAAAGTAGGTTGCCTCTCAAACATTTTTGAGAGGGTTTGAAACTATAATCTGTCTTTCCCCTCCCCCCTTCCCCCTCGCGTCCAACGAAATTTTTGGGACCGCACTGTAAATACCACATCATTATGAAAATAGCGAACAAATATGGTAATAATAGCAAATAAAAAAAAGTTTCAAATTCTAGAACGCTAAGACAGAAAGTTAGCTTTTATTTTTCTATTTTCAAATTCCCGCATTTACCCATTTATCCATTTCATATTGATCCGCGTTCATTCTCTACCAATCCTATCCATATGGATAAACTCTCTGCCCGTACCGTACTCAAGAACGCTTATTACCTCTTTGCGAAAGGAGTACGGTCTGGGGGAGATTCCGAATAAAAATTTTCGGTTTCGTATGCACCCTATACTCAGACAATCCACCGGAAGTTCCGCGGGACATAAAATAGCGAACAGCGATTCCGCAAGATATTTTTGCTGTCATAAAGTTCAAGCGTCAAATCAAGAACTTCCGCAGGAATTTGACTCTAGACTTGAAAACGAAACTTCCGCAGCGCTTCCCACTAAGGGCAGCGGGAGATACCCTCTCTGTATGTCCAGTGGAATTTCCGGTCCATATTACGGTAAGAAAATCCTAGACTGGTTTTTTAGTTTATTCCATGCCGTAAAATTTTGCTCTCGTAAGCGTATTGCCCAAGAGATAAGCCCTAATTCAGCTTTGAAGAGGTTTCCGATGTAATCTGCATAAATCCATCCATAAGTTCTTCAGGTGCATGACATATTGTAAGCACTTTTCTCTTTTTTTTATTGGTCTAATCGGCTTATATGCTCTGCTATTCTTCCCCATCAAGCCCTTATCACAGTTAAGTTCCATGCAAGACAGAATTTTCGAAGAAATCAAAGCAAAGGTGCGTGGTTACATTTTAAAGGATTTTTCATGCGAAATAAATTAGTGTGCCGTATTTTTGAGAAAACATGCAAATTATAGCTTTTAGTGCTTATATTTGAAATCGCAGCAATCTTCAATGCGCTATAACTTTGTTGCAAAAAATTTCAAAAATTAAGTTTTCAAACGAGCTGAGAAAGAGGCAATCCGAATTATATTTTTGATATAAAAATTTTTAGTGGAAAGTAATAACTGTGATTTTTTAAGCATAAAAAGTGGATGTGGAACCAAGATCACTAAAGAGAGGACTGCCCAATATCGATTTCAAACTTCTTCGCCTTCAGAACGTTTGCAAAATGAATTTTTAAGCCTAAAAAATTCAAGATTTGATTGTGCTAATTTTCCGATTTTACAGGATTTTGTAAGTCCCAACTTAGCCATTCTCATGTCTACAACATAAGATTTTATGAGATTTTAACGGTTTACTAAGCTATGTTCAACCTAACATAAACTTTTCTTCACATTTGCGTATAGAGAGAACGAAATACTAGAAAAATTTGACTCGTTTGGATTTTCCTGGCAACGTGCCAACGCAAAACTTTTCCTATAAATCTACACATAAAAGAAGCTGCAGGATGCAAAATTCGCATAAGGCCAACTCATTTGAGTTAAATCACATTAGCATTTTAGGATTTGATGTGAGCTTGGAGACCTGTGGAACCAAATTTATATCATGCATCTGGAAAGCATTAAGCTTTCACTTTCAAAAAAAGCACCAGACCTGAACAAACAAATTTATAACAGCCTAGTCTAGGCTTTTTACCAGAAAGCAAAGGTGCTGCAGCTAATTTGAAGAGCAGATCCAATTTTTTCACAACCCATAAAACCCAAAAATGAAACTGCGTTTATTTGGATGGTAAAATGAAAAAATGAGTGAGCATTCATATTTCAACAATTATTCATCTTGTGATCTGAAAAGCACACTACCTATTTTCTTCGCTAATCTTCAGAAAAAAAAACTTACGATTCTCATATCCTGTCTGCTTCAATCCCCCTGCTACAAACATTCAAGTTGTACTTCAAATATCGAAACTCTGGCAGAAATTTCCATCTAACGATTTCAATGCAAAAAGAATGAGCGAGAAGACAAATGAACTGAACAAGAGCTAATGAAAGAGGAAAAATGGATCTACAGCTATAAGAATACTTCCGCCTTCTTTAAAAAAACGTTCTCTTAAGAGATGCGTAAATCTTTTGAATCTCATCACTCGTTTAACGATGCGATAATTTGATCAGTCTTGCATCAGAATTTCCATGGAACATGAAAAAAATTCTCTCGGTTCAAATCGTTCTAGAGAAGTTATGCTGACTTGTCATTTTTTGATTCTGCTCAAATCTTCTCCCCCTCCCCCCCCCCCTTTCCTTCCCCTCTCTCAAAAAACTCACTGTTTCCTCTTCGTAACAAGTCCCTGTGAAGGAAATAGAGGATAGTCGCCGAGTCTGTCTCCATCATTGAAATATCGGCTTATCTGAAAAAAAAAATCAATAAATTACTTGGTGATCCCAATAGTTGACCCCAGTATTGATTCCTAATAGTTGACCCCAGCATTGATAGTTAAAGTTGTATTTCTTCCGATTATGCATGTTTGCAACATGTGTCCGAGTTTAGTCTACAAGGTAAGAGTCCAGAGAAGAAGAGTCGGCCTAAAAGTCTCCGTCTTCTTACAGCAATGATTGCGCTCTCGAGCTGTGATGAACACATTTTATAAAGTCAATAAATAATTCAGCTGTTCAGATAGTTAACTCATGATAGTTAAAAATTATATTTTTCCCGACTATACTCGTTTCAGTATATATCCGAGTTCCTCTACAGGGCCAGAGACCAGAGAAGAAAAGTCGGCCTAAGAGTCTGCATCTTTTTCCACAACAATCATTGCAATTTTAAGTTAATGAACATATTTTATGTATTGCCGTATAGTTTCTTACAAACTACGATGATTTCTAGTAAGTGTGACTTTCAATCAACTGCGCTTTTCTTTCCCCCCCCCACCACTCCATCTCCCAAAACGCCCCTACAGTATCGGCTTCGCGCCTCATCTCGCAGTCTCAAACACAACCCTAATAGATTAATGCCGTGTCTGGGTCGTATTCACGGACCAGTGCATTGCGCGATAATATTCGATTACACGAATTGCTTTATGAATTATTCATCGGAGAGTTGTGTGTAAGCAGAGCAACAGATAGTACTCCCCACTGGATCAGTCTGACAGCTGAGTTTTTTTGGGCAAAAAAGAGTTAAAGGGAGAAAAGAGGGAGAGAAAGGCTAAGCAACTTTAGTCCCCATTTGATGACTGAAAACACACAGTTTTCCCCTTCTCCCCCTCTCCCCGCCCCGATATGGTTCCAAATAAAATGTTGTGGACATTGTTTTGTACATTACATGATATTATATTTTGCAATTTCGGGTTGAAGATATTTATCAATACTGGTGCACTGTAAGTGGGATCAATGCTCTCTTACATATAGCGTCACGCAGATACGGTAAGTATACTGTATCACCTACTAAGATAACTTCTCTTCGGACTTCCTTGACTTTAACAAGTACAATAAAGCAGCATGAAAGGCGAGCTGGGACTACTAACCTATACCGGTGTGTGTACTGTAGAGTCTGGAATGCATGCGATATTCGCAAATAACTATCCACACACTGACACATACAGGGTGTCCCAAAAAAATGTGAACACTGTTTGATCGTTAGTAACTTCCTTGCTTTCAAGCTTTTCGTCGAGCTTGAGGCACCGTTTTATAGAGCAAGGTTCAACTTAGACATACAGTACGGAACGAATCATCGATCGCTTTTCAATACTGTAGGATTACGGTAGCAATTTTGACAAGGATTTTAGGCCATTGAAGGCCATATTCTGCTTCGAAACAAGATCAAACAGGCCAAAAACTCTTGTACTATGGTAATGGAAGCCGCTGATTGCGAATATAAAATTTCCACTCTACTGTGATGCTTTTTCCCAAGGTTATCCCAGGTAAATCGTAGTAACTGACTTCCCAGCATTTATCAAGAATGTGATTACACCGTCAAAAAAGCTAAGAACACTCATAATAAGTTGTGCAGTGGAATCAGCGTGCGCAAAAACCCTAGTACACGATTCTTCAGATTTTTTGGGAAAAATTTCATGGAATGGCATATTTCACAATGGGTCCACATGCTAGAAGTTCTTATCCGTAATCCTACAGTAACGAAGAGTGATCGTGATCTGCTCCATATTATAAATCTAAGTTGAACCTCGCTCTACAGAATGGTGCCTCAAGCTTGGCGAAAGACATGAAACCAAGGGAGTTATTAACGATCAAACAGTGTTCACATTTTTTTGGGACACCCTGTATATGTTAGGCTCAACCATTTATGTTCAAAAAGCACTGTAGTTTACGAAAATTTACTAGAAAAAATTCACAAAAATACTTTTAAAGTTCAACTTGAAACTGTAAACCATATGCAAACGCCTTACAAGCATAATAATGAGTAAACATGGCTTTATCATGATTTTTCTAGGGTAGTTTACTGTAGGAATACGGTGACTATACCGTTGCTCTGCTTATAGTCTGTTGGGGCTTGTGTAGATCATCAATAAATACACCACCACTGCGAATCCAAAATTCAATGGCTATCACCGAGATTTGGAAAAAAATAAGCTTTTTGTTTAGCTGTACATTATCCAATGGCGCCCGTAACTTTGCGGTAGATTTTTGCAGAAATTTCCCATCGTATTTAACTCAGAAAGCCGCCGAGGATAACTTTACCAGAATGAGATTCAGGTATCCGAGAGGAAATATACTCAGACCATATTAACAGAATAGAACTTCAGAAACCTTCGTATGGGTCGTTATGCATTCATCGCTACAAAAAAAAGATGCGCTCCATACTTGTAAAGCCGGGTCCAGAGTTGCCCGTGTACCGGCGTGGTGCTAACGCCGTTTCGGAACCGACATGAACGCACTACGTATTGATCGATAAACTTGTAGACACAATTTCGGCACGACGCTAACACGGTGCTGGCACTGAGCTTGTACCAGACCTAAGGTTGAGTTTCCATAAAACTACAGCGTAAAGATTACACTCCGAATCTCACAGTTGTAGTGAGTCTACCTACAAAAACTGCTGATAGTGATAAACAAAGCAAACAATGTGAACTGGGCATTCAGCTTTAACCAATCATTTTAACACCCGTGAAATTATCTAAATAATTTGGTTTTGGAACCACTAGGACAAATTCTTGTCGACCAATAAAGTTCACCTTACCTACTTTCTGAGTCTCTCGGTTCGGATACAGAAAAACAGCTTATCATACCCATGTATAAATTCCCCCCCCCCTCTGCAAAAATGAAATGAGCCCCGGAGAAGAAAAGCGAGTTTCGATGGCAAACATGTGAAAATGAATTATTCACGTACTAAGGCAACTCGGAAAAACCAAGAATTCCATAAATAATGAAAGTCTTACAGGTTTTTCTAGCATTTCAATTACTCGTTGGCGGATTTCTAGGTGATTTGTGGCGACAAATGGGGAGGCACTTGATAACAGACATATATAGTTGGTTTGTCTATGCTAGTGAGAAATAAGAGGAGAGGGGGGGGGGGGTCCAACCGCTAGTTCAATTTTCTGATGAATTTCAAGTGTTTAGTGATGGCTGTTCTTGAAGGAGAAACTCCTAAGCTGTAAAATATGAAGCATGGAGAGGAAGTGAAAGAATTGCAAGTTTCAAAAGCATGTTAGTCCGCACAGATTTCGAGGGGCTGGGCGGGAGCGAAAAAAGTACGAATCTTACCATTTAATGAAATGTTACATCATAATACTGTGTTTGACAACCCGACATTCGTGATTATACTTTTCATATCCAGAACAAATGATATTTGGCGTTGATTTCCATGCATCACGCAAAGCTTCTCTCAAAAGCATATTTTTGGCTCCCGCACTGGCTCCCAAGCTTCTGCCCTCGTTAGGAAGTCGGGAAGGCTGTGTTTTCCAGTTTTCCATAAAAGTGCGGAGTACTTTAGCAGTATGAGGAAAATCAAGGGATGCTTTTGGTCATTACCCTGCCCCATGACCCCCCACTTTACAAGTCTGGGATTCCCAAAAGTGCATAATGCAAGTTCTTAATGTAACTTGGTCACGATTTACACGCAGAGAACAACATGCTGGCGATGTAAAACGCAATTTACGACCCTAATGACCCTATCAAAGTTTTAGCAATAAAATAAGCAATAAAAAGCTTGAGACTAGCCCGAAAGGTAAACGATTATGCAGTTACATGCGGTCTCGTTTGAGTATAATTGCGCAAAAGTGCCGGTGAGCGGATAGAGGTAAGAAACGAAGCAATTACAGATTTATACTTTGATTTTCGCGCCAAGAATTAACGCTTGACAAGGGACTTCAAATTCAACCAGGTAAGACGAAATAGTATGTGATATATGAGAGGTCAGACAAGCAAAGAAAAAACAAGTTGATCTCTGTCAGTAGTCATTTGACTCGTTCAAACGCGTTAAAATCATTCCAAAACTTCGCTCTAATTCTGCAACCGCACAACTCTTCACAATACCGTACCTCAGCTTGTCGTGGCTGCTCCAAAACTTGGCAATTTGTCAGAACAAGCACCAGAGCGGCTATGGCCAGCAATAAGCGATGCATGAGTGCTGGAGGAGACTGGGGAGACGGACGACTTCAAGTGATTCTCACGTCGTCAACCGCGCCGCCCATGACACGCCCCGCTGCCCGTGTTTGGTTGGCCACGCCCACTTTCCCTTGGCTCCGCCTTCTTCGTTTAAGGTTTGCCTTATCTCTCAAGCTCGGAACAGGACAATTTAGCCGTATAAGCAGTCCTGAGGTGTTGCCCTTACCCTTGTAAGCTGATAGATTAGCTGACATCATGCAAGGGAGAAGGGAACGCAGGAGGGGGGGGGGGAAGAAGGTGGAAGGAAATTTTGAGGGTGTGTAACATCAATATTTTATGCTCATTTAGATCTGTTCGTGCCAGGCTATCAGATTTAAAATACAGTCGGTCCCTTCCTAATCTAATGTGCGCAGCTGCAGACACCATCAGAGTTGCGCGTTATATTCGGGCCTTCGTTGTACATACATGATCTGACCAGTCTGCTCCACATGTTTCTTTTCAAAACCGAAAAAAACGGAAACCAAGAAAAAAAGCAACAATCGCTTACACGAAAGAATCACTTGTAACAGAGGTCCAGGATAACACGCGCAACGTAAATGTTGTGTGCAATCGCACATGTTATTTTAAAAAATGACTGAAAAAATTATAAAAGTATGAACAAAATTATGAGAGTCACTTAACTTCTTGTTTCTGCGCATAACTGATGAGGATTTTTTGAAAGGAGTATTTGAGATTATTGCTTAATTTTGTTGTTTCTTTCAGAATGAAAAGGATGATGAAGTATCCATATTGAAGTCGGATTTCTCAGAAGAAAATTTTCTGTTTCAAACGCATACAAAAACCTTAAATAGCAATGCAAAAATCGTGCAGGAATGCATGCGTGACCAATTTATGCAAGAAAAAAAAACCTGAATGGAAATAAATTAGCACCTTCGGAACTTGCACGAGATGCGAAATTTATAGGTACATAGGTTATAACGCAATAAATGCCGCATATATTTTCAAGGGAAAATAGTGAGCTCAGCTCCTCAGTTTTGAAAAAGTATAGCCGACGGTATGGTTACCGTGGTGGGGTTCTTGGAATATATTTACCGTTAACATATATTTAGTCTGTCATCGCGCAAAATTCACCGAAATGACAAAATATCATATATAACAAAGCTAGCAAGCTCAGATGATCTTGGAGAAAGTGACTTCACTCGACATTGACGCAGATTTCCAGAGGATACGGTAGGATCACGGTAAGAATACGGTGGTAGGCCCTATGTCTTTTGCTCTTAGCATATTCTCAATACCGTTCATGTTCTCCAATGACAAACTCGAACAAATTCATAATGCAAATAAGCAGTAAAAATCGGGAATTTGCCAATTCAAACTAACTACGGTATGATGACAGTATGGTTACGGTAACAGACTCAAGTCATTTAACTACTTTCGCTGTTCAGTCCCGCTTCCTTAATACACAAAAAAATGCGACAGAAAATAGTGAGATTTTTACTATGAAAGCAATTCAAAGTGGGATCCGCGCTTTGCAAGAGCTGCGGTAGGATTACGGCAAGGTTACGGTAGCAGTATGGTCTTGAGTTTTCTATTTTTAGCATATTTCATCAAGGACAGCATGTTTTATCGGATAAAATGCACTGTCATCCGACGAAAATTGAGAAGCTTTCACCTTAGAAACGGTGAAGCTTGGACTGCTGCAGTATTATAGGAGCTACGGCAGGACTACGGTAACGTTACGGTAGCAGGCTCCTCGCATGTTTCTCCAAATGACAAATGACATCACAACGTCGACAAAAAGCGAGGCGCTTCCAATCTTTGCCAAACTTTGTTTTTATGTTTGCTGGTCCAGCGCCGAGATCACGAGGTGATTTTTCTGCGGATGTGGACAGCACAACACAAACCCAAGTTCCGGTGTGTGCTGTCTACTTCCTTTCGAATAATAGAGGCTAACGATCTGGACGCTAAAGTTGATGCCATGTTTGGTTTATATCGTTGTTTTTTGTGTACGAGATCAGCAAATCAAACGTTTTCGTGGCTAATTCAATTTTGTAGAGGTACTTCTGTATTAAGAGATAAAGGTTAGTAAAGGTAACCCCTTTTTGCATACATTCTCCGACTTACGCACAATTCACGAATGTCCTCAATGGCCCGAACTAATACGCAAATGTGTCTGAAGGTAAAAGGGGTCTCATTTTCTAATCAATATCAACATTAACAAAATAGACTTTTCGTTAAGACCGGGTCAAATAATGGAAAGAATTAGGAATTTCTGACCAAACTTTACATATAGATTATTCTATGACCAGGAGACGCGAAATCCCATTGCACACATTGTCTGAACAAGCCTAAACGTGTACTTAGCAGGTTTATACTTGTTATTCATCTCGTCCAGTTTATTCACTCCTTGAAAACAGGGAAGAACAAACTCAGACTTGTTAAGACAATATCCGCAATGCGGTCTCGCGTCTCCTGGTCATAGAATAGATCATACATAAAAATTAGGTGGGATATATGTTAATAAGCTATTTCCACCGAAAAGTACTGATTGGCTTCATTGATTTATTGATTTCGAGTTTTCTGATTAGCATTTTTGTATGACAGGCCTGAAATGTTAGAAGAAAAATTAAGAAACTTGAACCGAATCTTCCAAGCATAAATATCAGAGGGAGGTGATTGTTGATAAGAAATAGTATTGGTAGCGATTTATTTTATTGATTTATTGCAAATGACGCAGTGGCAAGCTGAAAATTGGCAGAGGGGGTAGGCAAGCATACTTATCAAGAATAAAATATTATCATTGTCTCTCTTATTGATCGCTTCCATTGATTCATTGATTCTTTCACCTTCCGCTGTTATCGCCACGTAGCGTCAGCAGAGCGGCTGGTTTATACTCTGATTTACCCACAACCTGCAAACATAGTTTTGGGCAGAATCGCCCAATTTTTTAGTTAGAATTTGGGAAAGTATCTACAAAGTACTTTAAAATGCTGAAATTTTGCTTACAATTTACACCTCCAAAGCATGAGTCGGAGTGAAGAAATGAATAATTATTCTGATGAGATAGAAAAAATGGAAGCATGGTGTATTTGCTCAACTATGGAATGACTTATTTCAGCGAACACAATTTTCTGCGATCACACACTTTCTTAACGTTTGCACTAAACTCGAGGGACATAAAGAGTCACGAGCAAAGCGAGTAATAAAAGGTGTCTCGTTCGTAATTTACGTCCAATAACGTATCATCAAGATCTTTTCAGACATATGTCCTTCTGCTTAATCAAAAGTGTACCTGGCCGAACTGGGATCGTAAAACTATTATCCCAAAGCCGAGAGTATGAGTTCAAGTATTACTGAGTCATCTATAACTAAAAATGAGAGTTGCAGAATTAGCGCAGAACCTTACGACAATTTGGATTTGTGTAGGACGTTTGGGGATGCAAACCAACGAGAGATGCTTCCTGTACTAGTTTGAACCTATTATAGAAAAAGGCTAAATAAAGACAAGACTGAGAAATTAGCAGCGGCTTACAAGCCAAGCCAATATAAATCGTGCGATGCGGTGCAAAGTGTGTAGCACACACATCTGGCTACAAATGACTCAACTGTATGTTCCCAAACTATCAAATTTTAGGCCTTACATTTGTATTGATAAAAATGATATTTCAGACCAAATGCTATTTGGAACTGTTAGTAGACTGTGCTAATTGTCAGTGGATTTCCAGGTGCAATAACGCCGCCCCCGCCTTGTTGTTTTTTTTTCAAAGTTTTTGATTGTATGAATACCCTTCTTCTCTCCCATAAACAAAATTCTCAGTTTCACCCGGAAACCTTTCGGTGAGTCAGGAAGAAGTGATTACTGTGTAATAGGCACAAGCCAACATCTTGTCCCAGTTGAATGGCGATTGCTGAGTCGGCTGCGACATCTCTAATCATTTGAAATTTCGCACTCTTGATTCACAAGTTTCAAAGAATTTTGGAGTTAGCACCACAAAAGTTGTATAAAACGCGAAAACAAAAATTGAGCGCATTATTCCAGCCCAGATCATGCAACTTTGAACGTACCCAAAGTCCTAGACCATTTTGGGGAAGGCATCATTTCAAATTAAAAAGGAGGCTCACATACTGCGAATTAGAAGCTGAAATACGAAACTTCTGCAAGTTCGTGACCCTAAAGAAACAAAAAATGAATTCCGAGTTGGCTTTGCTTCCAAAAAACATTTCACGCATCGCGGTTGATTCGAATTTTACAAATTCAATGTGATCATTTCCGTTTTTTACAGATAAATCAGCTACTAATCAGCTCGGCGATTATGGAGATTTTTGCTTCCTTTAAAATAAAAAAGAGCCAAAGGCAGAGGACTGGAAGAGGAGAGAGTGAAACAAGCAAAGCACATGTTATTCCTGGAGCGCTTAAGCCGCATTGGTGCGGAAAAGAAGCCGCAGCGCAGGTAGCTCATCACTAATCGCGACGCGGCAGGCTCGCGTTCACTACTATCTGCCTCGAGACCAGAATTTACTTAGCACTCGCAATAAGTAACATGCTGTGCACAAGTACATTTTCTTCGTTATGGTTTTTGTCACGACTACTTCCGACGACAGCATCAAGCTCATCGAATGTTACATCACTAGTCGTTGAGGGGAACTATAGTTCCTGCGTCTCGTCACTCCCATCCATTTTTTCAAGAGATATTCTCAACTCGAAAGACTGCTTTATCGCTTAATGCTATCGCTTGGCACAGAGGTGTAAAAAAATCATGTCATAAATTAAGTATTGTTGAACCGAAAGTTCTGTCGCACCATTCTCAAAAAAATCATAACTTCTTTTCCTCGCAACGATTTTGCGCTGTTCAAATTTTATCAAAAAGCGTAAAGCATGTAGTTTCAAGATTTCCGTGGGAACTTTCCAAGATGCTAGGTTGCAGGGATAAATATGAAAGAACGAGATCATCCGAAATTCGGAATTTTTAAGCAAAAATTCTAAAATTTAGAAACTGTGCGATAAAATCCAGAACAACCATTATCCTAAGTTTTCTTACATTTTATCACTAACTGAGTCAAATTTGTGCTGATCGAGCTCTTCTTTCAAAAGTTATGATTTTTTGAAAAAAAAAATTCCGAAAAATCAATTTCCAAAGAATTCTTAGGAAATTGATTTTTCGGCAATTTTTTTCAAAATATCAAAACTTTTGAAAGAAGAGCTCGATCAGCACAAACTTGACTCAGTTAGTGATAAAATGTAACAAAACTTAGGCCGATGGCTGTTCTGGATTTCATCGCACAGTTTCTAATTTTTTAGAATTTTTGCTCAAAAATTCCGAATTTCGGATGATCTCGTTCTTTCATTTTTGTCTCTGCAACCTGAGCATGCTGGAAAGTCCCCAGGGAATTTTTGGAAACTACATGCTTTACGCTTTTTGATTAAATTCAAACTGCGCAAAATCGTTGCGAGGGAAAGAAGTTATGATTTTTTTGAAAATGGTGCGACAAAACTTTCGGTTCAACCTAATATATAAACGTATTTAATCAAAATGTCATAGATAGGTCCAAAAACTTACTGGTTCTTTTTTCTCGCAGCCGACACTCAGATTTCACGAAATTTTCGTCATCTTCATATGCAGTGTCACGCAAAATTGCTACTTCTTCACACCAACTTGGATGATTCCATGCTTAGACAGAATCAATGTCAATTTTTTGGTGTCCAGAAAGTACATATATGCAACAAACTGTCGTGATTGCGTGCTAGAACAGGGTTAGAAATGGTGGGTACATGCCTATAAACAGAATAATTTTGGGGAAATCTTGCAGGCAGGACTGCATGGCGGAAGATTCGATGGAACTGTGAACACCAAAGATGGAATTTGAGAACAAAGATTGAGTGGAAACGTGTTGAAAATGAATAAGACAGCTCAAAAACATAAGATCAAGTCAAGGAAGGGGTGGTCGCAAACAAAAAAACGCAAAAAAGGCCATATTGATCCGTCTACCGTATGCCTATAGTAACGTACGAACGTCATGGGTGTACGGTAAGTGGGCGTGCCGTCCAGTACTAAATTAGTGATGCAGGTTTCCCTCGATCGTAAAGGCTACTGCACGACGAAGGCGCAGAAGCAGTTTCAGTTGAGCGGGCGCGAACGCGGCGCGCGCGTATCCTCACCGTTGTAAATACTGCGCCTCATGCGCTCTGCGGCTAATAAAGCCGCGTTCGCGCTCAAAGGTATTGCGCATTCGTCATGCAGCAGCCTACAGTTTCTTCAATCAAGCGGCAAATTCGGGCTCCGAGTGATCGCGATTTCGCGGATCGCTAAGCGATTAAAAGTCAGCACGCGAGGCTCCTGTGTCGCGGATGCCTAAGGCCCGCGAAAGGGAAACTGCACTTGTCACAGGGTATGAAACTAAACTAATCGTAGGCGTCCCTAAGCTATTTCTCTTCTTTTCTTCTCTCTTTTTCCTGCTCTATTTCCTTCTTGTATACTCTTTTGCTGTAAACAGGAAAAATACAGACTTATAAGGTTTTGCACTCTAACCGACCTCTAGGATTATTGCGACAAAACCAGAAGCGCTTGCGTAAATGTAGCTTAAACACTGGATACAACACTTTCCATTAGACAAAGTTTACTTTGTTGCATTTCTGTGTTCAAGAGGATTTTTTATGATCACCAAAGACCATTATATGGCTATTGAAACTACGTGTCTGAGCAAGAACAAGGGAGTGCAGCGAAAATTTCGGAAATTTCAAAAAATGACAGAAGTACTGTTCAAAGTTACAAAATAAAATAACGGATAAATAAAGGTTGACCTAAATTTCTTTGAATCTTTAGTCATCTCTCATACCAAATTGCAAAGATAATTTGTGAGCCTTTTTTATGGTACGTTACCGGTTTTATAGGTTTGTTGTTTATGTGTGAGGCATGCGAAAGCTGACATAATTCAAATTTCTCGTGTTTTGCGGTTAACAACAACATAATATAAAATGGAATGAGTCAATGAGGTGAAGCTTGAATGTTAGCACGCTATCGATGGAGGAAGCCCCAAAAAAGTAATTTAAGAATAGGGGGGGAGTAAGAAGAAAGAAATTTGAGGCCCAGCTTCTTATGTAGTTACTAATTGGAAGTCTCAAACTAAGCTAGAGCTCGAGCGACAGCTCATAAGATCTAGTGAAAAAATTCAAATTCAAGCTCTCGCCCAGTGCCGTATTCCGACTAGTCCGCTCGGAAAGAATACGGTAGTGGGCTAAACTTTAGAGTTAAATTTCCTTGCCACAGTTGAATCAGAAGAGCTCTTGCTTGAGCAGTGACTTAGTTAAAACTCTCCAATCGCCTTAATCATAAGAAACCGAGATACCCAAATTTGGTTGAACATATATTCAGTGTTATGCCTCGTTGACGTGAAAGTATCCATTATTCATGTAACAGCAACAATAATAATAACAAATACATTTCCAAGCAATGCCAAAGCAAAACATGTTATTCAGAGCATAAAACTCAGCAATCAACAACAAGATATAAATTTGAAGATCTAGAGGATTCATAACAAAGTAGTTCAAGTCGCAGATGCAGACGCAAGACAGCTTTTTATAGTAGATCTATGGTAGGTGTCGGTAGTCTGTAGAGTCATAAAGGTCAAGGCAATTTGAAGGTCCAGAAAAATCAGAAAGAAAATTGGAGCTTTCCTATATAAATTCTGGATACTGATGCATTTGCGGTGTCAACGACATTTGCGCGTAAAATATGGCCATGGAACTCACATCCCTAAGGTCAGCGGCAATTTGCGCATTTCAGCCACAACAAACAACAAGGAATAACAAAAAAATCAATAACAACAATGTCGTAACAGAAGCGAATTAAGATTTCTTTTTACGCTTGAACGCTTTAGCCTTCAGTTGGTGTGTAGTGATAAGCTTTCTAGCTTTTTTCTTCTTCACTTCTGCTTCAGCCAACCTCTCCTCTAAGGACTCCAATGTATTTGTTGACGATGATGCCACCTAAAATCAACTTCATTAAAACTTCAAGAGGAACATTTTAAACTCTACGATACCATGAGATCTTAGGAAAAAGGCATGGACAATCACCCCCCCCCCCCCATAGTTTTCTCAACAAAAAATTGGATTACATGAGATTATTGCAAACACATAAATGAAAGAGTCACTTGCATGACTTCTCAGATTAGCAAATTAAAAATGCTGTTACGTCTGATCTTTTCAGGAAAGTGTCTGCTGCTTGAAAGGTATTTGGCTCAAAACGAGAGGCAACCCTCTATTTCCAGAAACAACTTTTCAGCTCAAAGATGGGCTTATTTGAATGTGGAGTAGGAAGCCTTAACGACCCATTGCCCGAGAGTTTTCATACATGACCACAAAATTCAACTCCAACTCTCGCCTAGTACCGTACTCTTTCTAAACGGACCAATCAGCGTCTTCGAGGAGCCATAATGTAAAGGTGATCTTCGGTTATCAGTGGAGCATGAGCTGCCTTATGGGGATTCAGAAGGCTTCATGGTTTACACATAAGATCCAGGTCTCCTGATTGGTCTAGAAATTAATTTGAGTTTTTTTAATAGGCAGCTTCGTTAGAAAGAAGCTAATTAGCTCCACCTTCACCTCTACGGTCTACTATCCTGATAACATATTATATCGCACGAGGACCAGTAATCCGGAACTGAGCTCATAGACACTGCTATTCTACTCCTTTAACACAGTATGATCACTAAATTACATCCATAACTGAACCAAAAAGGCTCCATAGTTACGAATTTTTTTTGCATGGCCGAGGTAAAGCATGCCACCTTCTCTCAAGTTTCCCCTTTTTCCCCTAAAAAAGCTAACAATAGAGGTTCACATGAGCTGCACGTAAAGTGAAAAACATGTCTATGTTCCGGTCACAGATCAATGGTACAAAATGAGAACACCTTTCTTGAAGGCCTTTTTGCATCTAAGCCGCTTATGCAAAGTTCCTCGCATCTTTAACAATTTGCGTTGATTGGAAACAATAAGAACACTGCAGATTTCCGCAAGACACACCCCTGCATAATGGAAAGATCGTCAGACTCGTTCGAGAAATCTCCATGGTAAAAAGATGCTAAATTAGCAAGTATGTCAAATAAAGGATTGCGAGAAGTTGTAAGTCAGATTAGACAATGAATGGGAGGTATAAGAGAGGGATGAGGTAAAGGCTCTGCTAGCAACATATGAAGAGTGCTTTGAACAGAGGCTTTGAGATATGCTCAAGTGGTACCAAATGAAATGATGTAAATACTGAGCCTTAGCGGTCCGAGAAATTTTTCGGGGAGGGGGAGAGGAGAGAAGGGGGAGCGAGGAGAGGCGACAGGAATTCCATTCAGATGAAGCGGCTTGGCGTTAGCCATGTCCTTAGGGAAAATTTTTGAAATACGTTCCGAAATTTTTGGCACTTATAGCCTTGAAATTCAAAACAGGGATAGCGGCAGACACGGAAAAATTTCTTGTAAGACCAATTTAACTAAAAAAATTCTGCGACTCCCTCGATGGAGAAGTGGTAGGATGTCTCTCAGTCCGCCACTGCCACTGGTCATAGCACTAAATCAGAAATCACAGCCTAAGGCGTGTTATTGACCTCGACGCGACCTCTCCTAACACCGTACATGTATAAATAGAGACAAAGGTCATACAGTGCAACAACTATGTTTAATATCTGTTGCCCCCTTCACCGAAATTGAAGAAGACCTCCTTGACGTGGAACCGGACTACGAAGAAGACGAGCCGGTAGCAGAAGTCTTACCGCTCGCTGCCACCACTGATTCACCCTATACACGTCTAACTTGGTTGTATAAAAGAGCCTAGATGCCGAATTCTGGAGTCCTCTCTATCGTCCATTGGTGCCGAATCGCCGTTGGGCTTATTCGCTGTTGATGTGAAACTGTTGTGCCACCCAATTGGTTCTACCAAAGCTCGAAAAGATTTAAAAGCATCTGTCACTGAGTCAGAAAAGCCGACGAGGAAAAGGCGGTATTGCGGGTACTAGAGACTCTTGGGCGTTTTTGCCCATAACGAGAGCAAAAGTACAAAAGACGGACGAGGGTATGTCTTTGAAGTGCGAAGGCGGGACTTAGTGCTCTAGGGTCGGTGAAAGCATACATAAAAGGCAGAGTTGATACATTTTTCTGTATACATTGCACTTTTTCTTTTTCTATTGTTTCATATGTTTGAATCATCCTCTTTGTTCTCTATTTTTCTCTTACAAATGAGATGATAGGCAGAATCGCTAGTTACTCCAAAAGTAATTTTGCTATCAAACGATATTTCTGAGGCTTACCGCGACGAGGATCCGAAGAAGATGTTTTTGCAATAATGGACGACATTGACGATAAGCGAAGGCGACAGCAAAGGTTCGAAGACCAACAAAACCGCCTTGAAGGTCTCTTCAACGCGGTACTGAAGCAAGGAGCGAAGAAAAGCGCCTGTCTTACAGTTCTGTCAACCACTCGCCAAAAAGCCAAGATGAACTCGGCTTAAGTTAGAGCATGCACGCAAGAAAAGAAGAAGAAGGTGTAAAGAAAATGTCATTCTATGCCTGTACAACCGTCCTACTCTTACGTGATATTTCTAATTATTATGCTCAATCAAACAAAATATGTCTTTCTGATGTGGCACCAATTTCCCGGCAGAGAAAGCATACACCGCGAAAAAAGTGCAACTGATCAATTTTAAGAAAAGTGAGATTATTCCGAATGTATACAAGCAAATGTTGCTGCCTTTTTGCATTCTTGAGGCACTTTGCAAAAATGATGGATCACTTAACACGCATTCAATCTTCTTACGCTGGGATCATCTCAAAAAAGTGGTTAGCTAGTGCTAATCTGTCATTTCTATATGGCAGCGTCAATATGCAATCCAGTCAAAACATTCTATCAAACTTTGAGCTATGCAACAAAGTCGGTAGGGACTATTGAAATCGTATAGTTGAAGAAAAGTTGAGACAAAACAAACGAAAAACAAGCGATCGAAACAAAAAAGCCTTACCTTAGAGTACTGAGCCACCACATCAGGGTTGATGTAGCGCGTTTTCTGCAAGAAAATGGAGGGTAGTTAAAGAATTCAGTCTACAGAATTACATACAGGTAAATTCATTTGACTGATGTTAGGCAGGGGTTCAGCCAACTCAGCTCTCAGCTCCGCTTGCAATTCAACTTCTTGTGACTTAATAGCGTTCATCTCGTCGTTTGCGTTATTCTGCTCATGTTCTCTGAAAATGTAGCTCATGAGTACAATTTTAAAAAGCTTCTTGACCCACCTTCTGTCATCCATTTCCAGATCTGCTTCTCGAATCATCTTATCGAACCAATTCTCAGTCAGCCTTATCTGGAATACCGGTCAATGCTCATTTTCTAATATGACGTTTTTGCTTCATTCTTTGGCTAATAACTTCTCTGATGCGAAAAAAAGCTAAACAATTTGATAATTCGACAGATAATAACACTATTCAGGAAAATACCTCCGCCCGCAAGAAAACTTGAATAAGAAGTCCTAGTTCATGTTAAGCTTCCGCATCAAAAATCAAAAATGCCGATTTGACTTTACCAGTTACCAGTAAATGTTTCCCAATTCTAGGGTCCTGATAAAAACGCACTTTCTTGCTTCTATATGCTAATGTGTCGAGCGCAGATGCCAGTTCCACTCTGGTTCTCAATCGCCTCATTAGTTCCTGACAGTCGATGGGGAAAACAGGTAGATCCTTCTCTAAAAAAGCGCAAGATCTGATTAAGTAAAAAGAAATTACTAAATAGATGTAGCCACTGATACGACAAATATTTGCTCACCTCTGTTAAGATTTTTGCATAATCTCCTGTACAAGTGCGCATCCTTAGAATCTACTAAAAGCACAGATAAACCTTTACGCGAAGCTCTTGCCGTTCTACCCGACCGGTGGATGTAAAGCTGAAACGGACTTTGAGTTAGAGATAATTGAAAATCCTGGTCGCGTCTTACCTCAGCTGTTTTCGGCACTTGATAATGTATCACATTATCGATACCTTGGATATCCAAGCCTCTGGCTGCTACATCGGTAGCTAACAAAATACTTCTCGAATCAGCTAAAAATACGCATTTTTGGCCGGGAACCCGATAGAGGAAAATACTACACGGACAAACCCGTACCAGTAAACTTCTCCAGATTTTTCAATCGCACTTTCTGTTCCATCTTGGCATGAATCATTAACGGCTGAAGCTTTAGCAGCTTCAATATACCGTACATTCTTCGTGAAGCATCTATCGAGTTCGTAAAGATCAACGTTCGACCTTTATATCGTTCCAAAAGATAAACAACTGTCGTATCCTACATCGATCAAAAATTATTGGCGTACGAACAGCACTAAACTTTGGTATTTACCTTTTCTAGAAGATTTGAGCAATTGATTCTAGTCTTCACAAGTGCCTCAGCTGTACCAAAAGCTCGAGTGATGTCCACAATCTTGCACTGTGTGCGCATACCTGTCAGCTGGATCAGTTCTTCTGCAAAGGAAAAAATAATTTTTCGTCTTTGTTAGTTCTTCGTACAGATAAAATACAGATATTCTTAGTACAGATAAAATAATCCTGAAATGTGACGATGAGCTTGAAAATTAACGCGTATTCCCGTTTCAATGTGCTTACACCGAATCACAATGATCGCTTGCTCAAAGTTCCTTGTGGTTCGGTACACCAACATAAATATAACAGTAAAAATGAGAAAAATGAAAGGACGAAGCACTAAATAAGGTACTCACTTATTTTTTGCTGCGGTGTCAGTTCTTTCTTTGCCGGTTGTCCTGCACGAGGTTGTTCGTGATGAACATAGGTCAGTGTTGCTGAGAATACGAGGGTTTGAAGTTTCTCTGTCGCTGATCTAGATGAAAATTATTGGAAATGAAAATCCAAAAAGCATGATGAACAAAATAGTCAATTTTCTTTTCTTCAAGAAAGACTGAACAGAATAAAAAAATCTTACTTCCTCACGGTTTCCAAAATTTCCTGCATTTCTTCGAAATGACCTCTTTCCACCATCCGATCGGTCTCGTCCACTACCAAACACAGCAATCCACTCCAATCAGCCAGATAGTCGGAAGCGTGACTGCCATCTTCCTAAACAATCATCTTCAATGGTTTAGAAGCTAATTTTTGAACAGCCATATTTTTTCTACAACCTAAAACCAAAAAAAATCGAAAACAAGGGTAGAAAAAGTCGTATTTAGAGTAACATAGAGAAGAATTTGAGCAAGACTTCAAGTAACATCGAGAGAATAACAAACCATTTCCCACTTACCTCCTCCTTCATCATAGCCCAGAGTCGACCCGGTGTTGCTACTATCACTTCAGGTTTCTGCTCTTTCAAAATTCGTGCCTGTCGTACTTGAGCTAAGCCGCCAACAATGGGAAAAGCCTAGAATCGTTTGTAATACAACAAAGCGGAGATAAATTGCTAACGCTCACCTTGAAATTCGTATACTTCAACACGGCTGTCACGTGTTTCATAACCTGAACCACCAATTCTCGCGTGGGTGCAAGGATCAAAGCCTTCGGTCCCTTTCGATTTGACTGTGGCTCTTCAGGCACTTCCAGCAATCGAGCCACCATAGGAATGGCGTACGCTAGAGTTTTGCCACTACCCTGGCATTGAACTATTTAGTAAGAGGTCCGAAATACAAAAAAAAGATGATCTCACCGTTTCCGCTGCACCCAATACATCACATCGATCTCTAACCGCTAATGGCAACACTTGTCGCTGGATTTCTGTGGGAACTTTGAAACTGTAAATGCCAAAAATAGAAACTGAGCATGTGATTGAACGCAATCTACCCCAATTCTTTGATAGCCTTCGTTACAGGCTCAGGCAAATATAAATCATCCCATGACGATTGAGCTGGTTTTGTGACATCTAAAACCAAGAAACAAAAGCAATCAGATAATCCAAGCAATCCAATGATCCATCGGACAAAACCTTTCTTATCTTCTTCATCCTCATCATCGATAACAATTCGCTGGACCGATTCCTCGTCCTCATCTGCTGCAGCGGCGGCATCAACTACTTCGCTTGTCTCAGGTTCTGCCACTTCGATTTCCTTCGCAAACTTGACTTTCTTCGCAGGTGAAGCTGACCCATTTTCTTTCTCTAATTTTCGTTTCTTCTTTTTCTAAAACAGGGTGGAACAGTTGGTGGCACGATTACCACACATAGATTGACGGTTGCTACGTGAACATTTGAAATTGAAAGAGAAGAAATTTGGCTGCTATAGTGAAAGAAATTAGTCATTAGCGGGTAATTCCGGAGCAGCAAAAAAAATCATAACCCATTTTTCATGTTAGAAGATAAAATGAATGAAATCAAAGGTTGGTCTTATGAATAGAACATAGCCTACCTTCTTCTTATCAAGTTTTACTTCTCCGGATGTTGACTCAGCATTCTCCAAAGTTTCTTTCGACTTTTCCACTTCGCCTGTTTTATTCTTCTTCTTTCTTCTCTTTTTCTTCTTCTTTTTAGCACCATCTACCACCTCTTGATTCTCACCCTTCGTCTGAAACAAAGAAGCAAAATGATGCAGATTTTGAAGCAAGAAATGTAAGCCTCAATCTGATGGCAAACGCTGACTACTTTTTTTCTCTGAAAAGGATTACACCCTGCACGAACCTTTCCATTCTCAACGTTCTTGATTTTCTTAGCTTTTCCCGATTTCGTTGCACTGTCACTGTTCTCCGGAAGCAGCTCTTGGAACGATCCAAGAAATCCAAATTCCGCGTCAGCGAAATTACCAGTCAGCACACCTTCCTTCCATTTGCCTTGCTTGGAAAGCGAGACCAAATGGGGCATGTTGTTCAAGCAGTCTAAATTAGTCAATAATACAGGGTCCAACTTGTAAAGTGATGGATTAGACTGAATATAGAAACGGCAGTTTTTCCACGCAAAGGCAAACTTGATAGTAGTGTTGACACTTCTGATACTCGTTACCGTAAATGATTCAGAAATTTATCTGTAAATAATCAACAATTTCAACAATTTCAACAATCAACAAGATGTGTAACAAATATTGTTTCAACAGTCTCAAACTAAGATAAACATTTTCCGTATTTACAGCAACATCTACCATTTACTAAGAATCAGTTTCCATGGCTTCCACATTTTGTTTTGAGCTTCGCTTGCGAGCAGCCAGAATATAACGTAAAGCAAACTTGTTCTGATCTGCCCTAGAAGATAAGCAAAATCAAAAACAAATGAATGCTAAATAGATGAGCGGGAAGGGATGAGAAGAAGTAATTCGAACAAAAAATAGCTATGAGAAAATGAATCAAAAGTCAGATGATAACTTACAATTTTGTTATCAACTGCGTATGATGTGCTACTATTTGCTGTATTCCGGTAAGTATAGCCATATCTGTTCTACCTTTCAATCGCATACCATGAATATTCAAGATGTGTCGTAGCCAAATCTATAAATATTCGTATACAATCTCTTAAATAAAGGGACTACCAATGCGGAACATTTCGGAACATCATGCAAACCATGAAATTCTCACCATGTAGAAATGAACATGTGGAGAATTAGCTACTACTTGACCATCCGCCATCCATTTTAACAGCTTTTCTGCATATATGACTGGTAAGGCTTGAACCACAAGTGCGACTGCAACCAGCTTTTCTCGCGAACGTATACACATATACCTTACCCGACTTACCTTGGTCCATAGGAGTGTTTTCCATTGTTTGCTGTATCAGTTTCGTATCATTTAATCGCAAACTGGCCATAAGTGCCGTCGAGAAGTCGCACATGGAGATAGCGCTGGAAAGCAGCAAAGAGAATTTCGACAGTAGTAAACATGAGCTTCAAAAAATGCCTACTTTTTGACCATATCTGGAGTAGTCTGGCTATCTAACTGGAACGGATCAAATACTCCTACAGCATCTAGTGAATATACTCCTACACCTTCTGTACTGCAAACAGCAAATCGACGGCCTAAAATCATCGAGCTGAAACTGTAGCCAACTTGTAACGCTCGCAAAGGCAACCCATAACCGTACATCTACAACTCACCTGTGGGGCAATATGCTAACGCATAAACGGCTATTTGCGGGCGAGCACTTCTTTCTCCAAGGTCGAAATGCTTTGATCCCGGCAACTTGATGGCCCGTTTGCCATCAGGTTCGGTTTCCGAATCAGAATCATCAACAAGAGCCATGTTGCCAAATTCCGTAAAGTTTCGCCGGTTTACGTCTAGCTGTATAAAAGAACACTCATAAAAAAACACCGCAGAAAGATAATGGCTTAAAATTTATAAAAAAAATAATTTGAAAAAGTTTTCCAGTCATAAACATGTGCTTACCACGACACCATCCAGGCTACGATTCGCCGTAATCGTAAATTTCTTCATCAGCATCCTATCTGGAACCGAGTACAAACAGAAGTTATTTGAGTCGCCACCCAGCAGCAACAATGCACTGTCTGGTGAAAACTGCATGCAAGTAAATGATCTGTAAAAGAGGTAATAAAAAGGTTGACCACTTGAGAAAATGCTACCAATTAACAACTGACTTGTTCTGGGCGGCATTTTGTCGGGTTATAGTGTCAGCCTGACCTCGTCCTGGATCCAAATCAAACCTTGCGTCTATTGTACCGACAAAAGCCATCTGGAGTCAAAAGTAATTTTGTATGTTCAGAAACGTGTAGTTCATAAGCATAACAATGCGAAGATGAAAAACTAAGCGATAAAACGAGTAAATGGAAAGATACTTGAACAAGCGAACAACTTACGTCCTTTGCGTGGTATATTGTGACATTTGAATCCACAGTCAGCGCAGCTATCAACTGCCCACATGGCGAAAAAGCAACAGCCAGTCCTTCTTGTGCGAGTTCTGTGGTCTCACACGTAGAATCAACGATATTCCACATCCTAGAAACGAACGAGCAAAATGTAGTTCACATAGTACAGAATTCTCAAATTAAATTCCAACTCACTTCAAAGTTCTATCCCATGATATACTAGCTAAGGTGTTTCCATATAAGCTTATACTGGCAACATTAGACTCATGTCCACTCAGAACATCAAGCAGAGAGCCATTTTCCATACTCCAGATGAAGATCTAGAGAGGAGATAAATTGAAATAGAGATAGGATTGACAGAACAGAATTTTCCAGAAAAGTCCTAGATGTGATATGAAAATGGCAATTAACACTGATTGTACAAATCACAAAACTCACATTGAATATTTCCTTAGCAGCAGCCACTACTATATCGCCTGCCTGATCTACAGCCAAACTTCCCAGTTGGGTTGGCTCGGGACACACGAGTGTGCGGAAGTTTCGATACCTAGGAGACATAACGCGATGAACTTTTAAACCGTGTCAATAAAAAATGTCTACCTTTTGAGATCATGTGCTCTAACAGTCCCATCCAATGAAGCACTCAGAATAGCTTTGCCACTTTGTGTCCAACAAACTCCAGTGACAGCAGAAGTGTGCTCGTCGAAAGTTACGGTACAGAAGGCTGTTCGTCCATTCCAGATTTTCACCCAAAAAGAAATGTCATACATTACTAAGCAAATTGTCGACCAACTATCAAGGTATGATTAAACGGTAAGATGAAATTACCTTGCCATCCTCAGCGCCTGTGGCAAGTAATGAGCCATCAGGAGAGTACTGTACAGCAAGTATCCGTTGAGAATGAGCTTGTTGCTTCAATACGTAAGTCTCCGATTGCCATTCCCATACCTAAACCAAATACCGATGGGAAACATGACAAAGACATTGTACGGCACTTTGCATGACTGAAAACCTACAACTAATTGCGCCGCAGATCCTTTTCCACATCCTAGAGCTAGCCAATCTCCAGTATTATTGACGGCTACGGTGCTTATCTGCATGTCTGACACTCTGCAAACACCAGGTTAGGAAGAAACACCCAGAAAACCTGATTGGAAATACCTCAGATTATGGATGAGGGAAAACGAAGGCACTTCATGTAATACAAAAACGCCATTAGAAAAAGCGGTGACCAACAAATTCGATTTGACATGGATTCGGCACGCTGTCACATCGATTCCAGTCTTACCACTACCAGAAGACTCAAGCAGTGAGTAACTGAAATTGGCGAAGTCACGGCTGATAATAAATAGCGAAGACATGCGTAACTCAAGTCTAGGTAAAATAGGCCAACCATCAGAGAAGAACCCTTACCGCTTTTCTTTGTTATAATGTAACCTTGTTACTGATTCGTCTTCGCTCGCAATGTCTTCTTCGGGCTTTGTCCATGTCCCTAAAATTTGTGGATGACAAAAAGCAAGATGCACCATTTCATGCTTACCTTCAACTAGGTCTCCAGGTTGAATAGAAGCTATCCAAACATTTGCGATTCCTCGACTACACACGGAGATGAGCTAAAATACACAACAATCTTAGAATTCACAAGAACTTTTCTTCGCAGAAATAGAAACTCACATCATAATTATTATTTATGAACTGGCAAGTGACTATGGATCCTTGATGTGCAGCTAAGGGATGAATAAACAAATTGCGATAGTCGCGAGATCCAACTACACGTACAACGTGGTCGTCTCCTCCAGCGACAACAAGGCTAAAAAACCAAATTTTGGTTATGTTTTAACATTTAGATAATCTGCCAAGAGCATGCATGGAACGAGTCGTTTGATAATGATACAAGTTGTAATAAAAATTTTTGCGCAGGTCTATATGCAGTTTACACACTGACTGAAACAAATATGAAGGGAGAACCCACCACAAAAAAATTGTCGTCAAGTCAAGGGATGATGCAAATCGTAAGTTATGCAAAGAATAATAAGATGCTCACCAGCCATCGCTCGACCAGTCCACGCAGTTCAACGTATCCGAAGACAATTTATAAGTCTTATGCAGAAAAAAAGGGTAAAACATCGAAGTGGATTGCTTTGCAATTTGTTGGATTTGCAAATCCATATCGCGGCATATGGCGATGAAACTAAAGACAAATGATAATCAAATAGGTAAAATCAACAATAACAGAGAGAGAAGACGTGGCTGCAACAATGGTGACAGAACAAGATTCAAGAAACCTACTTTCCATCCGGTGAAAATTGCACAGCCCTAACGGTGCGATTGGCTCGGAATTTGAAAATGACAGTCTCAGTATTTGTATTTATGTACAAAACGTGTCCACCTGTAACAAAACTTCACAGCTATTATCAATTTTACGCTATAGTGCTTACCTTCATTGGCAACTATCATATGGGATCCATTGTAATTCATAGTTAAGGCCGTTATATTGTGCATACAGTCAAAGGATAGGGTCCTCGAGACATTACTGCAAGGCAGAACTTTGCAAATCAAAAAAGAGAAAAAAGAAGTGCAGAAATGGCCACAAAGGCGTTGAAATCAAACGAAAAAGTGAACACAACTCACTTTTTCAAATCGAATACTGAAACCTTGTTTCCAACAGGACTGATCACAGAATAGCCATCCGGTGAAAAAATCACGTCACCATTGCGATAAACAGATCCAATGAGATTAGAAAACTAAAAGTATTGACTAGAAAGACAAAGGTATACAGATCTGAAAGTTGCAAATTCTCACTCACACGAAAATTTAAGTCCATACAACACGTGGATGATCTGTTCAAGCCAAAGTCTGCTGAAGAAAAAGCTGAAAAAAGAGTCATGATGCATGGGCCAAAGCTTTCTTCACAATCATTTTCAATGTGCAAGAAGACATCATGCGTTTGGAATAGCTATAGCAAAAAGCAAGAACTTCAGATCGGAATAACACTTGAGATACAGCGTACGAACTAGCACATTTGAGTTGAAATAGAGTTTCAACGTTGACGACAACTGCGCTCAAAAAATGACCATGACAACAATACATGAAGACAAGGATCCCGAATAGCCATTTTGCCCAAAATATTATTTGTGAAACAAATGCAGCACCTATGTTCTCGCAATGTGCATTATCCACCAATAGACGAAGATTAGATAATGCAGAAAATCTTCGGTTGGGCTAGGACGAATGTAAAAAATTGCAAAAAATCAAACAAATTGAAAACAAAAAAAAACTAAAATCAAAAAAAATGAAAGGATGATCGCTGAGAAAATTAAAATACAAATTAAATTAAACAATCGCATAGGACGGTGTTAGGGAACATGTTGGGTAGAATTAGATATCACACAGTGTCCGTTTCATGAACGAACCCTAAAAATAAGAATCTTCAGTGGTATTTTCAAAACGATCCTTATTTACAAGGTACCAATCAACTTTGATTGTCTCAAGCTGGATTTGTGTCTTATATAATAAGAATATGCGGTGATAATCTTACCCAAAGCCGATTTCAAACGATGGTGAAAACTACCACTGTCACTTGATTCGATAGAAATATCTTCAGCACGTTCTCCATTCGATGAACCTAATTTACAGGAATAATAACCCCTTGGTTCTGCGGTAAGCAGCTTGTATCAACAAAAAAGTTTCAAACGACTGATCAAGAAGAATGGCTGAACTTAAATTACGAGAAAGTTAACAGAAAAACGATCATAAGGGACATATAAAAGGGCATAATTGTCGTCTACACTCTTACACGACCCATTACATATAATCTGAGACAATCAACTTATTGGTTTTTCACATGGTACGGAGACAGGTACGCCACACTAGCAAGGGAAACTAGCTGTACAACTTGCTCGCCGAAATGCCAAAAAAGTGCGAAATCTTGCAACCCAAAACAGGATTAAAAATCCGGAAATTATTCACTCTCGCAAATTTCGTAGCTCGACAAAAAGAAGTTCAAAAAAGCCACCTTTAAATTTGGCTGCTCAGCCGCTAGCATGTCAAACATCAAATACTCAGTCAAGAGTGGGCGGAGTTTGACATGTTGCCAGCTCCATCAGCGCCTCGGCCAGCTGGTCGATATCGCTGCCGCGGCGGCACCAGCGCATTCAGTGGCGGTGGCCGAGAGCGTGACGTCTTCTTGACTGGTCAGGGCTACTGGTAAGTTGCTTACCACTGGGTAGAAGTCGTGACTGTCACGACATTTCGCTGCTTCCCGATTGCTGCGCTTGTTGCAGAGCATTGCGCCAATGTCACGACGTTCGCGTGTTTCGGACGAAATCGACGTCATATCCACTAGCGACGATGAGATACCGTTACCACCGACAAAACCTCCTATCACTATACGTGGTGTCGGTCATATCACTATGTGGGTTCTTTTAAGCCATCAATCAGTGCTGAAACAGCATAGGAGCATTCGAAAGTCACTAAAATGGTGAACATTACTTTCTTTTATGGAATGGATTGTGAGGAAAAAGCCGAATTCTGCTTGGAAATCGAACACTTTGTGAAATCGTAAATCAATATTTCGAAAACGTCATACACAATGTTCATTTGATTCATATAAACATTACTTACCAACAATGCGCAAATAATTAATGACATCAGAAGGATGAAGAAAAAACAGATTTAATGTACTATTTTGGACGATGCGCTTACTCAAAGACGTTAGAAGAATAGAAAGACATTAACCAATAAACGGTGTCCAACAAATAATAAATTTAATGCTTTCTTTTGAATAAATTTGCGTTATTATCAACTTATCTGCTATAAATATCGATCTTAAACTTTTTGTTATAGATTAAAAAGCTTTATGCAAATCCCTTTTACAACATCCATTTCAAGGCAGATGCTTTCAATGCTTTCCATTCCAATTTCCACTCCCTTATAGCCTTGGAGTTTTCTCGAATTCGCCTTACAGCAGCTTATTGAGCTTTTTTCACAACCTTCTTACTGCGTTTTTTTCTCAGCAGTTTAGTGCGCTTAAGTTGGTTGTTGAAATCCAATTGCAAGGAGTTTTTATTCTGTTGTCATAGTCATACTTTAGCCTATGTCACATAAAGAATCATAATGGAGGTGATTTGCATGAAGACTGATGGGTTTGCTATGAGAGTTACGTATGGCTGCCTCGTTAACATCTACTTTTTACTCATAATCTATGGCTATTGTAAAGGAAAGTTTATTATCCAATCAAAATGCGTAATCTAAGTAATCATTTTTTTTCTACGATTATGATCGTTGGAGATAGTTAAATACAGGGTGTCCCAAAAGTATGTATCGAACGTTTGATCGTTAATATCTCTCTTCCCAAGAAGTCTTTTGCCTTGCTTCAAGTACCATTTTGTAGAGCTAGCTTCAACTTAGATTTGCATTATAGAACGAATCACTCATTCCTCTTCATTACTGTAGGATTACGGTAGAAACTTCAAAGAGGGTTTTAAGCAATGAAAGGCCATATTTTGCCTTAGAAAGGAAATAAAACAGCCTGAAAGTTTTCACACTAGGCTAATTAGAGTTGCTGATTATAACTGTGAAGTTCCCAACTTATTATGATGCTTCATTGAGGAGTTATGCCAGGTAAGAGGTAGCGGCCATTTTTTCAATGTTCCTAAAAAGTGCGATTACACCGTTTAGAAAGCTTTGTAATCTTGTGAATAGTTGAGTATTGAACTCAGCATCCATAAAAACCCTATTACACAAGTTTTCACAATTTTTTGAAGAATTTTGGAACTGCAGCTTTTTCCACATTGACACCATATGTTTCAAGTTTCTACCGTAATCCTACAGTAATGAAGAGAGATGGGTGATTCGTTCTTTAATGCAAATCTAAGTTGAAGCCAGCTCTACAAAATGGTACTTGAAGCAAGGCAAAAGACTTCTTGGGAAGAGAGATATTAACGATCAAACGTTCGATACATACTTTTGGGACACCCTGTACAATGGTTATCGGATTTATCGATGATGCCGACTTAGCGGATCTTGAATTTGATCCATCGGAATTTGATCCACTTCTCTATCGGTAAAATCAGTGAACTTGAACTGACCGATAAGAAGCGATATTCACTTGATCCGCTTGATCCACTTCATCCAATTCGCTATTGGTTCTTTTCACTGATTTGACCAGTAGCGAAGTGGATCAAGTATGGCATGTGCCATAGTAATGTATGAGTATGGCTAGTGTGAACGGAAAATATTGTTGTAGCTGAAGCTGTCGTTTATCATATTTTGTGTTTGAATTTACTCACCTTTATCATCAGTTTTTTTGGGAATTTAGTTATCTAAACATTCATTACATACTTAGTCTGTTGAATCAAGCAAACAATCTCTATCGGGTTTTTCTCGGTAACGTCTTTAAAGCTAACGAGCTTTGCTTATAGACTTTAGCATTCATGCGCGTTATTGCATTACACGATTCATTGAACGCACCCTCTTATCCGATTTCTCCGAGTGAAAGAAGATTAGTGCGTCACCAGTCAAATTGCCTTATCTGAATATTCTTTCGTTCTGGCACGTTACTATCGGTGTTGAATCATCTGTCATTTTTCTTTATAAGGTTGCTTTGTGAGATTAGTCATAGTTCTGTGAACGGCTACTTTTTGATTGTGTCACAGGAAATAGAAAAAAATGATTATGTTACAAAGCGATTCTCCGAAAGTGTGTTTTCCATGATCGAGAAAACTCATTTGTGACTATGCTTGGAAAACAGTACAGTCCATTCAATGTTGAACAATGTTGTAATCAAGGACATTCAAGGACTATCCTTTTATCATTGGAGCAGTTAAGAAGGCACATAAAAACACCTCCCTGTGTCTTGTCATGCGCTGCAGAAGTGCTTCCGTACTTTGCTCGGGTCACGTGCTCAATTAGAGCTAGCGCATAGAATGCAAAAACTTAGGTCTTCTTATCCTCAGGAGGGAGCTCAGGATGGAATTGCTGAGAAAACGGGTAGGCGGTTAGAAAGACTCTATGGATGCTTTGCGACAATTTCCTCGCTTTCTAATTTTTTAGATTTACGTTTTCTGAGCTGATATACAGTCTGTCTCAATTGCTGTGTCCAATTCGCATGCGGCTACGCTTCCGCAGCCCGACAGACTTGTGTAGTGACGACTTTATAAGGCCGAAGTTGCTCTAAACGCTGTAATGCGCGAAACAGGTGTATCGGTCGAATGAAAACACTACGACTGAGACAGACTTTGACTTCACAAAAGAAAAACTACTTTGTTTTGCTAAGCAATACTATATTCAGTAGTTGTCACTTATCAATTGAAGTTTGGTTTTTGCATTTCTGTGTTAAGCAACAGCTTGTCAGCAGAAATGTCTGGAAGTAATGGTCTGCAGCAAATTAAGAGAGATTTGGAAGCCAAGACTCACTTCCAAGCTTCCCTCACCTTAGAAGGCATAAAGCCATCAATTTTATGCTTGGAGCTAAAGGCTACCAAACAATTTGATTGAATTATGCATCACGCGTGGCTGGACCGAATATTACATCATCTTCTTGCAACTAGTGTGTAACTTAATGTTAATGTAATTTGAAACCTTTCACTTGTGCGCAGAAGCTTGAACAATTGGGACATCTTATATATAAAGCTGAATGTCTGTTTGTCTGTATGTCTGTCTGTATGTATGTCTGTCTGTACGTATGTTCCGAATAGAAAATTCCATTTCTGAACCGATCGGGACCAAACTTGGCACACATACACTTCGGGCCCCGGCGGGTGTCATAGGCTACTTTTCGTCATCGATCGATATTGATTTTATCGATTTTTTGCAAAATTTGAGCTAGGGGGCTGGAATTTGGCAGGGGGGTGTAATCGAGCATGCCCGCCGGGGCCCGAAGTGTATGTGTGCCAAGTTTGGTCCGGATCGGTTAAGAAATGGAATTTTCTATTCGGAACATACGGCGGAGCCGGGTAAGCCAGCTAGTTTTCTATAATCAGCATTCTAAAATGTTTTATCAGACCAGCTCAAAGTCTTTTTTTGTACTAATGCTTGATTTTCGTCTCAAGCAAACTATCTTAATTAGCTCCTGTTTACAGGTTTGGTCTCAACTCGCGATTCGACACAGATTTTCCCAGTGAATTGATTGGACGGGTAGCGCCCGAAGAGCTATCGGATACTCTTGGACGAATAAATAATGTGCTCAAACGTCATGTACAAATGTCAAGGTGCGAGCTTGATTAATCCGCTGTTTTTCTGAAATTTATTTTATTTTAGTCGGTGGCTGCTATGCGGTTTGCTGTTTTGTTGCTGTTCATTTGGATGCTCACTGTTTCCGGTTGTTTGCCTGAATAGGAGGGCAAGTTTTTGTCATTCTTCTTCTGTTTTTTTCCAAGTTTAGGATAGAAATTATCACTATATAAAAGTCCATTTATGACAACGTTTGAAGTCCAAAGCATTTGATTTTTTTATCGTTTTCGGAAGATGCGTTTTTCTTGGCGGGTTATCATTTTTGTAGAATCAAGTTTTCTTCTTTCTTCTTTTTCTATGTTTGAAATATTTCGTGATTTCAGACAGTGACAGCCGTTGAAAAGACGTTGGATCATGAAAACATATGTCTCTATCATAAACTGGGCCTTCACTGGCGCCTGGTGAAGCGTCCAGTTGATGGTTCGCGGCTGACGGAATATGTGTTGGAATTGCAAACGCTTCCCAAGGTTCAACTAATGTTACCGGATTGACATTCGACATTGGTGGATCAGTGTTTTGCAAACATCACTTCGTTACACGGGGTCACCTCCAAGGGTGGACGAGTTCTAGCATTTTTTGTACGGCATCATTGGAATATCGCGGATGCCATTTGTCTTTCTGTGGAACATAAATAATCGCTCAAAGTTACTGCACGAACTTGGAATAGGGTTCCCTCATTTGTAAGGTATGGACCAGGATCTTACCGTAAAGAGATTGCCCAGATTTTGACTCTAAATTAATTTTATCTTTTTTTTTTTGGATGCAAGTTCGAGATGCGATTCAGAGCTCGTAAACATCGTCGGCAAGTTTAGAAGACTTTTTGCGCGAGACTAATGCGTTTGTTTTATGTATTGATTCGACAGTGATGTTGTTCGGGAAATGCTAGAATGTGCAGGAAATCTGAAAATGCTGAAGTAGCGTTAAAGGAATTTTGAAAACTTCGCTTCATACTGCAGCGTTTTTAGTTTTCTGCATAGTATATACTGCCCGTGATCGACCCCATCAGATGACAGCAGGAAGGTTTCAGGTGTCATGCTTGGCAACTCTGGTGTCACAGTTCATCGATTTTTGGGTTAGGCCGCAATTGCGGATTTCCGTGAATAATGAAGGAAGTATGAACAGTGACACTAGCCAGGCGCAGTGATAGCAGTTCTTCGTTTCTTAAATGTTTTTTGCGTTTCTTTATATGACATAGCCGCCTTGAATCAACCAGTGAATGTTCTCATCATCGCAGTGCGCAGTGTAGCATATTTCAAAAAAAAAAATTTTACGCAAATTATTCTGTTAGTCTACAATGTTCATGTAAATATAAACGTGGCAGATGTCTTACATTCATAGTCACAAAATCGCCTATATGTTCATTTTTGCGCTGATTATGGGTAGTGCAAAGCTATTAAGGAATCATTCATACATTAAATGAGGATATCTTTGTACCATTATTGTTGTTTTTGTCGATTGAGTTTATTTACCTGTGTAGAATATGTGCAGTTGAGGTTCTTGTCTTGAAGCTTTAGGTGTTATGACAAAAGTCAAATGAGTTTTTTTTTTGCGTTTTACCGCATTGTCTGCCTGTTTTATCCTGTATTTGAATGAATATGTAACAATCAAATTGTGACTCAGTTTGTAACGGAAGATTTCCAATCTTATCTTGTGAGATATTCCATCGTTTGTGTTCTTGAGAAAAGAAGTTGGCATGGAGACGGCGACTTTGGAAAGTGCGCACACAGGCAGGAGTGGAATGAGACAACAATAGTAGTCCCTTTCTCCTTTCCCCATTTTAGGCGCGACTACTACGAAAAGGCGATAAATTCACAATCAGTCTGACTTGGCCCAGAATGGAAGAACTGGAGATCTGGCGCTGAATGCCGTAGCGCTTGATTAGTTGTGTATACTAAAACTTTCTTCTTGAATGACTTTAATCAAAGGAAAGGAAGAATGCCGTTCACTACGAACTACGTCGCACTGAATAATTTCGTTTACATGGCACCAACTGACAAATGTCCGTCGTTCAGTGCGCCTTGCGCCACTTGCTCAGCTGGTTCCAAGTTGTTTCGCATAGGTGGCATTTCGTGAATCTGCGCCTCATGTGCTACGGAACCGCTTCTACACTTTTCGGTTTCAACCGAACTCGTCATCAAGATACTGGTAACGTGACGCAGCGTATAAATTTTTCATATTCTAGGGAGAAAAGCTAGAGTTGTTGTTCATTGAAGGAGAGCACTAGGCAGTGAGAGTTTTCTGGTGGAATGGGCAGCGAGAGAAAAGACAAAGTTGGATTGATTGATTGTTTTGCATTGATCGTTGTGATCAGTTTTTACCGCGCATTTATGGGAAATCAAACTTGTTCCATCTATTTGCGCATGATCTTTTGGTGCAATGTATCTCTGTTGTCCCAAAGGTTACTGCAGAGCGCGATGAGTATCCGAATCCTTTACCCGTACAATTTTAAGAAATATTCCTTATCTGTTTGCTTCCGTGAAATTCTCTTTTGACAATTTAGATTGTACAACGAAGACTAATTTACAGATGTCCAAAAACATCAAAACCCCGACGAATCAGAAACTCTTGACAAATGTTGCTGTTGTACGCATGAAGAAGATGGGAAAGCGATTCGAAATTGCGTGTTATAAAAATAAAGTGGTCAACTGGAGGAACAAAACGTAAGGCGTTTGTTCATTCTTGTTGGGCCTTTCCGTTCATGTCTTGCATTTTTTATTTTCTACCGATTTTTATCAAATTCATTACTTTCTACTACTTTATTTTTGGCTAAGTAACGCAAAAATGAGCAGAAACCTAGCAAATGCTTTGCGTAAGTCACCAAAAATGGAGACATGAAAAAGTTACTTTTGTGCTTCCGTTTTTTGCCGACATGGATCAGCACTTTTATAACAGCTTCTTTTAGCGAAAAAGACATCGATGAAGTGCTACAAACTCATACAGTTTTCAACAATGTATCGAAAGGGCAGGTAGCCAAGAAGGATGAATTGACGGCTGCATTCGGAACAGAAGATCAGCTGGAAATTTGCAAAATTGTGAGTTGTCATTTCGCGTGAAACTGTGCTTATCAAACAAGGTTTTTTAGATTCTTGAAAAGGGTGATTTGCAAGTGTCTGACAAAGAAAGACAAGCAGCTTCGGATCAATCGTTCAAAGAGGTAAAACGAAACGTATCGTTGAGAGTGTTTGATGAAGGCATTGTTTTTGAGGTTTCGCAACTAATTGCATCGATGGTGGTAAATCCAGAGACAAAACGTCCCATTCCACCTTCAGTAATTGACAAAGCTCTTCACGAAATGCACTTCTCGCTCAAGCCGAATAGAAATGCCAAGCAGCAGGTAAACCTAACTCATCTTGCTGTCTGGACATTTTCTTGTGTATTTCTCTTCCACCATGTATTTCTCTCCGTTTCCGTTGTTTTATTTTCATCTTCATTAATTCAGCCGTTCAGGCATTAGAAGTGATACCCAAGCTTCGCGAAAACATTCCTATCGAACGTGCAAAGATGCGCATTCGTATTTCCATGCCTTCACATGAGGCAAAAATCACACACAATCGCTTAAAGGCATTATTCAGTGAAGTGGAAATGGAAGATTGGGCCGAAGGAGGTTTGGAAATGGTAAGATGTTCATCAGTAAAACTCTCTGAGTATCCATGTTCAACGTACATCTATAAGGATAGACTATGCACTATGAAGAATTAACTTTTTTTCCATATTAATCTTGTTTTCTTTTTCCTTCACATGTACGCGGTGGAGACTCTTCGACCGATGTTGGGGTCGGAATGTGATGGTATACGGTGAATAAGAGAAATAGATGGTGGTTCAGTGTTTATTAGAGTACGGTATGCGAGAATGTGCGAATCGTGACCTGCGGTGGTCAAAGTCAGATCGTGAGTGCCAGTGACCTCACAGGGAGACACATGGCAGACATAGCCCGCCCCCTCAGCGTGACGTCAACTGGCATGGGTATTAGGGCTGATAAGGGGAATCATCGATCCATCGATGATACTCCGCCCGACAAGGATAAAATAGATACAAACGAATATGATAGAATGGCATATAATGTGCGAAATCTACTGGTCTCAATTGATGTCGTAGGTGCGTTGGTGAAGATGATTGAGATCGTTCGGCTTGTGGCGTGGGGTGGAATGCGTGCCATTTGCGGCTGGTCGTTGATGTCGTCGGTCTTCAGTGGCGATGTGGTCGTTTCGTGGCTGGTCCTCTGTGATGTTGCTGTCCTCTGTTCTGCGAGCAAAGCAAGTAGTTGTGGCCGAGACCACAACTACTGCACTTTACTGCGCAGACGTCGTCATGGACTGGCTTCAGGCATTGAAGGCACAGTCCTAGTTTCGTTGCTTGCGAAGTTTTCGAAACGGGATCGGGATAGCGTACGCACCTTCCGGTGAAGTGGCTATCCCGGTTCTCCGCAACCGGGCAGAAAATACAGCTCGATTTAGGCGTGGTCCTCTCCAGGATTACTGCTTGTTGGTCGAGAATTGTCTGCATTTTTAGATCGAGGGCTTGGAGTAGTTGCTGGAGAGCGAGTCGATCTTGCTTGGCTGCTTGCATCTCGGGGACGAGGTGGTGGAGGAGCGTGGAAACGTCGCATCTATCCAACTCATCGATAGCTGCTTGCATATCTGGCGAGAAGGACATGTTGGTAATGTGATGGTGTTGTCCGTCTACTTTTATACAGATTTTCAAGCCTATCTGGGATCCGCCCACGCCAAATAGCCTAAGTTGAACGTATGCTACTCTAAATCTTTGAAGTAGCTTTATTGACTCTTGATATAGCAGATTGCTACCTGGAGGTTATGTGGTGTGCGGAGTAGTTGATGGGGCCGGTGCTAAGTGCTCGATTGATAGTGTACATGACTAGTTATTATATGCATTACCCAGATATGCACATAAAATCAGTTTGTGTTATCAGCTGATCTCTTACATACTAAATGGGACCAGCAGAACAGTAATGGAGCCGTTAAAATTTTTAATATGCCTATGATGATGTAGATCATAATTTTGGCAGCGTACACTAAAGCTATTGGGCCTGCTAGGTAGGTCGCAAGCGTGAGAAACGCTACCGACGTGAGAGCCGCTAAACTGATTTTCCAGTGCTGTTTTATGATCTCTATGATCGGCGCGACGTCTGGCACGCTGATATCGGCGAACCATTGATGGTGCAAGGGTACAGCGTGGGAATCTTCATCGAACGACACTGGATCAGCTGTTATGTGATAATGAAGAGTACCTTGAAGAGTAATGGATGCTGGTCCGTGGTGACATTGTACATTACATTTTTCACTGATCATTGCTCGTTCAAGCGCTAGGTTAACAGCGGTAGAATCATTGTTTGAAGAGCATTGGATATTGAAATTCTGCGTTTCACATGAGACCGTCACTGTTCTCTCAAATGACGACTGACAAGATGCAATGACAATAGCGCCATGTAAACAGCTATAACATCCAGTAACATTGCTGAGACGGACTTCGCATTCCATTAGAAATATTTCTTCTGCTGATTCAGCTAATATTGAGGAGGCGATTGACAAGGTGAATTCACTTTCATCTGAAAGTGCTATCACGTCGTTACCTAATCGTGTTATTGTAGAAACTGGAGTTTCCAATGGTAGTTTCGCCGATGAACGGTTTCTGAGGGCATTGATCGAGTCATCCGGACACAGACATCGGTGAACGGAGTTGTCGCAATGACAGCGCATACTTGTACTGCATGATGAGAAGTTGTGTCTAGCTTGCATCTCACTGCTGCATTCCACTGGAATTTGAAATTTGTCTGGTAAGACAAATGACTCGCTTCCAGAGATGGCGAAACGCTTGTTTAGCAGTGGTAATGATAACTTCTGAATGGAAATGACCGTTACGTTGAAATTATTGATCTTTTCCGTAACATATGGCTGGATCAAGCGAGTGCTCCTAGATGTTTTTCCCAGCTTTGTGTATTCCATGCGTATATGCACATTGGGCTTCCATTCTAAACAGGATACCACTTCATATACCTGATCGGAGATTGGTCTATGGGCGACTCGATAAAACTGACATGCTGGTAGAGGAAGCAAGCATCCGCAGGGTATTCCTCCGCAAATGTCGATGCAGCCAGAATATCCTGGAAATTTGTAGGCCTTCCGCAGTTCCTTGACGGTTTCGTTTGCGTGCATAGTATGACACTTGTCATGAATGCACGATCCTGCTTGCGCACATCTTTCTGCATGGAAGATGCGAATTTTGGTATCTCTGGTGAAGGTGTGCAGGACTTTGGAACAAGTGAACTGTGTCGGTCTTTTAGTGAGCTTTACCATACCTATGGTTACATTTTCGTGCATAATTTCAATGCACACCTCTGATATTACCTTATTGAACAGGAACTCATTACTGTACTCGTAGTGACAGCTGTCTGGATCTGTACAGACGAGGTTCGCAGCGTGCCTTGTGTAGCCTTTTTGACAAGCATGTGCGTTGACGATTAATGCGCTAACTAGTAGGCAAATAGTAGTTGCATTCATCCCGGGAAGAGGAGCTGGTTTGAAAGAGGGATTTAGCACTTTACATGTTTGATGTTGTAGCGGAAGTGTTTCTTTGACGGTGTTTCGTCTTTTTCTGCCCAGTTTTGATATTGAACAGATGATGACGATACCTAGCATTGTAATGAAGTAGAGAATCATAGCTACGGTAACGATAGCGCCAACTGGCCAGCAATGGGGGTTTCCCAGCAGAGTTTTTGACAAAATTTTTTGGTGATCGCAGAATTGTGGTCTTTCACATGTAAGTATCGATTCATGAGTGCCTTCGCCTGTTACTTTGCTGAAACGCACTGAGGCGCTGGTATTGATCGGTGATATGGGCAACGCATATCCCATGCCGTGCGTGATATTATCGATCATTCTGCAATCGTTATCGATGCATAGCGTGTAAGGCGCGCCTTGCGATGGGATGTGGACCTTGCCCCCGTAACAGCTGATCGCCGATGATGAGTTTTGCGCCTTAATTGGCGATGCTAATGCCAATATGGCGATCAGGAAAAGTGAGTATGAGGGTTTGAGGATATGTGCAGATTGATTAAGCTTATTTCCACATTCTTTGATGGCATTCAAGGCCTTCATTTTGGATGCTCTTTCGGGCATTTTTCTTACATTTTTCTCTACCGTTTGCAAAGGTTGGATGAGCGCTTCTTCAACTTCGATAATGGGCTCCTCTGATACAGAGCGGATTTCCAGCGGAAAGATTTTATTAACTGGGCGCTGCACAATCTTCTTGTTTGGTAGAAGGATCATGGCGGATCTTATCAATCCGTCTGCGCTCTTCACATTGTCCACGATTCTACCGTACGACCAACATCCTCTGGGAAGTAGCTCCTGTTCAATCAGTACTATTTCACCGACTTGTGGGTCTGATCGCAGAATTGATCGTGGTTGTTTATGATGAAGTCTTTGCATTTCTCTCAAAGAAGTAAGATATTCTATGCTCCATTTTTCCCAAAATTTATTGGCAATGTTCTCAGACGACTGAATTGCTTCACTGGCTTGCTTTTGTGTCTGAATCAGCTCTGGATCATAGCTGAGATCATTTGAATCTTCCAGTATCTCACCTGTGGGTATGGAATACATCAGATTGCCTCTCAAGAAATCGATAGGTCTTAGCGGTAACTGTGCGATGTCACTAGCGTTTAACTTTGTTAGTGGCCTGGTATTGATTATTGCTTCAATACGCGCTACTGCGGTACACATATCCGCGAAATTGAGGCGTTTCCGCCCGATTGATTTATTGAAGGCTTTCTTAACTATGCCAACCAACCTTTCCCATGCGCCGCCCATCCAGGGAGAAGCTGGAGGGTTGAATATCCACCGTATTCTCTCTGACGCGCAATAGGACATTAGTGATGAACCATTTTGACCTTGTTTTTCAAACATTTTTTGGATGATCAGTTCTCCCAGTTTGAAGTTAGTGCCGCAATCGCTGCGAACGATTGCTGGAGTACCCCTGCGAGATATGAATCTCAGGAAACTGTTTAGAAACGCGCCTGCCGATAGGTTTTCTACAACTTCCAGGTGCACTGCCCGTGTTGTTAGGCATGTGTACAAGCAAACATACATTTTTTCACTGGTTTTTGCTGTGAAAGGTCCCATGAAGTCGCAACCAACATTTTGAAAGGGTTTAGATATGACCACTCTGTCTTTTGGTAGTGAGGGCATTATGGGGGCTCCATATGGTGGCCCTTGGTACTTTTTGCAAATTACGCATCTCTTTACCATCTTTTGGAATGCACGAGAGGGCCGTGGAAGCCAGAATCTTTGTCTGGCGATACACAGGGTGTGATCTTTACCACAGTGCCCATTTTTGGAATGGATTTTCTCTAGCAACAATCTAGTGAGCTCTGAAGTATCTGGGATGTAAATTGGCGATTTCGTGTCAAATGGTATCGCTGCGTTTTGGAGACGAGAATGATGACGTATTATGCCATTTTCATCGGTGATAATGTGTTTTTCGTGAAAACGCTTTTGTAGATTAGCGATATTCACTTGTTGCTGTTCGTGTACAATTATCAAGTTTTCGGCAAGATCCATGTCAATTGCTGTAATATCTGCTTCTTTATCGAACATATTTGTGTTACCAAGTTTGATTTGAGTGTTTTGATGCTCGTTGGTGGAATCCACCCATTTCCGAGCAATTTTGCCGACAGTGGCTGTCACTCTGAGCGCTTTATCTAGTTTGGAAAAGCGACTGAGATCGATGAGATTATCATGTTTTGCAGCTTCTGTGACGGCTTCTACATTACTGGAAGCAATAGTAATCTCTTGCTCTGCTGTCTCTTCGTACGAAAGAGCGTCTATTGACCTTATTGGCCAGCGGTTGGCATCACTTTTAAGCCACTGTGGACCTATGACCCAATCGTGTGTAGCGATTTCTTTGGCTGTCAACCCTCTGGAACCTGCGTCGGCAGGGTTGAAGTCAGTGGCAACGTGGTAGAATTTAACCTTTATGTTCAGAGCTTCGAAATGGGCTTTGATTTTCATTATTCTATCACGCTGATTTGCGACAAACACTGGTAATTTTTTGTTAGATTTTACCCAACACAAGGCGATTTCACTGTCGCTGACTAGGCACACTTCGTTTATACTATTTTTTGAGGCGTCGCTGATGGTTTTGCTCAATCTGGCGGCCATCATAATTCCGAGTAGCTCCAATCTAGGAATCGTTTGATAACACTTTTTTGGAGTTAAACGTGTTTTTCCACTGATGAGTGGAGATACATCGCCTGAAGGCATAATCTGCAGATATGCACAAGTTGCCATTGCTGCCTTGCTGGCATCCGCGAAAACCCACAGGCATCTGGTGCTTCCTGTCCGGGGGCTCTCTGGCATGTATCTGTCGACTGATATTACGGCCTGATTGACCTCACTGCACAAATCAGCCCATCGATTGCATATAGTAAGAGGAAGTGGAGTTTTCCAATCGGCTCCACTGTCAAAAACCTCTCTCATCAATGTTTTTAATTTGACGAGAAGTGGTCCTGCAAGACCTATAGGGTCGAAGACAGAGTTGATTTGGCTGACTATGTCTTTTTTAGTCAATTTTGCGAATTTCGAAAATTTTGTTTCAACTTTAAATCTGTCATTTGACGTGTTATAATTGACACCCAACAGCTTTAGTGGGCCAGGATTTAGCAGATCTTGTTTAGCTATCTTACTGTTCACCTCTTCTGAATTTGAAACGTATTCTCGCAAATTCATTCCGATTTGCGCGAAAAGCGATTTTGTGTCATGATACTTGCTGACAGCTTCATCTACGGTGTCTGACAGTAGTAGAATGTTGTCTACATACAAGTTCTGAGCTATTTCCTTTGTCAGAGCAGAATTCTGAAGATTCAGATAGGCTAAAATTGCCATATTCAAAATACTAGGAGAGGCTGTCACTCCAAATGGCAGCCGGTTGAATCTATACTCCACTATGTTATCTCTAGTGGGCGGGTGATTCACGTTTTTCAACCACAAAAATCTGCATAGATCTTTATGGGCGTTTACTAAACGAATTTGTGTGAAGGCGGCCTCGCTATCGCACGTCAAAATAATTTTTTTGAAACGTGCATGTGTGAGAATGTCGTGAATTTTATTGACAAACGACTCGCCTTTTTGAATCACATCATTGAGGCAAAGTTTTCCCTTTCTCTTGGATGACGCGTCGAAAACTATGCGGAGTGGAACTTTTTTGTGAGCTTTCCAAACTCCAGAATGTGGCATGTAATAAACGCCAGCTGCTTGAGAATTAGGTAAATGGAATGTTTCGATAATGCCTTCGTTTTTGTATTTCTCGATAAGCTCACAGTACCATTTACTTTGTTCTGGATTGTGGGACAGTGTACACTGTAAGGATTGCAACCTTTTAATGGCTATGGTGTAGTTATCCTCAAGGTCGCGCACGTTTTCCTTAAGCGGAAAAGGGGCTGTCACTATCCCGTTTTCGAAGGAAATTTTCTTCGAATATTCCTCAAGGTATTTCTGGGTCACCTCGTCTTTTTGATACTCTTGAGGTGTTATGCCGAGTCCTTCAAGCTCAAACATCTTTTGAAGAACTTCCTGCTCACTGCTTTCACAAACGGCTGTCATGCTATAATTGACAGATTCTGAATTGGAATCGCCAGAAAGCCCGCGACCGTAAATAGTGGGGCCGAAAACCGTTTTCGCAATGTAGAAGCCTGACGGCGTTTTTTCACCGTGTTTGGGGTCAATAACTAGGTCGTGATAATAATCTAGACCTACCAGAATATGTGGGATTTGATGTTCTCCACGTATACTCGGGTTTGCCAAACAAAGGTTATTCGCCTTAAGATAGGCTATATCTGCTTGATTGAGTTTTGCAGAAGGAAATCCGTTTGTAATCACTGGTTTAGTTTGCACAGTAATCTCGATTTCCTCGCCAAAGGCGGTTCCGACTTTCAGCGGTATGAGATGACTTTTGAACGTCTCAGTATGGCCACCGATACCGGACATAGTACAAATTTCGGTAGTCTGTTTCGGTAAGCCAAACTGCTCTACGATTTTTTCCTCAATGACTGTCTTTTGTGCACCTGTATCGAAGAAGAAAAGCACTTTTTGGAACTGACTCTTTTTTACATTCCAAATATTCCCTTCAGCTGTCATCAGTACAAGTTGTTTGCTTGCTGTGGCGCTGGGATGAGTATTTTGGGTTGTTTCGACATCCGCACACATTTGTGTATTTGTTGGATTCGGTCTTGAAAAACCCTGATTAGTATTGTTTTCTCGCTGTCCCCTATTGGGCCAGTTTCTTTGCCTTGTTTGATTTGCATTGAAGTTGCTTTTTGCTCTGTGGTCATATGCGTGATTGCCATGAGCGTTATCCTTCTTCAAACAAAGGCTGATATGGTGTTTCTGTCCGCATGCTGCGCAGTCTTGCTTTTGGCAGTCAAAACTATGATGATTCGCGGAGCAGCACTTCCAACACCTATTGCCGTCTTTAAGTATCTTTCGGCGGCTGCTTTGGTCCGTAACTGTCCTGCATTGCATGGACGAGTGGTTGGATCTGTTGCAGAATAAGCACCCTTCACCGTTCTGAGGTCGCGGGTTTATTGCTTTGATTCGTGATTGTGTGACCTTAATGCTGTTTTGCTGGCCAAGTCTGTTTTCGACATATGCTTTTGCGGCGAGCTCTTTCTTTAGTGTAGTCATTAGGTCACCAATTGTTTGCTTATCTTGCGTCTGAGTAGCAATCAGAACTAACCTCACAATATCTTGAGGAAATTTGGAAAGAATGGTTTCGTGCCATATGGGGTCGAACGTTTTTCTGACGTCATAACCCGCGGAGGTCATCTGATTTATCAACATGTTGATTTCATCGAATACCATCGTGCAATTATCAGCTGAGTCGCTTGCCGACTTCATATTGACAAGTTTTTGCACGATCTGCGACCTATTCGTAGGCTGGTTGCAGTATCTTTCTTTCAAGGTCTCAATGATCCAGTTATAATTTGCAGGGATCAAATTTATTCCCTTTATTGCTGTTTGAGCTCGCCCCTTGAGGCTTTCTTTCAACAACATTATTTTTGTCATAACCGGTATATCATTTTTATGGACCAGAGTTTCAAAATAGGCCCAATATTCTGGGAATCCCTCGGCGTCGCCGTAAAATTTGGGCAAAGGTACTTGCGGAGGGTTTATGGATCGATAACTTGTCCTATGTACCTCTTCTCTGCCTTCTGTTATGTGATTTTCTGATGAATTTTGCGAACATGATTGCTCAGACATACAAATTTCGTTTTGGTCTGAAGTCCCAGTGCTATTTTCATCAGTTTCCCGGTTTACAGTACTCGTCTTGTATCTCAGCGTATAATTTTTCAAGCTTTTTCTTAGCTTTTTCTATTTGTGTAACACCACTCTGCAAAAACGCAATATCAGAACGACATTTTTCGAGATTGGTGTCGTCTACTACCGTGTACACAATTTTTCCGGTATACTCTAGGTATCTGGTAACTAGAGTTTTGAGTGAATTTGCGCTTAGCAGTATTGGGCGTCTGTAAAGTTGAAGCGCCATTTCGATTTCTTGGCTTATTGCACTAGAATCGATGATCTGCGTGGAAATTACGCAAAGATCTGATCAGCTGTGTGTTGATCTACAGTGATCTGCGGTCCAACTACTTTCGTAGGGGAGCGACTTTTAGCCGGAGGTTATCGGGCTGAACGGCGAGGGGTATTGCCGTGTAGGATGCTCAAAGAGCTAGTCTCGTTTCCTGGCTAACAAAGGTTTCAAGCTTTGCTGCGGGAAAAGGTGGCTTATTTTAGCCGATGCACCAAGCTGTACGCGGTGGAGACTCTTCGACCGATGTTGGGGTCGGAATGTGATGGTATACGGTGAATAAGAGAAATAGATGGTGGTTCAGTGTTTATTAGAGTACGGTATGCGAGAATGTGCGAATCGTGACCTGCGGTGGTCAAAGTCAGATCGTGAGTGCCAGTGACCTCACAGGGAGACACATGGCAGACATAGCCCGCCCCCTCAGCGTGACGTCAACTGGCATGGGTATTAGGGCTGATAAGGGGAATCATCGATCCATCGATGAATGGTTGTAGGCTTTACTGTAGCCTGAGGCGAAATAGCGCCTGTTGGAGTGTGTTATATAGAACACATTAGCTAATAAGCTTTATGAACAGGCGACCTGCACTCGTAGGTGCTGTGGTAGAATGCTGTCGATTATAGGCGTGGCAAAGTAAGTTAACATATTTTGGGCAGTGACGGTGCTCTTATCACAGCATGTCATGCTTATGCATGACCTTCATGGTAATCATCAGAGGAGGTGAAAGAGGGTGCCGATTCTATCGGCACACTGCCGCCGGCCAAGCATGAAGCAGAAAAGAGAGACAGCACATGACAAAAACACATTCGAATAATCTACTCCTTTTCGCAAATTCTTCTGCTTATCTGGATAGAGTAGTGGACGCTGGTGCCCGGCACGTATTGGTTTGACTGTGTTGAGATCCGCGAAGTATGAGCGGCGGACGTGGGGCCGGCACGAAGCAAATGATTGTAGAGAGTAGACTTCAATAAAGATGATGTGAATAGCGAATTGAGTGTGACAGGATAATATGGAGTTAAACTCTGGAATGTATTCAGTGGGAGCGATCTTCTTGTTTGAAAGCGGAGCTAGCAAATCCTCATTTTTGGAGACAGCTGTTTCTTCACTGGTAACCAGAGGCGTCATGACCTGGAAAGGCTCCTCGTTATGGGCAGAGTAGACCTCACTGCATCGATCATCACTGCTTTTCGACTTTTTGCGTCCTTTTGTCCTTTCTTTTGTCGAAATGCTCTGCGGTGAATTTTTTGCTTCTATTTTCGTCGCACAGTAGCCATCATCGAGGTTTAGAACGGCTGGTTCCGAAGACTTCTTTTGTTTTTTGTCCTGAGCGTATATTACGCTGTTCTCAGCACTGAAATTATTCCTGGAATCAATGTTAGTCTTTCCTTTACTTTCTTCTTCGTTTCTGAGCGTTTCTTCGTTCATCGTTGGCGTATCGCTTGGGATAGGATCGCCTGGTTTTGGTGAATCGTTCGACTGATTTCCGAGCAGTAGTTGCTCACTGTTATTTTTGCATGTTACGGCAGAATTCTTCTTGCTTTCTATGCTTTTCAATTCTGCCTCAAATTCTGTCATGCGGAGTTGCACAAAGTAGACAAGCATGTGAGTATCATCAATGGCTTTATAAAATCTTATCTCTTTATCGAGCTCCTCCATTTCCATCACCATCACTTTCCTTATGGCGGTAGATTCTTCGTTTTGGTAAAGTTTCTCTAGCACATCGGTCCTCATTTGTAGTGACTGTGCGGCGGTCTCCACTTCTCTGATTATTCGCGCATATTGGCGCAGATTGTAGACGCATATCCTCCGGCGCAATTCGTCGTTATCTGGAAGTATGGTCTTCTCACCGCTGTATGCGTACTCTTGCAGTACGTCCGTGAGATTCTTGGTGAGCCGTCTAACTTGTGCGTAGAGGCTGGGAAACAGCTTCATTGCGAGATGTTTCCTTTGTGCTCCTGTTTGCGAAGCACTGTGTCGGCCTTCGTATTTGGCCGATGCACCAAATGTATCGATGGTTGTAGGCTTTACTGTAGCCTGAGGCGAAATAGCGCCTGTTGGAGTGTGTTATATAGAACACATTAGCTAATAAGCTTTATGAACAGGCGACCTGCACTCGTAGGTGCTGTGGTAGAATGCTGTCGATTATAGGCGTGGCAAAGTAAGTTAACATATTTTGGGCAGTGACGGTGCTCTTATCACAGCATGTCATGCTTATGCTGACCTTCATGGTAATCATCAGAGGAGGTGAAAGAGGGTGCCGATTCTATCGGCACATCACACCTGTATCTTCAAGGTTGGTCTGATCGAACCTGGACAATTTCGCGCCACTGACGAACTTGTCCGAAATGAAAGCCGCGGCCATGGAAGGCTTGAAATTCTCAGTCTGAAGGACGTACGCGACGGAGAGTTGGAAATTTCATGAATGTTTCACCTTTCACTTGCCTTGTTCTGCCATTTTAAACTTTTCCTCCTTTTTTGTAATGCTTGATAATCCAAAATTCTTGTATCAAGATGCGCGGATTTGTAACGTAGGGACTTTGAGGTGATAGGATACTTATTCTTCTTAGCAATAAGGCCTTGCTCCAAGATATAGCAAGGTGCAATTTGTCGTAAAAAAAAAACTTCAGCACTTCAAACTAGCACTACGTTATAAACTCCCGCATCTATACAACTTGACCTGGTGTTGGGTTACCGGTTAGACAGAAGTTGTCCTCAGTTTGATCTGCTCTAAAATAGACATTTTCGTAATCCTTATCCCATCTTACACTATGACTTGGTATATGCCTCACATCCTAAAAATTTTTCACGGGACTTCGAACTGTCTATATCCGTTTTTTCTCCAGTCCTTTGTTTCAATTTGTTGAAGTTTTATGTTTATAAAGATCGCGAACACATGTTGTGTTTTCTGCCAAAAAAAAAAAAAACTCGAATGAAACCTCAGAACTGCTGTTTGGTGCTGATCGTCGGTAATGTTGACATCTCATTTTTGGACATTGCTGACGAACCATCCATACGCTGGGTTTTCGCAGCGCTACAACAACTCGACTCTTCTTTGCGGTTTTTTGGATTAGCACAGTGACATCTGGTAATCGGACCAACACACCATCGGCTCCCAAGTTGCCGCGAGGGCGGACTCGGGCAAGCGTATCAGCGATACGGTTGTCCAGTGTTAAACATAGCTGATAAATTGATTATCGGTTGACCATCGCAACCGCCCTCGCAGCAATTGGGGAGCCGATGGTACGTTGAATATCTAGTAGAATTGACTGTTGTTGTATCGTGGTGACGACAACATCTGCGTGTAAACAAATGCCATTCTGATGTTGACAGCTTGCTTGCGATTTGCGGGTAGAAAAAACGAGGAAACGACAGAGCGCATACTGCCACCTTTACGAGCAGATGTTGTTGGCAACGCAAAAACGCTACACTAACCGTCAATTCTGCTGGCCATATTTAGGAAGTACCGCGGCAATTTCTGGTACCTGTGGCTACTTAAATCAACAAATAAGCAATTGAAATCTCTCAATATTTATCACATAGATTATGCTTTACAATACATACCTTCTATCTCATCGCAAAAATGCGGAACAAAAGAATAAAACCTTACCCGAGAAAGAAATGATTCAGTTCATTGCAATATGTGACCAAAGAACAAATCGCACTTCAAAACAACGAACAAGTGGAAAACGACTGGGAGAATATTGTAAAAACATTTGTTTTCAACTATATAATGCGGGAAAAAATCAAATAATTCATGCAAGTTACTTGTTCCAAGGCACAACTGGTCTTCGGAAATATATCTTGCACGAAATGCACAGGCTAGATTACTCCCAAAAGCGTCTCAATAGTGCTGAGACCCTGAGCAATCGCAAGAAGAAAGCTCCAAGCATCAATCAATCTGATAACAAACCCTTTGGTGTTCTACACCATAAAAAAAATGGATTGAAAAACATCAGATATGTGTACAAACAGTGAGTGTATAACAGCAGATATAGAAGACATGGAAAATGTGCATGATACTAGAGAAACAAAAACCCAAAAACACTGGCAAAGCTCTGATAATACTCTGTTTTGAACTGAGGCTTTCAGAGATGTAAACGAGGTGCTAAGTGACCACCCATTTCAGGTGCAAAATGCTTGTTATTCGGGAACAACTGGTTTGTCTACTCTTGCTGGATCGTTTACAACGCTAACAGCTTTCTTGTACCATTCATGAACATTTTTATGAATTTCTTCCGTCTTTTTGATAACCGTCTCGTCTGGTTTGCCTGCAAATATTGTAATCAAATCGAGAAAACGCAGAACTGGCATCCTAAGAGTGACAAGATGGTAAAAAATAAACTACATCTTTTGAGTTGGCGTGCCCTCTTGGTATTACTGAACTCGAATTCGATTGAAGATGTCGCGCGAAAATTCTAAGACAAATTTCGTAAATGATTCACACCTGCTGGTGATGCAGATTTTTGCAAAGTAAGAAGCTAAGGTGTTTTTCTATGTAAAGATAACCAATATAAGCGAAGACAAAAAAGATTTTTACCGTAATTTGGTGGATTCGCATTCGGATCGTAGCCAAGTTCTCGAAGCATTGGAGCAACTTCATCCATGTCGCGCACCACATCTTCAGGGATAGCACCGACCCATTTCGATAACGCATCCACATTAATCGGTTTGACAACCTGAATTTTGCGTCTTTGAGCGAGCAGATCTATAGACTGTCTCAGTGACAATGCCACAGTGTCGCGGCTTGGGTCTTCACGACCGCCGTGCTCGCCCTGCGTTACGTTGCGTTCGCGAACCTCCTTTGGACATTCTCACGCCTGAGCAGGGACTGCATGCTGAGAATATGCATAGAGGATACGTCCGCTAACGCGGCGCAACGGCGGGCAAAGCGAACGCGAGGGCCCGAGTGGCTATAGTTGTGATAGTCTCATCGAGACAGCCTGTAGACATGGTTTTTGCTCAAAAAATAGAAATAAAAACGGAAATAATAAGCAAAATTTATTCTAAATGTCTGCAAGCACACCTACTTACCTGGTCAGAACTTCTTTCAACATTCGATAGTGAAACATCTTTGCCTATGAACCTTTCATGATGAAGAACGCTATCATTCCATGGTATCTGAAGGAAATCCAAGATCCGCCTCATTTGCGCTTCAGGATGCAAAACCAACTGCTCATAATAGACCTAAATTAGTATAGTTCTATAAATCACAAACAAATGTAGCAAAAGAAAATCTCGCACCCTCAAACACTTGTCTCCTACAGCATTGCATTGTTCATTCATTGCGCTTATCGCTGCGTTCCATTTCGTTAAACATTGACGATAGTCAGTCAGATCGAAGTTGGTAATTGTCACCTACAGCATCTGCACTTAGAAAAGAAAACATGTCATAAAGAATAAACGAACCTTTCTCGATATGATGCTATGTACAGTAGCTCGACCATCTCTAATCATGAAGATATATCGAGCATTCGGGAACATTTCCGATAAGAAAACAGCAGATTTCATTGTAAAGGGGTCTTTATTACATAATCGAGGAGCCGGTGCGCCATGACCAGCGATTACCTAGAATCGTAATGATTTGTGAGCAATAATCAAATGAAAAAGAACGACGACAGCTTGAAGTCAACCTGAATGATAAAGGAGCCTATTGCGCTTTTTATGACTTCATCGGTAACGCCAGCTTGTTGCAACCGATTCCATTCCTAAAAGTAGATAGGCAATATAAAAAGTGGTATCAATGGATTCATAGTAACTTTTATAGTAAATCAATTTTTCGCTCATATACAGTGCAGTAATAAGAGAAATTATTGGTCACCATCTTGTCAAAAATTTTAATAACGAGAGCAAACTTCCAGGGCAAATTTGTGTTCTAACCATGCAACTACCGTGGTAGTCAGAAAGTGTTATAGGTCATTCATCGCATGCAGAAACTGCGCCTTCGCTTCTATGAGATAGTTCGTGTTTGTGAGGGACAGCAGACGGTCAGAGAGATGGAATAGCGTTTTATAGACGCCAAAACAATATCTGCAATTTCTGTCTTTGCGTGCGACGAATCGACTATACTTTTTTGATTATAATATAAGCATATCAGATAGATTTACGCGCGAAGTTCCACCAAAATCTGTTCCGTTCTCGTTACAGAGCCCTTCGTTGTTGTTGTTGTTGTCTGCGCTTGAACAATGCGAGCTGGATACTTCATGCATGATAGAAAACGAAATCCAGTTACGTCACATGGATGTAGACTAACGTGCGATTGCATTCGTAACTAGACCAAATTTGTCGCAATGTTAGGAAGATGCGAAAACACGTACAGTGCATGTTAATGAGGAGCTCACAAGTCCGTAGCTCTTACGCGCACGCATCACAAGGCTGATGCGCTCCGTTCGCGTGCGTACGGCTTGGGCCCTTGCCAACCCTCGATCGACGACGTCTGTGGGAGTTGGCAAAATGCCCTGCAGTCCGCTCGCGCACGTGGCGCACGGGATTTGCGGCGCGTGCATGCAAATCGAGGACTGCACAAAAGGGAATAGGTTTTTGACATCGCCTGTAACATAGAGGCAACTCATCGCACGCAGAGACTGAATGCGACTGCGAACGCTGCCGGCGCTTTCAGATTAGGCTGCTGTTTCTCTTAAAGGCAGTGAATCAGCAGAGTGGACCCTTGTCGGATTTTGGTGGATTTGGATAGTAGACCCATCCCCCCACAAGTACACTGTAGCCCAAACCCCATCTGCCAATTCATGCGCTAAGTCCTAAAGAATGCGCTTTGAAACTCCACCAGCCCCGCCCACTCAATGGAAAGGGGCGGGGCTGGTGGAGTTTTAAGCGCATTTTTTAGGACTTAGCACATGAATTGGCAGATGGAATTTGGGCTTCTGTAGTGGGGGTCTACTACATAAATCTACCAAGATCCGAGGAGGGTCCATTTTGCTGATCCATTGCCTTTAAACACGACTATCTTTATCGCATTCAAAAGGCGGTCCCAGTCCCTTCGCGCAATGAATTATTTATACAATGCATATTCCGGAGAATGTTCCGAGCTGGATCATTAATTCAACAACTGCGCATCTATTGTTATGAATGTCGTAACATTTAGAGGCACCGTTCACCCAAAATGGGGTCGTTGAGATTTTGATTCCTGTCAGTAGCGGAGCTTCCAACTGTATACTTGCCCAACTCGCGTTGCTAAAATTTGCTTCCGAAACGCAAAACTTCGGATGACGGATTCGCCACGTTGGCTCCTCTCCTATAAATGGACGTGACTTTCGCCCCACCCATCCGTGCAACCAATCCATACCGGAAACTCGTCCTGGAGTTCTGCGGAATGGAGTTTGTCAGGGGTTCGGAATCAGAGACATAAGTAGGCCCCCAAATGACAAAAACATAAAAGTCAAGAAGGACGTTGACTTCAAAGGCACCGTCCACCCAAATCCTCGATTTTGAGCTTTTGGCCCTTTTTACCATCTCTTGCGCACGCTGAGTCCGAATCCAGACCTGAAGTTGAACGAAAGTCCGAAATCATTGAGTTTTGGATGCCCTTCAGGATCCGCAGTATAGGGGCACTCCTTGCGCCTGCCGGTCAGCCGCGAGCCACCTGCGGGTCTATCGCAGGGCAAAGACTCAGAGGAACCTGGGTCACTTGGGCACTCTCGGATGAATCGATGACTTTTTGGTCTTTGGTCTGCTAGGCGAAATCACTGAGTGGGCGGAACGAACGTACCGACCACTTGAAATTGGGAGGAGCCAGCGTGGCAAAACCGTCTTTTCGAAGCGATTTTCTCGCTTTGGAAGCAACTTCAGACGGCGCGAGCTGGGCAGCTATACCGTTGAAAGCTTCGCCACTATTAGACATCGAATCTCACGGACCCCATTTTTGATGGACGTTGCTTTCAATCGAATATTAAATGACAGACTAATCAATCAATTTTATTAGATCCTTTTCACGGACCCACCTTTTCACTTTTTTTCCACTGTGCTCTTAAACCCAATATCCGTGGTATCACCCGTGTTTCTTCACCACAACGTACGTCGGGATGTGCATCGAGCATGGCCCGCATTAACGTAGTTCCAGACCGTGGAACACCACCTTCAACAAATCAACTTCATGGGCAAGCATATATGGAGATATAAAAGGCACGACTTACCAATGAAAATGAATGCTGAGTTTTCATTTACGGGTCCATAGGGGATTGGTCGAAGCAAATCTCTCTCTTTCAATTTCGGTCCACCATCATATGTCCTTAACGAGAGAATTCAAAAAAAGTTACAGATTGAACGGGCAACCAAATCCCATCGCAAGCGCGCTAAAAGCGAAAAATGCGCTAATTAGAAGTAAAAAATCTATTGCACTGCAACGATAGGTAATCTAGACCACCTCAACAGGTTTGCACAACTTGGCGCTAATAGTCTTGCGATATGAATTGAGATGGGCATGACGTCATATGCACAAAAAGGTAATTCTTTAGTGTCCAAAAAAAGTCTTTGCTTTGATTTTGGAACCAGAAAAAGTGCCGTTAGGTGAACAAAAATTTTTCCGACCCTTCGCGTCTGATGGTTTACTATGAATAATATATTAGGTTGAACCGAAAGTTCTGTCGCACCATTTTCAAAAAATCATAACTTCCTTCGTTCACAACGATTTTGCGCAGTTCAAATTTTGTCTGAAAGCGTAAAGCATGTAGTTTCCAAAAGCTCCCTGGTGAGTTTCCGGCATGCTCAGTTTGCAGAGATAAAAATGAAAGAACGAGATCATCCGAAATTCGGAATTTTTAAGCAAGAATTCTAGAAATTCAGAAACAGTGCGATAAAATCCAGAAAAGCCATTATCCTAATTTTTCTTACATTTGATTACTAACTCAGTCAAGTTTGTGCTGATCGAGGTCTTCTTTCAGAAGTTATGAATTTTTGAAAAAAATGCCAAAAAATCCATTTCTTAAGAATTCTTAGGAAATTGATTTTTCGGCATTTTTTTTTCAAAAAATCATAACTTTTAAAAAAAGAGCTCGATCAGCACAAACTTAACTGAGATAGTAATCAAATGTAAGAAAAATTAGGATAATGGCTTTTCTGGATTTTATCGTATTGTTTCTGAATTTCTAGATTTCTTGCTTGAAAATTCCGAGTTTCGGATGATCTCGTTCTTTCATTTTTATCTCTGCAATCTGAGCATTTCGGAAACTCCGCAGGGAGCTTTTGGAAACTACTTGCTTTACGCTTTCAGACAAAATTTGAATTGTGCAAAAACGTCGTGACCGAAAAAAGTTATGATTTTTTGAAAATGATGCGACAGAACTTTCGGTTCAACCTAATAATTTAACCGCTGACTGCAGCGATCGTACACAACGTCGCAAATCGAAACTTTGTTTGGATTGGAGGGGCACTTAGCGATCTAGGAATGAACATCAAATGCTTCAAAACGGAAGAGAAAAAAAAAGGAAAGAAGCTTACAAAAAACCCTTTTAGAAAAGAAAAAACCTTTGAAAAAAAAAACAAGAATGCACTGTATATCATACTGCATTTACGCACTACATCCAAAGCAAGCGAGAAGGCAGCAAACGTAAAGCCTATTTATGCATTCTCTGCGTACTCTATAACAAACGTGGTAAAGTCTGTCTCAATCAAAATCAGGCCGAACCGTCCCGTGAATTTGCTCGCCGCGGCGCTAGGGTTTGCGCTGCTATACGAGTCGGAGAGAGCAAAGCGACTGAAGAGAAAGCAGACGAGCAGGCTACGCGTGACGCAAAAGCCTAGGGACGTGGACTCCTGCCATACCAATTCTGCCCTGATTGGAATTGGGACAGAGTGTACAGGCTATTGCCGAGCGAAGGCGCAAAACCAACGGACGCGAACGCGGTTTTATTACCCGCAAAGCGCATGAGGCGCAATGTTTACAACGGTGATGATAAAAGGCGCTGCGTTTTCGCCCGTTCAACTAACTTTGTTTTTGCGCCTCCGATCCGCAGCTGCAGATGCATTTGCGATAGTTCTCGCATACAAGTCTCGACTTTGCATGAGCTATCCTTCGTGCGAGACTAGGTTTTAAAGACTCGTCTGCACATTTTGCTCAGATGACATTTTCGGAAAAAAAAATGCCTGCACACACCTCTCAAAGTGTGGACCACACAAAAAAGAAAAGAAAAAGTCGTTCGTTTCGAACAAAGCAACAAAGTTATAGACCGCAAGTATAACAACATATAATGAGATGATGTAGAAAGAACCAAACAACTCTTCTTGATAAATCACCCCTTTGGAAGGAAAATGGCTGCTATCAAATGCCAGATAATCAACCCACATATCCGAGTGTGATAAGCACGTCTTAAAATGAAACCAATAACCATGCGATCCTCATAAAGACTTGGAAGATAGAAAAAGCTTAGAAAAAAATTAACTACCTGTTTTTGTATATGTAGAACACTGTACATAAAAATGCGATCACGACCAGATAGTGATATTTTGGTCGTCGCATTGTTTCACGTATTAGTTGCACCATGAAACGAAGCCGACGGCTATCGCATTACGATCTGTAAACGAAAACGATTCGAAACACGTTGGAAATGAGGTAGCGGCGGATGTTATACTTTCGATTATTATATGTAATGGACACAATGAACACTCAAACATAGAAAAACATGAAGAGATCGAGTGTCGATAAATATAATGGGATGAAACGTGGCAAGACTGATGGTACAATTGTAATAATGATAATTCGTAAAATGACAATAAAATGCGGTCAACGTGGATGTCTCTCATCTACCCCATCCTTTGTACGGTATGGAGTACACAGTGCTTAGAGGCATTCGAAATTAAGGGTGAATGAGATTTTTATGTTACAAGATAGAGGGGCCCCTAACTAAGAAGCAATCATCATAGTCTCACTGCAAAAGATGAATTTAAAAGCGAGAAAACCGCTCCAGAAGGTAAAAGAGTCCACGCTGGCTCCGCCCACCAACGTGGGTGGTCTGACAATTACAATTCCGAGATGGGCTTTGGGGCAGACAGAAATGTCATAAATCCAATGATTATAATGAAGGACGGACCTACAATTATGGATACACTGAAGCCCAAGTTTGGACTTGTTATCTCCAACCGCCAATGTTGACGGGCGGAGCCAGCGTAGCCGCTTCTACCTTTTGGAGCGGTTTTCTCGCTTGGAATCTATCTTCTGCAGCGAAATTTGGGTGATTGCCCAGCGAGGGGCCCTTATTTTATAAGATTAAAATCTTGTCACCGTCAATATTGATGGACTTTGCCTTTGAAGGGAAAAATCCTACAGTTTTGTCATCTGCGCACTACAGTCACAAGAAAATTCTTAGAATAAAATCAGGAAGTATGGAGCCCTAAACTTGTCATTACAACTGTAATAAAGCGGACTGTCTTTGAACAAATGCGTCGAAATACTTAAAAGGAAATTTATTGCAAAGTTCAGGTACAAAATTTAACGGAACTAGTCAATAATTTCCGATAGCCGGTCGAAAAAAGCTATCAATGTCCTACATGAACGACGTTCACTTCAGTTTCATATGCAAATTACAATTCTAGCGGCAATTCTGTCTGTCATGCAAACAAAGCAAAGCAATTTTCCTCTTATTCGCATTTCGACCTACTTTCACCATGAAGATCGTCGCATAAAAACCCAAATCCTATCTTAGATTATGATTATTTGTACGTCAGCACTCGTTCATGCGCAAAGAGGATTAGTGGATTTGGATTGTGGCTGTGGTGTAAATGCAGGATATATACCAAGTCTGAAAACACAAAGTCTCAGCTATTCAAACAACTGCGCACAAATAAAATCGAATCAGAAAGTATGAATTTCACCTGGGTCAGGGCCCGGCGGGGGTGGCGCTTTCACAAGCTGGATATCGTTTTTGGCCCGAAAAAGCAAAGGGGAGGTCGTATTTTGGGGTCCGGGGCGGAGCCCAGAACCCCAAAATACGACTTCTCCTTTGTTTACCGATAAACAATGCACATGTCATTCTTTATTCAACATTCCTTGTTGATGCTACTGTCCTATGAACTTAGATTCCAGCAATGTGAAGATTCTGTGCTCCGATCGCTAGCCTGCCCGCAGGCGGGAATTCAAATCGCAATTCTTCTAAGAGGAAACTAACAAAATAGGCTCGTTTTCAATGCACAAGTAACGATATGGCACCAAATTTGCTGTATAGTTGGAGGACCATAAGCACAAAAAAAGTATGAAGAATTATGAGAAACTTATGTGAATTTAAAAAATGGTAAGTGTTTTTCGAAATTAGGTGGCTCCCGCGCCACCTGGGAGCCACCTGGGGTGGCTCCCTGCTTCCCTTCACATAATTTCCCAGATTTCTTTACATAAATGTGGACTAGGTTGAGAGTATTACTATATGTTCAAATCCGCTTCCAAAACCATCAAGGTACCGCTTCGATACAGCCCCAAATAGGGTTCACAGCGTTATGATCGGCCTCAGAAAGCGCGCTCCAATCGCAGTCGGTGCACCTTGCACGGACGACGCGGAAACTCCGAGAATTTGACTTTTTGCTTAATTAGTGATCGCTGATTGAAGCAATCTTCGCAATTTTTAAATAGATTGCTTCTTCGACGAGCCCTACAAGGGCTCAGAAGGGCCAGAGATCATATTTGGTCGTGATGTTCTATACAAAAAGTTGTTTTTGTGATTGTGTTTCTTCAGTTTTCGCATTGTGGTCGTTCTCCGCACTTTCGCTCATTTGGGTCGTTTGTTTTCGTCGTTTTTCTTTATTCTGGTTGTTGCAGGCATGCTGTCATCAAAAGTTGAGGAAATGTTTTTGACAAGATCGAGTCGAGTAAAGTCGGTGGACCTTCATCTCACGGAAACGTGGCTATTGGCAGCTCTTTACAGTGGAAGCGTTTAGATATGGAATTACGAGAGTCAGCTGCTTCTGAAATCTTTCAAAGTAGGTTTATTTTTTTGAATTTTCATGTATTTTTGTACGTTAGGCCCCGGCCAGACTTCGCTCAAGATAGCTCATCCAAGAATGAGTTCCTATCCCGCAAATAGTTAAGCGTTGCCAGGTGTTCTTGTACATATGCGTCGTGAAAAGGGGCCTTTGGTGTTTTTGAGCGGTTCTGGGCTGTTCAGTTGAAGTCTGGCTGGGGCCCTATGTTGCTTACTATGTTTCAATCCAGTATCTTGCGCATTCTTCAGATATGTGATTTGCCAGTGCGCGCTGCCAAGTTTATTTCACGCAGAAATTGGATTGTTCGGCTCAGATGACATGCATGTCAGAATTTTCGACTACAGCACGTCGCACTTAGGTCACCAATTTGCGGCTCATTCGGACTATCTCAGGTAGGTGGAATGGTGCATTTATGCAAATATGTTACATGACATCGAATTTTTGCATTCGTTTTTGTACATTTGTGATTTTTGCTTTTTCTTTGTGTGTTTTCCTTCATTGCCTCCAATATTTTTGTGGATCAGCGAGACCCATATTTTCAATGTGTTTCTGGTCTGGACGATCCCTTACTCGACAGAGTTTACGCGATTTGATCGTCGCGATTGAATCGCGACAAGACAGCTGTTACGAGTTCATTGCATGCCAACCAGCTTGCACTTCGGGACTGTCAGGGACTTACGGGGGCCAAAAATAGGGTCAAAAGGGAAGTCGTAAGAAATTTTGACTTCAAAGGGGATATCGTTTTCAAAATCCTGAAATGCCACCTCCCGCCGGGCCCTGACCTGGGTCGGGCACCCCAAAAAAAGCAATTCCCCTGAAAGTCACTCTTGAGTGACTTACAAGAGAATTTTTGTTGTGCCGAATCCAAAACAGTGTTATAGAGCATTTAGAGAAGTGCGAGATTTTTTTTTGGCTGTGAGATTGTTTTGAGTTGGAGCGTTTGCCCATCTGGTAAAGGCAGCGTCCATCCACACCAAAAATGATGGGATTTTGTTGTTATATAATAGCGGAGACCCTATCTAGGCAATCGCCCAAGTCTCACTCCAAAAGATAAATTCCAAAGCGAGAAAACCGCCCCAGAAAGTAGAAGAGGCTACGCTGGCTCCGCCAAGCAACCCCGGTGGTCTGAAGGTATGAGTTCGTTGGGCCTCAGGCCTAGAAAGGTAGCAATGATGATCATTATAAGGGCGGATCTATGGTAATTCTGAATATTTAAAGCCCAAGTTTGGACGTTATTTTCAAACACCTACTGATGGGCGGACCAGTGTGCCGCTTCTATAGGCTGTACCAACCAGCATCGGTTGTGCGACGTCGCACCTGCGGTAACTTGCGACGGTGCGAAGTCACGCGTGCGAACTCCGCTAAGTGCTAGGGCACGTCGCATGCGACGGTGCGCCCTCGCAAGGCATACTACCGCGGAACCGATGCTGGCTGATACAGCCTATATCTTCTACAGCGGTTTTCTCGCTTTAGGCATGTCGTTTGAATTCTTGAGAAGAAAATAATCGCAAAAAATAACGGTCCCAACGCCTTACTGCATACAAAGAAAAAGAGAGGTGAAAACTAGGTCTTGACCACAGTGGTGAACAACTAGCCTAGGTGAGCAAACTCAAGTGCAAAAGTGTCCGTGGCTCACACACTTTCATTCAAAGTCGCGTAAGTTTAGATGAAGTGCAGCTGCTGCCTATTATGCATATTATTGATCCCACATGTGAAAGGCTAGATTACACACACACACCCGCGCCAGATAACGGGAAAATTAAGCATGGAAGACATCGTGACAATCCGAAACAACAAAAAGACAACACTGATGTCGGCATGGACTGCCAGAGGAATAATGAGCAAGATTGCTAAAAAAAGGAACGTGAGCTATTCTAGCAGAGGTGCAAAACCACACTAATGTAAAGGAGATGTCCAGACAGTCGGGTACTTCTGGACTTCCTAGGGAATATGGAAACCTTAACGATCCACTGTTCGTAACCAAGAAATGCAACTCTTGCCCAATACCGTATTCGGCTGTGCCCTGGCTGGTCCACCCAAGAATGTGTATTGTGCCGGGCGAGAACATATCTGCATTTTCTCGGCTACGAATGAATCCTACGGGATGCCGCCTGGGCAATAAATTACTTGATCAAACTTCCAGAAATGGTCCACAAAAGAGGCGATTTTTCAGAAATATCGAATTATACTCCAAGATCTCATTGCGCGTTCTGTGAAACCTGTTCACCTAGACGAATCGCCACAAGCAAGATGGTAAAAAAAATTAAAAATGTGAAATGCAATCCACTATCGGATTTTTGATTTCCAAAGTGAGTCAACGACGAAAGTGCAAGTTAAGTCTCGGTATTTGTGCAGAAGTAAGGCAAACGAAAGTTTCAAAGAAACCGATTCATGGAAATTTCATCAGCACTTAGAAAGCAAACTGTCAGGCCCTCTTCGGAAACAACAAGCCGCGTTTGCCCTTATTTTAACGTCCTATTATCGGATTCTACTGCATCGCAATTACATCCAATTTAGAAGTGCAAGCATTGCGACTAACATTTCAGAATGAAAAGACTATCTCACAGCAAAAAAGTCGATAAAAACAAGGATTCGCTAGATTCTTGTCGTATTTTGAATTGGATTTCTCGCGTAAAACACAAGCTAGTCTTTGGTATTGCTCTAAGCACAAAAAGCTAGCAAAACATGATCAGTTTTGAAAAATTCAAAAATTAGCAAACAACTTCTTACAAAGACACCACACAGCAGCTAACAAGAACCTCTGTTGCAGAACCGGTTTAAGTGGTACTTGTGATCACCCTGATTCATTTGGAAAGTGACTGTTTATAAAGGAAAATATTAGCAAAGATTAGAGCAAAGATGAAAATGAAAGCACAAGAAACTTAGCAGCTGCAGTCGAGAACTGGTACATGGTCCAGAATGCGAGAACAAGGATACGAGAAATTCCTACAAGAAAACCAACCAAACAGAAACACCACTCTCACTTTAGCAAGAGGTTCATGGTTGAAACAAAAAGTCAAATTCAAAAGTGGCTAATGCTTTATAATATCAAATCATTGAATATTTTTTAGGTAAATCAAGCATACTCAAGCTGTCCAAACGGCACTCATATCACCCATTCGTAGCCGAAAAACTCATCACAGATCATTCAGCTACTGTACTATAGGAATCATTTAAGCTGTCGCTCATATAATGGCTCGATCAGAACTCCCCATTCAGCTCCCATATAAAAAGTCCTGGAACTCAGATTTATCTGTATTCCGGCCCGTTCCATACTATGTCGATTTGCAGTCGTAGCGAGCGCTGCGACGCGTAAAAGGAAGTGTTCCACTATACACATAATACTCGACATTCCAAAATTATTCGCATGCTCAAAATCTCGAATGTTCGACTGTGGGCATAATTCGCAGTTATTTCAATGGTCGAATAATTTGGACCATTTAAATAATCGAAATAGATTGGATATCAAATAATAAATGCAAATATCGAATAGATCCAAAATATGGTTCCCAGTACTAATTGTCGCTCGCGTGTAGTGCAGCGCATAAGGTACTTGAAATGCATAGAAGTTTTTGTTTCATCAAAATAATTAATTCAATACTTTCGAAGCGGATTCTGATTGCAAATAGCAAATGTTTTAATAGAGAGTGGGCAGAAATACCATCAGAGTTTGCAACATTTTATAGAAAATGAGGAAACATCAGAAGACAAAAGAAACAGTTAATCAAGTTATACTCAAGCAGCACAGTTTAGCGATTGATATTCAAGGGCAAGGCTAAATTACTGGCCCATAAGAATTGGCCAAGCAATATCTTCTCAAAAGAGCATAAATTCGAGTCTTCAACTGCGAGCAAATGATGATAGACACATTTATATTTTTGATACGTTCCGACTTCGAGTACGACGCATAAAAAAAATTTCCGGAAATATTCCGATAACGAGCAAATTACGTTTTTTACAATTGAGAAAATTAAAGCAGCATCAACGCCATGAATAGAAGAAAATAATGTGGGCGATAAATCCGACAAACGTGAAATTAGATACAGAAGACAAGATAAATAAGGGTTTGGGGTGAAGCGAGGGTCCGTCAAAACATCAGCAAATATGTTTACATGAGAAAATGATAAGATATTTAAGTTCAACGACAACGAGCATTGACTATTGGAAAAGAGATTTATGTCAACAAGCCCTAGCAATTACTTTACATCAAAGCAATGAATGCATGAGAATCTCTAAAACTAAAGCAAATCTTTTTTCCCAGTCAATTCTATGCATGAAAAATGAGGCGAGAAATTTTCCACCGTTCTCAGGACAGAAAACCATTTCTTCAGCATTTTTAAGCAGCAACTTTGCGTGACTCATTAGTCACAACGATGCCAGTGCCATTCAAAACCCCATAAAACAACTATCCCATCAAGCGCTTACTAGCTGCATGCACTCAAAAATTTATGGAGAAGACGGATGGGCAAGGATTTGCATGCAGATATGGATCATTACGTATCAAATTGCGCTGGAACTGCCTTTAGACTAGATGAGCGGAAAGAAAATTTGGCCAAATATGTGCTTCCAGTATGGCAAACAAAACTAGTTTTCTCAGCTCATAAAGTACCGTCGAGACAAGAACGTAAGATCAAGTTAAAGACCAGGTTTTTATCAGAAGCTGAAGACGTTAACGAAATGCTGAAAAAGCAAGAGCGGTGTTCACTCAAAACCAACAGAGAGTTTTGTCTATACTTTCATCACTTTCATGCCCAAGACATTTAAAAGCTCAAAGCTTACATTTGACTTGCAAGTTAATGTAGTGCTCCTGCGGTAATGACAACATTTGCGCGGAAACGAATACTATGCTTGTAACCTTTGCGCATAAAAACGGCCATGAAGCGCATATCATCACTGTTTACGCACAAATATCATCCGCAACGCAAGAATATAACACTGACCGTAAAACCTAAGGCTCAATGTGTGCATCTCCAGCGCTGACTTTATACTTTTATATGAGAAAACCCGAAACCTTATCACTACAGATTTTTTTTTCGAAAGTGTTGATGGTTAGCGTTATAATTTAAATATTTTCTAGACGTTAGCTTTCAAGAGTGGCACATACGGTAAAATCATTTCATATGATCATGTGTGTCACTGCACACGCTGTTCAGTTTTGGCGTTCCCATCCTGGATCCTCGAAGGAGACAACTTTCAGGTAAGTGCTTCCATATGTGTTTAATATTCTTCCCTTTTTAGGTACCATTCGTCTCAAGCGATATAAGCGAAAAATCGGTTGGCTTTGCAATTGCAGCCCCAGGATGAGGACGCCGGAAATGGACGATGTGTCATTGCACACACTGTCACATGAAATGATTCCAGTGTACATGTGATATTGAGAGGCATTCAGGCAGAAAAAGTTGAGAAATTTGAACTAAAAAACTGCAATCGCTGTGACCTAATGGTAATTCAATACATAACAACTGGCTTGTCCAATGGACATGCCACCCATACTTTCACCTCTAGAGAAACGCGGCGCTGGATTGCATTGAGAATCGTAAATTCGTCCACTCAAAAAAGAGAAGCCATGTTTCCCAAAATGCAGATCAATCCGTGGCAGTAAAACAAGCTCAGGTTTCTGCAAGCACACACATTGCTCACGCTTTTAGATTCATTTTTTCGTCTAAACCAAATGAACTTATCCCATATTGAAATACCTATAGTTAAATTCATTTGGCTTAGAACAAAATAAATCTAAAAGTGTGAGGAGCGTATTACTACCATGGATTGATCCATATCTTGGGAAACTTGGTTTAGTGGATAAAACCGAAGTACTTGAGGAAGTGTTGAAGTGCTAGGAGCTGCTCAGGTGATGTGATTTCCCCGCCCCTCTCCTTCATCTCGCACTTCCCATCAACTATCATAAGCACTCAAGGCTTCCTTTACGCGAGCACACCTTCATTAGAAATGGACTATTCGCACAACGAAGCCGTAGGCAGGCAAAAAGGACGTGGGTGTTATAAGTGCACAGTCTAATACGTAAGTATCCGATGTCCTTTTAGAAATGCAGCCTTTCAAGAGTATAGGATGACAAAGAAAGAAAATCTGCGGACTTTGGATAGCAGACAAAGGTTTTTGAGGTGCTAAGGTAAATTAACAACCTCAAAAAAAAAGGAAAACAAAAGATGATACGAGTAGATTCCGCTTAATCTAACGTGGTGGCGGTGCCAAGAAAATGCGGTAAGATTTGCGCGTGAACAATAGCCACGCCCGTAGTGCCGACATCCTGCGCGCGCAAGTGGCCGGCATTACAGGCGCAACTATTTGTTCACGCGTAAAGTTCACTGCATTTTCTCGGCGCCGCAAACACTCTATATTAAGGAAAACCTACTCAACTGCACAACAAATACAGATTTGAGAAAAATGATGAAGTCGTCAGAGATTTGTTTGCCAAACATGTACAAATTTGTACCCCGCTATCTCCAAAATCAAAATGCTTAGCTGTCAGAGAAAGTGTAAACCATTTACCCATACCAAAACAAGTTGTTTAACACTTTCGGGGCTGAAATTAAATAAGCACATTCCAGAATTTGTTTATGAAAACTAGTTTTGCTACCTACATGCACTGTTACACAGCGCTGCGATGTTCCAATGGACATTTTCCAAGCGAGTCTTGGGTTTTGCAGCAAACAGAGTATGCTTTTTGATGAACAATGAACTAGTTCTGCAAGAGATTCCTGGAGGGAAGAATATTCTGCAAGATGATCTCCGTGTACGAAATGAGATAAGCTTGAGACAGTTGGGACACAATGGCGCGCAACAACAATCAAACAGATGGAAAAGGAGGAAAACAAGATAATTCCGAGCTTCTTCCAGCGAATAATGGAATTGAGATAGCAGAGGGGGAAGAGTCTGGCAAGATATCAGCTGCGGAAAGGAAAGTGGAAGAGGGGTTCCTGCACGAGTTCAACTGTCCAAATGACTTGTTTTTGCTTGCCAATAATCTGCTAATTTGTCGGATTATCCAAAAAATTCAAAGTTTAGAAAGATTTTTGGAGGTTTAACTGCCGCTCGTTTTCATAAATTGCAGAATTAGAATCTCGTGAAAAGTTGGAAAGCATCCAAAAAAATTATCAAGCATCAATACACATGAAGCTACACATCTTGAAGTCGAGCACAGTCTGTCCAAGCTGCGGTGTCCCTTTCACGCCGCGCAGCCACGCATCGGCAGTGCGGGAGCCACGCCTGCTGAGTCCGATCGATGAAGGATTTTTGACTGCTCAAGCCAAACGCGAGCAGATCGCGCGAGACACTCATGAGTCGAATCAAGGGACAGTACATTTGAGACAGACCGTAACTCAATTATTATGCGTGGCGCATTTGCGGAAGTCAACCTATGGAAAAAAGATAGCTTTACAAAGTGAATCGTTTATTCAATCTTTCATCTCACGCTCTTACTACTATTTTTACTTTGCATTTTTCCCTACTGAGCATGAGCTATATTCCGTACAACAGATGAGCTGCTGTTTTAGTATGCGCATTACGTGGTCCTGACTGACGGGATGAATCTGCCTATGCGAACACTGGTGAAGTGTGCAATTACGTCATAAGCATGACAAAACAACTCGCCGTTTGGCATTACGAACATTCAACATACAGTTGGGGGAGAGAGTCAAGAGGCATTAGGAAGAATGACATCAGGAACACCAAGAACTTTATAAATAGTAAAGTAACATTCTCCTAAAACTCTTCAAAAGAACGAAATGAGAAGAGTTGAGAGCACTTAAAAACATATCAAAGACGGTTAATTCTTTGATATAAATTAAGATTTCACCAATGGCGAAACGCAAGTTTTGGGAAAAAAGACTTGAAGAAGACATCGATATCCTTGTTGAGACTGCAGAGACTTGAATGAGACAAAAGCTATGCAAAAGACCTAAATCCGGCTAAACTGGTGTTGCATTAGAACATCCGCAAACCAAGGACGATATACGGCTTTTATGGAAGCCGCAATGTACCACGTACAATGTACTTTTTATGCCTAGCCGTACATCTACTCCCGCGACGGGACAAGTAGAGGATAACTGTGTCAAGATTGCTATGTGCCCTTGAACACAAGCAAAAGGAAAAGAAAACTAGTAATTTGGTGAATTGGTGGTTAGCTAAGAGAAACAAGTGCATGTGACGTGATAATTGATCAACAAGGCCATAGTCACCAAGACGCTTACAAAAGAAGGATACCAACATTAGTCGGCAATTGAAGATGAAATGTATACCATAAGATGCGCCTTTGAACGCTGATTCTAAATCTGCTTTCCTTTTTTGCGGAATAAGTTTCCGAAAGAAGTTATGAGCGTTTGAATATCCAGATTTGCCAAGTACTGAGTGGCTTAAAATTAGTGAAAAGCTCTAAAACAACACCTATGCAATTTCCACCGGCTTTGTTCCTTCCTTGCAAACAATATACCCGATACAAGAATGACTTTCCACTTTCCAGTGTTTTTTTACAGCTTTTCGCCAATTTTAGGCCACCTAAACCTTGACAAATTTGGACATTTGAACGCCCACAATTTGTTCGGAAACTTGTTTCGCAAAAAAGGAAAGCAGATTTGGAATCAGCGTCCAAAGTCGCGTCTACTGATAAACATCTCATCTTCAATCGCAGACTAATGTTGGTATTCCCTTGTAAGTCTTGGAAAGATTATACTCGATAGGACAAGTGGGTATGGAAGCCTCTCACTATGGTCTGGGCCTGGAAAGTTCCCATACATCATACAGTAGCGTTCTTACAGACCCTTTAAGTGGCTGTCCGTCCCCACACGCTACAGAAGCACGCGCCAGAGGTAACAACGCGATTAATTCTAGCTTTATCCTCCGTCTCAACGAAAGTGTCATCAGCTCGTGCGGCTCGAGTTTCGCGCGGTAGCCTCGTCAGCCTCTCGGCGTTCGCGGTCTCTGGACATTTTTCACGCCCCGGCCTACTAACGTTAGTCAGACATGATATGCCCAGAGGAATAAGTCGCGAATGCAGCGCAAGGCCCAAACGCGGCCGCGCAAAATCCCAGCTGCAAAGCAGGTGACATTGTCATTAAAACAGAAGGTATGGAGTTGTCGAAGATAGGAGTGGTCGCAGATTGCGAAGCACGCGCGGCAGGGCTAAAATCTCACGATCGCACGACTTGAACGATAAGGAATTATACTGGCGCAACCATGTTCCGCCGTGTACGGCGTCCGTGTGGTTAGCGATTTTACGGCATACCAAAAGTATACTTAGGGTAGATGACATCAGGCCGCCGAAGAGGTCCCGCGAGCGCATCTGCAACAAATGCGCACTTCTCTTCATCACACCTCGTGTCAGGTACGCGCCCTACTTGATCCGCTTGATCCACTTCGCCACTGGTCAGTTTGCTGATTTGACCAATAACGAAGTAGATAAAGCGGATCAAACGGATTGAGTATGGCGCGTGCCTTAGCTGTTCACGAGGGCGGAGTCTGATGGCGATTTACTGTCCTTGAAGGCAGCGTCCAGGCAGATCTGGACCTATGGGGGGGGGGTGGAGGACATTAGGTCGCCGAATTTGGAAGAGTCCCGCGCGGATTCCCTGCGGGAACGCATGTCCGCGCATGTACAAGGGTGCGTATTTGTCGCAAATGACCGCGGGGACCGCCCTTTTTCGGCGACCAAATGTCCCCCACCCCCTATGGGGCTTTTACATGGAAAGTACTTTTGGGGCCCTAACTAAGGCACTGCCCAAGCGGCAGCTCAGGTAGTGCTCTAATGGCTGAGATATTCCCCTCGCAACTGGCCCCCGCGATCGTGTTCGCATGGATTCGTGGCAGTTTCGAGCCAGGATCCACGCTTTGCGCCATGAATCCATGCGAAACACGGTCGCGGGGTCCAGTTTCGAGGGGAATATCTCAGGCGTTAGAGCACCACCTGAGCTGCTGCTTGGGCAGTGGCTTAGTTAGGGCCCCAAAAGTACTTTACACGTAAAATCCCCATAGGTCCAGACTTGCCTGGACGCTGCCTTTAAGCCTATACTTGATAATGTAGCAAATGGAGCTGACATTGAAAAAAATTGAAACTCTATGTCCAAAAACGGGACAGCTGCTGACAAGTTCGGAAACGGTTACGCGCAATTCAAAAACTACCATAAAACGTTAGTTATGTTTACGCATACGGTAACGATAGGTGCTCAGCTGGATAGAGACAACACAGAAGTTTGCGGAAGTTGTTGCAAGATAACACAAACACAATGTAAAGTTGGCGCGCGAAGACTCGTAAACTTTGCAAAATGCCTAATTAAGCGCTTTCCTGCCTTTCAAAAAACAAAAAGAAGTCATATAATACGAAAAAGAGTCGACGTGGTACACTAGCTCGTTGTCTAAAAATATTTGAGCGATTCTACAGTCAACAAGTACACTGTAAGCACGCTGCAATGAACCAGTGGTTGTGATGGTGCCTATGAGTAGTAACAAGCGCGAACATTTGCCCTAAAAACGCTTGCAAAATTCAGTTCGAGCTTCTGCTTTCAGCCGAGAAAGGTGTCATCTAAATGCAATTTTCAGTGAATGCGACGCGTTACCCAAAATATTTCTGAATCAAAACTGGTAGTGGACAACAATTGTTGGGCGAACGAAATGAATTCTCTCATTGTCACGATGCCCCACGATGCCTGCTGATGTTGTCACATCAATGACGTACATAATCGATAGGGAACGATGACCTTTTCAGTGGGTAAATGAATTAGAGGGAAAGCAAAACTAAAAGTGGTTGTGATGATGCAAATGCTGGGAACGAAGAAGCAAGGAGAGCGCAGCTTTCAATAACAAAAAGAAGGCCTTGTCGAAATATGCGAAGAAAAAAACATAAAGAAACCATTGGAAAACAAGTAAGTTATGACCTTGTCAAAAAATGCGAAAAAAAAGAAGCAAAAAGAAACCACTAAAACCCACGGCAGCCTTTTTATAGAACCTGCGAATAGAAGAAAAAAGCACTTTGATAGAGTAGCAATAAAAAACTCACCCTTCTCCACTGAGGCAAAAACTATGAAAAGCAAACATAGGTGAAGTAGAAATTAGATTTCCACCCAAACTTCAGGCAGCAACATAAAATCACAACGGATTTAACAAATCGAATTAGGTCAAATCAGAGCCGAACTAGGACGCAACGGTGACGTCAAGTGTTGAATCTCACGTTTTTTCATATGGATAAAGACCCAAACCAATGGAAACAAAGGAAAAGAAGACCGATCAATACTTACTTCAAAAAACTGAGCAGTGCGCGATTTGAAACTAGTTCTGTGAGTCTAGCTGTTGAAAATAAAGAGATGCATCACGAAATGAAGAGGGGACAATGGAAAGGGATTTCAATGGAGAATCACAACCTAGATGGAGAAAGGAGCGTGTCTAGGCTTGTTTCAATTAGCGAATGACGAAAAAGAAGCTTATGGTTAGATGCATGCGATGATGAAAACTGGTCAATGAACATTGAGAAAATGTTGTTTTGAGAAAAAAAGAAGTATATATGGGAAATAGGAGTGAGAAAGCATTGTTTCACGACTCTAAGCAAACCCTGGCTATGAAAACTGACCGAACTAAACAAAACACATCGCAAAATGAAACAAAATACTATGCCAACGCACTAAATAATCAAAATAATTTGAATCAGCAATAAGTCAAATTTCTGACATTAATCAACGCGTTAATCATTTATTCATGACGAAAAAAGACTAAAGAAACCAAGCAGACGAAGAGCACGAGGAAGAAATGGATTGACCAGCTGTCATGCAAGTGCGACCGGAGCGCCGAAACCGCCTCTGTTCCATGAATCGACTTCTCATTTGGAATCACTAACTGGGGCGTTTTCGAAACTATTCGCTTTTGTATAGCAAGAATACAAAGTGAGTTTGTGGTTCGCTATTGTTTAATCCCGATGTAACCAATCTGAAGCCTCCACTGACGCAATTTGAGACGATCGAATTCGTACAGTCTGAATTGTTCATTGTTCATAGTCTAGGCAAACTGGTTCAGTCACTCATGTGAAGCTCTGACGTATGCAACCGCATCGAGTTTGGCAAATTTATAGACCATTTGAGCGGTGTGGCCATTCTTTGTATACGTCATCACCCCGTTCCCAACGTCCAGCAAATATCGTGCATCTCCAGAATTGTTCCCATATGAACCATCAGCGTGACTGCCTTTCGATCATTCAACATGTCAGATTCAAATAAGCACCTCAAATTTGCTGAAATTAACGTGTTAAAACGATTGAAAGCACCACGTTGATGGTTCTTATGGGAATAATTCTAGGAGAGCACCTATCGTCTATTCTATGACTAGAAGACCCGAGACGCATTGCGGACATTGTCATAACAAGTCTGAGTTTGTTCTTCCCTTTTTCCAAAGAGTGAATGAACTTGGTGGAGATAATGACAAGTATAAACATGCTAAGTACACGATTAGGCTTGTTTAGACAATGTGTGCAATGCGGTCTAGCGTCTCCTGGTCATAGAATGAATGATACATAGTGGTACTTATTGTCTTAAATGTCCGAGATCTTTTGCCAAGTATGAAAAGCAAGCAAAAAAGCACGATTGCCAAAATGTACAAGTTTGGTTTACGTAGCGCTTCAAGCCCTGGTCAGCCATTAAAACTAGAGCAAAAGCACGTGCTTGAAAATCGTCTGAATATGCAAAATAAATCTATTTATATCATTGTCCCTAATTTCAAGTTGTATTTGTAAATTTTCTCAATTTATATTCTGTTCCTTGGCTTTTGACATTCCCTTCGGTGTCGACAACAATTAGACGGAGGAAATAATCATTGTTGCATGCTCTCCAGGTTTTGCATCATAGTCGCAATTTTCTACGCGCAAGTGTTGTCTGCAATGCAAGAACACTATATTAACTGTTTCGTCCACTAAATTATGTTTCTGTCTTTTACCTCTTTTTACAACAGGTAGTTTTGTGATTCACATTTCAGACCGTATTATTACTGTATCCCATGAAACAATTGCCATGCAATTGGAGTGTATATCGACATCTAGCATAACTTTCAATAAAGTGGCTTTGTGGCAACGACAGTATTCGCGCGAAAGTTGCCATTTCTGGATGCCGACAACTTGCTTGCGGCTTGCGCATAAAAATTGGCCCTAGGGCGCACGTTATCTTTGCTTACGCGCACACGTTGTGGCAACGCAAGAACACTATCAGCCATCCAATCTATTTCTATAAGTATAATTTCATGAATCTACTTCAAATGGCCGAGGTTTTGAGATCCTGGGGCAATAAATGGTAAGAACGGGTTGTAACGGAACTTATAGAGTATTTTATATCAAGATTGAGGTAATCTGAGAAAAGCTGCATGCAAAGATCATTTTTTGAGGAATAAGTGAAAGAGATTTTCGCTTGAAACTAAATTCTGTGACTGCGAAGATGATAAGCTGGTCAACAAGTGATTAGCAGGTGTTAGCAGTTGATAATAAGCCTAATGGTGGCGCACTCCATTGCGCTCATCAAGAGATAGCGGCTATCTGTCCAGACATCGGGTTTTCGGGCATGAGCGAGAATCCGGTATTAGCGAATAAAACAAGTTTTTTTAATAGCAGCGCAAGATTGAGAATGTCGGCTGCTGCGGATAAGAAATAACCATAACTCACACTATAGAATGGAAATGGAACGTGGTGTAATTGCGGACATTGGTTAGTGATTGCATCAAACATGCTTGTATCTAGTAGATTCTACGGTTAACACAGCATTGTGCTGCCGAACAACATTTGCGCGTAAAAAATGGCCATACGACGCAGTTGAATCTGCGCTCTATGATCAGTTTTGACGCGCAAGTTTGTCACTGTAGTCTTTCCCGCGCAAATGTTGTCCGCACCGCAAGGTATTGATCGTCATATCCTGTTTTACATGTGTTATCACGCGGGATGTGAACAGAATTTATGATTAACAAGTTTAAACTTGTTTTTCCTTCAATTTAAAGCTCCAAAAACATGAGTTACGATGTAAAACAAGTCCTAACTTGAGTACATTCCCGCTTAGCGTTCTCGAGTCCCAATAGTCCATGAACAGATTATATTGACTTCGATATTAGTAGCCTAATCTTTCTCACTGCATTATAGGCTGCATTTTCGCTTTTTGTGCTAATTTGCGTGCGTCAACTAGCGAAGCGGAACAAAACACTCAGAATCTCTTCTCAGACTTTTTCATGTGGACTAAAGCTGCAATTATCTCACGAAGCTTCACCGAAGTGAAAATAAAAGCACGTGAAGGGCTTTTTGCGTCTAAGCTCTTTAGTGCAGTGGGAACAAGATGAGAATAGTGTACGAATGTCTAAATTAGGATGTCGCAGGGTGTTTATAGTTCAGTGGAATTTGAGGGGGCTATGTGTGCAATTGCAGAATATATACAAGTATGCGTAAAACTTAGAATGTTTTCGAGTGATGCACATCAATATGGGACTGGAATGTGTTTAGAGAAATAAGCATTTCAATGCCAGGCATCTCTTAGCTATGATCTAAAGATTGAAGATGATAGAAAAGGACCAATCATTTTCTTCTTCCCCCCCCCCACCCCTTACGATTGCATATGTGATTTTCAAACTCTCTAGTAGAAGGAAGAAAGTTGCTAAGACAGTCATCCTGACAGCAACGTCAAGTTGTGACCTGCGCTGCGGTAACGCCTATGATTTGCAGCTCACAAAGACCAATGGTGTTTACATGAATTTTATCACCCATAAAGGTCCAAGCTCCTACGTTAGGTCTAAAAATAGTGAATAGAAAATCAAGCTTAAGAAGAAGTTTGGATTGAAATACCCGATAAAATATGCGGCCATACTCATATGAATGGGAATTCACTGATTGACGTCTGCCTATGAGTTGCACATGCCTATGAGTCAGAACTGAGAAGACCAGTAGTTTTTACATGTAATCAGGAATATAATTGTTTACATATAAGGTAGAACCTTCAGTAAAGACTGAAATACCCAATCCGGGCTATTTATATGCAGCCATGCTCACATTCACCTAAGAAGTTACTTTTTTTGAGCATCGGCGATGGCGCAATTTACACAGTTTTATGGTTCACTACGCAATTTCACACAAAATACGCAATGAAAACGCATCGAACTGGACTAAATTCGTAACAAGGAAGATTACCCACTATTGAATTACCGCACGCTAACAATAGGGAAGTGAAACGCGATTCGAGGTTATACGGTCAACGAGCTTGACAATGAGGGCGCGCCCGATCTATAATAGGCGATACGAGGAAATCGCGCGGTGAATGGGTGGGCGGAGCTCGGAGTTTGTAGCCACGCCCATCGGGGGAGGGAGGGGAGGCGGAATGCCCGTCATATCTCGGCTGTGTCAACATAGCGTAGACGCCGACAAAACGATTGTTGACTATAAGGTCAAGAGTCACCGTGAGAAAAAAGCCATGGACAGTACAAAATGTTTGTTTGCTGGGCAGCTGGATGTCCAGTTGGAAGCAATGTGGGGTTTTTCCCATTTTTCAACACTCGAGTTCTCGCGAAGACATGTGGTATGTTTGAAAGTGCAAACAACAGCGTTCCAGTATACGGGTCTGCTGACTCAAGATTTTCCCGAAGGGCTTTCAAAGAGCTTTTCGAAAAATTACTGTAAGTATGCGGTAAGGTAGGCGCCAGACTAACTGACTGCCTGCTTCAGCAGGACGCGGCGCATTTACTGTGATTTGACGTCATGTAGGTAAATCAAGTTGGCATGCGTACTTTCTCCACAACAGAAATTTTTCGCTAATAAGATCTCTATCTCATTCTCTCATTGCGAGGCTTTTTTATCATTTCTTCAAATCTACGGTTGTTGCCAGCTTTGCAGACGCCACTTTGATTTTCGTCCAACGTGAGGCCAAATGACATCAGCTTTTTAGTTGCGCAGCATCTTTTTTGCAGGCAATCGCCTAGTCTGGCGCCTACCTAAAGGTTCACAGAGGGTGGGGGACATTAGGTCGCCGAAAAAGGGCGGTCCCCGCGGTCATTTGCGACAAATACGCACCCTTGTACATGCGCGGACATGCGTTCCTGCAGGGAGTCCGCGCGGGACTTTTCCAAATTCGGCGACCTAATGTCCTCCACCCGTTCACAAATACCTCAGCTAACATTTAAGGGTCGTGTCGAGACCATTTTAAGTGGACACTACAAAAGGATAAGTAATGAATGCGTTGATTCAATGTTTGTGGTTTGAAATGATGACAGCCTATGCAAAGTATCACCATATTCATTATGCTTCTTACCGTATACCTACAGTAAGCTACGACCGCAGCATACATATTCTCTCTCAGTACGTCAAGTACAATATTTTGAATCAACTAATCGCAGAACTTCTCGGAAAAACCAAACGATGTGTATTACGCTGGCCTTAGCGCCAAAAATTTCCCAACTTTTTCCATATAGAACTTCTGTCTACAATATTTTTTTCTATCTACCATAATTTCCCAATTTTTTTCCATGTAGAACTTCTATTTACGATATAGCATGTACTTCGTATTTGAATTATTGATTTTTGCGGACAAGACTTATAAAAGCAGTTAGAGATACTAGAAAACTTGCTCAAAAATTCCAACAAAAGTCACAGAAAGTACCACATTTTCTATCAACGAGAAAAGAAATCAGAACTAGCTTAATCTGTAAAATGTCCAGAACAAATACCGCAGAGCAACAGCAGATTTCTTCAATTTTCATAGAAGCAATCTCCTATCATTTTATCTTGACAATAACCAACACAGTAAGCTGAGTGTACATATAAGGCGTTATAGCGAGGAATCGGAAACTGTTATAGTCACCTACGATTAGTTGATAAAAAAATAGTCATAGTTGGTTAGCGATCGAGAAGAATATCTTACCAAACAAGTTTTTGTTATTTAGAGATAGTGGAAAGCGAAGACCAAGTTGGCGAAAAACTGCGAGCATAGGTGATTGACAGTGCACGGACTGGACGTCATTGCGGAGTTCCGTGCGTCTGAGTAAGTCACGTCGTGCTGTTTATATCTGCGTCTCTGTCAAAAGTTTGTACACTGGAAGTAAAGAGACGAAAACCTGCGATTACGTCCAATCCTGCCCCGTAATCATTTAACGCTAATTTCAAACAACAAAGTAAGGCAGCTAGCACAAAAAAATGAACGAATATTAAAAAAAATATCTCTCTCTGTAGCAGGTATTATAAAATCATATAAGACATTCTTTTTGAAAAACAATTTCTCCGTTCACCCATCCATTTCAGGTTCGTCTGGCCTCTGTGGCATCAGCTCTTCGGCAGTACCTAAATAAATATGGTTCTGTAAAGTACTACGACGTTTCTCATTCTGCGCCAAAGCCATGTGGACCGCTCATGCCTCAGAATATTCTTTAAAAAAGTTTAAATAAATTAGCATCGCATGAATCTTGATCTGAAAATGAGATGCTCCGCCACGAAGGCGGCTTCCCATATAAGCGAGGCATGCGCGGGCGTACGCGCTCTTACGCGCTCTAATGATGAAGGATGCTCGGACGAGTTCGCACCCTCTTCGCAAAGCGACCGGCCGCCTTCATCAGGGACTAGCCTTTGGAAAGAATGTAAGGGCATTACCATATTTTGGCGGATTTGAGTTATAGCCCAAGTATCGGAGCATTGGAGCAATTTTATCAACATCGCGTAAAACGTCGTCGGGGAACCTGTCAATCCAACCTCTCAACTGCTCCAGTTTACCATCTGTCACTACCTAAATAAAACTGGTAGAATAAAGATTGAAACGAATTACATACAAGCTCCCAGATTTACGATAACCTATAGATAACTGTAAAGGTGACTTGCCTTGTATATATCAAGAATTTTTTGCGTAGTGGGTAGATCAAGAAACTTCAAAACCCAAGGAATTTGAGTTTGGGGGTACATGAGGAACTCTTCATAATAAACCTGAATTGACACAATGAAAAAATCAAAATTTTTGAAATTTTCGCAATGGCGCTGAAAAAGATGTGCCGCTGCGCGGGCTTTTAACGCTTTTCAGTCGCAGGAAGGAAAAGTGGCAGACGACTCCTAGGCAGCTAAAGCCGCACCGTCGGCAGCTTTTCCGGAGAATGACTTCAACGCTTATTAACTACACCTTCAAGCATCTTTTGCCAATGGCGTTACACTGAACTAGCAAATCTTTGATTTCCTTGTTCCAATACGTCATACATTCACGATGATTTGTGGTGTTGAAGCCTGGTGCGTTCGCCTGAAAGGGACTTCAAGCTCTGAATAATCTTTTAAGGAATTGATCTCTGAAGATTTCTTCCAGACAGCTTATTCTCAAACATTTTGAATTATTGTTTTTGAGCTTTAGTTAGGATCGCTCCATTTCAAATGCCATCATGTTATCAAGAATTACACTGAAAATCAGACAATAAAAAATAAAAAATTGACAAAGATTAGCAGGGAACAAATACAGTTACCCTTCGATTTAACTGGCTTGGCAGCTGGAAGGCGGGTTTCGTGACCTAGCTTATTCTAGGTAATGATCAGAGAGTATGCGCGCGGGAGAGACGCAGACTGCGTCGCGGGCGAGAGCGGCCTTATAGGTCACAAAGCTCCGTCTTCCAGCCACCAAGCCAGTTGAATCATAGGTTAGCCACAAAAATTCATTTTTCAAAAGGAAGAAAAAGATCTCCACTCTTTCATTAGGCGAAGGTAAAAATAGATAACTAGGCCATCTGTGAGAATTTTCTTCCATTTCTAGAAGGGCAGGCCTAATGAATAAATTGAACAAATGAAAATGTTCTACCTTGGCTTCTATGATTTCTTGAATCGTGGCTCGACCATCTCTAATCATAAAAATGAAGCGAGCATTTGGAAACATCTCCGACAGTAGTTTTCCGGCATTCAGCGAAGACGGATCGTTGCTACAGAGACGACGAGCAGATTTGCCTTGGCCATCGATAATCTTAATTCAAGATAACCTTTATTTCAACTGGATTGGCGGCTGGAAGGCGGGGCTTTGTGACCTAGTTAGGGCCGCTCACGCCCGCCCGCCCGCAGTTTGCGTCTCTCTCGGCGTGTGCTCTTTGATCATTCTGTAGCCTTAACTAGGTCACAAAGCCCCGCCTTCCAGCAGCCAATCCAGTTGAATCAAAGGGTAGTTTGTTTTCTTTTTCAATAAAAAAATCAGTTTTTCGGATTTTTGAAGCTAGCTAACTTGCACAATGAATGATGCCAAAGCTCTTTTGAGAAGGTCATCGCTGACTTGTGCTTGGTCCAGACGATTTCTTTCCTGAAATTTAAGCCATGATCTAGGAAACATCTAATCCATGATGGCTCAATTTATAAGTACAATGCGCTGAATACAAGTAGTTGGAAATAGTGCGCTTGCGGTGAATAAAACACTTGCGCGAAAACAAGTGCTATGTTCGGGGATGCCGGTAAATTGCTTGCGACGCGCGCGTAGGGAATGGCCATGAAGCAAACATTGCTACTGTTTCGGCGAAATTGTTGGAAATGCAAAAATATAGCGAAACGGTTATAAGTCAGATCTACCTTTAAGACAACTTGTAGAGATACTTTTATATTCAGTTAGTATGTACGGAAAACCAACCACATCACTTTTTCTCCACTTTTCTACAAGATGCAGTAGTTTTGGGATAATTCTCGTTTCCTTGCCACATCGTACATCTGGATGTGAGTCCAGCATTATGCGCATCATTGGAGTTCCGGAACGTGGAAGACCTCCTAAAATAGCTGCCAATCCTTTATGAGAGGTTCTTTATAAGGAAAAACTTCTGCTAAACAGGGTAGCGGTAAGAATTGATCAAACCGGTTTGGGTTTCGACCGTCAAAGGCAAGAAAATGCGCTTTCAAAATCATACGGGCTTTGACCCTTTAGAAACTTATGCACTTATTTTTGAGCATTGTTAATCTCAGTAGAAACTTATACCCTTATTTTTGAGCATTGTTAATCTCAACATCAAGTAACCATTGATTCACCTGGATTGGGGACTGGAAGGCGGGGCTTTGTGACCTGATAGGGCGCTCGCGCCCGCGACGCCGTCTGCGTCTCTATCCCGCTCGTGCCCTCTGACTCTCTAGCCTAACTACGTCACGAAGCCGCGCCTTCCAGCCGCCATTCCAGTTGAATCAAAGGGTTACTTTTCAACGCATGAAGAGATTTGATATTTAGTGGCGGGCTCAAAAAACTTTGGAGGTGGTAAAAGGAGGAGGAGGACGGGGCAAAGACAATAATCCCGCATATAAAGGAAGCCTTGCACAATTGCTTCACAAATTTTTGAGCTTGGATTATTTTCCTATAGAAATGGTTGTGGGGATAACCACGTTCCCAAAAAAATTCTAGAAGTTGCCCAATGATCATCTTAATTATTTTTATCTTAGACTAAAAAAAGTTACCTGCATAATTTCATGACTTACTCGATCCTACGAAAATTTCGCCAACAATAATCCTTATAGCGGAAAGCTCTCACTTTACCACGTCACGTGTACATATCAATTTTGTTGATCACTTTCTGTTGTTGTAAACAAGCATTTATTTATTCAGATGCGAAACCTGTAGGCTTTTTTTCAGTAATATTTGTTCTGTGCCAACCGTTACGAGAATGCTGGAAAACCTAAAGAGTGGCGGATAAAGGTGTTTGGGTGGAATCACAGGCGACTTAAAATTATTTAGACAAAAGCGTAAGAATTAGGCGTAGAACACATATCTATCTTCAAGTTTTGGGCCCCACAGCTATTTTTTCGCGCAAGTGATTTTGGCACCATAGCAGCACTAAATTAGCCGTTAAATACAAAGATCATAGATCATAGCTTCTAAGACGATACGTGCGCACAGCCATAATTCCATAAGACTCAGAAGTCTTCATCGCTTGATCCCTGCTCTTCCTTTTCTTCTACTCTCTGCTATTCCTTTTCGATCATACCTAATGCTTAGCAAACAGAACTTACCGATAAAAATTAGTGATGAGTTTGCATCGGCAAGGTAGCGCCTTTGACTGCTCACGATCATATCGGTTTCATATGTAGACAATGTCAGAGATTGGTCATTGTATAATCTAAACAAAGTGCCATAAAGACAAGGAATATTGAAGGCAGTGGCCCGAGACTGTGCTTCAAAAGTCAAAAAAGTGCTTCTTTAGCGTTTTCCGGCCTTGGGGATTGCGAAAAGGGCTGGGCGAGCCATTCCCGCCAAAACTGCGAGTGGCCACAGGATACTGTATCTTCACCACTTTTGGCTGCAACTGGTTGATCGGCTCAGGCACCACTCCCACTCAGTTAAAGGCACCGTCCACCCAGATTCTCGACTTCCAGGTTTTTGTCGTTTCAGGGCCTTCTCATGTCCCTGTTTCCAAATATAATGTCGAGAATCCGCGAAAACTCCGACAATCCCCATTCCGGAGAACCCACAGGCCGGCTTTGCAAAACGGTGATTGGATGAGCGCGCACAAATGGGCGGGCATGGATGGGGAGGGGCGGGCATGGATGGGGGTCCTCGTGCATCTTCGCTATTCCGAAGCGATTTTCTCGCTTCCGAAGCGGCATATTGCGCCGCGACTTGGGCATTGTCTTGATGGGAGGCCCTGCTGTTATATGCTGCCAAAAGTTCGACACCCTCAACTTAGGGTGGAAGGTGCCTTTAACGGGAATCGCTCGTCCTGCCCCTCCAGCAATCTCCAAGACCAGAAAAGCGCCATGAAAAGCACTTTTTCGATCTTTTGAGCACAGCCTAGACTCAGCGCATCCGGAAGGCCAAAGAGGGACGAAAGGTTCATGACTGCAATTTTCCCGAGCCACTGCTTTCAGATAAGCACACTTTTCACTGTTCCTTCAAGATTGTTTTCTAATTGCAAGATATAAAATTTTCAGAGTTATTTTCTAATTCGTCTCCTCACATGAATAATGACGATGATTTGCTGTTTGATCAGTAAAAAAAACGTATATTTTGGAGAACGGAAATAACGAGAGGCACAAAAGGCGAAGGGCTAAGTTTACCCTTTTATATTAGTCTTTAACAAGATTGTTGATTCCTCTCATATAAATCATTTAACGACATGCTTAACTCTGAACTCTCGCCTACACTGTACTCTATTCGTACAGTACCTAAAAAAACTGACCGTTCAATAAGGAATAATACGGTCTGAGCTAGGTTTGAAGCTAGATTTTGCAGCCAAAAATGAATCTGATCTACTGTCGCTTGAGCAGTTACTTAGATAGGGTCTCGCAGTAAATTTCTGCAAAAGAAGTTTAGGCATTTGAATTTGTCCTCATGTTTTCAGAGCCCATATTTGGGTTGAGCGCGACAGCAAGGCCGAAATACCGAAAATTTTCAAACAAATCTTCTCCTAAAATTTGCTTTTTGAGAAGACAAAATATTAATCAACCTTTGATTCAACTGGATTGGCGATCTAATTAAGGCCGTTTGCGCCGGCTACGCAGTCTGCGTCACTCTCGCGCGCGTGCTCTCTGATCTTTCCCTAACCTTAACTAGGTCACGAAGCCCGCCTTCCAGCCGCCAATCCAGTTAAATCAAATGGTATAGGCTTGAGGAAGGTGATAATAACCTAATCAAGCCTTCCTTTTTCTTTTTGATTTAGAAATTATATTTTTAGGAGGAATCAAGAAATTTATTGAAAGGGATTTGCTATGACACGAACTCAACAATCATACATGGCCCTTGCACATACAAAACTTTCCCAACTTGATAATTATCAAGTAAAAAGTTAACTTACCCTGGAGTGAGTAGTACCGACAATAAATGCCATGAGAGTAGACCACACATTTGCATATGATAAGAGTGCCTGAAATAGTAATCCACGAAGATTTGTAAACAAGACATGGTAAGATACTGTAGCCGTACTGTAATTTACCTGTTTCTGAATAAGAAGTACAAGGTGCCTAGCGAAGCAGCAATCAATGCGTATTGATACCGTGGTCGTCCCATCCTTCAGAAGTTGGAATGGAATACTAAACGATGTTGATTTCAAATACAATGAATCTAAACCATTGTCATTACATGTTGGTTATTGGATTTTAGAGGATTATCTGTTCAAAAAAAGCGAAAAAAGTCAGAAATCGATATGATGCATGGTTGGTAAAGTGGATAGATTTCACTTTGTTCATGGTACGATTTATTAGGAGGAACTGCAATATTGTGAATTTTGACTTCAGGAAGGGTTGATAGAGAGACCTCAAGAACAAGGTCTTTGATTTTCAGTATTCGAGAATGGTATTTAAGTATGCCTATACAGATCCTTGAGATGCTGAAAATGATCCCTAGCTCTAAAACAACATATTAGGTTGCTGCATAAGTTCTGTCCGATTATTTTTGCCTCATGTTTGAAGCAGTTGTTCTGAGAGAATTTCATCTCTAATGCAATATTGTTGGTATCATTGAAAAGTGCTTTCCTTGCGTTTTCTAAAGCATATCAGATTTCAATGAATTTCTTAGCGTACGGAGATTTCAGGCATAAAATCTCTAAGTGGCCGAGGTACGTTCTCACCCTAAAAATATGTTCTTGCGAAGAAATCTCCACAATGCGCCCTTCAAGTCAAGTTCTTTCATTGGCTGCGGAATACGGGTATAGAATGCTAGTATAAGCAGAAATTTGGTTCTATGAAGAAAACGTCTTGCTAGTCAAATCTATTGTCGAACATTAATTTTCTTTATAGATGTTGTACAAGCTATAACTTTCTGCGATTAGAAGTAATCGACGACTTCAAAGATGGAGGTGCTAGAGCAAAGCAAGAGCTACCAGGGCCTATCCACCAATTCCTTTTCGGCGCTCACCTCTGTTGTAAAATTTTCATAATTTGTAAATAGGCATGCACACATGTGCTGAAGCGAGGTCAAAAAGTGGCTAATTTTTTGTTCGGTCAAAAAAATCTCTCGGCAGCGCAGACCCTATGGGCTCTTTCATAATGCATAATAATCTACGGAAATTTCTCTATCTATCCATTGTTAGAAAAGATGCCTATCGAATCTCATAAGGGAGCGTTACCATGTCAAAAAGGACAGATTCGAAGAAAAACGCTGTGAAGTTTTTGCATTCTTGCTTCTTCCTTAACAAGGATTTGCGCAGGTCTCGATGAGCTTTTCATAGTTAAGGAACTGCTCAACACATAGAAACTAAGATCTTGGAAAAAAGTTGATTCTGAAAGAAGTTGTGACATTTTAAACTCAAAAAATTCAAATCGGACAGAACTTATGCAACAACCTAATAATAGAGATTTGTCTACAGTGTAGTTTTTTTGCTGAAGCGATCAATTAACCACTCTCTCTCTGCTTAGAAAAGCAAATTTTCCTTGTCAAAAAGTCTGAACATTTTGATAGTCGAAGACAATGTCCGGCAGGTCTTGTTTTTCAGTTTTTCATCTTTTTCGAGCCTTCTCGCCAAAGGACTCCATATTCGGGTTTTTGCGATGAAAATGGCAAAAGTGCGCTTTCCGAAGTTTTTCAGGTCATTCAGTGGAAAATACATGCAAGTGGGCGGGGCGCGGAACGAGGGAGGCGGGGTGCGGAAGACCTCTAGCGCTTGAAAGCTTCGCAAAAAGCTCCTTTTCGTCATTTTCATGCGCTGAAAAGCTCAGATATGGGTTCCTCGTAGCGAGAAAACTACAAGTAGGTGAGAAACTGGAAAGCAAAATTTTACCGGGACGCTACCTTTGAACTGGGTTGGCGCGATTCACAGATCATAGGAAATACTTTAAAAGCCTTTTAGTCATTCTGTTGGTAAGTCCTGCAAGACACTACAGTATCCATGATTATTAAGCTACAAAAAAATTGCAAGCACAACAATATTTTTTCCTGAGTCCATTTTATGGTAAATTCAAATCAACAGTCTGGTTCAATTTTCATGACAAAAAGGACGCTGTTTCTGTTCAAATAAAATGCACTACCAAACTTCAGTTCTATTTTGTTACTTCGTTCCAAATGCGCTTCCTTACTATTGTCCGCCTAAGCGCCATCTCAGAATACCGATAATGGTGAAAATTTATGACGGCTTACCTTACAAAATGGCCGACATTGCGCCCTGCTAGGATTTGGCTAGAATCCGGTAGTGACAGATGGGATTCCGTGTCAACATCTTCTTGACGATATTCCCTCCACAGGACGGATTTTCTGAGCGCAAAATGACCCTTTGAGAGTTTGGGACCACTGCAATTGATAGTTGAATGTTCCCGAAAAACAAAGTATATATATATATTCGCCAATTAAGAAAGATATTATTTGGGAGGGGAGAATAAGACAAAATTCTTTCAGTCAAAGAAATAAAAAATTCCTTCAAAAAATAAGGCAAGGGTTTTTCGCAAGATTTCATCTTCTAAGATAAATTTTTTTGCTTAATTTTACAATAAAATCGTATACGGGGTACAATAAATATAGAAATTATTTTATTATACTCAATTATAGTTTTCGCAAACGCAGCGCAAAAAATTTTTTCAAGGTGAAGATCATTGTAAAAAATACTAAAATCAATGCTCGATTACAGATAAGAAAAATTTGCGGAGCTTCCTCCCTCGGAAGGAAAGGAGAAAACGCCACACATATAAAATGAAAAAAGACTTAACTTGATGCAGATTACGACTATAGCAAAAAAATTTCTTTGTAAACTCAAGACAAGATTCGTTTTACGGAATAATGAAGCTCAAAAAGAATGGAGGAGGATTTGTAGGATAGAAAAAAGTAAACAGTCACGATTATGATCCCACTATTAGTCATGGTTTGGAAAATCTTCGAGCGCACTATATCTATTTGAAAAAGTTTCAAATCGTTAGTTTCATATTTCCGCTATTTCAAGCTCCCAGAGACTGGATGATGAATGCTGTACTTAAACTGCACTCCAACTGAAGTAAGAAAACGACAGACTGCATCAAAAACTGCACTAATGTGATTACTTGCGAGACCCCATCAGCAAAAGAGACTGACGGGTGGCAGGGTGACTTCTAACTTCGTGCTCATTTCACTTTGAACTGTTTCCACAGTCCTGGATCTTCAACTTTTTCCCTTATATAGTACTAACCTCCTGTGCAGTGCTACTCGTATAGATCTCGATTTGTCTCTAAGAAGATTACGATGAAGTCGAGCGTTGATGATTTATTGAAATGAGCTGCAGTAGTAAAGACGCTGGATGTCGCAGTGCTTATAACTTCATAGATTTTAATCCTCACTATTCTAATTCTTGGGGGGGGGGTAGAGGGACAGATCTTTTCTCCAAGTGAAGGGACTTTTGGTTATTTAGAGAAGCTTCTTGAATTTTTCGGAAGCATCGAAACAAGTAATTAAAAAAGGGCATGTTGGCAGCAACTACGCCATCAGAATATGTTTCAAAGCTAACTCAGATCTGGTTAAAAAATAACTTGTAATTATTTGGATCCCCCCTCCCGTGTTGGCTTCTCGGTGCGCCAATGTACTATAACTCTATGTTTGATCTTTTACTCTTTATTACTCAGTCCAGATTTTTAGAGCTCAAAAACTACCCTCAATCATTATTTTGCTGTTATTCATATTATAAGGATGGTACAAAAGTAATGCGCGTTTTTCTAGGCCCTGTTTCAGGACAACCTTTTTCCACCAACTTTCTCCCTTGAAAAAACTTAGCATACCTTCAAGAAGCTCTTTTCATGCTCTATCTAATTTTTTTAAAATGAGCTTCTAGGTCCATTGGTTAACAAATTATAGAGCTTCAAACAACCGCACTTGAAACCAAAATTTCATTGCATTTGTTTTCCTGGCCTGAATTCAGATGCAAATGAAGCCATTTTCTTGGAAATTCAGCTACCTATGTTATAGAGATTGTCTACATCATGCGCACTTTATTGTCTTCTTAGAAATAGTCTAGACGGAGATATCAGTGCTTTAATATGGGTATCATTTTGGTCATTCGGTGGCCCAGAAATTTCTTTTGGACACGCCAAAGCTTTGCTCATTTCCGTAAGCGTAAGGATGGGCCTCCTATTGACAGTTTTTGCAAAAACGGTTAGCATTTCATTAGGCAGAAAGTCAAAAAATTCCACAGTTTGAGATTTTCAGGCCAAAAAAAATGTTGAAAAAGCTCACGATTTTATTGTTATGTTATTGTTATATTGATTGTTACAAATTACAAAATCATAGGAAAGACGAATAATGGTTCAAGCTAAATAAACTGGTAAAAATTCAATCCACTAATGCATAACAATCCTACCATTATACTTTCTTTCATTTTGATATCAACCTTTTTGAGAATCTATGGCAGGTCTGGTTCTAGCCCAACAAAATTAATAGCATATAGGTTGGCCCTAGTCGTCTCTGAATTTTTAGAGTAAATAATTGATAAATTATCTCACTTTCACGGTCTATATGGAAACTTGCCAAAAAGCACTCCCCTTAGTCTTTTTCCGCCCTTTTTCCGCGACAAAATCCACCAGCTCAGTCACCTGTTTTTTTTCGCTTATGATTTCGCTTTAATCAGTAAAAACTAACTCCTACCTCCAATGAGAGTTTCTTTGAAATGCGAGTGATCACATAGCTAGTGAATGCACCATAATTATCGCTCCGGGAGCTGCTTTCAACGCGAATTCTCTGGCTTTTGTCGGAAGTGCTCGTGTTGCTACTGCGTTTTCGATTTCTCTCCATTTATTTGCTCGAATCGGCTATGACTTTTTGAGTGTTTGGCGACAAACATGCAATTATTTTTGCTTGAAACCTTGGCCAACTCCTTAGAGAATCAAAATCTGGATCTTGCAGGATCTCTGGTTTCCAAAGAGTCGAAATTTCACAAACACATTGTCTTTACGTAGTGTTGTAAAAGTATTTCTCATAGCTATAGTATAGTATAGTATTTCGATAGATAAATAATAAATAAATAAATAAATACTATATACTAAATAAATAAATAAATAATATAAACGTAATTAAATAAATAAATAAATAAATAAAAAATAAATAAATAAATAAAAAATACTAAATAATAAATAAATAGATAAATAAATAAATAAATAAATAATTACTATAAATACTATTTCATAGTAATTCCAATTACAAAAGCGTCTATATGCTTTTTAGAGCTTTACTCTATAATCTCTGGACTTCCATTCATCCTAGTTGTTTTCAAATAGGAATATACTTTGCTAATAAGTGAATTACATTTGTTATAGCGAGATCCCTCTTTTACATATTGAAGTTCAGAAGCCTATAGCCTCCAAGCACATAGCTTGAGAGAGTAGATTTTCTTCTTTGCAATTAAGAAAAGAAATTCATTTTTTTTCAGGATGGAATGTTCACTTCGCTTGACTTATTGTCGAGAAAAAAGAATTCCAATAATTAGACAGATACCATGATACTCGAGTAGAATGCATCATCTTAATTGAGGCTGCGCAAATTCTAATCTTTATGCTGAAGTTGTTGTAAGCTCGTTGTAAAACTGTTGCCATCTCCCTTGACAAAAACCCTTAGAGTCTCCTGCATGCTCGCGCTTTTGTCAAATACCCCCCCCCCCCCTCCGCCCTTCTTCGTCTGGCCCGACTTTCTGCCAATTTTTATTCCTGTGGTTTTTCTCTACAGTTGTAGCTTATCCCAACAAGAAAAAGCTCTTCCATTCTTTTTACGTACCATAGTGTAATACAACCAACATGTTTTTGAAGATATTGACTCCCAAAATCAGAAACAAGTCTACAAAATGTAGAGAAATGAGAGTTTTCGTATAAATCAAAAAAAATTATGTGTTAAGGGACGGGCATACTTCATGCGATTTCAGTCGCGACGCGATTTGGCAATTCGCCAAAAGTCTTCAGATCCCACACTAGCATTCTGCACATGCATAGTCTGTATAACTTACGTGGATCGATAAAATGCCTTATCTTCTGTACATTTAAAATGTGCTCACAGTAAGTTATGGACAGCTGGAATATTGCCAAGTCGCGACGCGACTGAAATCGCGTGGAGTATGCCCGGCCCCTTAGGACTGCTGCTCTCTGCCAAGAACCAAAAAGTTATTTGAATTGAGTTGATGAGTTTTTTGAATTCTGATGAGTAGAAGAAAGTAAAAATAATTAGCAAATCTCCCGTATTTGGATTTCATAACAATTTCAATTATTTCAATTTCCTTATCATAGTCAAAGCTCTCCTTATGTCAATATTTCTCAGCTACTTGATTAGAGTTTATTTTTTTGGTCAAATGCAATTGTATGTAGTAACTCTTGCAAAGCTATGCAAAAACGAACATGCGTTTATAAAGTCTGTAATACTTATCCAGTTTGTCGTCAACCTTTGAGCAGATAAAAAACAAAAAAAATTCTACCATTTGCTATGATTTTCCGATTTTTTGCCCTTTATGCTGTCAACTGCGCAACATTGTGATTCAGAGCAGAAGTTTTTCGAGAAACTGCCGTTTCAAGGAAGGTATGTCCGTTCCGGAGAGGAAATTAGACTTTGGTTTGTGTGGATTTGTGTCACAGTCGTAATACTGTAGTCTCAAATTAAACATTGAGGGGCAGGCATACTTCACGCGATTTCAGTCGCGACGCGGTTTCGCAATATTCCAACTGTCCATAACTCACTGTATGCACATTTTACATGTACAGAGGATAGCGCATTTTATCAATCCAAGTAAGTTATAGACACTATGCATGTGCAGTCTGCTTGTGTTGGATCCGAAGACTGCTGGCGAATTGCCAAATCGCGTCGCGACTGAAATCGCGTGAAGTATGCCCGGCCCTTTACCGTTACGGTTCAAATTTGCGATTTCCAACAAAAAATTCCGGTTTCAAAGAGGATAGGTTTCGTCATTGTACCACTATCAAGTTTGTGTATTGGTCTTCGACGTGTACTGACCGAGCAATCAACTGAGGTTACTGTAGCCTTACGGTATGGGTTGAACTTCTAGTTTTCGTATTTCGCTGTTCCCTTCAGACCTTCAGGACATCCGAACACATTCTGAGCAGATATTTATCCCTTTACTTTACTTTTAAAAAAGTTCATCTTCTCATTTTAGATATATTTTGTGAAATGCTAGACCGATAACAGAGGAGCAGGTGGAATGACTGATTGACCCCTATCGTTCCCCGCCCCCCCCCCCCCCCCTTCATTCCCAACCCCGTCAAATCGTAGAAAATCAGCATAATGGCAGAGCCCAAAAATAGATGAAGCCAGATTATATCGCAATGGCTCAAGCGAGCCAGGCTTGAATGCCCCAGATGTGATCAACACATCGCACGATTCTAAAAAACATTTGGTCTGCGGGGTCCGCGTGGTGCAGATGGGATTGCGTGCATGGCTAATTATTGACTTTTTCACTGCTGCAAGTCTCTTTCATTACAATTTTGTTTCCCGAATAAGGCTGTGTTTAGCGCTACTCATCATAATTTGTATAGGGACGAAGTGGGGGTAGTTTGAAAAATAGCCTAGAGATTCCCTTGACTCGACTTTCAATTCTTAGTTCTCCTGGATGGCCGAAGATGTGTTTTACAATATTTAATGCAGTTTCTCACGGCTTTGGCGATTTAACAATGATGAGTGGGCGTGGCGCGAGCGGAAAACCGGCCAATCAAGGTTCTGCCCAAATCCCACCTACCTGAGCGCCAAGTCCGTCCCTTCTAACCATGCAAGAACAGCATTCTTGTCCACAAAAACACATAAGATTTTCGTCATAATTAGGAGCTGCAAAGCTGAATTTGAAAACGGCACACACATAAGGTCTAAAAACTACAAAAAAAAATCAAAGCCCAGAAATCTGCACAATTATCTCTTCGAAAAGCTTTGAAAGCGTATTGAATTAAAGCTACCAATTGAAGCTCTTCTCTCCTTTTGGGACTGACTTGCACAACATGTAATTAATTTTACGGAATTGTACAATCACCACAAATATCAGCTTCACGAAATTCTTCTATACTTCATCGATCACCAATCTTGATCTCAGATTTTCAACTAGATGGAAGTTGTTTCACGCTAATCAGTTAGCAATTATTTCAGAGGTAGAGTCAAAATTTGTGCACTGCACACCACGCGCGTCATCCCACGACTTGTGTGCCTATTACAAGATGAGTAATTTGAGGCTTTTTACTCATTTTTCTCCGTTTTCGAGCACAAACAAATAGAAGCAGGTTAAGACAAGATGTTTTTTGAACTTGTTACAGTGAAACAGTTAAAAAGTATTCACAGGTAAGGAGCCGTGGATGTTGCGTGTGTGCAAACTCACACATTACGTTGCGAATGACTCGACTATAACTACTCAACTTTTTAACTGAAAAAAGCGATGGAAAACCAAGCAAAGCGCCAAACTTTTATATTCGAACTTCCTTTTTCTTTCGTATTTCTCACTGCTTAGATATCCATGCATGACTAATTATCGCAGAAAATTCTTCGTTTGACAATTACTTATGCACAGAGGCGGGCTCAGAGGAACAGCACACATTCGAAACAATGGAGTGCGTTGTCACAGCGCTTTCACCTACAGCTATTGTTCTCCAGTCAATTCGCGTCAACTCTGTAAAATCACCTCCAGCTTCTCAATCAATTTTTTCCTGCTGGGACCGTCTCATTATCAGAAATGTTTGCGCCATTTCTGCCAATGCTGTAAGACTAAAGGTCTAGAGGTTTTACGGCTCTGGCCGGCTCCATGGCCTGGGCTCGGATAAATCGTAAACAGCCCCTGCGGCCATCAAATCACCCTCATGTACACAAAATATCTGAGCGTGCTTACCTTGATTGCACGCTCGGTTCGCTCCAATTCGATGAGTCGGAGCGGAATTGCTGCAGAAGTCGGACGCAAGTCGCGATGATTCATTATTGCGAGATGCGAATAATCTTGTAATGTTACCTCCCCAAAAATATTATTTTTTGCAGTAATGACAGTTCTGATACAACAATGATTAATATGCAATGAATGAACTTTGGCGGAATTGCTACAAAAGTCGGGCGCAAATCGCGATAATTCTGTTCAGGATTGTGCAAACATGATGATTTGTCTATAACAATCATTATTTTACTTTTCCCCATCGTAATTCTCAGGTCCCATCAGTATAACAGCAACAACAATATCAATCAACGAGTGAAATGTGGCGTAACTGCTGCAGAAGTCGGGCGCAAGTCGCGACCGCATCGTTTTAAGTGAACTTTTTTGTGGCTATCCAATTTTCTTATCATCATACATACAAAATCCTTCATTAACATATCAAATTTTCTAGTTTGTGTATTGCACTGAATTTCCTGTTTCATCCCCTTGAGAAAACAGTAATTCGAAAAATCTGCCATGCACCTTTCTCTCTTCAATTGCCATTCTCCCATCAAAATATTGTCATATATCGTTGCCGGTTTTGTGTTTTCACATCGTTGCTAAGGTGCATACAACACGAGCAATAACTTCCCCCCCCCCCTCCCCCCCTCAACTTTCCCAGTGTGTGTTTGGCATCAGATATGTGCATGCGTGTCGTAATGAATACGAATCTAACTCTATATCTGCGCTGTCATGTGGAAAGGTCATCTTTTCTCAAAATCGCTTGCAATAGTCTTTGTATAGAAGAATACTACCTGCTTAAGAATTCTCCAGGACGGGAATTTGCAGAATTTTTTGGAAGTGGAGTTGAATGGTAGCTTTGAAAAGTGTCGAGTTCTCGCGCTTGACTGCCGCCTAAAAGTACGAAGATATAGTTGGAGGGCAGACGATGCTTGAAATTTTTCTAGACCTTTCCGAATCCCTACTTTCTTACTTTTCATTTCTTCTTTTCTCTCTTTTCTCCCTACTGATTCGTCAGATTTCTGCGTTTTTTTATTTAGCTATTTTAAATTTTTTTTTCAGCGGCAAATCTTTGGGATTAATCGGAAGTAAAAAAGGCGTATGATACGCTGTATATAAATAGATATTTTTTCGAATTCCAAAACTTTTCGACAACCGCACAGTCAACAAAAGAAAATAAATTAAAATGCAGAAATTTGAAGGAACCTGTTAAAACGCTTTCGAATTTTAAGCTTTTCCAACAAACAAACCTCCAGTTTTGATTTTCTTTTTGATAGTAGGTGACTTTTATACCATAAAAAAGACTCTGTTTCGCATCACGACTCATTGTTACTCGCTTCGTTTTTTTCTGGAAAGTACGGAAAATACAAAAAAAATTATTCAGTTTATGACTTCATTGAAAGTCTGAGAACAAGATAATGATTAGGTAGATTTCCGAGCTTTGACTCAAAGAGAAATTCTTGCCTAATAGCAGGGTGAGATCTTATAAAACTCTCTTCAACCAACAATTTCATCGCCGTAATCAAATCGAGTTTTGCACATTTTTCATCAGATTCACCTATGCCCGTTGGCCAACCATGAGAGTCCCTAGTCCCATTGTTTACAGCTTTTCTCCTAATACATTCATTCAAGCAAACCTCCTGCCATCAAGGCATTGGATACATTGATGTACCGTCTTTGGACGTTCCCCCCCCCCCCCCCCCTCCCCCTAGATCTGAGAGATTTTTGTATGTTGGTCTAGATGAGTTATGAAAATAATTTCCTTCATCATTGAAGTGTTCCACAGATTCTCAGGCGTTCAATATTGCTTTTATCCACAGAAATCTGTTACATATATCCGCTCCCCCTCCTCCCCCCCCCCACCTCTCCTAAAATCTTTGAGGACCACTCAGCTGACATGAGTTATAACTTTGGAAATAAGAAGTTCTTTCCATTCGTTTATTAGAAAGACCTCCCATCGATTTCACGTAATTTATTCGCTTCTGTCTCTATTCTAGACTTCATAAAAACCTTGCATTCTTGCATTTTCATACATTTTATAGGATCTTAGTTGTGTTGAGTTTTGAAAGATGGAAAAATTCAAAGAAGGGGTTTTCCAGGGACTTCGGTGCCATGTTAAGTAGGAGGTCAGCAATACTGGAGTGGAGAAATGAACAATCCGAGTACACGAAAAATAAGATCGTGGATGCGAGTTTCGAATTTTTCGCAGTATAAAAAATTGCTTTCCTTATTAGATTTTTGAGCTACCATCTCCACAAGAGGAAGGCAGGCTGAATTTTTACTATCTTCTTGCAGAAAATGTGTGGTTAGTGGTTAATATTCGAAAACTATCCTCTTTTCCTGCTCTTTTTACTTGTGGATATTTACTCAGCTTGTATTTTCCCAAAAGTCAAATTAATTGAAAAAGTTAACAATATCAAGACTGAGCTTAAGTCTCATGCATGACTACAAAAATCATAAAGTCATTTACTTTTCCATCATACTTGTAGCCAAAGGGCGAGAAAAATATGCAAAACAGGAGGGAATGAGAGAACAACAAAATTCGAACAAAGTTTCTAAAGATTTTTTGAAAATTATGACCTTCTATCTTTGCGATCCCATGATATGTGCAGCAATTAAAGGATAAAAACTCGTTTAGTGATTAAAAAGGTAAGAATGAGCTATTTCTGAACGAGTTCACCCACCTTAGTTTTTTACAGGAACTCTAGTTATAGGATCCCGAGAATAATTCGAGCAAAGAACTACACTCGTAAAGAACCAAGAAAAAGAACATTTTCGTAATTTGATGCCATGCGCAACAAGCAAAAAAATAGAGACTCTCACATTAATTTGAAAAATGAGACTAAACATCCTTGGACGAGTTTCCTGTTTTGACTTTCTCATATGTTAATTTTGATGCTCTTCTTTTTACTTAGTACGTCATTGGCAACTGGTTCCACTTCCTTTACTTCCTCTTCCTGCTTTTTCATGTTCTGGACGAGTTTTCCTGCTCCGCAATTTTGAGCAGAAAGCCACTCGTTTGTGGATTTTCTTTATTCATATCGCCATCAAGCACCGTTCTCCCCCTCTATCATTTCCCTTTCCTCCGTTCCTTGCTTTCTGGACGAGTCTCCTCGTTTCATTTTTGTGAGATTTTTATCACTAATTTGAGGATTACTTTTCATTTTGAATTTCATTAAAAGGACCTCTCCTTCCTTCTTTCTTTTCTCCACCCCACCCCCTTTCTTCCCCCCCCCCCTCCCCCTTCCCCTTTCCCCTCCAGTTTTCCAGATTTCACCAACACATAACACTGAAGCAATTAATGACTAGGGGCGTGGTCTGGGTGCCGCCCCATTTATAGCCGTGGCTCCGCCCACCAACGTGCGCCAAGATTCGGCGACATTAGCTCAAACAAGCCAATTCGCTTCGAAATGATATGTTTCAGCGTGCAGCTCGCGCTATTGATAGCATTACACGCAATGCGTATGTTTGCCACACAGTTTAAATGCTTATTGATTGTTTTGCATATCTGATTGTTTTGGTTGTGTGATAACATCAACATCCCGTGGGACTATGGCGAGATGCTGTGAATGTTTTTTCTTGACGCGTATTTGTTCAAGGGGCAACTGAAGTTTTGTTGTTCATTCGAAATTGTACTGTTACCGTAATCTAGCAGATACGGTAGTGTTCATCCGTTGGATTAGTTATCTTTTCTAGTAAACAAAGTTCCATCTTGTTAGGACCAGCTCTATGTGAATACTCGATCTCTATTTTCTTACACATTTAGCTACCGTACTGCTACCGTACGAGCGAATACGGTAGCAGTACGGTAGCCAAATGCATATCCTAGAACTTGCCTTTTCTTGCGAACTAATTTCTAACTTGATAGAAGCAAATCTTTTTGAACACTCGAATTTTTTATCTTTGTTATTTACATGAATACCGTATTGCTACCATAATCGGGCAAAAATACTGCATATATTCTGTATGAACTATTTCTTGTAAAGCAATTTCCATTTCAATAAAAACTACTCTTTTTGAAATACTTAAATATTATAGATTTTGTTGTTCACTTCCACTACCGTACTACTACCGTAATCGGGTGGATACGCTAGATTACTTGAATTCATGCTTTTGTCATTCGCTTGACTACAGTAATGTTACCGTGAGCAAGCAGATACGATTCTGTATTTAACAGAGATAGACTTGTTTATTCTTGTAAACCTGAATCTCATCTATAATTCATTTATTCTCAAATTATGCCACATTTTAGTACCATATTTTGCTATCTCGTGTTACCCCTTCCCCCCCCCTCCTCCTTTTCTTCCCTCCCCATTCACTTCCCAGCTTTTCTTATTTGTTCCAATCTCACAATCTAAGGCTCTAATCAACATCCGCTTGATCTCTCATGCACTTTTAGTGTAGTCCCCAAAACCATTCAGTCCCACAACCTTACGACTTTGCCGAATAGTCTGGCGATTACGCAATTGCACCCAATATAAGAAGCAATGAGATTGGACGTATTTCCTAATTATACTTTTGTGTGACAATGAGTAGAATATTAGCAGTGATTGCCAGACACTTTTATTATGTGATTATGGGGCTAGGGGAATATATAAGGGAAGGAAAGGACAGCTACTTTATAATATAAAAAATCATGGCATTGTTTCATACTCATTTTGGTTTTCATGGAGATTTTTGATACTTAGACATTTTCCGAATCTCCTTGGTAAGAAAAGAGAGTCTTTTTGAATGTCTTAAAATGCGAATTCTTCCTTCTAGCTTTCCAACTCGGTTTCGAAAATGATTTTTGTTGATCATAAAAAATTAAGACAAAGAGATGCCCTTGAGTCAAGTCATGCTAATATAACTAATGTTTGTTGTCCAGTCAAAATACAAGGTTACGAAGAATTGTAGATGCTTTCAAACCAAAATTTAATTACTACATATTTCCGAAACCCGCACTTAGCGATAAAATCAATAAAAATCCGTTCTCCCCTTCATACTTTTCTTCGACTTTCTGAGAAGTTTCTGCACCAACCTTTCCAAACAAATTTGCACACAAAAAACCGCAATTATTGTCAAGCTTCCTTTCTATTCTTTTCAAGACTATTACTATGATGTCACCTTACGTCAGCGTCTCTCCCTACCTAACCTCATCCGTTTTTTCTATTCTAACCAACGACCTCCAATTCGAGCATAATCGTCGATCGATAATCGATTTTTCAGCAATAGAAAAATTTTAGACGTGTCCACGTGCCATGTGATGTGGCTTTGGCCGACTGCGCTGATACTTATGTCTATCGAAATTGCACTAGCCATGATTGCAGAAAATCATAATACTAAGCGGTCGAATTGTTTCAGGTACTGTAGGTCAATTAAGGGTACGGTAACCATCATTGAGCTGGAGATGTAGAGGAATCTTGAGGAGGTGGCATACTTAACTTGTAAATCAGTTCAAAACCTGTTGAGCGGAAGCGGCGCGCTAAACGACGAGCATTTGACATTTGGTGTCCCATAAGCGAAAATGAGCGTGGTGGACGCAGTGAATGGTATTTTTTCTCTTCTTTATGAAGAAAATCTAGGCTATGTGAGATGCTTTTGTTGGCCATCACTCTCACTGACTTTTTTATACATGACATTTGTATTTGATTTCCGCGACATCAATTGCCAAATGTTCGTCATTTAGTTGCGCCACCTTCCCACAACCTGTTCTGGACCAGTTTACAGGATAAGTATGGCATTTGGTCGCGCGCTTTCATAAATATTTTTATCATTTGCACGATCTCGAAGAATCCATTCGCTGTCTTCATAACCTACAAGACGTTTACCAGACCCTAAGCCCCTGCACAAGCTTTCGCACCCCCTTTTCTGACGAATTCTTCTAATAAAATTACCGCTAGCAAATTGTTAAGCAAAATGCAAAGCACCCGAGAGCGGATAGCGCTTGTGGCTATTTTTTAGCCGACTCCGATCTAATTATACGCTTTTCAGCTGCGCCTCATTTGCCTATTTACCCTTATGGAATCAGTTGATGCATCATTATTTCCCGCCAAAAAATTTCACTGATCGATGTTGGCAACCGGATTCAGGTGATCGATATATTGATTGATTCAACACTTCGAGTAACAGAGATAATGAATTAGGGAAATAAAAAAAAACAGCACAGAGGATTAGACTGAACTAAAGAGAGCTATGCTCAACGCTGACACACGCCAACAATATATTGATTGATTTTAGGTATTGGCACAGTGCCATGCACGTCAGCATGCTTTACGCTTGTGGAGCAAATCGATCAACAAGACTGTAAGTGAATTCAGCCACACTTTAACATCTTCATCAACTCTCTTACCAAGTATAGAAAATGTAAATAAAAAAAACGCTCTTCCATCCAGGAAAAAGTTTTTGGGCCCAAATTTGATCCAATATTCATCAGCAAAGTCTGTAACCTTCCGAAATTTTTTTTCCAAATAAGCTATACAACTGAAGCCCCGTTGATCAAATATACAGCTTCGAGGACCTGACTCATTCACTTTTTTCACACATTACTATAGTCATCATCAAATGAAGACCACCAGTGCTTGAATGAAACATTAGAACATAGCAAATAATGTTTTTTGCGTTGAGGGGAAATTCAAAACGAACGACTAGAAATGAAAATGAAATGTGTTTTCATTGATTTTTACATATAGTGCACAGCAAGTGGTTAATGCATTTGATACAGGGTGTCTCAAAAAGTAATATTGAAGGTTTGATGTTGGTATTTCTTTTGCCATGAAGTTTTTGGAGAATTTGCAAGCACCAATTTGCAGATCTGGTTTCAGCTTAGATCTACAGTATAAGGCGCACGACTTTTAGCTCTTCATTACTGTAGGACTACGGTAGGGACTTTGGACAGGATTATGATGGAGGGCCATATTTTGCATCAAAAAAAAACAATACGCTAGAAAACTTCAACAATAGGCTAATTAGAATTGCTGACTTTAAATATACACTTCGCGTCTTAAACGTTATGCTTCGTAAAAAAATCAAGCCAGGTAAGCAGTATCATTTTTTCGAGTTCACAGAAAAGTGGATTTTGCAAAGCTTCACACTTTTGCACAAGACTGAATATCGAATTCAGCGTCCACGAAAACCCTATCACACAAGTTTTCAGATTTTTTGCAGAATTATTCAAAATTTAGCACTCCACAGTGACGTATGCCGGAAATTCCTACCGTAATCCTACAGTAACGAAGAGCAATCGGTAATTTTCTCCAACATCTGAATTGAAGCCAGCTCTACAAAGCGGTGCTGGAGCTTCTTTGAAGACTTTATGACAAGGAAATTATATAATATCAAACGTTTGATACATCTTTTTGGGACATCACGTACCATTTGATTTAACTGGCTTGGCGGCTGGAAGGCGGGGCTTCGTGACCTAATAGCTAGATAATATTAAGAGAGCAAGCGCGCCACAGAGATGCAGACTGCGTCGCGGATGCGAGCGGTCTCGATTAGGTCACAAAGCCCCACCTTCCAAACTAGTTGAATCAAGGGTTTTGAAGTTGATACAGAGAAGTTACAAGTTGGAAGAATTCAAAAACTAGAAAAAATATTTTGTGAGCCAGGTAATGAATTGCTTATTTTGTCAGGAAGGCTACCGAATAACCAGTTCTATGTCGAGTATTACATTATCGATTACAAGCACAGGTCGCAATTTATTCATTTTATTGACTTTCTCGAGCCGTTCAAAAGAAAGGTCCTGGCGACTCGCACTGTTCTCCAAACCGGTTTTTTTTTTGAAAACGAGGGTTGCGAGTCCTTATGATCACAAGTAAAGTTTTCAGTCACATACTATTGATTTTAATGATTTTCTTGAATTTTCTCGATGTAGAGAAACAGACAATGTGGTTTTGAGCAAAGAAGCCAGCTCGCATTGTTTGGTTCTCCACATTTGTTTTTCGCCTTTTGTGAATTCAAGCACTACGATAACAATCAAATCTAGAGATTTCCAAGCAAACTAATAATTTTCTACCAAAAACCAATTTCACCCTAGCAGTTCGCATCTTTTGCCTCTCCACAGTCGCTTTTACCCCTCCTCTTCATCACCCTTCAACTGCTTGCATTTGTCATTGAAACTAATTGACTTGTGCTGGCTGCATTAGCGTGATGATGTTTTGTTTGAATGAGTCAGACATGAAAAAGCGCGCTCCGCAAACAATTTTTGCTACACGGCCAATCAATCGATAATCGATGCCCAACAGCTGGAAGAGCGAAAAAAACGGTAATTTTTTTGCATTCTTTTGCTTGTTTTGTAAATATCCTCCATCAAAAATGCTTTGCTAGCAGAATTCTAAAATTCCAACATAATTCATAGTTATCGATCAATTCCGCCACAAGTTTCATTCATCAAGCACGGCATTCATTAATAGCGTTGTTGAGTGACATAGCTGCTCAGCCAGCAGTATCCAAACGACTACTGGATAAATTACCCGCCGACCAGGGTACACGCAACCTGGGTTGAATTTGAATTATTGCCATGCTTGCGTTTTATGTGCATGCCCAGTAATTGCACTAGACGACAACGGTTAGTAAATGTTCATGGGATTAAGGGGTAGGGTAGGACATTACCCCTATTTGGATGCCTATAAAATCGCTGTTTTTCCAAATACGATGTATATCACAGTTACGCTACCGTACTACTACAGTACCCATGCAATCTCGCTAGGACCCACTACTGCCATACTTTATTTTCCAGAAAATAATTCATCCAAGCATTCTGACGATGCCAGTGTTGTTATCTTGTTCAAACGCACTGGAGCGCGTCAAACACGTGTATTCATAAGTCTTCACTTGTCTTCGCATGCTAGAAACCCGCAATTTTTGTTGTGGAAAGAGAGGGGAAAGGGGGGGGGGGGTTGAAAAAAGAAAAATCTGCTAAATAGTAGCTAAAAAGGTGCTCATTCTGCCTGCTTTTGAGAAAAGCTGAATTTTTTATCGAACAAGCTTGCTTAATCTAATTTCAAAAGCTCTTCCACGCACCTGAACGACGCAGTTTATCGATTTTTCTCGATACATTGTCGTCAGGCGCTTTGTAGCTGAAAATTACTACAACTTCTGCATATTTCTTGCCTACAAAACTAAACATTCACTACTAAACTAATTTCATCTCGTCAAGTGTCAATATTCTCTCATTGGCGCTGATAATAGCTGAGCGCTCGTAGAAGCTATGAATTAATTAGTCAAGCCCAGGGGGCTGATTATTCACAATTAGCATCGATGTCGTCGGCTTTTGACTGAGTTATTGAGCTAGTAAGCTATAAATTACTTCAAGCGTATCGGGGGCAATGGGTACTTTGTCGAAGCTGCAAAAAAATTCAAAATAAAATACGCGCAAAAAAAAAGGTTTGAGGACGGGATGGAATCGGGAAAATGTTGGGGGCCATGAAATTTAAAAAAAAATGTAAGGGAGGGAATATTAGACCATGATTAGAATCCAAAATTAAATGTAAAGCTTGGGAGTGTACATACATCGACTTTCCAATGATTAAGCTTTATTAGAATTTTTAGTGAAAACCCTTGAAATAAATCTATGCTACAGAAAATTCTTGCACTTTCGTTCACATCAGTTTCTTGCAATGTCAATCACATAAAACGGCTAGAGGAACGAACACCTCAATTTGGCACCGCCTTCGAGGACTGCTGGTCCTTTCGGGGTGTAGGGCGCTAAGCGGCAAACCCAATTTTTTGGACTCCAAAGAACTCCCTGTGCAAAACGTCTCCTCCGCCAAAAACAGGGGTTGGGAGTCGGGGCCGATACATTACCCGACGCCAATGAAAAAATGGTGCATAGTTTTGAGTTACGGGATTTACGTTGCTTGCATTTTGCACGTTTTGTCGCCTAACGCTTGCCCTCCGTCCTTTCGCCTCACTCTTCTATATCGTGTTAGGACCAGTAGGCCAGTAGTCCGCGGAGGCGGTGCCAAATTGAGGTGTTCGTTCCTCTACCCACATAAAACAAATAGGGTTCCGAATTTTCTTGTGAGTGATAAGCAGATTTTAGACTTCATTAGTGGCCGAGAAGTCCAACTCCAAATCCCGGTACCATACTCAAAGCCACTGATTGGCTCATTCAGAAAGATTACGGTGCTGGGCGAATGTTTGAAGTTGAAATTCTAGGCGCAAGAAGCAGAGCTCTCTTTGAGCAATGGATTAGATAGGGACTCCCGATCAGTCTCCATCAAAAAAATACCCGCCTTTGCCTGGACATGCCTTGAAGAGCTCCGGAAATTGATAAAAGCAACTAACTGCCAAAAAGGTCAGCTGGTAGGATCGAAAAAAATTTCAAAATTTCGATAACGCATAATCGATCCTAGCCCATTGCTGAGAATCTGCGCCCTTAATTTGTGACTAGTGTGCACATTAATAGCATTTTGTCCTATTTAAAACATACCTATCCCTGTCACCTCAAATTTAAATCAGTATTTCCAGCAAAAAAAAAACTTCACATAGAGCAATTCAGCAGCTAAGCAACGTCGTTCTGCTTCGTCGTAGTCGAAATGCGTGCCCACCAGTCGTTATCGTCATTAATCGGCAGCACAAAGTGTATTCGTTTTCACTTCCATGCATATATACTGAAAATTCACTCCTAAGGGGGAATGAGGGGGGGGGGGCATAAAAGAGAAAGAAACAAGGACCACTTGCCCAAGCGGCACCTCATATGATCATTTGTGAACGAGCAAATTGACCTCAAATTCTCGCCCAGTATCGTACCTTGTAGGTTGCGATCACGGTACTGGACGAAAGTTTAGAGTTAGATTTCTCGCTAACTAATGAATCTTACGAGCTTCCGCTTAAGCAGTTTGGATCAAACCCTTCCTAAGCAACATAAAAGGCTAATTATCCAGATTTGCCAGGACATTACTTTTATGAATAATCTCTCGTAAACTTCCGAAAAAAACGCAATGTGGAGTAACCAAAATTGATATTCTTCGTTACCTAGCAACTTATCCACCACATATGACCATAAAATGAAATTCTCAGCATCAGCAAAAAGCAAAGAAAAATTGTACGCAAATGCACATATGAAACGCGAGCTGCAAATTGATTTTGGAGGGAAAATTTGTTTAGGTTAATGAAAAAAGCAACCAAGTGTGCACTACAAAAACTCCATACTGAAAAATCGTAAGAGTTCAAACTCCACCCAGAGAATCCCCCCCCCTCTCTCTCCAAACTCTTCCACCGCCCCCCTCTTTCCTGCCCCCGCTGCATACTACCATACTAATCGCAGCAGTGGTCTTTCCAAAAACAATCATTTCTAAGATTCAAAACGCTCTCAACAACTTCCACCGTGCACAGCTCGACGTACTTCCTGCAATTGTTGGCTGGCCGGGTTTTGAAACGAACTTTTTTTGGATGGAGCGAAATGGTGCAATTACATTTTAACTACATACACTGCACCGGTTACGACTGAATGTGCTCAGGGGTCGAAGTTTGTGGCAGGGTACTAAGGGGATGATGGAGATGACTAGCCCGGTTTTTCCTCGAGTTTTGCTTGGAAAATTTATTTATTTATTTACTTATTTATCTATTATATGCATTCAAGATGCGTCATAAAAAAAGACCAAAAACACAAATACAAAGTATGAACAGTAACACTACAATTGGGTCTCGCTAGCTGCTGATCAGACTTCTACAGGTGGAAAAAATGGTGTCAAATAAATTAGTGATGGTGTTAACTGAATCACTATTTGAAAATGAAGGTGATTTTTGGCTTTTAGATGGAAAATTCCTCGCTGCAAACTTTCACGACTTTCATTTTCAATAACCCTGGCTGTGCTCGTAATGAAAAGGAATTATGTTTTTTTACAGTAGTCCTCAGCAAGATTTGATGATAAGTATTTGTTGCCGAAAATAACGACATTGAGGTCTAATTTTTTTTTATTCAGTCTACTAACGAACCAAAATTCACATTCGCAAGCCATCATTATCTGTTTAAAAAAGGTAGCGCGAGCAATGTGTCTAAAAACTCGCAATTTCTCGCAAATTTTTACCGAAATATAATAGTTGCATAAGATGTTTTGCTGTGGAATCAAAGATAACATCTAGGTGAGTTTTCCAGAAAAAATCTGAACTCTCCTTTGACTTTCAAAAATTCACCAAAGCTCTTAAGTATACAGAGTGTCCCAAAAAGATGTGCACACTGTTTGATCGTTAATAACTCTCTTGCTTTCATGTCTTTTGCCGAGCTTGAAGTATCATTTTGTAGAGCGAGGATAAACTTAGATTTACAGTATTAAGCGAAACTCCAATCTCTTTTTGCTACTGTAGGATTACGGTATGAACTTTCAGCATACAGCATCACTGTGGGATAAGACTTTTAATGAAATAATTTCAAAAAAATCTAAAAAATTGTGTGGCAAGGTTTTCAGGCGTGCTGATTTCACTACATAACTTTCCATCAGTTTTTCGAGCTTTCTTGATGGCGTATTCACATTTCTGCTGAACACTGGAAAATCATTTGTTACCCTAAATTTGAATTAACTCATGAAAGAAACATTGTACTGACGTGCAGTTTTCATATTTAGAATCAGCGACTATGATTAACCCGATTCAAGAGTTTCTGGCTTATTTGGCTTTTTTCTGAGGCAAAATACAGCTTTCCTTTGCTGAAAATCCTCCTTGAAATTCCTACCGTAATTCTACAGTAATGAAAAGCGGCTGGTAAGTCCCTCCATACTGTAAATCTAAGTTTATCCTCGCTCTACAGAATGGTACCTCAAGTTCGGCAAAAGACATGAAAGCAAGAAAGTTATTAACAATCAAACAGTGTGCACATCTTTTTGGGACACCCTGTATTTTTACACTTTTCTCGTATCATTACAAAAGAAGCTGTTTCGCAAGAATACTATGAGTATTTTTTGCATACTTAAGGTTCATCCTGTTATGATTTCCTTCTTGAAAACATGCAATATTCAAGAGTTTGTCAATAAGTCTACAGCAATGTTCAAAAACTCCTTGTTTGAGACATTTTTTACAGCTTGAAGACAGAGAGACCTTATAGTGAAAACCCGAACATTCAAAATTGCTTTGTGAATCACTTTTCTGTAAAGTCAGTAGATCACAAGTTCTTTTTCAGCTTAGTGGGCTTCTGAAGATCTAGCCCAGAAATCAAAATGTGGACTACTCTAGGCTTTCTTTGAAAACAAAGAAATGGGCATTGGCGTTCGCCGTTTACGTCAATTTATGATGTATACGAGTTTTCAAACCGATTACAAATCACATCAATTATCGCAGCATTGGGTCAGGGTTTATGATGTTCACAGCGACAAAATTAATTTTGAAAGCACTACCTGGTACGAAAAAAAAATGAACATCCGATATTACAACTGGAAGCTTGACAAATATAAAAAATCTACTAATGAAGGAGGGAGGAAAAGGAAAAAACATTAGCTTATTTTAATATTCGTATTATGTCATATTTCAAGACAAAAATTGTAGGCTAACCGAACATTAGCGGAAATCGGAATGAAAAAAAATTGAAGTTTTCCACAATCAGGAGTAATGATTAGAGATATAATTGAATGATGAGGTGATAACCTTCCTTATTATTCCTATTTTTCTAAATTTGTTTCTTTTTCTGAACCAGCAATTCACTGAAAAATGATTTTCTCAGCTTCAAATAATGCTATCACAAACTACTCAAGTAGCAACATTGAGACACGCCCTATACTTCTAGTGGAGAATCACATCCCCAATCGATTATCGATTTTTTCAGTTTTCACGGAGCAACGCGGAGTGCTGCGCGGATGCGTGGACCGATTACTATTATTCGGTCTAGATGACGACGTTAGAAGCGTATTGTCCGCATACACGAACCAACCCGTGTGTCGAGAAACGAATCGAAAAATTCTGCGCCTTTACCCATTGAGTGGCGACAGTGACGTGGTAAGTGGAAAATTACTGGCTGTATAGCCTCAAAGGATTTCATTTTTTCGATTGTTAGTGAGCAAAGGATTAGCAATAGGTTAGTCGAGATAGACAACTAGTACAGACCAAGATATTTGAATATGCATGGTTTGTGGCAGCTGTCCGCGAGGGCGTATTTGTCGGCGTTAGTTCGTGATTGGCGGAACATCAGGTCCTGGCGCGATCAAACAATTTCCTAAATCCAAGACTTCAAATCTACATTGTTTTCCGCCCCACAAAATTTTCATATATTGCAAATTCTGCAGCTATTTCATCTATGAACATTCACGCACTAACTTAAAAAAAGCAAATGATGAATACGTTCGGGCATTGTCCTAATGAACATCACTAATCAACATTATTTACTGCTTCCTTACCGCTTACAGGGTGAAACGGGAATAATCTAGAAACGTCTACAATTTATTTTTTTGGAGTGGGGAGGGCGGAGATGGATATATCGTCCTGCTTGGAATCAGGGCTCGGCACAGGTGACTTGTAAGCAAGCTGCATATCGTTTTTGGACGAAAACCGAAGGGGGTTTCGTTTTTGAGACCGAAAAGACACAAAAATTGCGACTTTTTTGGTCGACGTTTCGTTTTTTAGAGATTTTTTAGGGATTTTGGTGGGGGGGGGGGGGTCAAAGGGGACTTCGTAAAATCCGAAAAAATCAAGGGGGACTTCTTTTTTGCATTTTCAACTAGCCACTTCGTGCCGAGCCCTGCTTGGAATTCACTGAGATGATTATGGATCGATATCAATATAAATTCGTTTTTTATATTAAGAAAATAAAGCTCCACGTAACGATTTTTATAGCGTTTTGCTTCTTCAACAATAATTTTGTCTAGTTTCGATTTCACGTTTCAACACATTAATAGATAGGATTTTGTTGATTTTGTAAATCAACTTTCGAGATCTGGCAACGTTCAGAATAACGACTTTCGAATTTCTGAGATTTTCGGTTTGCTCACCAAAATACCGATTTAATTGATTTCCAGAATTTTCCAGATTCTAGAACCTCCAAATATCATCCACCGATTGCGATATTGCATTTTTGCCGAATCTTTTAATTCCGGAATTCGTAATCGTAACATGCAGTCATTTTCGTTCATCATAATTCAATTTATTGAAAAAAAACTCCAACTCACAAAACTCTCTTTTCTACCAACGATAATTCTTGCATTGCAATACACATAATATTTGTGTTTGTGTTCCCCTATGCTTTTGGGTTTTCCTTCTCAATAGCGCTAGCTCTCAAAAATCTCTCATATCCACGCACCATCTAGCCCCAGATCGTTTCGCATTTGATTCTTTTAAAATGCACGAACGCATTCATACTTGATGCGGAACAACTGGGCTGTGTTTCAATCTGAAATATCGAATAAACCACGCGGGTGATATACGAAGGAGAGGGAGAAGGGTAGATATTTCTTCTCCTTCGTTTTGCCTTGGAGAGGAACAATGCCGTCAAAAGTGAAACCATTAGAGAAAGGTTTAGTTTCAGAAGTATTTGGGTTGCATTGATTGGATGAAAAGACCAGCATACTTCTTTCTTGATAAAGCGGGGAGGGGGGGGGGGGGAGGGAGAGATAAGGGAGGAGAAGTTACGATAGTGACGTACAGTCGAATCATTTCATATGATCATGTGTGTTATTGCATGCACTGTCCACCTTTGGCGTCCCTATCCTGGATTCTAGGAGTAGGGCACTCCCTCAGATAAGTGTTTTCGATGCTTTCTTTATGTTTTCTTTTCTTTCTAGGTACTAGTCTCCACAAATTCATGCGAGGGATAGCAATTGGTCAGTTTCTTACGTTTTTGCGACTGTAAATCCAGGGTGGGAACGCCAAGGGTGGACAGTGTGTGCAATAACACACATGATCATATGAAATGATTCGACTGTGTGTCAATGGATGCAAAAACTTGCAAAGTTGCATTCCAGTCATAATTTTGGAATTTTGCCAAATGTGATGTCTACTAAGAGAAATAATTGTTTTTACATTTCGTGAATATTTTACGAGAGTCAAAAATATCTCAAAAATCACAAAACTTTTTCTAATATTATGGGTCAACTGGAAATAGGCTTATTCTTTTTTATTTCAATCAATCATAAACAATCCGAGCTTACATTCACACAGAAGTCTCAAATAAAGACTTGCTGAAAAGAGAAAATTGATAGGACAATAAATCGTAGTATATTCGAAAAATACTAATTTATATGCTAACAAAACACACGGAAAAAGGTTGCATAAGCCTACTTGATCAGGATCATATAAGCTAACTTACGACAGTTTCCAGAAAAGAAACTGTTCTACTAGAGGAGATAAGAAAATATCTTCAATAGTAAGTAAGCTGCTGGTGCAGCTATGTATTATACATTCACAACATTTTATAAAGTCACAAAAAGGTTTCAATAATCAAATCCGCAAAACCGATTTGCGGATTTGCTTAGATTATTTGTTCCTTGAAGGGTTGCTCATACTTTCGGATTACTGTAGCTCGGATATTGTGCATCCAATCATCTCCTTTTCAGGTGACAATGTGCTCATGTGTTGGCAATCACTGCAATGATCAAGATATGCTATTAGCGCTCAATTTTTCTCCGGACCAACAACGATTTTTACATGTCGCATTGATGATCTCACTGTTGATTTATCTCCTCTAGAAACAGCTCGCATACTCTGAAAGGGGCGGAGCTTGGAGTTGACAGCCATTCATTGGACAGCAAAAATTGTGATTTTTGTAATTTCGAAATGTATAAGTTTGCGCCAAATTCAGATAATTTTCTCTCAGAAGACCTCATTATTCCAGAGATAATTTATTTCGGGTTACTTTCTGTTTTTTTCTTGTCTAATACATCCAGCTGTGAAACTTAGCTCAGAGTATTACAAAAAAGCAGCTAAACTAATAAAGAAAACTATTTCATCTTTGTCCTATGCAAATTCAAAAACGTGCTTCAATTTCTTGTCTTGATTAATCATGTCTTTCATCTGATTATCATTTGTTTACCGGTGTACGCAAAAATCTTGATCTCTTCATTGATGCAGCATTGTTGTTTTTTATTCTTCTAAAGAATAAAGAGATTTTATAGTTCGCGATTCACTTTTCGTTGTGTTCCAGGTTGTCGAATTTTGCATATTCTCCACATGCGCTGATATTAATGGGCATGAATACAGCTCATGTAACTTTTGCGCGCAAGAAATGGCCATAGAGCACACATTTGGTAGATTGGCGACCCAAGCTAGTTTATACGCGCAGACGTTGTAAACACCGCACGGACATTACACCACCATACCTAACCTTTGATTCAACTGGATTGACGGCTGGAAAGCGGGGCTTGTGACCTGATCATGCTAAAGTATGATCAGAGAGCATGCGCGCGAGAGAGACGCGGACTGCCCGCGAGAGAGGCTCGCCGGCGCGGGCGGCCTTAACTAGGTCACAAAGCCCCGCCTTCCAGCCGCCAAATCAGTTGAATCAAAGGTTAGAAGGTATGGTGGTGTAATGTCCCTGTTGTGTTAACAACATTTGCGCAACATTTGCGCGTATAAAGTAGTCTTGGGTCGCAAATTGGTGCGCTCTATGATTCATCATTTCTTACGCGCAAGTGTTGCCGACACCGAGGAGGGGAGGGGAAGAAGAGGGGGGGGGGCACTTTATTTATCGTAGATTACTTTCCAAACATCAAACGATACTTTTCTCGTAGTAGAGCATAAACTTTCTTCTTGTCAAATTTGTAGCTTGTGAGACCATTTTTCTAATTGTCTCCAAGTTAGTAATTATTTTCTCACAGTTCTCATAGTCTTTCTGTTGTGAGAAGATGTAAAGACGGGAGAGAAAAGAGAAGCATAAAGAAGATGCTTAGCTAAAGCGCTAGAATTACTGAATGGAATCCATCATTTTGAATTCGACTATCCTATATCTCAAGATTCATCGAATACGAAGAAGACGTCTTACTCATCGGAGTTCGTTTTGAATACTCGAAATCGATAAATTGAGTGGTGAACTTGATAAGTCTAACATAAGAATTTCCAAATAGCTACAATCCTAAATTTTCAGAAAAATCAGTGTGATAGAGCATCAAGTAGTAGGCTGCGCTGAAAAGCGAGACAGATTGATACAAGACTCTGTGATAATTATTCCAATTCTTTATTCAAATCATTTGAGCACGATAAAATGGTCACGAATCATAATCAGTTAAGCATATACACCGATATTCCAGAAATTTCAGAAACACACATGAAGAAAATAATATAAATGGTGATGCATCTAACAAATTATCGTAACGATAGCTGTTCCTAGATGATTGAGTCAAAGGGTAGGCCGTTTTGCACTACCGTACCGCCAACATGACACTTCCATCAGGACCGCAGTCACGCGCGACGCACGCCGTGGCGGGAAGGGAGATTAGCGCGTGCGCGACGCGTCGCGGTCATGCGCGCCGGGTGATCGTAGGATACTGTCGTGCAAATTGGCCGTTTCCTATTATACCATTCCCTTTTTGTTCAAATCATCCAAATGTAAAGACATCCCTAAGTTCGTTCCCTACTTCGAATGCAACAAAAAAAAAACAGGATCTCCAACTTTCTCAGGATAATTTTTTATAACAGGTAGCTCATTTTCGCTCCTCAACTTTGCGCCCGCCGGCCCCATCGTTTGGCACTCGATTCGGCTACTAATTTATGCTAATTGATGTATGATGTGCTCTCACATGTCATACATTCGCCCCTATTGACTCATTTCAATTCGCGTATTAAGTTTCAACGTGGCACAAACAGCGCCTCCGCACACACATGCAAACGTCTATTTTTCGTATACAAATGTGGGAAGAGGAGAAGGGAGAGGAGAGGGGGGAAGTGAACGTGGAAGAGGGGTGGGAAAAAGAGGGAGGATGTGGGAATAACTCTGAGGTAGGCCCGACCCCATTGCGAAGATGTTGAAGACGATAAAAAAATCATGTAATATTTTTTAATGTTATAATATTTAATTTTTACTTATTTATTCAAATTACTATTTTTTATTTTTTTATTTTTATTTTTTTATTTTTATTTTTCATTTTTTATTTTTTGTATTATTTTTATTTTTATTTTTATTTTTATTTTTTTATTTTTTTTTAAATTTGTTATTTTAATTCATATTATAATATTTTTTAATGTTCGTCAGAAGTCCAATTAAACCATTAGGAACCTCGAAAAACTGATTTTTTGGAACTTTTTCCATCAAAAGGCCTATTCCACAGTGGTGCTGTATGCTGAAAATTCATATAATAAGTGTAATAAATATTAGGTTGGTCCGAAAGTTCTTGCGCATCATTTTCAAAAAACTATAACTTCCTCGCCATTCAATGGATTTCGTTGAAATTATACATATTCGAAAGAGGAATCCATGCTCTTTACAGCAGTTCCTCAGCCATGGATTACTTTGAGAAACTTCGAGAGTTACAAGCAGTTGAATGAAATCAGTCAAGATTGGCATTTTTCGAGCTGGATCACAAAAAATTCTGGAAGTATTTTTATTTGATAGAGAAAATTTTGCACATTATAGTGGTACCTTTCCCATGAATTAAAACGAAAAAGATCGAGAGTTAGGAGCAACTAAAGAAATTTGTTTCAGTTTTGCAATTTTTGAGCACGCTTAAAAAAGCCTAGAAACGTTACAGAAAAGACGGAAAGTCATTAACATGGGTTTTGTGACCTTCTCTTTCTAGCTGAGTGAAAATCCTGCTAATCGAGAGCAATTTTGATTTTCGTGAAAAACGCAGACTCGAAAATCCGAAAAAATCACGAAAAACAAAATTGCTCTAGATTGACACGATTTTTGCTCAGCTAGAAAGAAAAGGTCGCAAAACCCATGTTCATGACCTTTCCGCCTTTTCTGTGACGTTTCTAGGCTTTTTTGAGCATGCTCAAATATTGCAAAACTGAAGCAATTCTTTTTATTTGCTCCTAACTCTCGATCTTTTTTGTTTTAATTCATGGGAAAGGTACCACTGTAATGCGCAAAACTTTCTCTATCAAATAAAAACACTTCCAGAATTTTTTGTCACTCAGCTCGAAAAATGCCAATCTTGACTGATTTCATTCAACTGCTTGTAACTCTCGAAGTTTCTCAAAGTAATCCATGGCTGAGGCACTGCTGTAAAGAGCATGGATTCCTCTTTCGATATGTATAATTTCAACGAAATCCACTAAATGGCGAGGAAGTTATGATTTTTTGAAAATGATGCGCAAGAACTTTCAGACCAACCTAATATATAGCAAGATATTCAAAAAGGTACCTCTGTGTTGAGAGCTTTCAAAAAAATACAAAATGGGTTTATTACTACTACTTTGCTAGCTTCTTCAGGCATGATTCCTTGCTTTTACTAAATTTTTCGAAATTTTCATGGAGATTGTCAAGTTATACTTTCTAAATTTTTCTGCTAAATTTTGCAGAAGAAATACGCAGTAGTTTGTCCAAGGACATTGTGACAGCGATAATTTTGAACACCTTTACTATCCTTGGTGCCAAACAATGACAAAGATAAATATTAGGTTGATGCGAAAATAACGGCCATTTTGGAAATTCTCACTTTAACATGCTAAACCTTTTTGGAGGATCCACATTTCCGAATGCGGTAAAGATCATCAGAAGCTGCAAACTTTTTGCAGTACAGCGCAATTTACTTGCACCAGTATCATAATGGACAGAAAAATATGGATTGTAAAACAAAAAAAAAGTTTTTTTTTCTCCTGAAAACTCGTCTTATAAATCATGACTTTCTTCAAATTTTGTTAGTATGAATGATAAGTGGTCTGTCTTGTAGCCGCAAGCCAATAGTACAAAACACGACAAAAGGGGTTTGAAGAGAAAAAATTGTGCAAAGGAAAAAATAGAAATTCAAAATTGTCAGTTTTTTCAACTTTTTTTCAGTATGCCTTAAAGTCCCAATATAGATTTTTCTGTTTTTCTGCGTACTGAACAGCTAAATGTTTTTGCAAAAATTGCTAGATGCGCTAGCATAATGCTCACAGAATTGTACAAAGCTTCGGCGATTGACCTCTTCAAAAGAAATTTATGGGTCATGAAATGACCGCAACGGCTATCCATGTTGAGGCACCGACATCTCAATTTTGATAACTTCAAAAAATGAAGTAAAGTATGCATGATGTAGGCAATTTCTATTACTTACAATAGCTAAATTCTCAAAGAAATGCTGGTACCGCTCAAATTCAGGCCAGAAAAATGAATGCAACAAAATTCTGAACTTGGACGCGGTTATTTAAAGCTCAGTAACTTTATAACAGATGAGGTTAAAAGCCAGTTGTAACGACTATTAAGTAGAGCATGAAAATACCTTCTTAACGGTATAATATATATATATATATATCAAAGAAGATACTTAGATGGAAAAAAGTTGCCCTGAAAAAAGGCTTGGGAAATCGGCCATTATTCTTGCATCAACCTAATAGAACTAAGTTCGACCAGAATCATTTTTTTCTTAATTTTTCCGTTTACAAATTTCTTAAAAAGTATTTAATATCGTCTTCTATGAAGCCGTCCAAAATAACCCCCAGAACTATCAGTGTAGAGGTGCAAATTAGATTTCTTCATTTTTTCTCACTCCCAAATTCAACCCACATTCTTAGCTGGAATATTCCTCAAAAATATTGCACATACCTCCCAAATTCAATCCCGGGATAAATCATTCCTGCTCGAATATCGTTAATGAGCCTATTGAGTAAATGTCTCTTTGTGTATTTTCATTATCTAGCACGGATTCGGCCGATTTTCCCTAACAAAGCATTGAATTGGCTATGACAAATTACAAATAAAAGAACTGTTCATGCAGCACTTCAGTTATGTCAGAGCCCGGCACGAGGTCGGCAAGTGACAAGCTGGAAATTGTTTTGGGGCCAAAAAGCAAAGGGGAAATCGTTTTTGCGGGGTCCGGGGCGGGCGGAGCCCCGGAAAAAAATTGGTAGTTCATGCTCGCTACTTATCTTGACATGTTATGTGCCTCAACAGGCGAACACTGGAGTTCGCGCGCGTCAAACCGCGCCGTCGTTAATTGCCGCACGCGCGACGTCGCCCAAGAGATGCTATTTGTAGCTGCATACATGACTAGTTCTCAATGTATGTGTAACGATATGGCACCAAATTTTGTATGCGAACGGAGAGAGGCTAGTGGACACAAAGTATGCAAAATTATGGAAAACTTATGTGAACGGAACGAGTAATAAGCATTTTTTCCGAAAATTTTGCAGAATTGGTAAATGAAGATATGAGTTCAAACGGCTCGTTTGGAACGCGCAGATGAACGATATAGTATGAAACTTGGTGAGTACATGCACATGGGCTTGCAGGGCTTAACTGAGGAGTTTCATTGAAAAATTATGTGACTGAAGGTTGTGGCAAACGTTTTTCTGAAAATTTTGCGCTACCAAAGAAATGGAAAAATGGCTCGTTTGCAACGCAGAGGTAACGAAATCGCGCGGGTTTCGGTGTGTATATGCGCAATAGGACTAAGTAATAAAGTATGAAATATTATGAAAAACTTATGTGAATGAAGAGTTTCCTTAACTTATTTCCAAATTAGGTCGGCATTTGCCGACCTAATTCCCACCTGAGGTCGGCAAAACTCTCAATTCACATAATTTTTTCAAAATCTTTACATAAATCTGTTGTACACCTAAAGTTTACTACATGGTGAAATTTTGGTTCCGAAACTCCTCCTCTTGTCCTTGTTAGAGCCCAAAATCGCATCAGCAGCCTAGCTTTCTAAGATAGAAAGCGCGCCCCAGTCAATCGATACGCGCGGGAACGGCGTCTCTCATTTCTATGACTGCGTTTCTTTGATATTTTCTCATTCCTTAATCATTTTTCTTGCTTATTTTTCTTCCTGTTTTCTATTTTGATACAGCTGAGGAGTAATTTGAGGAATTTGAGCAATTTGGGCGCTTTTGAGCGCTTTTAGGCGAAGTGTGGCCGCTAATCTCGTCGCACAAGCACAAAACGTCATTTTTGGGCTCAAGGGGGTATTCGTAAAATTTATTGGGATCAAAGGGGAATTCGTTTCGGAAAACCCCGTTTGCCCACCTCGTGCCGGGCCCTGAGTTATGTTTCCAGAAAAAACTGGCTATATTAGAAAAAAGTAGCCAGAAAAAAAAGTAGCTATGTTTCCAGAAATACCTTAGTACAAGTTCTGTAAGATTAGAATTTCACAAACTCTTTAGAGATTAAGTTGCGTGTATGTAAATTAAAGTAGGCAAACAAAAGTTGCTTGCGATAGCTAGTAGCTTTTGAACAAAGAAAATCAGAATTGATTCCTGGTATCGTTTAGAACCTCTTATTGCCATTCTGAGCAGGTTAACAATATATATTCTTGGAACTTACAAGGAAACGATCCCAACTTAAAGGCAGCGTCCAGGCAGATCTGGACCTATGGGGCTTTTACATGGAAAGTACTTTTGGGGCCCTAACTAAGGCACTGCCCAAGCGGCAGCTCAGGTAGTGCTCTAATGGCTGAGATATTCCCCTCGAAACTGGCCCCGCGAACGTATTCGCATGGATTCATGGCAGTTTCGCGCCAGGATCCACGCTTTGCGCCATGAATCCATGCGAAACACGGTCGCGGGGTCCAGTTTCGAGGGGAATATCTCAGCCATTACAGCACTACCTGAGCTGCCGCTTGGGCATTGCCTTAGTTGGGGCCCCAAAAGTACTTTCCACGTTAAAGCCCCATAGGTTCAGATCTGCCTGGACGCTGCCTTTAAGGTGGCGAATTGGAATAAACCGCACACCATTAGATGCGTCTTGATGAGCTGATTGCAAATTTACCTTCCATATCTGCGACAACACTATCTGGAAGAAGTTATGAAAGGTTAAAAACGTGAAGTAACGGGGGTTTTCGTGCTTAATTCGCTTCAAAATTCAACTTGGGAGTGTATGACTAGCATGATATTGAGTGTACTGATTTCAAGGAATGCTCACACCCTAAAGAAACACAAATAAATGTTTTTGAACAACTAATTTTCGAGGTATTGCGCTGTATATCTGCCAAATTTGGACTTTTCATTGCTCATAGCTTTTACCAAAGAACTTTAGTTGCTTTTTAGCTGTTCAAAAACATTTATTTGCATTTCTTTTGAATGTGAGCATTCCGTGAAATCAGTACACTCAATATGATGCTAGTCGTGCACTTCCAAGTTGGTTTAAAGCAAATTATGCATCAAAACCCCCTTTCACATTTTTAACCTTTCATAACTTTTTCCAGATAACGTTGTCGCAGATATGGAAGGTAGATTTGGAATCAGCTCATCAAGACGCATCTAATGGCATGCGGTTTATTCCAATTCGCCACCTTAAGTTGGGATCGTTCCCTTGTTAGAGGTGCAGCAAGGGTAACAAAACATTTTGGAGTGGTCTAAATGAGTGAGACTGCGTTGGTGTCTCATTAAAAATTTTTGAGTGATTTAGAAAATTTTTGATTTTCCATAAAACTCCCGTTACAAAAATTTGACAGAAAACTCAAGTCCAATTCACTCAAAAAAAAAAGTTCCGCGCAGCTTTCACCAAAAAAAAAACTAGGAATGCCTGCTATATGATGTTGATACTCTCTGACTAAAATTTCAAGATGTTGAAAAATGCGACAGAAAACAGAGCTAATTTTGTAGTGAATTCGATATCGTACGCGCTACCGTAACTAATCATCAGAAAGCTTATAGGCGGCTCCTCCTCTGGCAACGTCCATTTTTTGATCTAGAGGAAACTTGTCTATGTCTCTTGCAAGTTGTCGTTCGTTATATCTGCTATGTAATTGATGATTCTATTTCTAATTTTCTTTCTAAAATATTGCCATGGTTTTAGAAAAAACGCAGTTTCTTCATCCATAATCTAGCAAAATCAGGCTTTTGGTTTTACGGCTCCATTTTGCCATTTCCAGCGCTATGCGAGCCAGCCGTAGCTATGCAAAGGCCGCGTGCTAATAAAATTACTGACGTCCAAGGTAATCGAGGTAAAGCCTCGATGATATATGTGTGTCAACAGCGAGCACGATTACAAAGGGAGGACGTCGTTGTGGTTACATCAACTCGAAAATTCTGGAAGGGGGGACCCGTTTGATATTCGAGCATCCAAAATGATTGTCCTTTGAATTGACAGTGCAATCCAAAAGCTGTACCGCAGTTCGTATTGTCACGTTGTTGTTGGCCGCACGGAGTGACCGTAGATTACGTAGCACGCACAGCGCGGCTGAAAAGTCACAAGGGCACGACTTCTGCAGTAGTAATTTGTTCTCGTACAAGTGCTCGGCGCGCCGCGTTCTCCGCAATCTACGGTCAGTCCGTGCGATCAACGACTCGACGGTATATTTTGTGGCGACCAACATCGCATACACATTAGGTTGAACCGAAAGTTCGTTCGCACCATTTTCAAAAAAATTATAACTTTCCTCATACGATAATCTTATATGACAAAAATACTATTAGGAAGAGCAAAGCGTAAACTTTCTAATGACACCTTACTCGCTATTTACTAAGTTTTGGTGGCAGAGATAAAATTGGGAAAAGGAAATCACTTTAACTTCGGAATTTTGAGGCAAGCTCGTTGAAAAATTCAAACCTGTGCAATAAAATCCAAAACAGGCTGTATTCTAGACTATTTGATCCGCTACCGGTGCGAATCTCGCGCTGATTAAGCTGTTATTTAAAAAGTTATGATTTTTGTGAAAAAATGCCAGAAAATCAGTTTCTCAAGGAAATTAATTTTTTGGCATTTTTTTTCCGAAAATCATAACTTTTCTAAGGAGGGCTCGATTAGTGCAATTTCGCTCAACTAGAAAGAGGGGCCAAATAATCTAGCATACAGCCTGGTTTGGATTTTACGGCAGTTTTAGATTTTTTAGCGGGCTTTCTTCAAAATTCAGAAGTTAAAGTGATTTTCTTTTCCCATTTGTCTCTGCAACCAAAGCTTAGTAAAGAGCAGTCAAGTTGTCTTTAGAAAGTAAACGCTTAGCTCTTCCTAATGTTATTTTTGTCGTGCAAGATTATCGTAAGAGGAAGAAATTACGATTTTTTGAATATGGTGCGAACAAACTTTCGGTTCAACCTAATATTTTCATTTTTTTCATATTTAATTCTATCATTACTAGGGAAAAAAGATGTCGCACTCTCAAAGTTTTTTACGTAGAAATCTGTAAAAAAATTTCGAATCTTCGAATCTTGTTTAGTAATTTTTACTCTTTACCTGAGTTATTCGAAGTTCCATCAATGGAAGAAATAAGCTTACAAGCGCATTCAAAAAAAAAATTCTTGGAAGTCAAGCGTTACGCACTCGCAGAAAACTTACTGAAGTTTAAATAGAAAAAGTGAAGGAAACCAGATCGATCATTTTTTCTGCAAATCAGCATGAATTTGTTGTTGAGCCAAAAAAGATGAAAATGCTGTAAATGTCACCCTCTTCGCCCAAAAATTCAAGAATATTTCCATTTCAGTGATATCCATTTCTCAACTGAAGCTTTTGCATCGCCATTGTTCGCAAACGATCAAAGGAAAAAAATTTCAACGATCATCCAACAAGTGGAAAATTATGGATACAGATGTGGATAATAATTCAAGCACCCATTACTTCTTTATGTCTCTAAAGGATGTTCACGGATGACCACGTCATGGTTTGCGTTGCGTGTGCACATGTTGTCTCCGTATCTCCGCGCACGTGATCTCTCAAGTGCCGGTATGCAATCGCTACGCATGCACATTTTCTGCGTTCACGAATCAACTGTGAACGACCACCAAACATTCAAGCTGTTATCGAACAACACCGCAAAGATGCGCAAGGATCTTGGTAGAATGACTTACATGTTATCTTCAGATACAAAGTCAGTCAACAGCACTATATATTAGTCATAGGCCTAGGGGCCGCTGCCAGGTGCAGAAATTGATTCGTTAATCGGATGCAAGTTGTCAACTATTCCAACTATTTTCAAAATCTGAAAAAACATGCAAAGATCAAAACACATGCGCATGCAATGCACCTAGTTTCTGAGCAGACGTTCAGGATTTGTTAACCTGTAGCCTATCTTTGAAAAATCCATAAATATTTATCAAGACCAACCAACCATAGGGAACCATATGAACTTCAACAAAGATCGGGAATCAACTCAGACTTCACCAACAACAAAAGCAGTTCTTCCACAATTAACAATAGTAATGATTATTCTTAGCATCAAAGCCATTCAGACAGTGCCGCTAAATCCAGCTATTCACTCTTCGCTTCAAACTTTGGATATTTCTGTTGTGCCTCGGTCCACTGCATCTTCTCAGTGACTAGCGCAGAAACCACGGCTCCTAGCTCATCCAGCTGCAAGTTTAAAAGAAATCACTTCACAATACTAATAGCAAAATAAAAACTCACATTTAATCGGATTTGTTCCATACTTTCAGCATGTCTCAAAGTTACTGTCCATGGTAATTTCTCAGACTCAAAATCTACTGTCACTCCAAATGGAATGCCAATTTCATCAGTTCTAGCATATCGTCGACCAATCGATCCCGCACTATCGTCCTTAATGAAATCAATTTTTTATAGTGCACAATAATAAACTTTTTATAGGTTTGCGTTCGTATTTCTTATATGTACTGGGTCAATCCAATCACGCAACTATGGCAACTTACTGCATACGCGACAATCGCATTTATACGGGATCATTAAGGTTCTGGATAGCGCCATTATAGGCGCGCAAATCTAATTTAAGTGATAACATGTCGCCATAGTTTCACCTCGAAGTCGACCAAGGACTGGAGGGAGACATTAAGAAAACGAAAAATCATAAAAATAGCACAAGAATAAAAAGAATAATTCTAACGTTGATCTTTGACTACAAAGATTCTGCAATGATATAAACTACGCAGCAACTGTAGCGATAAAAATTTATTAAAGCGAACAAGGGAAAAGATAAGAAATAAAAACCAACCACACGGTAGGTGAGATCATAACGAGCCAGCTCTTCTCGTGCTGCTTCGATAATCGGATTAAGTCTTTCATTCGCTGAGATGGGGAGAATGGAGCACTTGATCGGGGCTACCAACGGTCGGAGTGCAAGGAACTAAAAACGATTGTTTACAAAATTAAAAATTTGGGAACTTTTCTTCTCATGCAAACACAAAAAGCAAAATGGCGAACTAGCAAAAAGCAAATAAAAAAATAGATAAAAGTTGTATAGAAAAAAGCCAATCCAAAACATTTCGTTACCGTTCTTTGCTCATCTCCTTCTCGTTGCCTAAATGCATGTTCCAAAACTGAATACATTACTCGCCCTATACCAAACGAAGGTTCAATTACAGAAGGTGTGATCTCCTCGACATGGACCTTGAAAAGCAAGTATATCATATTTTTTCATTGATGATAGCTTTACCATTTTCGTAGTTCTCTTCACAGTTAACATAGCTGCAGTCAATTTGAATTCATCAGCGTCAACTTTCAGCTTGTATGAGCTAGAATACGCATGCTTGACTACTACTGTCGATGGACACGGCTAAAAAACGAGGAATAACTTACCCACTGGCCTTCAGCTCTTTCTCCAAAGCTTCTACTTGATCCTCGGGCAGTTGTGCAAGAGCTACTTGTATCTGTAGAATCTTTTCATGTAGTGCAAGTGATTTTCAAAACTGTTTATCCCAAAAAAGAAGAAAGAACCAATGGCTCACCCTCTTGGCATCCTTCTTGAATTCTTTACCTAATACGGCCATATTGGGCGCCGCCTCCACAACATTTACAGACTTTGGTTCAGGCAACTTCTTCTCAGCGGTAAGCTGCAACATTTCAGTTGGTATAGAAGCGCATAACCATGAGAAGAAGGAAAAGAAAACCAGAAAAAAGGGAATGCTGACGGCCACTGTTCAACAAGCATTACCTTCACATTGGTGGTTTTGGAATGTTGCGTAAGATCATAGCAGGAACGGTCAGCATTACCAACGCATTCAATCCAACCGTAGCTAGTCAAAATCTCTGCATCCCAGCAATCCTTGAATTTGGCAAATCGAGTGGGGAAGGTGGACGAATCGGACAGCGAACCTGCGCATAGTGAGCCATCTCATTTCCTAGATGCTGTCTGAATCGTAGTCTTCTTGGATCCACTCCAACTTTCACAAGGTACATGTGAGTACGAGCCATGTAGTAGCCCAGCGTCTCGTTGGCCACGATACCCTAAAGCATATTTTTTCGCGAAGATAATGAAGTGCCAAAAGCTAATTAACGCATCAAAAGCAGATAGCATTACGGTTTTGTAAGATAATTTGTGATGCAAACCTTTCCGACGGCTTCTCCAATCGTCATTGTCTCGGCTGGTTGCCCATCCATCTGATTGCAGGCAGAGAACAACAGCATGGGATACGTGTGGACCTCAAATAACAAAAAAATTTCCAAGCTAAATTGGATTTGCGGCAAAACCGGACTGAGAAGTTTCAGTGAGATAAATGGAAAAATCACAAAAAAAACGTACACCATCATGCTGGCTTTCTTGCCTATACAAAATTAGTCGCTGCATGAAACATAGAGGAAGCAACAAGGAAATCGAATGTATAATTCTTCAAAATAAAAACAGCAATCATAAACTAGCTATAGCTTACCCTTTTGAATTTTGCAAAGCTCTTATCACCGGGATCAACGAAATGCTCGATTTCGCACATAGTGAACTCTCTCACACGAATCAGACCTTGTCTCGGAGAGATCTCGTTACGGAAACCTAGGCCGATTTGAGCGGCAGCAAACGGCAATTTCCCCTGAAAAAGATGATTTTGCAAGTTTACGGCCGTAGCAACAAAAAAGGATATAGTTGAGAAAAAGTGCAATAAAGAAAAATTGCACCGACTTGGTTGAATTCCAGCAATCTTTTGAAATTGACAAAGATTCCTTGAGCTGTTTCAGGTCGTAAATATGCCTAAAATCATGCCTAAACATTAGCATCTATAGCGACATTTGGAATAGTTCCACCTTGAAGTCCCCAGTAGGGCCAATTTGAGTAGGGAACATTAGGTTGAATGCAATTGGTGGGGTGAGATCATTTCCAGTGGTCGGCGACTTCAGATTAAACTTTGTGATCACCTAGAAATTATGGTAGTCGGATATATTCAAAACCTTGAACATTCATGGATTTACCTCATGCATATCTTTGTCATCAAATCCCTCTAGACGTGCCAAAACATCTTGAAGAGCATCTTTCGTGGCCTCATCGGTTTTCTTGTCCTGAATACGGCTATGATATCGAATGACTCATAAACTAGAGAAAAAGAGCTGAGCAAAAACACAGAGTTTTTGCAAACGGTTTGATCAGCGGTTAAATTGACTTAATTAGTAAACTAGGTTGCTCCAGAAACTGGCAGGAAAAGAACCCACATGCAAAAGCTTCTCAGCTGCGTTTTTGATCAAGTGATCGGCGCGGAAACATTCACCACTCTTCAAGTCTTTGACCATCCAGTCAGCAAATCGATCAACGTGGCCAGAAGCTCTAAATTTAGTTTAAGAGGTTTCCAAAGTCCAAAGAGAGGAGTAGCAAAGTAAGAAAACTTCGACGTAAACAACGATCTGGGAAGACTACTTGTTGAGGTTACTATTATGTAACTTTTTGGAAAGTTCATTCAAAAGATCGCATCCATTACCGGAGAAAAGAAAAAATATCGTTTTGTTCAGAGCCAAGTGAGAACCTCCAATAAATATAGTTGTGATTTTTGCAAAACCAGTGTTAAACAAAAAGATAAATCAAAACCAAAAAATGATTTTTAGAAAATAACAACAAAAAGCAACGGTCAGAACACCCACTTCAATACGGCCTCAGGTGTAAGCGATGTACAATCTACTTCAAGCATCCCTTCCTCCAGAATGAAATGCTTTCTCCATTCCTGGATCATGTTGGCTTTCAATGCACATCCCATAGGTCCGAAATCGTACCTGAAATTCGGAGTAGTAAAGAGGACAGAAGTGTCAGTCATTATTAACTTACAGTCCCGTAACTCCTCCATAGATAGAAAACGACTGATCATAGAAGAAACGTCGTTTCAAGAGATCTTCTAGTTTCAAACGGTCGAAAGAGGCTTCTTTCGGTGCAAGAGCAACTTCCTAAACAATTTTGCTGCTTTGCTTATAAGTTAAAATCAGAAAAAATAAGGTAAGAATGCAGAAATTTGAAGAAACGAAAATTGACTAACAACTAAATAAACAGAGCTCACTTACAGTCTCTTCCAGCTTCTTCTTTCTCGCTTTCAGCTCAACGACCGCTTTGTCAACATCGATTTTTGGTGCACCATTTGCCTAAAAACAGAAAAGTTGAACTCCGCAGAATGCTTGAAAAACACAATTTTTTAAGGTTTACATGAAAAGCATACCTTTAATTCTCGAACGAGATCGCCATACTCTTTCACAGCAATTCGTAAAGGTGCAAGTTGCTATAAAGAAATTGCTATGAGAAAAAATGCTTGTCTACAGAAAACTGATAAAAAAGTTGCAACAAAATTGAAAAGCATAACTCACCGCTTCAATCTCTGGTGTAGCCATATTCTTGAGATATTCGGACAACTTCAGTTTTGATTTTTTCGTAAACCTTTCAACAATAGGTTTCTTTCTTCCAACGTTTTTGTTGACCGCAGTGCTGGCCTAAACAAGGCTTGCTAAAGTAGCTACAGCCTACAACACGAACTGCACTTTCTAAATGATAAGAGAAGCATCTGCAAGGAAGGTCCAGGGCAAGAAAAGAATGCAAGAATGTTCAAAACCAAAAATAACTCTGCGATGTCGTCAATCGTGTCGATGAAGCAGTGACGAAATTTCACAGACTCCAGTTTGGCGTTGCATCATTCTGATGTAAATGAACAAAGAAAGGCAGTCGTTTAGTGAAAATCTAGGAGCAGCTACACCAGATCATTTTACACCCGTCTTCCATCATATGAAGACTTTATGATGAGAAATTGTGAACCAAAACTTCCACGTCAGCGCGAAGTCCACAAAATGTCCGCAAAGTCAGAATTATTTTTTATAGCAAAAGCCCTTTACTGACTGCAAACAAGTTTTTCGTGAGTATTTAGGGTATACAGATCATAACACGCAAAGACTAAGCGCGGTTGCGTCTGGCCGAAATAGTTCCCGCTTGAGAGAGACAGCAGATGGCAAGCGAGACGATAGAGCTCTCACTAGAGAGACGCAGATATGTCCGCAATCTTTGCGTGCTATGAATCGCCTATATATGGATATATGTACATATATGAAACCATCAGCTCTACTAGCAAGTGAGTAAACTTATCGGGAAATTCATACACTTAATTTTCTCAAATTCCTACGCAAAAATTTAAGCGCTTTATTAGGAAACCGTATAAAACATGAAAACCACCGATTGTGCAGATAAGAGTCGTAAGCGGTATAGAACTGGAACTTGACCCGGCGATTGTGACATTCTGTACGGAGAAAAATCGAAATTGAAACGGTGCGGACAACTTTCGATTTCTAGTCATATACAGTATTTCCCACTTGTTTCACTTTACGCTTATACATCTTTCCTCAATGAGTGCCTCGGAAATTAATGATATTCTCTACAATAACTTTTCTTCTCATGACCAAACCAACATTCTCTACTATTGTTAGCACCGAATATTCGTGTTCGAATAATTTATTCGAAATATTCGAATATTCGAATATTCGAATAGTCGAATATTTGAGAAAGTCCATTTATTCCATTATTCGAATAGCCGAATAAATGAGAAAGGCTTATATTCAAATAATTCGTTCATTCGACGATTCCAAAAAATGACTTATTCGAATATTCGTTCATTCGACGAGTTTTAAATAAAGGTTATTCGAATATTCATTCATTCGAGTAGTTTTAAAAGATAGTTATTCGAATATTCGAATACTGCCTTCAAATATTCGAATAATATTCGAACATGTATTAGAAATTAGTCGAATATTCGATGAAGTTCGGGAATTCAAATATTCGTTCATTCAAATCTTGGAATGTGCCAATATTCGAATAATTAAAGTCGAATAAAATAAAAATCGAAAGTCGAATAATATTCGTTCATTCGAAGAATTTTCGAAAATCAAATATTCGATATTCATTCATTCGAAAAAATTTCAAAAATTGATTATTCGATATTCGTTCATTCGACGAAAATTTTTGTGCGTTACAACTATACTGTTTACGTACGAGATAGTGACATGTCAGCAACCTGTTCAACATGTTCAGCAAGTCTCTGCCGCATTCAAGTGTGGTCTACGAGCACTTCAAAAGATCTGCTGATTGCGCCCATTACCCGTGTGTTGTGCCGATGCCGGTAAAACTCGCGATTCCTTCTTCTTTTGCTCTTTTACGCTGGTAAATGCTTCTTTTTATGGTTTCAGCGGGATTGTATGTCCAATAAGTCATGCTTTTATAAGCCTTTGATTACCTTGTCCTTCCGGCCTATATTTCCTACATTCCACTTTCAAATAAAAGGTTGGTCATCAAGTGCAGAGACGCGTAGCAGCTAGTTCACTTTTTACAGCCTGTTGTCTATTTTTAACACGCGCTTACTCAACTCTACGATTTCCAATCTTGTAGAGCTAATTATGACCGTGTAACGGGTAAGGGACTATCTATCGCGATAGGCACGCGCCATACTTGATCCGCTTGATCCGCTTCATCATTGGTCAATACAGTGAACTGACCAGTAGTGAAGTGGATGAAGTGGATCAAGCGGATCAAGAAGATCAAGTATGGCGGGTGCCAAAGGCTCCAATCAGCGCGGAAATGTTGATCTGTAATGTATGTAATGTGTGGAATTGCGTGCTTTATCGCAGATGTCCGCTTGCGACCACCTTCTCTCGGCGACATTGACACCCGCTATACTCCATCCTTTTGAAACGCTTCGTGCGGAACGCGCGCACACAGCAGTTTGTCATGTGGCGCCGCGTGGGTAAAAAGGAATTTTGTATGGTTACGCAAATTCGCTGTACGCGACGCCGAATAACAAATTAGACCCGCGTTTTGTACGAAATGGATCAAGCGGATTAAGAGGATCAAGTATGGCAGGTGCCATTGTAAACTGTTCCTGCATTGCCGGCAACATTTACGCGTAAAAAGCGGCCAAGCAATTTTTCATGCGCGACGTCGTTGGCATCTAGTGACTTTTCACATAGGAGCGAGCGTGGCAGCTCAAAGCATGGCGGGCTTTGATAGTAAAAGAGTTCAGCAATTTCAAGGCATTGTCAAAGTCTTTTGGCTTTCGCATTCTAAGCAAGGGACCCTAAGGCCTCGGATAAATTTGAAGCGATTTCATCGTCGCGTTCATCGGACAAGACAAGTGTTACGAGCTCATTGCATGCCAATCTTCTTGTATTTCGGTTGCGATAGTTAGTCACGAATAGCCGTGTTCGAAAACTATCACTACCGAAATGCAAGGAGATCGGCAAGCAAGATATTGTTACAGTTGTCTTGTCGCGATAAATCGCGACGATGAAACGCGTGAACTCTGCCCGAGGGGTGTAGGCCCTTCTGAACCCGCTCTAATCGCGATGATAGTGATAGGTCAGCCCGCCGCAAAGGTTACGCTGTGATTGGCTGCCGCGCCAAAGTGAGCAGTTGACCTGTCCAGTCGCGTCGCAGTTTCGGACGAGTTTCGTCGTCAGCGTACCGCGTGCACTTACACTCATACACCCACGAAAGACGCCACAAGAAGACCGCGGCGTACACTAAGAGCAGACAAACTTCAGAAAAGTTTCGTTAACCACGAAAATTTCCGATAAATGGTAGCTGGCAGCTAGCATTTGGATTAATCTGCTATTCCAGTGATTGTATGAGGATTTGGAAATCATTGACAAAATGACTATGTTTTCAACATCCGCGAACCCTCTTTTTTGCAAATCCTGCCGTTTTCCCATTTTACAACTCGAAAACTCACATGCTGTTCTGTCTACACCTACTCGTAAACTGCAAGAACTGAATACTCTGCTATAATGTAGGAATGCCAGTTTAACTAAAAGAATGGCGAGAAAGAGTGCTTTCGACCCCACCGAGATCATGTTAGGAAGCTCATTGAGATACAGACCCTGCGTCTGTGCAAACTCGCAGATTCCAGACGAAAAACCCTGCAATTTTTGTCTTACTGCATAATAACAATGACTATCAAACGCATTCTCCAAAACGAGACTGTCTAGCACTCTAAACAGGGTTCATGGTTTCAAAAATTCATGACAACCTGTGTAAAGGCCTAGATCTTCATATGTTGACAAGAACTTTATAACAGACAGTTCTTTGACAGTCTGACTGTTTCTGATCAGCTGAGCACTTTAGCAAAAGAACGGGTCTGCAGTCTAAGGCCCCGGTCAGACTTCACGCGACTTTATCCGTCTAAGGGTAGGAACGAAACGGATAACTCCTTTTTTCATGTTTTTTTGTTTTTCACTAATTTAATTTTGTAACAATTTTTAATCCTTATCTTGTTCTATTGTTTCTATTAATCGTCGCGACCTAATCGCCAAGATTTCCATTCATTTTCATTTCACATTCAAACATTTCGGTCTGGAAAAGTATCACAACCGAATGCAAGTTGATCGGCATGGAATGATGTTGTAAAAGTTGCCTCGTCGCGACTTAGTCGCGACGATCAAATCGCGTGAAGTCTGCCCGGGGCCTAATGCACAAGGGAGAGAACTTCATTTCATGATCCGCGTCAAACGCAGCGCGAGCGCTCGCGCCCCAGCTATTGAATTACTGTAGCGCACTGTGGGTTCAGAAGGGCCGTCTCCCTGCCCGAGCCCTAAAGCATCCGTCAAGCAGCAGTGCATATGATACATCCACGGCCGAGATCCAAAGCTGTCCCCAATGCCGCATTCAGCGGATGACTTGCATCGGCTTGCATGCTTTCAAGCAACCCATTACGAGGCTGGTGCTGAAAGCAAGCTGATGCGTCCGCTAAATACGATACTTCGGCAGTGGAGACAAATTTACGGTCGTGGATGAGTCATTTGCGCTACCGTTGACAGTGCCTTACTTACAAGGGAATGGTCAGAAATCAAAGTGGCCAATCCAGAAAAGCTGCATACCATTAGATGCAGCATGAAGCGGTGACTCTAAATCTGTCTTCCTTACTTGCTTATCGCTTTTCTGGACGGAGCTATAAGTCATTAAAGGTCATTATTTGGCTAAGAAATTATGCGTGAAATTGAAAATTTAGCCGTACAGAGCCGCGTTCGCTTTAATGCTGGGCCAAAACATGCAGCTAGCTTACTTCAATTTTTCAAAGCTAGAAGCTGAGCTAAAAGTGCAACAATGTGCTCAATTTCGCTGTTTTTAGGTATGATTTTTTCACAATAAAACCGTTTGTAGCTTCGTCCACAGAAGCGATAAGCAGATAATGAAGACAGATTCGAAGTCAGCGTTTTATACTGCATCGAATGATATACAGCTTGTTTGGTTTGGCCACTTCGACTTCTGACCATTCCCTTGTTAGCCCCATGATCACTTTTTACGTGTAAGTAGACTATACGGCTTTAAGGAACAGCACTCGCTATGAATTTGCAATCTAGGCTAACTCTAGCTCTCACCTTGAAAAACTCCTGTGCTAATGTGGCTTTTTGTACAGTATGAGCTCCTACAACTACTCTTCTCAGCACATTACAGCCAACCTTGAGCATACACCAGACAGTCAAGCTTGTAAGCTAAAACAGCATGATGGAGAAAATTGTGAAGTGGTAAGGCTATATCTGCCTATGGTTTTACTACGACCAAAGAGTATGTTTGTATATGGTCAGTAGTTTCTGAGGGTCTAACTCAAGATCAGATTGAGATGATGGTGGAAACAGTTTATTCAAAACATCGAGAATGTGTTTCCACTTCTGGAACGAACATGCCAGTACCTTGATAATTAAGGCAGGTAGGTCGACCAGTGATTACAAATCCTGACATACGAGACAATAAAACAACACTAGTCTAGACACTTCTATGAAGTACCAACCGTGCTACGCATACCTAATGATACAATATGATAAAATCTGATAAGACAAAAATATCTTCAAAAATAAAATAAAACGAGTGTTAAAAAGAAGCGTACAACAGTGAAAGTAAAACAACACAAGTTGTGCGCAGATGATCGTAACCTGGGAAGGTTGATGATACGAGGATTCATTCAATTGAGCAGGTTGTAGATAAAGAAATGGTAAAGCGTTTCCTGCATGTGCGATTACTGCACAACTTGGAATAAAAAAAACCTGACATTATGCGCATAATCGAAACTAAATGAGTAATTCACCAGGATTGTATTATATGTCATCGGGTTAGAAGAGATGATTAGAAGGAAAGTAACACCGGGAGGGTGTAGAAAATCGGAGAGGATTAGTACAATTTTATGACAATTTCTAAGGCGCTTCAAAAATAGAAAGACTGCAACTTCTTAGAGTTACCAGTTTTCCCTGGTATGTCAAGCTATCCCAATAATTTAGTTAGTCACTCCTAGAGTCACTTCAAAGATAAGCGTGCATGAATTTTTTCGTATTTTCGAATGTTACGAAAAGACATCCTGATGCTAGACAAGTACGGATCAAAGTCGGCAATAGACCTTTGTACAACGCCATGATGCCTAAAGCGAATAGAACTGACAAGTATCGAAGAAAACGAAAGATAATCCACTGAACAAAACGCACCTTCTGTTTTTATCACCTTCACCATAAGCGATACGAAGTTTCCACCGCCTGCTACCTAAAAAGTCTGAGATTATCGACCATCATGAAAGTAATATCGACAAAAGGTGAATTCCACAGTTACACAGATCTGAGTGATTCTGCAATTGAGACGATGTTGAGCTGATTTTCCACCTCCGTAAGTGGCTTGTTCAGCTGGTTAAGACATTTAACACAAGAAATACAAGATTGAGAACACTTTGCACAGTGTACAAATTCAAGGCCGCGATACAGAATAACTCGATTACTTTCCTGCTAAAACAATAGGGGATCCGATATACAATTGAGTAGGTTTCCCGCTCAATTTAGTGCTTGCGATGCCGAGATGGGTAAAATTTGCGCGTGAACAAATAGCCACGCCAATAATGCCGGAGTTTTGCGCGCGCAAGTGGCCGGTATTTCAGGCGTAGGTTTTTGTTCACGCGCAAATTCCATCGCATTTTCTCGGCACCGCAAGCACACCACATTGAGCGAACAATCTACTTGACTGTGAGCATGCACTTTACAGCAAATGATTCTCGTTCATAGAACAGGAATCTGTAGGCATGCATTTTCTGCGAACTCCTCACCGACGCTGTATTTCCGCTTGGTTTCATTTTCTTAGCTACTTCATCGGGAAAACCAGCTCTGTTGAAAATCTATAAATGCTACTGATAAGCTACTTTCCGATAAGTTTGTTACTCTCAAAAACTGACTGTAGTGACAAAAAAGTTGAGATGCTAATTGAAATGCTCAAAAAGTATTGAGAAAAAGGAAACGATGTTATAGTGGTTTCCTATTAAGAAAAAGCAAATAATGTTATAGTGGATTCCAAGTCCATACTACAACTCATAAGCGTGCGGCCGATCTGCCACGCTGGTTGTAATGTAAAAATTAAAACTTAATAACATCATGAAAAAGAAAAAGGGAAAAATAAGCATACCTGCATTCGCGACTTAATCGAATCGAATGGAAATACCGCTGCCCATAGCGTCATACCACCGATGGCACCGGACGCAGCTGTTTTCATCAGGCCTAACCAGCAATTGCGTTCGGATTGGAAAGAAAAAAAATTCACTGTTCTCACCTATGTCATCCTTATGCTGACCTTCCTTGGCTAGCATGTAACGTGAAGCTTCGTAAGCGCCAAAGAAACAGAAGTAACCCGGCATCTGGGGAGATTTGGATATTTTGATATGCAATCAAAAATTCACAGAGATAGAGTCCAAGGAGATTCTTCATATCCAAGTAAATGATACCGAAAACAATGTGATGGGATTTTACCTCTCTTGCCAGCGTTGGCGACATCCCAATGAAGAAACCTCGTACTCCTTTCTCCCGCATCATGTCTCTGCACACAGAAAATGGAGTGCTATAATACCAATCGACATTCAATAATAAGGTAATAGTCACGATCATCTCTCCATACCCCCTCCCCCCTCCCCTAAACACCTTGGGGGTGATGCTTGTTCATTCCCTCTAGAATAACTTCTGTTACCGCCACTGGTATAGGCGACTCATCATACGTAGAGAATACACGCGCTGCGACTTAGTTCGTGTTTGGGAGAGACAACAGAGGGCTAGAGGAAGAACGAGAGCGTGTTTGTTTGAGAGGTGCCGACAGCGTCCGCGGTAGCGGCCTATCTCTGCGTGCGTTGAATCGACTATAAGTGGTACGGAGGTGGCAAAAGCAGGCTGATTTTGCAACAATCTCTATTCACATGTAAATTACAATACTAACCATGCGTGTCCTACTTCACGAGCAGCTTGTAGCCGGCATTTTACTAATTCCGTAGGGCACAATACTAATGCAGCAAACACGGAAGCTAATCCACCGGCAGATGCATTCTCCAGCGGTGTCATCGTTTTAACGTCATTATGACCAGATATTATGCTGACTATCTGAAAATCGGTGGTTATAGAACACTGATCACAAGATTAATCAATTTTACCAGATCTCACTTTTTGACAGTAGCCATAAGCTGTAAACAAAACTGCATTTTCAGCTATATTTGCAGCCAGTGCAGGAACCGTTCCTGCGTAGAGACCTCGAATCCCGTCTAATCGATATGTATCTTTTAAACATACCACCCAATTCTTGTAGAGACTCGGAAATGTTTGTACTTTTACTTTGACGGTATCCAATGGTTGGCCAGCGTATACATTCGCTATTCCACCTAAAAAAATATTCAAGCATGTATCGGGCTTTAGTCGATTCAATTGTAACTTAATATGCGTATTGCACAACATGCGTGCTACTTCAGGATTCTCCTCGTTTCGTTGTTTTTTTTTATTAGGTACATATCAGCCAGTTGATAGTACTAATTTCTACTCGGTCCGCTAGAAAAAGTTTTATTGAGGAGTTCACTGGTAAGGAGTCAATTGGGCGTGTAGTGTGCAAGCTAGCAGGCTCACACATCAAGTTACAAACTCGACATTACACTTCTTGAATTAACCATAACCCCCCCCCCCCCCCTCCCCCAACTCCTCTCCTTCCTCCCCTCATAAAGATTGCGTTTATAGTTGTCGGGAGCCAAATCAGTCCTGGCACCTTGTGCCGTGGCGCTGGCACTGGCAACCACTTTGAAATCGCAGCCGCCGCCGCAGCGCCCAATGCCCGCCCTATAAACGTAGATAAACGTAGTCAAAGTAGACTACAGTTGCGTCTCGCTCATCGAAAGCTTGTTGATAAAGACTCTCGATAGGAAAAAAGTAGACAGATACTGCTGCAAGAAGTACAAATGATGTCTTCGTACACCGAAAGAATGATAATCGACGTCAACTGTTTTTGTGTGAATGCAAGACGTGCACAAAGCAAAAATGTATAGCTGCCTGGCATAACTTGTCATGTTTCGCAACTTTTCTCCAACTGCATATTCTTCCGTGAATTAGCTCTCAAATATATACCGGGGTTCAACTAACTACAAAAAGGACTTTTATTCTTATTCGGTATCGCTGATGGCGGCGATCCCAGCATAGCGCACGCTTATCGCACTCGCCATCAAACTATGTCCCCCGCACTACCAGAAGATCTAACAACGATAAATAACTAAGAAAAAAAAACTCCTCAACACATTCCCAACCACAATCACACTCCAAAAAAAAATCAAAAAAAGGATGCAAATTCAACTTACCAAAGGTACCGGCCGTGAGATCAATGAAACCATCCTTGAGTTGGTTAGTAAGCTTAACACCGTCTGTGGTGGCAGTTCCGTGCATTCTTTCGCTACTATGTACTTCGGCTACGACTGTTGCACAATACTGAATTCGTGGACGATAGAAACTAATCCTCAGGAAACAAGTGAGCATGATACCGACCGCACACAACGAACAAAACGTCTATCAACGATTTTATATATCTCATCAAGTTGAAAAACAGTACAATAGAATCAAGCAATGAAATCTACTAGACAAAATATCTTTGTAGATTGTACGTACAAGAGAAACTCACAAGAGCAACACAGTAAACAATTATACATAGTATGTAGCAGACGCTCAATCATAAACATTGAAGGCAAGTTTGAGGAATTCTACGGAATACCTAGTTTGGGAAGAAAAAAAGAGAAGATAGTAGATTGGGAGTGTTACCTACCAAGCTCATAACGTTTTAGTTGTGAGATAAGGCCATATCAGACCACGAAGAAGTCAAAAATCAACCGTTTTGTTCAAAGTTGAGATCAGCCCCGTTTGATATGTTCGACTATCCTCGACAGCTATGATCCTACATTTTGTTGAAAGATGTATGACCCATTCTAAGCCGAGCTCAAGGCGAGCAATCATGAGCAATCTGTTCAGAAAAGTTCACATGGAATGTGATCCTTATCGATCAGACCAATCATGTTTCTTAGCCAAGAGCTGTCTTCAACTTGAAGTGAGAAAATACAAGGGAGATTTTAGTTTTGAACTTTGAGCGTCAAAAATATATCAATGTTCTCAACAACAGATTCGCGAGTTATTAGAGATCTTGTTTAACGGATCAAATTCAAGCAATTTATGATTTCTTAATTTGTGAAAATTGCAACAACCTGTTGAAACCGGAGATACCGAGTTTTTCTTGTGGTGGGATGTGAATGAATTTCCAAATTGTTCTCAAAGCTAACTACAAAAGGAAAGGACGGGAGAGGGGCCAGAAACCCGAAGGAGAACATATAACAAAATCGAACTGCTCTTACGTACACACACAAAGAGAAGAACCATGCTATCGCTAAGCATGGAGAGAAAAGATCACAATCTCCGCCCGCTGTGGATGCGGCACTTTATGGTTACAGAAAACTCAAAACGTCGGTAAATAATAAATAACACGCTGTGCTAAAGGGGCCAGTGTAAACGATTTACAAAGGAGTGAAGGAAATTTTAAAAAGGAAAAAAGGATAATGAATATTATATAAAAGGAAATTCTCATTTGAACAAAATATTGCTGTACGCTAACCTAGTGATATGGCAAAGCAGTAACGCTCAAAATTTATTGGAAGTGATCAACTGTACGATTTACTTGAAGGTCTGTGTTACTAGGGCATCTAGACAGATAAAAATCATTTTAGGCGTCGACGACTTTGATTTTTTGATGTAGCCTATAAGCACGCGCCATACTCGATCCGCTTGATCCACGTCATCCACTTCACTATTGGTTAAGTCGTTAAATTGACCAACAATAAAGCGGATGTCCACCGATTCGCTTCATGCACTTGTTCCCATCCACTTCGCTATTGGTCAAACCGGCAAACTGACCAATAACTAAGTGGATCAAGTGGAACAACCGGATCAAGTATGACGCGTGCCATAACTGTAGGGATCTATCTAAATCTTTTTATGTAGATCTACAACGGTAAAAAAAATATGGCAGTTTTTCAGGGCCTCGGGAGAAAATCTACTCCCCCATATAAGACCTACATCACAGGAACTTAAAAATCACTAGGTCTTATTTCACCCCTGACATTAAGCTCACCTAAACCTGAACAAATGAAAGAAAACTGATACCCGTGTCGTAGGGGGGCTGAAGGCTAGCACGTTCTCCATTACGATAAATATTCGAGATTGAAAAAAAAGCAAGATCGGCAGAGCCGCGAGATCGACAAACAGCAAAGTGAGACGCGGCGGCGAGCGCTCATCGTGTGGACCCAAAGTACATCGACCAGTTGATCATGATAGATTTCCAATTTTGCAGCCAGCACTCTCTCTAGGGCAGCGGGACACAATATATGTTAAAAAATTCAAGCGCCTTGTTACAATAAAATGCATAGTACATAGCCATTGTCGGCTTAGTATTTTCACACAGAGACAAGAAACAAGGAAGAGAATTCTTTGCCAATTTGAATAAGCGCAAAGAAGACATATGACCATCAGAAAGGTCAAATGTACACGGCACCTAAAGGGCATGCAGTTCAGCCGAAGACCCGAGCACTTTCGGCGATAAGAACGCCATAATCGCCCTCGAGCTGCCGATAAGTTCCAAATTTACATCCTCCGAAGTAAGGAAGTAACGACTAGGACACCAGATTCATACTAACTCCGATCATTATAACAATTTCTTCGTGACCAGCTCGTATAGCATCCGTTGTCGATAGTAAGGCATATGTTCTTGTGTGAATACGATTTCTGCTCTTCTCGAGGCAAATTCGGCAAATTTGCACGCAAATACACCACAATCGCTACCGTTCAGTTGACGTGGTATATCCTAAAGATATGGTTTTTTAAGATTCCTAGCGATATAACATCTTAAGCTTTTGCAAGAAAAACTTAGCCGGCACTTGAGTACCGCATATGAAAAATGTGAGTGTTTACATGCTACCTGATCAAGCATGAGGGCAAAAATTTTTTTAAGAGGTGATTTTATTTGTTGATCAACGCTACCCTCTTGTTGTAACGAATAATTTATGATCTTGCTGAATGACAGCAGACAAGAGGACGATTTTATAACAATTGAGGTAAGACTCAAGCTTTGGGAAAATCTCATATTTGATTCACTTCAGAAATTGTGGAAGGTGACGCACTTGCAGTGAGCCACTTCGGGGAAGGGGGGGGGGTGAGTGGAGAGAAGAGTTGCAAAGTCTTGACCATTTTTGGCAAACACTATGGAAAATTTGAATTAGCTGATTTTGTGGTCCCTATATTTTTAGCAGAAGTTAAAAGTGAGCTATAAATCTGAAGAAAGAATCCAAAAAAATTTTCTCAATAGGGTAATATGGCTATGCCCCGCCACTCACTTGTAAAAACTCTGTAGCCCCCCCCCCCCGTCCCCTTCGCAACAGAATATGTCCGCTAATGAATGATGAAACACCACTCGGTTAGATATCATCGTTTCGTTCCCTAGACAGGTTAAAAATGATGATCATAAGAATTTGCCCTTCGACTCCAACGATTAAACTACAACTGTTTTTCCCTACACTTCATCGATTATAATTGGTCTCAACAACTTCAAGTCTATTTAAGGAAGGTAATCATTAGAATCGAGAAAACAATAGTTAATTTCCGAGCAACCTGAGTAAGACCCCTGACCCACAAAACTCCTTATCACGAGTCCAGGTAACTTTTTACCAGAAAGAAATGAAAAGAAAATCCAAATCCATCCAAAAATGTCCTTTTGCCCTTTATTGCAGCGGAAAAAAATCAAATTTTGACCATTTTGATTTTGCCCTTTCTGGAGGACGAGAACGCCTATTTCGAATGGTCTCTGTTAACTCTACCTCGCTCTTTCGGCTCAACCAAAACTTTTCACATTATCACTCCCATATAAGCTGTATTTTTTAAGCTCAACAAGATTCTAGCATCAAGATTTAGTTTTAAGCATGTAAATCAGGCCAGCCATTCACTGAATTTGGAATGAAAATGAAAGGAGTGAATTACAATACCGCTCACAGAATGTGCAAAATTTCCGTAAATGTCGCAGAATTCCGAGAATTCCGCGAAGGTTCGCGACATTCCCGGAATTTCGCGACATTCCCGAAATTTCGCGAAATTCATGTAAATCACGCAGATTACGCAGGGCCATAACTTCGTTCGGAATGAGTATATTCAAAATCCGAAAACAGCATTGTATTCAGCTCGTCAAGGCGAATCTTTTGGTATACAGGTTGTCTCCAATATCCTCTTTTCAATAATCTTGAATCTGCATGCGGACGCCTTTTCGCGTGGGTGTAACGCAACAAGCATCACACATAGGAGATTGCGGCGGGCATCCTTCGATAGTACTCTTTCAGTAGATTATTCTGCGCTAAACAGCAGCCGAAGACTCTCTTTTAAAAGAGATAGAAGAGCTGATAAACTCTGGAAAAATCAAGCTGTTCCAAGTTCTACTAGCCGTAACTTCCTTTAGAATGAACATCTTCGAAATCCGAAAACAGAATTGTGTTCAGCTCGTTAAGGCGAATCTTTCGGTATACAGCATGTCCTTGAAATTCCATTTCCAATTTTTTCAAAATTTTCTGCGCGCGTATATTCGCAAGGTCGCAACGCAGCGCACATCAAACATAAAAGACTCCAATAAGCACTATTGGATTGTGCTGCTCCCGCAGATTACCGAGCGCTAAAAACGAACTGGAGAATCTTTTTCGAAAAAGATAGAAGAGCTGGTGAATTCTGGAAAAATCGTGTTGTGACAAATTTTGCCCACTGTAACCCTAAAATGGGAAGCTCTCCTGCTAAGCAGATGTGCCTTTCGTAATCAGCAGGTCAGATAACCTCTATGAGCAAGTTTTCAAAGAAATTCGGGTGATTTGATTTTTTCTCGTTCTACGCCCTGAAGCTCGCTGATGGGTTTTGGTCAAAATGTCGATGATCTTGGATTATAAGGAAACTTCGCTCAAAGAGGTTATCTGACCTGCTGATTTCGAAAAGCACATCTGCTTAGCAGGAGAGCTTCCCATTTTAGGGTTACAGTGGGCAAAATTTGACACAACACGATTTTTCCAGAATTCACCAGCTCTTCTATCTTTTTCGAAAAAGATTCTCCAGTTCGTTTTTAGCGCTCGGTAATCTGCGGGAGCAGCACAATCCAATAGTGCTTATTGGACTCTTTTATGTTTGATGTGCGCTGCGTTGCGACCTTGCGAATATACGCGCGCAGAAAATTTTGAAAAAATTGGAAATGGAATTTCAAGGACATGCTGTATACCGAAAGATTCGCCTTAACGAGCTGAACACAATACCGTTTTCGTATTTCGAAGATGTTCATTCTGAAGGAAGTTACGGCTAGTAGAACTTGAAACAGCTTGATTTTTCCAGAGTTTATCAGCTCTTCTATCTCTTTTAAAAGAGAGTCTTCGGCTGCTGTTTAGCGCAGAATAATCTACTGAAAGAGTACTATCGAAGGGTGCCCGCCGCAATCTCCTATGTGTGATGCTTGTTGCGTTACACCCACGCGAAAAGGCGTCCGCATGCAGATTCAAGATTATTGAAAAGAGGATATTGGAGACAACCTGTATACCAAAAGATTCGCCTTGACGAGCTGAATACAATGCTGTTTTCGGATTTTATTCCGAACGAAGTTATGGCCCTGCGTAATCTGCGTGATTTACATGAATTTCTCGAAATTTCGGGAATGTCGCGAAATTCCGGGAATGTCGCGAACCTTCGCGGAATTCTCGGAATTCTGCGACATTTACGGAAATTTTGCACATTCTGTGAGCGGTATTGTATGTTATATTAAGAATAATCTTATCTCAAATTTTCTTCTGCAAGTGCCCAAAGAATGGTCTGCAAAATGATTTGAAAAAAGATTCGAGAAGATGTAGCATGTAGCCCTACGCAGCTGGAGTATGTTTTATAAAAGAAAAGGAAAACTGATGAGAACTCTGCTTGGAGATGTTATAAAAGTCTTCAAGTAAAGTGTCTTGAGACAATCTGCTCCTCATTTTGCACCAACCTGATCAGTAACTATTCTAAATGACCTAATCCTTAATAGCAAACATCTCATCTCTTTTCGCGCCACGAATCAGTCATTTTTCTCACTTGTTGACGTGTTTTCGCAGAATTACGGAAAGTGATGCATACAATGACAGCTGAGGCTGCAAAAAAAACGTACGGATACTACAAGGCGTAGATCAAAAACCAACTACATAAAGAAAATCTTGAGACAATGAGGCGGTGGCGCAAGGGCCCATGTAACATCACCGCCGGGGAGAGGAGCTCGTGGCTTAGCAGAAAGCTTCATATCCTAAAGCTCTGAACTTCTGGATTTCACGCTGTCTACCTCTCCGTGAATGTCCCCATTATTCTTCACTATATATTGAATAGGAGCGAGAAGCAGCTTTTGATATCCCCTGATGATCCCCGAGACCGTCTTTTCTTCAAAGTTATTTCTCTTTCTTCGAAGCCAACAAAAAGCTTCCAAAGTTGTACTGTTCGTTTGATCCTACAGTGCTAAGCAAGTTGCTGATAAGAACAAAGGACGTAGTGGAGTCATTCAAGTGATGAACCATAAGTCGAAGTTTGGGTTTATGGAAAATTCGATTTCTAAAAAACTTATTTGTTCTTATCAGCAAAATGCTTAGCACTGTTGGATTAAATGATCAGTATAACTTTGGAAGGTTTTCGTTGACTTCGAAAATAATGACTTCGAAGAAAAGACGGTCTGCCGCCGACGATCATCAGTGGATCATACAAAGGCTGGAAATGCGGTTTGTACAGCTTCTCGCTCCTGTTCAATATGTTCAAAGTGAAGGATGGTGGGAACGCTAGTAGGTAAACAGCGTGAAATTCAAATCTCTGTAACTTCAAGATATGAAGTTTTCTTCTGCCATCACTTCCTGAGCGGGGATGTTCATGCGGCTTAATGATCAAACACTTAACGCGTTTTTGTGATACCTTGTACTTATTTGCAGAAAGGAGCAGTAATGAAGGCATGACTGATAACTGCACATAATTGAAGGCCTGAGCGGAACTTTTATTGAAGGCGTAGTTCTGACTTGATAGGAGAGAGTTACGGGATGCAGTGTAAAGGACCGTAAAAATCAGTTGATATACAGGGTGTCCCAAAAAGATGTGCACACTGTTTGATCGTTAACAACTCTCTTGCTTTCATGTCTTTTGCCGAGCTTGAGGTGCCATTCTTTAAAGCGAGATTCAACTTAGATTTGCAGTATGGAGCGAATTATCAGTCGCTCTTCATTACTGTAGGACTACTGTAGGAAATTCGAGGAGGATTTTAGCCATTAAGAACGGTATTTTGCCTTATAAAGGAAGCCAAACAAGCCAGAAACCCTTGAAATGGGTTAATCGAAGTCGTTGATTCTATGTACGAAAATTGCGATTCACTACATTGCTTTTTTCACGAGATTTTAGATTTAGGGTAACAACCGTTTTTCCAATGTTACTCAGAAATGTGATTACACCGTCAAGAAAGCTCGAAAAACTGGTGGAAAGTTGTGTAGTGAGATCAGCACGCCTGAAAACCTTGCTACACAAATTTTCAGTTTTTTTTTGAAATTATTCTATCACAAGGCGTATTCCAAAGACGCTGTACGCTAAAAGTTCATGCCGTAACCTACAATAGTGAAGAAGGATTGGTGGTTCGCTTCATACTGTAAATCTAAGATGAACCTCCCACTATAGAATGGTACCTCAAGATCGGCAAAAGACATGAAAGCAAGAGAGTTATTAATAATCAAACAGTGTGCACCTCTTTTTGGGACACTCTGTATATTACAAAATGCGGCTATTCAAAAGTTTGCGTGCATACATTTCGGGTGACTGAACCCTGCGAGACACTTACTATCATCCTACTATAATAACGCGCTAAGGCCGTCTGTTTTTTTTTGTCTGTGTGTGTGTGTGTCTGTGTGAAAATCTGTCTGTTACGAAATTCATAGAGCTTTTTTTAGGCAAGGTCTTGAGCTGAAATTTTGGTCATGGCACCCTACCAGCATGTAGGTAAAAAGTGCAAAAGCATAAGCTGATCCGATATTTGGGACCTTCAAAAACTGCGCGTCAAACGGGCCCACGCGGCTTTTGGCACGTAAAACTAGGTCATTAATTCGACTTTTTGCGAAGTGATTTGCGTGACAAGTACATCTGCGCCTATGAGTTCTAGCCCAAGAAGTGCTCAAAAAGTTTTTTTCTGCGACAACATCGCCAAGAAGTGGTGATCGCTTAGACAGTCGATTTAGCAAGGTTTTACCTTCAGACTTGGAAAGATTTTTGCACTGAAATTTAGCTCAAAGTGACTATTATCCTTATGACGATTACCAAGCCAAAACAAATTCAGTAATCTAATCAAATTCACAAATGTTCGTTTGCGACAAGTTTTTTAATCTCAAAATTACCCATCTTACGTGGAGATGCTTCAAGAATGAACAGTTGTTATATTCATTTGTGATGTTCAGCATCGCATGGTGGGTTTCAAAGTCATCATTATGCGAACAAGAGAAAGGCAAACGGATCGGAGAGCCAGTGCGAACCACCGCGAAGCGAGGTGACGCAGTGGTGACTTATAATAAGCCGCTATTTGTCGGTCTGTAAGTCTGCCTGTTAAGAAATTACAGTGAGGAATGATTTGCATTGCTTAAATGCAGTGCGAGTTGCAAAGCAAGTAAGGTTCATTTTTGTAAATACTTTGCGGTCTCCTCCATCAAATGAAGGCCAAGATCATTACGTAAGTTTACCTATACTTTTCATGATGGCCAGTGCGAAACTCTGCGAAGCAGAGGTTCGCAGTGGTACGTATTATTGCACTAATTCACTGGTTTTTACCCTACTAATCTCAGCAAGATTTTTCTTGGCAAAGAGTTCAACACTGACTCTCAATTGATGTATAGTTTTGCAGCAGTTTTACAGTATAGCTACAGTAACCACTCCGTCACACTCTTACAAGATAATGATATTCGCAATAGCCAAAGGACTTTACCAAAGACTTGTAAGGCGCTGAACTGGAAATCTGAGTTGTGGCAGTTGGAAAATTCGTATCCATTATCGTCTTCCTGATGGCATGACCACAGGTTATCCGGTGCATGATACCAGCCAAGAATATAGCGTGCATCTCCCAGAACTGTTCCCATAAGTACTATCAACAAGGCTGCCTTTCGATCGTTTTAACATGTCAAGTTTACAAGCACCTTGAATTTGCTAGAGTTAACGACTGAAAGGCAGCCACATTGATGGTAACTATGAAAACAATTCCAGAAGATGCAATGCAGTCATTTTGCAAGCAACAACGTCGTTAATTTTAACAAAAGCCTGAGTAGGCATGGTTGAACTTGAAAACACCATTTTGAACTCCCTTCTATTAATAAAAACACCCACAAAGACAGTACGACTATCGTGACTTTGAAAAATGCTGTGAATCGCAGAGTGAAAAAAAGTTTGGCAGCAAGTGTCCTAACCAAACTTTCTTAATATACAGGTTTATTGCTGTGATGAGATATGCAAGGGACCATTCTTCAGAGTCATTGATACTCCACAGCTGATGTGAATACGTGGACTTTGATGGATAAGACGGAAGATGATGATAGTGTATGATAACAAAAAAAGCTGCAGTGATTTGCCCGACAGTGAACATAAGCTTATGCATACATGGGTAGAGTTTTCAAATTCCCACATAGCAATACGGGTTTGAGAAAAACCTGCGAAAATTTACTATCTCAAAACAGTGATTGTGTTTTCAAAATCAAAGAGACAGAAACTAACAAAAGTCAGTGAAAAGTATCTTTCTGTTTGATTCATATTTGATTGATGTCTCATCAATCAAATATGAACAACTCTAGACACGGGCGATTGCAAACAACAACAAAAACTGCCAATGGAAAGAACCCTTCCACACAAACATCTGAAGTGTCTCTGTCATATGCGACAAATGACTCTAGGAAATTGGCGAAGATTTTACTGATAAGCGTAACGATAACTCTTCAATTTGGATGAACCAGTTTGATTGTAATTTCTATGAAAAGACTTCTACTCAACAAGAAAGCGGTATACAAATGTCAAAAGCAAAAACGCTCTATTGAGGTCGAGAAATACGAAACTGACCGTGCGAAGATTGAATTCCCATCCTTCAAAGCTAAAGGGTTGCTTTTTCTTGTCTTTACTCTCCTCCACTAGGTAATTTCTAAAAAAAATGAGGATCAGAGGTACGATAAAAAGAATATCAAACACCACTCTTACTTTATATCTTCGAGACATCGCTGATTTCTACCAAGTAATGAGTCATAATAATCTATACATTTTCTACCGAGATCAACAACCTGAAAAACACATATTACATGATAAACAAGAATGCCTGACTTCTTACCGCCATGCACCAATGTACACTGAGATGCACAGGTACTAATAATACATCATATGAAAAGATGTCCACTTTTCTAGTCCATCTCTTTACCGAAGAGTATCCCTTCGTAGATATATTTGCATAGAAAAATGTATTGAAAGCATACGTCTGCAAGAGAAACACACTATCAGAAAGAGAAATTCGAATAAAAATGTTTGAGCCTTACATCCGGCAAATTCTTGGACTCGGTGCTTCTTTGGCATACCAGTTGTAAGTAAAAGTTGATTACTTCATCGTTTAGCCAGTCCAATCCGGAAAGGGTAGACAGGTCTTTTCGTGTCAACTAAAATTGAATACCTCTCTGCTCAGCTAAGAAAGCTGTAAACATTCAAAACGGCTAAATCATCAGAAAAGGAAAAAATTTGTGTTAAAAAGCTCACTTTGATTCCAAAAGCCTCGCTAAACTCTTCAGACTGCGGTAAGCGCCGGTTCCAAACTCGTTGGCACAATTCATGAGCTTCTTCCGGTAATGCTAAACAAAATGATTGTGACAACAACCCTAAGACATAATAACATACAGTGTGCTATATAGGCATGATTATGTCTCCAAAACTTTATAAGGTAAATAAAACTTACGAGGGAACTCGTCCTTAACCTTCGGTTTCCTGGCGGGAACTCTAATGCCAACGATTTCGAGATTTTTCCGGATTTCCTCTTCCGCAATTTCTCTTCTGTACAATCCAGCAAGACTTCGTATCCTTATCTCCTCTCTCAATGCGAATTCTCTCTCTGATTTCTCTCGAAGCTCATCTTTGAACCTTGAATAAGGGGCACTAACTGGGGTCCAATTCTATGTTTCCTACCTCTGATATATGCTACGCGGAGTCGGGTGCTGACTAATGGTATTCATCCTACCCAACAGCTCGGTAAGCTTTTCGACACCCGAAGATCGGGAGCTCATAGGTGTTTCTGATCGTGAACTGAAACTAAATCGAGATTCAGGAAGAATTATTCAAAAATGTGATAACTATCTGATCCTGACTATACCTTTGATACTCGGATTCAGTTTCGACCCGAACATCGTCAGTCCTACTGGATCCAGCCAATGAATGCTCACTATCCCCATTTTCACTATAACTATGCACTGGGAAACGAGAAATATCCACCGGGGAGCAAATTACCTAGGTTGCTCAGACGATGACTGCCGTTCAAAAGATTTGTTTGCTTCAGTGGCTCCACTTTCGCCTTCTCTTTCGTGCAACTTTTTCTTTTCATATTTCTTTCGCTCGATATTTTCCAAAACTCTCCTAATTCTCACTTTTGCATCGAGGGTGTCCTCAACTCGCCGACTTTTGCGAAAGGGTCTGAATGAATATTTTTTGAAACTACAATTGCAATAACCTGTGCTACCCTATAATGCGATTTATTGTATGCACTAGAGTAAAAATATGAGACTGGAGAATGAATGGAAGTTACAGAGAAATATGCTGTGAATGTAAACGACATTGGTTATTTCATGGTCAGAAAAACAAACGTCCTAAAAGTAATGTAGCTCGCAGAAATGACGTAGTAACCACTAGAAAGAAAGTGAAGTTTGTCTCTCTACAGCATTACTTTGATATGGAACAAATCATCTAAAGCACTTACTTTCGTTTGTCCATCGTCAAACTTGACTGAGATCCGTTCTGGGAGGGATACTCCACTATGTTGCCCATCTTTCCGATCATGTCCACGAGATAATCGCGTGCAGCCAAATCCACATTCCCCTCAAAAGTAAGCGATAAGATGAAAGTCCGACCAGATCATTCAAATGACAGTAACTTACTCCTTGGGGAGTACCGCTGACCGAGATTCCGCTTCGTAGTCGAGCAAACGTCCTCTCAATAGATGCAGCATGCGAAGTAGCTTCCAAAGACTTGGCCTTAACAATTCCGGACCTGCGCCGTCGCCAGGGATCACTGCTAGGGGACGGGGTATCTCAAATTAACAAAGCTTCATTAAAAGCAGCGTCCAGGCAAGTCTGGACACATGAGAATCTCACGTGGGTAGTAATTTTGGGGCCCTAACTAAGCCACTGCCCAACCGGCAGCTCGGGTAGTGCTCTAACGGCTGAGATAATCCCCTCGAAACTGGACCCCGCGATCGTATTTCGCATGGATTCATGGCGCAAAGCGTGGATCCTGGCGCGAAACTGCCATGGATCCATGTGAATACGATCGCGGGGTCCAGTTTCAAGGGGAATATCTCAGCCGTTAGGGCCCTACCTGCGCTGCCGCTTGGGTAGTGCCTTAGTTAAGGCCCCAAAAGTACCACGTAAAAGCCCCATAGGTCCAGATCTGCCTGGATGCTGCCTTTGATAGAAAAAACAAAACACATTGGCTTAACTGCCAAACAATCTGAGCGAAACAGAACTGGAGCATGACTTTAAACATCTGCGATTTAACAATTACTGCAATTTCCCCTTGGGTACTACGATTCCAGCATGTCCCCTACGTAATGAAAGCTCAACTCCGACAAGATTTGATCAACAAAAGTCTAGAAGAAACTTCCTGTGGCGATATAAAGTACTGAACTGAAAGTGTTCTGTGCAAACGCATCTAACAAGCTCCCAAAGCAATGAAAATAGTTCATCTCGGTCGGTATAGCAATCACTGCGCAGAGGACAGAAGCAGAATATTTCATCGAAGAAAAAAACGGGTGGAGGACATTAGGTCGCCGAATTTGGAAGAGTCCCGCGCGGATTCCCTGCAGGAACGCATGTCCGCGCATGTACAAGGGTGCGCGTTTGTCGCAAATGACCGCGGGGACCGCCCTTTTTCGGCGACCTAATGTCCCCCACCCGAAAAAAACATTCGAAAATGATACTGGTCATTATCAAGAGCTCACCAAATCTATGCCGTCGCGGGGTTCCTTGACGACTGACACTGTCTTCAGGCGTTGGCGAAATACCTTGATCAGGAGTATGTGCTGAAAAGTATCATTACTAATAAAAACGAAAATGTCTTTGGTAACTTACCTGATAGAATCGATATAGTCGAATCAGATCCAGCCGGACTTGTGGCTACTGACAATGCGAGTGAAGTTACCTACAAGTATATGAATCTCGCCGAGAACACATATTTAAGCAAAAATTCGTACTCGATCTCTGGCAGTCTCCACAGACTTTCTATTCTCTAATAAAGTTCCTTTCGGAGAATGGCAAACCTCAGCAACTATTGTGACGTCCTGAAAACAAAAACGCAAATTGGTAAAAAGAGGTTTACCCCAAAGTTACACTTCTATAGAAAAGGCTCACATCATTTTCATCCTGTCGTTCCACTTCCTTGACAAACTCCACGTCTGGCTGCTCATTCTCATCTTGCTGTTCAACAACGCTTGTTGATGGCCGTGTTTCGTCAACATCTACATATTTTGCATCATCGTCAGAATCCGATAGATCAATGGTGCCTCGTCTAGTGGTAACAGCAGCCGGCTGAAATTCAGCATTCACTTCATAGGGATGGTTAAAACAATCAACAACCTCTTCCGCCGAATGCCGTGGTTCCGCATTTTGTACTTCAGCTACAATCTCCACCTCCGGACGATCACTATCGGTTGATCCGCGAGTGAGATCAATCACTAGTGGAGTCTGAGGAAATGCTGAAAAATGAGAAAGGAAATATACGCATTACATCCATTATAGCTCAAAGAACTTCATAACTAGTTAAATACTCAATACTCAACACTCAATACTTACAATCATTTAGTACATCATACAATCATACGACGCTTATTTCTTATACAGTCTGTTCATCGCGAATTGTTGCGTGTTTGCTTTTACATGCATGAGTAAAAGGAAAGAAAAAGCAAATCGCATCACTAATTGGTTTTGATAGTTAAACCTTAATTCGTAGTGCTATGCTTGCGATTCAAACTGCTAATTGTGTGACTTTTCACTGGATTGATTCATGTATTCACGAATTATCAATGTATGAGAAACCATGTGACAGAGGAACTTACTAAATCGATTACTCGTCGCTCCATTTCCTACATTTCCTCCATTCAATCGAGAAGTTGACTCAAATGCAGAGTCTTCTAGGTCATCATCCTTGGCAGCGATCAACTTGTACATGGTCCTCATTGGCGTAAAAAATAAATCCCCTAAGAGCGCACACTTTTGTAATGAAGGCACGGTATGACAGCTGAGAAAGAGCTTACTCAGCGAGAATGATGTGTGAGTCGTTTTTCGCCTTTTCGGTGAATGGTGAACGCTATCTGAGCTCGAGGCGGGGCCGTAGAGTTCGCGTTTGCGTACTACAAAAAAAGTTTCCTTTTTTAAGAACAACAACTTCAGTTGCATCAACTTCTAGGAAAACTATACATCTTCGATCGTCTCCTTCAGTTACAATATCAAGATGTGGTCTGTCTGTTCGATATCGACTCTCAGATGGCGGTTTCTCTTCTCCCAGCGTCCAACGACGCATAAAACTCATTCTGCAATGCACGTTAAAGCTTAATACACTTTAATCAACACAATACATAACACTGCCAATCCACAAATTATAAACCTACTCCGACAGCTTGATGTATCTTACTTTGTACATGGGAAACAAAAAGTCTAATTCAAAAAGCTAAGTATTTAAACAAAAAATCTCTCGCCGTCATTCATTAAAGTATAAGAATTGAGAGAGAACAATTATAGGCTCAGCAAAATTACCTTTCGAAATTCCGTATACTCTGATCCTCCTCTGCGTACTTTTTCACTTACTGCGTTAATCTTAAAAAAGTACTTACATGACCGTATCAGACAGAACCCACTTAGAGATGAGGTCAACAACCTTTTCAAACAAAAACTGATTGGAAGGAATAACTTTGTTTACAAAAAATGATGAAAACCATTCAAAGCGAACAGCTTCACGTGATGAACATGTAACTTTACAGAAGAACACACACGCACATATAATCAACACTATTAGACCGCGGTAGAAATCGATAAACACGTGTGATGGAAAATCAAGAAAGAGAAAAAATAATACAGTTAAATTTGGTTGACATTCAGAGTTCATGTAACCATCACAACTGTAAACAATTCATAGGATGAATATCAACCAACAAGAAAAACAAACAAAATAAAACGACACTGGTTCACTACAAAATGCAAGTTATTTATCCGCCTTGTTTATAGAATAAATGCGTAAACTTTTGTCCATTGATGTTGAGTAGACTGTTCGAGCATGGTCTCCAAATCGAACAGCAGTAACTGCAGCTGTGTGGTTTTCAAATGTTGCGACAACCTAGGATAAAGATTGATAGAAAATTGTTGACTATGGAATTTCATCCTCAAAGCAGCGACTGCATACCTGCCATGATTTTACATGCAACACTTCAACGTCACTTGATCCTACGGCCAGGTACGTTCCAGAATGATCAAAGCATATATTATTGATAGAGTGCTTGCCGTCGTGGAGATTCAGGGTCTTGAGGTTCTTCAGTTTTCGCAAATCCCAAAGTTTGAGCTAAAATTATGATTTGGGTGTTGTTGTGTAAGAATATAACACAGTTTGCCAATTCATTCCCGATGGGAAACTGAGAGGCAAAGAGAAATCTCGAAATATTGATGTGTTATCCACAATTTATGCAAGGTGCGAAACAGAGGGAAAGTGGCATTCAATACCTCTCCATCTTCGGCACCAGTGGCCAAGTAATAACCATTCTCAGAGAACGCAATAGCTCGTACAGCTCCTTGATGACCAGGGAAGTTTGCAACATTGGTCTGCTCCTTCAGATCCCAGATTTTCACCTAAGAATATGAACATCTGATTTGCAATATAGAATGTGGAAAACTTCCGGACATACCACAGCATCAGCTGTGCCCGTTCCAAAGATAAGACCGTCAGGATGGAATTGTCCGCAACAGACGGCCACAGAGGAGTTTTCATCGGCGCGTACCTTGAGTAAAAAAAGGAAACTATGTTCGAATCATATTAAACAAAAGAACGAAAAGAAGAATGACACTGCAAGATTAGGCTCTAAACTCACTTTGCACAACGTCTTTCCCGTATTTACATCACTCAAAGCCCAGTGAGAGTCATCCGACACCGAAAGCACATAATCACCGGTAGCGTGAAGTGAGATATCTAAATATGCCTTTTTTAGTAAAAAGAGCCCTCAAAAGAATTTGCGCAGGAGGCGTACCGGTGACTGGAGCTTGATGTATATCGATGAGAGCTCTGCATGTCTCTTCTCCGGTTGTCCAGACACGTACCTGAACAAACAGTCGTTGGAAATAGCAGGGTATAAGCGAGTGCTGGCAGCAAATGTCATGGATATTTGCATGAAAATAAAAGCATAGATATAACACAAACCTGAGCATCAGAACTGGCAGAAATGGCGTTCTTGGAGTTAGGATGCAGTATGACAGCGTTAATCTTCTTTTGATGCCCTTTGAAAACATCTTGCACTTGCTCTTTTTCGGAGTTAAACAATACGACAGTCTTATCAGCACCTCCAGTTAGAATCATTTTACCCTGAACAGCCAAAATCACAAAGAAAAAGTCATTTTCTCAATAAAATTTCATACCTGCACATCCAAAGCAGTAATTCCAGGGGTACCAGTGCTGTGTATTCCAGTATGACAAGCAGATTCACGGAATGTAGCAAATTCATCCTGTTTCGTCAATTCTTCTGGGAGATTCTTGCCACGCTGCTTACGAGCAGCTGTCAAAGTCTTCGCCTTCTCATCAAGGCGAGCTAGTACCGCCTCGGAGATACCTGAATACAACTTTCGCAGATGAACTTTGTCCCGAATGTTTGACCGACCTTGTGCTTCGTCGACGCTTTGTTCCATGTCGATGTCTCCTGCAGCGTGGGCGATATTGGCAGCGTGTGGTTTCAATGTAGACAAGGCTTCACGCGCAGCCGTCAACTCTTTGGTAAGACGAGCGATGACTCTACATGCAGCGTCATGCTAAAAACATTTTATCGTTGAAGGAAAATATCGCACTGGGTGGTACAGAACAATCACATTATCTTCACAGTAACCAATTATCGTTATTTCGTTTTGACCCTAAAGTCTACACACTGTGAAGTTGATGAAACTAAACCTAAAAGGGCTATTTTGCAGGTGTACACAAACATTATAATGTCGCACTCTAGGCAATCTTTGGGGCTACGATGGTCATATGGCAGGAGAGTCAAAATTAAATTTTCTCAAACCTTTGCTAAACAGTTTCCAGCACTTTGACTGCTGTTATACTATATCGGCTGTGCACGGAAGAGATCTTTCAGCTAACTTCGACAATTTATGGTATTTCATTCGCTTAATCGGGCAGCTAAAATTCTTTGACAAACGATGCCGCATACAGCTTGCTGGAGAACTTCTATAAACGAAATTCTGAGCAAATTCGGCCTTGTGGCACGCTCCTCCCGCACATAGTGTAACCCAGAAAATGAGATATTATGCAAACTCAATAAGATTTTCGTGTCTGCATGCCAAATAAGCTCCCAGGTAAAATATAAGCAAAATCCGCGATTTCGAATTCTGAGTGCAATCACCTAATGTAAGCCCACAGTCCACCAACTACTGTTTTAACAAAGCGGATACAGTTCAAGTAATCTCATCGCCTGCTATCTTCAAAAAAAAAGGAAGAGATAGAATCATCGAAAAGTAAGGCTGAGCCAGTACAAAAAAGAGTACAACTAATTGTGTATGTTTGAAGCCAAGCTCACCTGATAAAGCGAATGCGAGAGTTCTTGTCTAGCTGTTTGCAGTTGCTGACGAAGAGAGAAGCTATTCAACATCACACTGTCCCATTCATCTTGCAGCATCTTCAACAGCGATGGAATGGATGTACCAGCAACATTACGCGGGATTGTGTCCATAGAGCCAGTTTTTAAAGGAATTAGCTAAACACACATTATTCCAGAAGTTCGCCATCAAATTTAAGAAACAATGAAACCACCAACCTGATTTTCTTCTAATGATTCATTTGTTACCGGATCAACTCCATTCTCCATAATATACTTCAAAATAAGCCTTTTCTCAAAAATGTGGCCCGATGGTGATACCACCGGCTCTTCTGCAGGCTCTCCACTGATCGTACATGTGAACACCATTTCGAACCAAGTCCTTAAATGCGTAATTTGACAAAGTTCGACCATAATTTTTACTAGTATGCGAAAGAACATTAAGTAAATAACAACAACAGTTATTTCTCCGCGAAATTCGAAAAACAGGGATGTTTGAAAAGGCAAACGTAAAATATTTGGAACAGTTCCAAATGTGCGCGCCAACGCAAAAGTGGCGCAGTTTTAACGCTAATCCGCGACCGGCTTCGACATCGCGCGCGGCATGGAAGTCCCGCCCATTTCTGAAAGGTTTCAAGAATGAAGCTAAACTTGCTTCATAGTGTTTTACAATGCATATATCCAGTAGAAAACGCATAATTATAGTGAAATGCGAAGCAGAGGTTTTGCCGTAGTTTATCAGATGTGGAAGGTGGATTACTGTTCTGGAGGAAAAGTAGGGCCCCGCTAGGCTACTTCAGGTCGAAGCAAGTTCTCCCTCAGGATAACTGTAGAAGGTTTTGCACGACACGGAAATAAGTGCTAAAGTACCGTCCATTCCGCAATTGGAAAATACCAGCGACCGTTCCCCATACGCGTAACAAACTAATTAATACTTGTGGTCGACCTCATCTTGATTGATTCTTTGCTTGGAATCGATGGGACGAACAGGTTCAAGCTAGTCAGACAACCTGCGCTTAACGTTCTATTTCCTAGTCTTGGAAGAAAAAGTACCGTCCACTCCACAATTACTATTACTCCTGTTCTGCATTCTTGACCTGCGGCAAGCATGGCCAACATGTTGACAACATGCAACAACGTGCCTACAACATGCAGCAACATGTCGGCGTCGAAGCTCCGAGCCAAATCGTTTCCGTGTTCTTGTGTGTCAAACACAGTGCTGCATGTTGCCAACATGTTAGCCATATGAGGTTAGCTAGCAACGCGGAGCAAGGGTACCTTTAATCGATTTCACGAAATCGGCCGCATCGCTGTAGGCTTAAACGCCCGCGAGCGTTTCTCGCGCGCAGCTGCCACAGCGCCCTGCGTGCAGCGTTTGCGTTTAGCTCTGGCGCTTGATGACTCGTGCAGCATGTAGTCGCGGCAACGCGCTCGCGGGCGGTTGAGAATCTACAGCGATGTGGGAAATTCATGCAGTCGACTTTAACTGCATTTGCATCGTGCATACCCAGAATTGTTCCCATATGGACCATCGACATGGTTGCCTTTCGATCGTTTTAACACGTTAACTCCAGCAAATTTAAGGCGAATATTCGAAGTTGACATGTTAAAATGATCGAAAGACAGCCACTTTGATGGTTCATGTGGGAACAATTTTGGGGGATGCACCATATAGGCGCATCCCTCAGAATGGTTCACATATGAACCATTAGGGATCGTTCAGACCGCGCACAAAGGCGGACGAAGGCGCACAAAGGCGCACGGAGGCGGGTCTCGTCTCGTCTCGTTTATCTCGACACACACACTCACACGCGCCTTCGTGCGCCTTTGTGCGCGGTCTGAACGATCCCTTACCCATTACTCTGAGATCGAAGGCTGCCTTCATATCCAGCATAGCGCGCGAATTGAGCGTTGTGCTGGAATTGTTCCCGAACACTAGAACAGTGAACGCAGCCGAACCCAGGTTTTTGAGATTAGGAACTTTCAAGATGGTTCGGCGAATGTTTCAGGACGAGTTTGCGGGCGCGCCGCGCGCGTTGACCTCGGATCGCTATCGCGCTGCGGTTGGCGTTTGTGAAAATTTGGCACGCTTTTTAAATTTTCCTCTTCGCTTTTTATCTTTTCTGTTGATGCGTTTTCCTTGTTGATTCCCAGAATTTGAAGTAGAAGATGTGGATCTATGAATCTGCGTGGAAGATACCATATTTCTTTAGGAATAAAATCGTGTCACGCGAAGAGGTTTTTTGGGAAGTCAGCGTGCGCAAGCGCATTTATATTTCAACGTGTACATTATAATTCTGTAATCGTGACAGACAATTCTGCAAGTAGGAAAGCAGTGAAAATTCATTAGAAGTCAATTTTCGCTGCTTATTTCTATTCAAAGCTGAATCCATTCATGAAATCAAAGGAATTCCCATCAAAAATTGTGAATACTTCTCCGCTTCTTTTACTATGTTTTTGGTCGGTGATAGATTAAGATCTTTTATTCAATTTTTTCCAGTATAGCTCTCCTGGGGAAAATAGCGTGTGATGTACGATTCTGAAGAGGACGGCGATAGACGAAATCGCGACAAATTCTCACGTGAAAGGGACAGTCGACGTGATGACGATAGGTTAGTTTATACTTTTAGGCTTATCATTTTTTACAAACTCGAAGTTTGGAACAAGTCAACTTTTGATTGAATTGATCACAAGAAGAAGGTGGAGCTTTCGGCTGGGTTCATAGTGATCCGTAAGTTCCGGAACGGTTCCAACACAGCGCACATTTCGAGCGCTGTGCTGAAACTGCTCCCGAAGAGATTTGGGGTTTTTCATCTGGGAAATAGTCTATCTGCAAAAGAAGCAAAATGAGAATGTCTGTGAGATACTATCCAGTTTTCTCCGAAATTTTGACGTAGCAAATCCTTGATTTCATAGTGCTGATAAGTTGTTTGTTCGCAAGCAAAATTGATAGCAATCCTCAATGTAAAAAGTACAGTTCATGGATTTTCCTGTTTGCATTATCCATACACAATTACAGGTACGCAGCGAAGAGGTCAAGCTCATCTAGACGAGACGATGTGAAGAGGACGCGACACGAGTCTGTTTTATTTATTTTTTACTTTTTAAAGGAGCGATCTTTTTTTTTCATCAAGTTTCAACATTTTTCTATGCGATCTTTCATCAATGCTTATAACCCTTATCATCACTATTGTTCGACTAATGTTTTCACCAAATTTTGTGTTCTTCAACTATTCTAGCAGTGAATCTGACAATGGGGATGCCAAAGACGATTATTCAGGGCCAATGCTTAGTTTCAAAAAGTTCTTGATGACGCAGGTCAGTCTGGAACTGCCTTCTTTTGTGGAAGTACACCATAAAAGTCTTTTTAGGATGATGACATATCAGATTCTGCAGCTTTGGCTGCATACAATGAATACAAACAAGAATATAAGCGAAGAGAATTGCAACGTTTCTTTGACGCACACAAAACTGAAGAATGGTGAGGTTATTTTGATTTCGTAAATGACTGCAAATTTGAAAACCTTTTTTGAGGTTCCGTCATAAATATCACCCAGACGAATCAGCGGCCATTCGTGATGCACACATGGCTGAGATCAAAAAGCGTCTAGACATCTTCAATGAGCTCAAGTCAAAAGGCTGTTTTGATGATGTTACGCTGGATCTGACACACGCTCGAGAGATTATCCGATTGATGGACACTTGTGAGTTTCGTCATTTGAATCTATCGTTAATTTTAAGCAGATCTTTCATTAATGGCTTTGATCCTTTAGTGGTTGTGAAACTCGAAGGTGGTTCTGAGGAAGATGTTGAAGCTCTGAAAAATGAAAAAATCGAAGACGATTCTCTGTTCGATCTTGGTGAAAAGAAATCGGACGAAGATAATGGAGTTGATAAAGACGAGGCGAAAGGATCGGAGAATGAAGGTAGCAATAAGACTAGGGAATGTTGCAGCGTTATTAATCACTTTTAGCGAATGAAGATGGGCAGCCAAAACGTAAGAAGACCTTGCTGCACAAGACAAGTTCGGTATTTATGAGAAATGTGCCAGCCACGATCAAAATCGCTGACCTTGAAGCAGTGAGTTGAAAATAATCTTATCGAAGTGGAATCAAATCGGTTTCATTCGTTATAGATTTGCAGCCGCAGTCCAGGATTTTTGCGTGTGGCTCTCAGTGAACCGCATGCCGATCGCAATTTTTCACGACGTGCTTGGGCCACCTATAAGAGAGATGTAAACATCAAGGAAATTTGCTGGACTTTCAATCAGACAAAGGTCTTGCTCACTGGCTTCGTAACTTTCTAGAAAAAATTTACATTTCTAGCTCAACGACTCCACCGATCTTAGCGTAATCCTGAATCGCGATCTTACTCGACGCATTCGCGGTATCAGCGGTGTGTCATGTCATCAACAAGTAGCCCAGAATGATATCAAAATGGCAGCTAAGGTAAAGAGTAGGAGCTCTAGACCTCCCACTATTTACATGCTGTAAAAATAAGACTATGTGCGTCTATTTCAGCTCGTCGCTCTTATGGACAAGAAAGTTGGACTTTTCTGCGAAGATGAGCCCAAGGAGGAACGTGATAAAGATATATTCACAGGGGTTGACCTCGTAACAACATCGAAAAATCCACTACTCAAACAGGTTGGGGTTGAGAACAAAAGAAATAGAAATGGAAGAGATGGAAAAAAGAAGGAATGCTTGTGGATGAGAAAGCTAAACGAAGACAGGGACTTTGATGAAAACATAGAGGGAAAATGTACAACATGGTCACACATTATATTTAGGTTCGACCAGTGCTTAGAGAATGCGACGAGCCAAGTGCTGAGGAGGAAGAAATGCTTGGTAGGTTACCGAATGGACGCTTGTTTCTTTTTTCTTTCAATTAAAACAACTGAAGTAGTGTCGCATTTTGCCCTCTAAATTATGGTACACATTAGCAATGGGATCAGATTATCATTTATACATGATTATCATACCACTGGATACAGTCATGAAGCCCTAATACTTTTCCTGCTAGTGTATAACAGTTTTTTTTTCGCAGTCATGTGCATGTGTGTCATAGTTCAGTGATCGCTGGCTGACAGTTTTAATGGGACAAAACTCTTGCGGAGCACAATTTATCTTCTTTTCGATTGCCTATTAATTTTTAGGTCCTTTTTATCGTAAAATGCCAGATTTTTTTTAGCTCTTAATTTGCTGGGAAATGGAAGCATAGCGTAGTCGAGATATCTGTATAGAATCTGAGAAACAGTGTATCCTCGGAACACTATTTTGTTGCAGCGTTGAACTGATGCAATTTAGAGTTAGGACGATGTTTTTTGACTCAGTCTCCTCATCGAATACCTCAACATATGCTCATATGGCTGAGCCTGCTCATAACTTTTGCGTACTCTTGCAGTCGACCTAAGATCTGATCTAGATTGAGAGTAATTTCAGAGTGACTAATCAAGAGTATTTTGACAATGCAATCACAGATTTATGTGTTTTCTCTTGGATTCTTTGGATTTGGATTTGAAAGTGCTTAGGCTTTGTAAAGTACAGATTACAGTGAAAAAACGGACGGTGTGTGAATTTTGCACATCTTCCATAGATTGATCGGTCATAAAATCTGTAATCGTAAAAAAAATCTTTGTCCCTACTTGACCACTTTCCTTTTTGATTGAGCAACATAATTTTTGGATATGTTAGGTATCTCTCGAGGTGCTGCAGCAGCGCCGGCTCCTCCTGCAGACGAAAAAGTTCCGTTTGTACGTGATGAACATCTGCTCCATGCCTTGGATTTGTTGATTTTATATCTACGTATGGTGCACTCGATCGATTTCTATGGTCATATCGAGTATCCCAATGAAGATGCTATGCCCAACAGGTATTTAGTTATTTTTGATGGAAAAGAAGCGAAACGCAAATCTCTTTTTAGGTGTGGTATGCTGCACGTTCGAGGTGTTCTTCCGACCCAGTTCGGAACAGCTGAAGATGGCACAAAACTCGTGTCAACGAAATTCAATACGGTAAACGGATCAGTTTTTCTTATCTCGGTGGTTACAACATTTGTCGGTAATTAATGCCACCGCCCACCCTTTGCCCAATCTATTCGGGTGTTCTATAACAGTTGAAGCGTCGCTTTTGCAGAATTCTCAAAAAAATTGTTACGAATCAGACATAATTTAAAATCATTTGCTTATAGGAGTTCATCAATGGCTTCAATCAACGTCTCGAGACAAGTTTGATGCAAGTATCTTATGTAACTCCCGATGAATTGGAGAAGATGGGCAAGAAAGATGGTGATAAGTACGTTGTAGTCGTGCTATCTCTTCTGCGTTTTTATCACCGCATTATTGAAGGGAAGTGGAAGCTTTCATACAAGCAAACACCGTCGAATTATCTCAAGATAAATGGCTTTGCCCATTGTCTGGAAAGAAGTTCAAAGGACCTGATTTTATCCGCAAACATCTTACTAGCAAACATGAGGACAAACTCAAAGAAGTACGCGAAGAGGTAGGCAACAAGGTTTTGCGGCGCTATTCCAGTATATCGACCCCAAAAATTAAAAATCTCGGATTTCGCTCAAACTCGATATAGGGGGGTTATTCGATCCGCTGATGCCAAATATCATGTCGATTCCGTGCGATAGCGCCATTTTCCGGGGGTTACGGTGGGTATACGGTAGGGGGTCAAAATCACAAAATTCTCTGAAACTCGGTAAGAGGGGGTTATCCGACATGCTGAACACGAATACGATATTCATTCGTTACGGTAGCTCCTCATTCCGGGGTTATGGTGGGTATACGGTAAGGGCAAAATTAGATATCCGCTGAAACTTCGTGTAGGGGGGTTATTTGACATGCTGATCACGATTATGATGTTTATTAGTTACGATAGTGCCTTCGACGTTACGTTGGGTATACATTACCAATACCACCGCTAGATCGAGATTCAGGGCTTGAAATTTCAGTCACACGTCGGAAATTTCCTCCCCCTGCTTTGGTTAGGCAAAAGCCGCCGCAGGGTGTATCGAGCGCGGCGGTGGGTGTAGAAAGCAGTGAATTAGACCCTCCTACAGTATACCCACCGTAACCCCGGAATGAGGTCCTACCGTAACGAATGGATATCATATTCGTGTTCAGCATGTCAAATAACCCCCCTGCACCAAGTTTCAGAGAATTTTGTGATTTTGACCCCCTGCCGTATACCCACCGTACCCCCGGAAAATGGCGCTATCGCACGGAATCGATATGATATTCGGCATCAGCGGATCGAATAACCCCTCTATACCAAGTTTGAGCGAAATCCGAGATTTTTAATTTTTGGGGTCGGTATACTGGAATAGTACCGGTTTTGCCAATGTTCGTCTACTGATTTAGTATTTTAGGCCCTGTTTTACAATAATTATTTGGCGGATCCAGCCAGACCTCAAAACGTCGAGGTAAAAGCGGCACCACCACCGGTGAGAGATGATGATCGCAGAGATGACAGATATGCAAGTATGTCAACCTAATCTTTGACCAGAGAACTGTATCAACTCTATTTGATGGGTCATATTGTTAATAGTGTTTCTGTCATTAAATTGTGACTCTTAGAACCCGCGCCCCCGAATGTACGCAAACCGGAAGGGCAGTATGAACGAAAACCGCAAGTTGGAGCGGGTAGCTGGTCATTTTTCATGTTGCTTGTGTTTTGTTGAGATCAGCTTGTGCATGATTACTTTCACTTACTGCAACGTTGAAAAAAAATACTGCCCTTTCGATTACTTGCGCCTTTGAGATGTGCATTTTGGTAGATCATCAGTCATTCTGAAATAGCTTTGAGGACCAAGTTCTCTACCTCTAGAAAGTTGAGATTTGAAATTTTAATGCAGTTAACTTTTTGAGTAAATGCCGCGACTGCGGCTTTGTGATCAGTTCTCGCAAACAGTCAAGTTTTTGTTCCAAGCAACTTTCATCTTAAATCATACAAACGCATGTGCCACCTACCTTTGCTCACTAGCTTGAATCCTGCACTTCTGCCTATATGCGCAAGATCTTACGTGTTGTCAAACGGTAAATGCATGCTAAAATCAATGCACTAATCAATTTTCATTCACTGTTTTGTAATATTTCAGTCCGCCAAATGCAGTGTCCTTTGTGTAGGAGTTTTCTCTGACTCAAATCACTATTATATTATAGGAGACCGCGGCGACCGTGGTGATCGTTCCGATCGTGGCTACGCCAGCGCGGATCGAAGCCGTCGTGGTTACGCAGGTTTCGGTAGCGGGGGCCCACCTCGCGATCGTGGTCCACGTTTCACGCCCGAATCGGCCAGACCGCTCACCTCATATAGAGACCTCGATGCGTTCCCTATTGATTGATTTTCTATATTTGTTTTGAATAATCGCTGGTTGATGTCATCTCATTTTTATCTTGTTCTCTAGTGAGTGATGTTTATCTTTTGTGTTTGTTGGAAGATACCATAATGCGTAAGTTATTCCCAGAATTATCTATCGTATGTTGTAAGCGTACGCTGTAGAATGTTTCAACTGCTCGTTGATTTCAAAATTTGTCATTTGCATTTGTAGTGGTAACATAGTAAGTTAAGAAGAAAATTTAAGTTTTGTATTCATATAATTCATTAAAAAACTACTTTTCAAGTTCGAACATTAATCCCAAAATATTCGAAAATTTCTGTCTACGTCAATCTTTTTCCCCCATTTTAAGTGAATCATGGCATTCACTGCTGACCTACTCTCAGTGAGAAGTGTTGTTATGTTGACGTTTTTTCCTTTCTTTATGTGTCTGTAATGGTGATACATTTCTTTTTGCGTAATTGGATAATTGGATAAGTTTTGTGAGATTAGTTTCTAGAGAATAAAGAAATCCATCAGCTTTGCTTTCTGTATGTTGATATTCACCAACTGTGTGCCAGTGCAGGCAATTGACCGTGAAGCTGGAATTTGACGTTCCATTGTCTCATCGAGTCGTTACGGTTTAGCATCTGGTTTGTCAGCGAATGCTGTAACTACATTTCTTAAAGCTCAAGGTCTACAGGTGCCAATCGCAGTGCAAGCTCTCTGCATGTACACGCGATTTCATTGCCTCGCGATTCTCCCTTCAAAACATTGTTAGAAGTTCATTGCATTAGAAGCCAACCAAAATCTCGTTTTTCCCATTTTTCGCTTTTGATCGCTGTGCTTTCACCAAATATTACTCAGAGCTAAGAAGACGAATCAGGCTCAAAACATCCCTATGGAATCTACGAGGTTTAAACTATTGATTCATATAAATATTGTCCGCTAAAATGTTTTTTTGATATAGTTAATGGCCTGCGGCACCCCCCCCCCCCCCTCAAAACCTGCGGCTGCCGCAGGTTTGAGGGGGGGGGGGGGTGCCGCAGGTCATTAACTATATCAAAAAAGCATTTTTAGCGGACAGTATTTATATGGATCGATAGCCCAGATCACCTAGTTTTCACAGGAGTGATTTGAGCCTGATTCGTCTTCTTAGCTCTGAGTAATATTTGGTGAAAGCACAGCGATCAAAAGCGAAAAATAGGAAAAAGGAGATTTTGGTTGGCTTCTAATTCCACAGTTTGGAGGTCTTCTGAAGCGGGATTCCTGAGGTGGACAAAGAAGGAGTAGTGCTTTGTCTTGAGTGCGAAAACGGATAGCTAATTCACCTTTGAAACAAAGTTAACCATGTTGGAATTTGACCATTTCACTTAGGTAGCCTAGTATCTTGAATCTTCAGAATTCGCTCAAACTTTGTCTACAGGGGTTAATTGACATGCTCATTATGGATGTGTTGCCCATTATGTTTGACAGGGCCTACAAGTAATGCTATCTTAAGGGTATAGTCCGGGGGGGGGTCTTATTAAGACAGCAATCAGGGGGGGGGTCGTAACCAGCGATCGTGTGCCACACCCCTTGCTTGACCCTGGTTCTCACCCGCATCGCAAAGTAATTTTCGTCAGGGATCAACCTTAATATGCATCAGAATTGTTCTCTAGAGTAACTCTGCAGTCCACATTTGTAAACCATCAAATTGATTTATGACAAACGTTAAATGTTACGCGAAAGCAAAGTAGGGCCTACCCTACGACAATGTATGCATACGAGACAGCGCCAAAATTTATTACAATACCAGTGCTATCCTAATCGCGGATAGAAGGTCAACATGAAAGTAATGAAACGCATCAAAATGTATTATACAAAGATCCTAAAAATGAGGAAATGCTTTACAAAGTTTTCTTCTGACTGTCTTCGACCTCTCTTATACGTTCACGATGTCTCTCAAGAATCTGTAACGGAGGATATAGAGAAAAGAAAGTGATTCACCATTAACAATGAAAAGACCTACAGCTTTATGATTCTCGACTTGTTTTTCATGATGTTCGATTTCTTGTTGAAGATGTGCTTTCAGTTCCTCGAGTTGTTCTTTTTGCTAGAGAAAAAAAGCTCACTCTGCACTATCGATCAAATTTAGTCTGTGACTTCAATCATTACCTTCTTGTAGAAATACTCATCTTCTCTAGCAGCTTCCATCTTTCCAAATGCACCACCGGCATCACGAATTGAACCACCACTGCCGCCTCCCTACAAACCGGTTCTTGAAAACACCGTAAATCACATTTTGATCTAGTGAAAATTTTCTAGTAAGCAGAGGAAAGCTAATGTTTATACGTATTGGCGACCCACCTTTCCAGCACCATCGCCGAAACCACCAGACATTGCGCGTACGAATGTACTGAAAAACACATATCAATGTAAACAAAAGTACACAAATTCCAGAAAATTTCTACAGACAGATGTCGCAAACGCAACACTTTCCACAAAACTATTTTATATGATGTAAGGAACTTATTTACAATGAGTATGAGCGATAGCATAAATCTAAACCGAAACTGCAGCAATTATTAATGAATTCAAAGTGACTACTGCTCGAGCACTGAAAATGTTAGAAGGGAAAAGTGCACAGAGAAAATGCGTTGCTTTGCTCGACAAGATTGCAAATTTCTAAAAGCGGGTAAGAATTATAAAAGCAATGAGTGAGATAGAAGCAAAGACAAGAAAGAACAAAAAACAGCAAGACTGGCAGCAGTCCGATCTTACGATGAAAACTGAAAAACAATGACTATGCGTAGTCACACGCAAGTCACAAGGAAGTGGGAGGTTCTCCACTTACTCGTGTCGAATAACAAAACATTAAAATCAATAGTACACCATTTGCACAACAATGTTTTTTTTACCTCGTAAGACATAAGTAAAACTGAAAAACTTACTTCACACTTTGCCTTGCAGAGGGCACCAAACGCAAAGCCATCTGAAGCAAATTTCTTTGAGATTGAGGGAAAAATCAATAACGCGTGACAGTTGCGAAGCCGAAACACAAACGGCAGTTCGTATAAAATGGCAAATGCCAAATGAAGCTTCAGTGGGCTGTTCATAACAAGAAGTGCAACAGGTGGAGGGTACAGGACTGTGCTTTCATATAAAACTGGAACAAATATACGATTTTTACGTCAATAACTGACTACAGACCACATTATGAGCAGCCTGACTTTTTGTACTAAATGGATATAGAAAATGAAACCTACTAGCTTCTTAGCGAATTTTAGACTTTATCAGTCAGGCAAGATCAGAGGGTCTTGTCTTGAAAGGCTAAATCGCCACCGATTCGGATTCAGCAATCCTTATATGGGCTTCTGTACTATTGATAAGCTCCACCTCTTTCACTTGATAAGGAGTAGGAAATTTGCTCTCGAGAACCAATAGAAAAAAGTCTGATATAAGCTGAAAGTACGTTCTTGACTGTGAAGGAAGCTATAAGTGAAATATTAATACGATTATCTAGAAATTTCTCAAATGACTGAAGGCACGAGCATCCCTGAGTTATATATAGTTCCTCATGTTGCTGGGGGGGGGGGAATGCAAACGGCATTGAGGCACGTGATTGAGAAAATACGAAAACAGAGATGTTCCGAAAGAAACTGCGTCAGGCCGCAAGCAATTAAAAATGGAAAGGTCATTTGTCCCATAAAATCGTGAAAAGACTTCCGAAATCTTGTAAATCCACCAAAGTTGGCAAGATCAATACGGAAGTTCAAGAGCAAAAGAGGACAGTTACTCTTTGACCAAACTTGTTGACTTGACCATGAACTCTGCAAAGCGCAGAAGATTTTCATCAAATTCCAAAGAAAATAATGAGAAGAGTAGATGCACTTTTACGTAATTCTAGCAAAGTATATTAGTCGTACTTTGACGGGAAAACAAACATATGATGTGGACGTTTCCATACGTTCTTTGCCCTTTCTGAATCACATACCACAGAAATAGAATGAGTTACCATAAAAATTCCTCTACTAGTCACATGTGGTTTACAAGTCGATTCTTCACATCAATTCAAGAAGTGACAACATTGTCTTTGTTACAGATTAGCAGCTCAGAAATGCATAAGTATAACTCATTCCCTGACTAAGAGACACAAGCTCGCTTTGCGTACGTCTGATTAACAAGTTCGTAAATGTGCTCTGAGACCTCAGATATAGTTCACGCAAATTCATCGCATCTCGATTCCCCCAACAAGATAAATGTTACAGTTTCATTGCGTGTCGATCATTTTGCATCTCGATTGTGATTATCAGTCATTCCTATCAGTATCACACCGAAGTGCAGGAGACCTGCATGCCATGAACTCTAGCACTTGTTGGAAGAATCCCGAGACGATGAAATCGCGTGAACTATGACCAGGCCTTACGCGTTTTGGATATTACTATTGGGATTCGAGAAAGAACATGTTCAAGCTCGTTAAACAATGCGAGTTCGAACATATACATTACGAATTGCCAATGATGATTCTCCAAAATGTGTTACAACGCACTCAGAAACTTGATAATTAGAAGTATGCAAAGCGTGCTGATGTCTCTTAGTAAGAGAATGAATGATATATACAATAAGTGGATTATGAAAGCTATAGCATACTGGTGTTGGCTAACACATACAGATGTTGTGAGACTCGTTTACAATTTTGTGAGCAAAACTGTCATGAAAATCGGATGACAGACGTAAATAACAGCCGCATCCTTCACATCTCACGCATTTCATTCTGAACGCTATGAATTATCATTCTTGTCAGGGAGTGCCTGACTAAGAGCATTAAGAATCCTAGAATTGTTATTAATAGTTCACGATAGGTAAGAAGATTATAGAAAAAAGTTGATATTGACAAGCAGGAGCAGTACCAGCTAGAAACATCACAACAGCTTTTTATTGAGAGAGAGTCGGTGTAAGGAGATTTGACCAAAAAACAAATCTTCTTTAGAGACAGTCAGTGTAAGGGGATTACACTATCTCAATGCAGTTATTTCGATCTCTCTTACTGTCACCTATCTCCTTATCACAACGATGAAATTTGGAGCGGAAAAGGAAATTGTTTGCGATCTTGCAAAACGTGTTGAAGGCGTAGAAATACAACATATTTTAACGAACACAAAAAAAGCTCTTATAAAAAAAGATTCGACCTGGACCTACAAGAGTTTGCAATCGATGCGTAGCGTAGCCGATAAAGCCGAAGACAAGACGCTAGGTGATGACCGACCAAAGGTCGTCTGCAGCGATCGCTGTTTTCTCAGAAATTTCCAGCACAGCAAAAGAAATCTTGGTTAGAAGAAAACTTTGCAGTAGTGATAAGCATTTATTTCTAGAAAGGTCTTCAAGGAAAACCAAAAAAAAAGATGCACTTTTGCTAGAAACGAAAAAAATGGCCTTCATAGAGCTCTCCTGCTTGACAGCGACGGTCTCGTATTGAGTTTTGACGTAAGTTTTGTTACACTTTTTTTTCTGTTTTCCTGTACAAAAAAAACTCTAGAAACTTCGGCTAAGTCTCATATCTGACATATACGAGGAAAGGACAAAGAGTATCCAAACGCACTGTTTTGACTTTCACGAGCGTGAGTTACAATTTAAGGGCAGTTGTATAACGGTACTTCAGGCTCCATTTTTTGATCTCTAAAAAAATTCTCTAACTCTTCTTTCTCTCTATTTGAATTTCTTATGAATTTTCTGGTGCACCAGAAATAAAGCAGTTCTGCAATTCAAGCTCTTCAGTAAGGAAATTTTGAAATTGGCCAAAAATAGTTTGGAGGACTTTGAAAAACTCAATATTAGATTTTTCGTGTTGATATGTATACATCGGAAAGCTACACCTCTGCACTAAACAGAATTGTGAAAGGTTTGAAAAAATTGCTGTTATTTTCCTTCGGGTGCAACAAAACTTAGTTCGACCTGATACTGAAACATAACCATTTCCGATGACGGTCACCATTCGATCCGAAGAAACAGGTGAAGTTTATCACTGCCAAACGACCATATGCCAATTAGATTGAATGCGCCCGATGACATAAAACAACTTCATGAAAACAAAAAGGGCATTCTAAGCGTGTAGAACGACTCCAACTCCAACACCTATTGCTCATTTGATTTTAGAGCTTTCCAATCAAACAAAGGTATCATTGATTCTGTGACAAGCGGCTCGAAACCGCTTTATGCAGTGTCAAAACAAGTTTGATCGTGCGGTTAACAAGTTATACTTGTGATCTATCCAATTTAAGTTTGCTTAATACTTGGAACAGGAAAGAACAAGTTCAAGCTCATTTAGGCAAAGCATTTTGAAAGCGGCTTTGAGTCTCTCAGTCACAGAATGGATGATCCAGCCTCCTGGCAGCGAAAATTAGAGAAGCTCGTGCAAACGACACAGGCTCCTATATCTTATCAAATGTAGTGGTGAATAAAAATTTAGGAAACATGGAAGTACAATCACGAGTAACACTGAGTGAAAAAAATACATGCCTGCTTTACGACAATTCTGAAGGTGTCACACACATAAGGTTATCTATGAATTTACGGCTACTGCCAATATCCGATTCAGAAATAAACTCGAAGCTTATGACTCCTATATGTGCACGTAAAACACAAATTGCAATTTGCTAAATAGAGAAAAAATGCAGACTGCATGAGATTATTATATTCGAAAATGAGAGCAGATAATGGACAAAATCAATTCATTACGAAAAGTAACTTGCAAAGAAAATCGAAATAGGAAATCAACATTTTCGAAGGTATCTAAAACAATCTTTATGAAGGCTCTGAGATGTGAAAGAATTGCAAGAATGCAGGCCAAAAGATGCGCGGTCCAAACGTTCAATGACCATGAGACGAGATCACACTCTTTTTGTGATGCTTACCGTAATTCGGGTCCTGAAATCTCAATCCCCAATCCAGAATGGCAATGCAGATAGATACCTGTCTTTAATGATGCCCTTCCTCGAAGCTGATTCAAGCAAAGCTGGAGAAACGTAGGTACCTACTGATAAGTTTTATATTGAGAAGTACTTGGATACGAAAATCACAGGACTCATGGAAGTTAGAAGAATCACGACGGAAAGTAGATATATTAGTGCAAAGATTGGCCTATCGCGTGTATCCGCACCACGCAGCACGATTTTAAATCACTCTAGCTTTACAGTAGACTCAGGCGCGTTGAGACCCTCTGCAAATTCTCGTTTGCCCCCGTACACTTTTGGGACAGTACAATAGACATACAGTCGAGTAGATTTTCCGCTTAACACGTTGACGACCGTGTGCATCCGCGCGTATGCACGCCCTGACCACCTTTGAGCACTTTCGTGCATCAATTTATCATGTGTAAACGAAAAACTCTCAGTTAACTTCTATGCAGTGATAATACTGGTGGCCTGGTTGTCATATAGAACACACGGCATTGCGGTAGCTGTTAAACAGTCTAAACCGCAGCCTGTGCCGATAGATTCGGCACCTTTTCACCTTCGCCGTTTTTATACTTTTTATCACGTTCCTCGCTGTCCATTCGCTTTCCGTCGGTGGCAGTGTGCCGACAATGTCGGCACCCTCCTTGCCGTATCACTTTACTCATTGCTAAGTACCGTACAGGTCATGCCATAAGCATGCCTGCTGTGATATGAGTTATCTCTGTAGCCCAGATGCATGTATACTATTTTGTCACGCCCATCATATGCAGCATTCTACTACAGCACCCATGCAGGTCGTCTGACTCAATAAAGCTCTAAGCTTACGTCTAATATCACAGCGGAGCTACTTATTCCAAAGGCGCTATTCCGCCACACAGCCGTAGATCATCAGTCCATTTTGATGGTCAAAATGGCTCGGTCGTCAACGTGTCAATATAGTGTGCTTGCACAGAAGATAAAATGCGGTGAAGTTCGCGCGTGAATAAATGGCCACGCCAGCAGTGCCGGCATTTTGCGCGCGCAACTGGCCAGCGTCACAGTCGAAGCTATTTATTCACGCCCATAATTTACCGCATTTCGCCTTCTGTGCAAGCACAATATATTACGCGGAAAATCTACTCGACTGTAGATTCGGTGGGAGACTGGATGGTTCAAAACCTCAGAGTGGAAGAAATCTACAAAAAGCTCTATGTTAAAAGCTCATCTACAAGTGTTCGCTCGCACTGATGTTTTGGTAGTAAGAGCTCAATTTTTACACTAACTTTAAACTTCACCACTAAATTTATTCTTGTCAACGTTTTAGTGCAGTGTTCAATGACATTTGTCACCAAAGTCGATTAGGTGGTCGGTAGCTTGTACTTTCGTTTCGCCGTTGTTCAATTGAACAATTCGTGGGTGATACATGGGCTTGCTGTTCTAGTAAGATGTGTCTAATCACAAAGTCGGCGCTATTCGGCTATCCGGGCCCCAAAATTTTTCTGTCGTGGATTTCGCCCAAACTCGGCCCAGAGGGGTTATCTGACATGCTGATCACGAATATCGCCTTTTCTCCGCAGGAAAACGCCTCCCTGCAGGGTTACGGTAGGTATACGTTAGAGGGTCAAAATCATAGATTTGCCCGAAACTTGGCCCAGAGGGGTTATTCGGCCCGCTGATGCCAAATATCACATTGGTTTTGACCCGTAGCGTCATTTTCTCGGCTCAAGGTAGCTACACGGTAACGGGTGTAAAACATAGTTCTGCCTGAAACGGGTGTACGGCGATTCGGACGATCGTGAAGCTTTGCACACCCGACTACCGCCGCGCGCTACACACCCTGCTGCGGCTTTTGCCTAAGCAAAGCACAAGGGAAAGATACATTTGCCGATTTATGAGTTTGACCCCTACCGTAAACCTACCGTAACTATGCAGGGAGACGTTTTCGTGCGGAGAAAGTGTGACATCTCTAATCAGCATGTCGAATAACCCCTCTGTGCAAAGTTACGGCAGATTTTGAGATTTTGACCCCCTACCGTATACCCACCGTAACCCGAGAAAGTGACGCTACGGCACAAAACCAATTTGATATTCAGCATCAGCGGCCCGAATAACCCCTCTGGACCAAGTCTCAGATAAATCTGTGATTTTGACCTCTTACCGTATACCTACCGTAACCTTGCAGGGAGGCGTTTTCCTGCGGAGAAAAGGTGATATTCGTGATCAGCATGTCAGATAACCCCCTCGGGCCAAGTTTGAGCGAAATCCATGACAAAAAAATTTTGGGGCCCGGATAGCCGAATAGCGCCACAAAGTCTATTGAACTCTGATTTGCAAATATAGGTTAGTAATACACAGATTTCTAGTGAATTCGTGATTTTGACCCCACACCGTATACCTACCGTATCCCCACAAAAGTGGTCCTTTCATGTAAAATAAGTACGATTTTCGTGATCAGCATATCAAATAACCCCTGTACGCAAAGTTTTAACAAAATCCGAGAGATTTTTAATTTTTTGGTTGTGTATTCTGGAATAGCGCCTAATTCTTCTATAGATACAAGAATCATTATCGTGCACTAGGATTGCTATTTTAATTGTGGTGATTGAGTGGTTTTTCTTAACCTCTTCGTGTCTCTGCTAATAGCAGGACAGTAACAATTTAGTCCGTAGCTTCAATACTAGAAAGAGAGCCGCGAAAGTGAAGTGAACTGCGAATTTCTCTCTCTTCTCCTCTCTTCTCCTCCTCAATAAAATGCAGGTTGCCCAAAGAGAAACAAAGAAGAGAAGAAGATCTAAACTAAATGACAAAAGAACGAAATGTTTGGAAAAAAAGGCCGCGACAAGCATTGCATCAGCTTTTGAAATCTTCCCATCAAATCGCAGGCTTTCGCTTCAGGACCAGTGCTCACATCGGGAAAATGGGGAAGCTAATCTTTTTTTTGCGAATGCTTTCAAAGGCACGCGCTATACTTGATCCGCTTAAGCCACTTGCTTAATCCGCTTCTTCATTGGTCAACTCAGTGAACTGACCAATAGTGAAGCAGATCAAGCGGATCAAGCGGATCAACTATGGCGCATGTCAAAGCAATCACGATTACCGGCGAGCGAGAGAGGAAGTAGCGGCGAGTGAGGGAAGAGGATGAACAGGTGAAAAAATAGTTTTGGGACGCAAAGTCTCGTTTTTCTCGAGCAAATGCTCTCGTAGTCAACCTAACTTTAATGCATTATTCGATTTTTTGTTACCGTCTTGTCGTTTCTGTCCGGCGACGTTGTCTACGCTATTCTGGTTATCATCTGACAATGAGTAAGAAACCGCTAAGCAAGAAGGAAATGTCTGTGTAATAACTCGAAAAAATTACTGAAAAGGAGCACCTTCTACCGCCTTTTACTCAATATTTCGCGACAGCCAACAAAGTAAGCTCGGCCACGTTGCCTAACTTGTAGAAAAAGACAAGGCCAATCTACACAAAAAACCGAGAAAATAGCTAGAAATTGAGTAGTTGCCAAAAAAAAAGGCTTTCGCAGGACTTTTCTACAAATCGTAAAACGTAGCTCGGCGAAGTGGCCAGCGTATCAGCAGAGATCAGGAGAGACAAGATGGTACATAGTTTGTTAAACTTTCTGAACCACAGAGGAAAAGTTTCCAGAGTCATATACCAAGTGGAGCGAGCGAGGGATAGCGAGGCAGAGGGCGACAAGTGGAGACGCAGATGAGCAAAGGAAAAACAGCAGAGCCGAAGGGGCATTTGCCTCTGGTCGGTTTTCGCGGTCGGTAAATCTGCAACACCATATATTATTAGAAGATGGAGACAGATAAATAGTGAAAGAGAGTCGATGCTAAGTGGATAGGGTAGCGAGATGGGAAGAGGGAAAGAGCACAAGAAGGAAGAAAGGAGGGAAGAAATTTCAGTGTGAGCAATAATAACGAAATAGTGTTAAATACAAGATTTTCTCAGATTACCTAAAATTGCCGTAACGTTGGGAGCATTAAAACAATCTACTCGCGCTTACTTTTCCTAATTATCAGGGTCTTGTTCCAGTAATAAGAACTGAAGTCCAAAGAACGCAGAATTCCTAAAAGTAGCAAAGTAGCCTTTCTTTTTTTTTCTGATTAATACGAGAAGCTTCGATGTGAATCATTAGACCATAACGTCCAATTTCCCGGAGCGTTCTTTAATCGCTTATCGCTTTTTTAATTTGATATGCCATTGATGTTATCGCAATATTTACTTTTACGTCGCACTAAGCTTCCTGATCGGTTCCTTGTAGTTATAAAAATTGAAGGAAAGAAATTAGATCCGCATGTATTGATTTGAAAGTGTCCTTTGATTCAACGAGAATGGCGGCTGCAAGGCGACCGCTCACACCCGTGACACAATCTGCGCCTCTCTCGCAAACGTGCTCTATGATCATTCTCTAGTCTCAATTAGGTCACAAAGCCCCGCCTTTCAGCCGCCACCCAGTTGAACCAAAGGGTGAAATACAGTTGATTTGACTGATTTTGTCGTACTCTAGATGCAATTTACTTTCAAATCGATAAAACAAAGTGTATTCGAGTCAGACTTCCAAAAATTACAAAATTATTCCCCCTCCCCTTATACAAAGAGAATATTTGAGGAGTGGGATAAACGAAAACCCAAAATCATGCCCACTAGTCAGATCGCTGGAGACCATTGGCGGTCATAATTTTTCCGTGGTCGAAAGTGAGCCGGGAGGAAGAGGGAGAGTTTTTTTTTCTCCAACTGAGGAAGTGGGCCTATCCCAAAAGTCCCTCTATGCACAATCTTAGAACTGCCGTGCCTCAAGGATCAATATGGTGTCACTACGGTCCCGACAATACCTGAGCAAAAAGGACGTCCGTTGAGTGCAAAAACTGAGATTTGCCTTCTACTCCTTTTCTACGCGCAGATATCTGCACCGCAATGGCACTATACTGGCCTATAAATCTACTTAACTCTGTATCTGAAATTATTTGTATTTTTTTGATCGTATCCCAAGGTGTGTAGTGTTCCACCAAGTGGTACGAGAAAGGAACAGTGGCAGTACTTTGAGCTCCTGCTTATCACGGGACTCGTCTAGACGTTTCGTTTATTCCCCTGGAGTATTGAGATCGGAGACGTGATCGCTCTCTGTGAGCCATTGTAGTGACAGGCAGCAATAAACGTAATATTCAGTACTAAAATAACGTGATTCTGCTCTGCTTTACGTTTTTGTTCTTGCTTTTATCTTTTACGAGACCACCACAAAAAGTTTGCGGAGCATTGATGAAAAAAATTGGTGACGAGGCAGGACGGCTTTGGAATTATGCACTAGGAACTTTTTGCGAAGCCATATTTGTCAGTTATGTGAACTTATTAACTACGAATGTGCAATAACATGAATTATTTGGAAAACGACCGAAGCAACCACTCAGATAATCGCCGGGGGCAGGCGGCCCGCAAACCCGCGCTTTTCTGCAGGCGGTCAGCAGAATTTTGGGGCGTGGCCAAACCTTCAGCGGGCGGTACTTCCGCGTTCTGCCAGCGGGCAGCAATACAGAATTTTCTGCGAGCGCTCGTCAAATAATATCTTCCAGCGAGCGCTGGCCAAACTTTCAGCAAGCGCTCGGACTCTTTTTAGGTATTTTCGGGCGTACGTCGAGCGCAGGTAAGACTCTGTGTGGCAGAGGTGTCACCGTTGGTTTAATTACTCAAGTTTGAGGTACTTTCTCTCAGCGGAAAGTACCTGGGGTGTTGCGCGATCCTCCACAAAGGACCGTGCGGCCCCCGAAATTTTTGCATATTCTCGCGGAAAGTCCGCGAGAATGCGGCCACTGTGCCGCAGCTAATCCATAAAGAAACCGCGATTGTTCTTCAAGCATTCGTCTTTAATTTTGCCAACTTTCTTCCAAATTTCTGCAAGCGGGCCGCAAAAAATCAACGAACTATTTTTCCGGTGCGCGCTTGCTCAAAATTCGCATGGCCGCCTGCCCCCGGCGGTTATCTGAGCAGCCACTCAGATAATCGCCGGGGGCAGGCGGCCATGCCATTTTTGGGCAAGCGGGCACCGGAAAGATAGTCCGCTGATTTCTTGCGGTCCGCTTGCAGATGTTTGGAAGAATTTTAGCGAAATTTTAAACGAATGCTTGAAGAACAATTGCGGTTTCCTTGCAGATTAGCTGCGGAGCAGTGGCCGCATTCTCGCGGACTTTCCACGAGAATATGCAAAATTTTCGAGGGCCGCACGGTCCTTTATGGAGGACCGCACAGCCCCCAGGTACTTTCCGCTGAGAGAAAGTACCTCAAACTTGAGTAATTAAACCATCGATGACTCCTCTGCCATGTAGAGTCTCACCTTTGCTCGGCGTACACCCGAAACTGCTTAAAAACCGTCCGAGCGCCAGCTGAAAATTTGACCAGCGCTCGCTGAAAGAGATTATTTGACGAACGCCTGCAGAAAATTCTGTGTTGCTGCCCGCTGGCAGAACATTAGACAGTAAAGGAAGTGCCGCCCGCTGAAGGTTTGGCCACGCCCCAAAATTCTGCTGAGCGCCTGCAGGAAAACGCGAGTTTGCGGACCGCCTGCCCCCGGCGATTGTCTGAGCACTGTAGCTGTGGCACTGTTGCTGAGACAGTTACGTAGAAATACTTAGCCCAGCTTGAAGACACTGTAGACACTGTCCATCTAAATATGAAATCGGTGGGGATGCAGTGCACAATAGCAAAGCCCCTAGCTGAGCCAAGTAACTGTCCAAGTCCTGCTGCAAAATGTGAATTCCGAAGCGAGAAAATCGCTCCAAAAGCTGGATGCCGCTGAGGTCGCCACGCCCATTAATGTGGGTGGTTCAACAGTGACGAGCCCGCAAGTGGACCTCAGCATATCCAAATGTCGAGAATGTTTTTTCGCAGTGAAAGGCGGATTTTCGGCATTTCTCTTTACTACTGAGTTTAGTTCCGCGTCATTTACACCAAAGCTGAGAGGTTTGGCGACCCCAACCACATCCAGTTTCTGAGGCGATTTTCTCGTTTTGGAAAACAACTCTTGCAACCAGACAAGGGCAAGTAATCATTCAAATTCCGCAATTATACTATGGAAAAATCTCATCTCAAGTTTGGCGGACGGTGTCTTATAGGCAGTGTGTGTCTCACCAAAACGTTCCATTTTGTTGCTGCCACGGGGCGGGAACTAGGTTGAGAAGGCACAACTTCCAGGTGGCTTTCAAAGAACGGGGTTTTCGTACATTTCATGAGATTTGGGACTGGCATCGGGTTAGACAGAGTCTAAAAACCCTAAAGCAAAATGAAAAATCTCAAAAATCTCAACAACCATTGGTTAGACCCTGCCTTTGAAAGTCGGCAAAAAAAAACACGATCGAATTGATAAAATCATAGCTATATTGTTGGTTGCTAATTTTGTAATGAGCAAGCTCTACCTCTTCCCCCCCCCCCCCCCCCTCCCGCTAGTTGCCTCTATCGACTTATTGATTTTTTCTAGTTTTTGCTTAGAAAATTTTGTATGTTCGCCCGATTAGGACAGAAGGAGTAGTAATGTCTGACCCAAATTTGGCATACATAATGTATAGGGTGGAGCATGTGTTAACAAGCCATTTTGTTCTAGACACACGGATTGCCCCTATCGATCTATTGATTACTTGGAGTTTTGCCTAGAAAATATTCTATGTCACAAAAAAGATAGAAGGTCATCGAATCTAAGCCAGGTTTGGCAGACATAGTGTATGGGGTGGGGCGGGTTTTAATAAGCCATTTTGTTTGAAACCTACCGATTGCCTCTATCGATTCGTTAATTTTTTGCAGTTTCCGTAGTATACGCTGCTTAGAATGTTGAGTCAAAATAAAGTGACAAAGCCGAAAATATGTCCTCAGTTTTTCTTTCTGCGCAGGTTAGAACTCTAATTCGTGCAAGATGGCAAATTGTCTGCAAATTTTCACATTTCCGCATCAAATTAAAAAGTAAAAATTAAACGAAAAGTTTACGAGGCAGCGGAGCTGCTGTGTATCAGCCGAACCTGCCGCGTAGCGGCAGAGAGTGGCTGGTATATAATGTTCTGATGATATGGTCCTCAGATCTCCAGCCGGTTTAAGTTCGATGTGACCCAATGAGACATATTATTCGTTTTCTGACTAACAATAAGAGAGACGAGCACGCTTCGCATATGTTTGATTAACAAGTTTATGAATGCGTTCTAACGCGTTTTGGATAACATACTAATAAATTCGTGGTAGAATAGGTTTGAGCACGTTAAACATTAGGAGTTCAAACATGTCTTTTTTGAATACCTTATAGTAATCAATAGCAATGCGTTCGAACGCATTCATGAACTTGTCAAAACGTACGCAAAGCGTGCTTGCGTATCTTACTGAGAGAATGAATGAGCTTTGCTTGTCGCAATATTTTCAAGGATGTGATGAGCATAGATTTCAATAAGGTGCCTCATAATGTGATATATTGATATCGTCTATTGTATGACTAGGAGACGAACGACCGCGTTGCGTGTAGTGTAGTACTAGTTCGTTTTTTCTATGTTTGATATATCATATAGTTCACAAGTTTCTTTGTTTTGGCTGTTTATCGAATCGATAAGCAGCTAGCCTGGCTAAGGCATCCTAGCGTGCCCCTAGGATACACGCTGCGAGAGAGTAAGGATGAGGCAGTGAGAGGGGGCGGGGTTGACCTCATACAGTTGCGCTACGCTATGGCTGCCATGAGCTAGGTAGTGTGATATCCTGCATTGACCAAGAGTGGTCACTCGTCTTGTTTTCCTTTTATTATCTTGTCATCTCATAGTGCCTTAATTTCTTTCATTTGTGCCTTTGTGTTTCATCATTTTTGAAAAGAAATCAGTTTGCAAGTAAATATTTTACTTTGCAACAGTGTTTGTTGTTCACATCTGTGTCGGATTCGACCGTGATATTTCGATATCGTGCTCATTTATTTGTTGAAGAAACCGACTTGGGGGCCGAGCCGGTGAACAACTCACACAACTGATTTTTTTTGTTGTTGCAGAATTCCGGAATGGATTCTTTGATGGAGCAATCGGCAAGCGGACACGCCACGCCACCACCACATACCCCCGCCAGCCAAGAGGCGCTGAGCAATTGGAATTCACTTGAAGTGAGTGATAGTCAATTTGGTGATATTTTGACTTTTATGGGGGATGTGTTGAACAGCCAAATTAGGCACCTCTCGCGCGTAAAGCGAGATCAGATATTGATTTCGTTGCGCGAGAGGTTGCAAGTTAGCCTCGGAGGGGAACTTGACCATGCAGGTAGCTCGCACTCCGCTCTTTGTGATAAATTCCAAATGAGCGTCGAGGAATTGCTTGAGTACATACCCATGGCCAGTTCCCACAGCCAAATGGTAGTGAGGTTAGGGGCTAGGTTGGGGTGTGAGATAGATGAGGTAGAGGCCGTAGTTGAGGATAAGGCCGCAACTATAGCCGATCTGGAAAACAGATTGGCCGCCTCACAATCTAAGATTAGGCTAGAGGCTTTGAACAGTGCAAGGAGAGAGGAAGATTTGCAGACGCAAATATTAGTATTACAGGAACGTGTAAAGGAACTCTCCGGCCCCTCTCAGGATTCACAAGCCACAGCTTCGGCAAGCCTAGTCGAGGGTGAGTGTGAACTTTCACATTCTGTTCGGGAAAATTACCGAACATTACAAAGTGTCAACAATCGTGTTCAGGGATCCCGCGTACGTCGAGAAGCGACCGCTGGGCCACACTGCGACCCACCCCGAGCCTCACCCAAGTCGTCGCGACCATCGTCGGCCATGTCCTCCCAAGGATCAACGATCAGTGAGTCCCTATCGATTATTGATATGGGATCTAGGGATGGGATAGGTGCTGGGAACCCGGTTAGGGACATGTTTACTATGTTTAAAGAAGTTTTTAAAGCACAAAGCGTGGCCAGCGTGCCACGATACACGGGTAAAAATTCCCTGAGTGATTTCCTCCGGGCGCTGGAAGTGAAATTCCCAGCAAGCGTGTGGCAGGACCGGGATAGGAGGGATATCCTGGTTAACCACCTGGAGGGCACGGCTAAGGCAGTGTTTAAAAGTCTGCCACAAAGCGTGCGGGAAGGGAGCTTTAAGGGTGTAGTAGAAGCCCTAAAGCAAGCGCGAAGAAACCCCTGCGACCGTTTAAAGAATATAAGAGAGTGGGAACAACTCTCAAAACGGAATGGGGAAACCGTGGTGGATTTCTGCTGCAGGATGGAGGATCTCTCTAGGAGAATCCATCCTAGTTGCGAATAGGATTTCATTCGCGGCTCCAAGCTGTATTCATGCTTGGAGAGTTGGCAGGACTCCTACCACATGCTTGCTGCTTTAGACTCGCCTGAAGGGCAAGTCTACGAAGCAGTCAAGAAGGTAGCAAGGAGGCTGGAGAAGCTTCAAGATGGAGCGGTGAGGCACCCTAGTGACTCGAATGTTCGGGCAAAGAGGGTAAATGCCTATGTGAAGCCGCAAGTTGAAGCCAGATACCCAGCGGGTCCTAGTAAACCCCTTGTTAGTGGTGCAACTAATAAGGCCCCTGTAAAATGTTTTACTTGTGGCGAAGTTGGCCACATCTCTTCAAGATGTGATAAGAGGAATCAAAGCACAGCTAATCGATTTCCACAGGGAAGGGGTATGAGGTGCATTCAATCTCATAGCAGTGCTGTAGGGGGGATCACCCTGGCCGACGATGTTGAGGGATGGTGCAAGACCGTCCAAGCCAATCATGCCAAGGTAGATGCGAGCCCCAAGGCTATAGGAGAACCATGTCTCTGCGAGGTAGAAGTGTTTGGCATAAACACAAAGGCTTTGATAGATACCGGTTCGGTAGTTTCGATAGTTCCTGTGGGGTTTTTGAAACTGGCCCGTCAGCAAGGGGTGGATTTCAACACACAGGCTAGGAGGGTCGTTGACTCTAAACAGCGCAAACTTGTTGATGCTTCAGGAAACCTCATGAGCTTTCTCGGGGAGCTAGTAGCTAAGGTTAGTGTACACGGGAATGGAAGCATTCCTGTGCATTTACATGTCCAGAAAACCGAAGATACAACGCTACTTTTGGGGACTAATGCCTTATCGGAGCTTGGTATTGCGCTGACTTTTCCAACATTACCGAATAAAGGAAGCACCGATTGCCAACAGGTTCATGCTGTAGCAAGAGTAGTTATACCTCCGGGATGCGTGGCCACGGTACAGATCGAGGGATCATCTCAATCAGGTCCCTGCCTGTTCTGGTCACGTCATGACCGCATAGAATCGGGTGTGTGCGCAGTCGAGCAGAGCAAATCCGAAATATCAGTGTTGAATAGAGAAAGTGAACCTTGGGTTATCCAAAAAGGGGAACAGTTAGGTACATGGTCCCATGATTCATGGATAGATCCTAGGATAAGTGAATTACCTGGCGATATGCTAGTATTGAAGCAGCCTACATTGGTAGAAAATGCGGAAAGGATAGGTAACCTGGTTGGTTTACTTGACGCCAATAGAAGAGCAGGTCCTATGCCTATAGAGATTAGGAAGGTAGTGGAAGACTATCATGACGTTTTTGCTATTTCTGATTTGGAGCTCACTCAAACCCATCTGGTTGAACATGACATTGAAGTGGGAGACCATCCGCCCATCAGGCAGAAGACTCGACCGGTACCGTATGGACTTCGTGCGGAGGTTGAGACAATGCTTGATGAGCTTAAGGAAAGGGGAGTGATAGAGAATAGTGAGTCACCATGGGCATCGCCAATAGTCTTAGTGGCAAAGAAGGATGGAACTATCCGTCTTTGCGTGGACTATAGGGAAGTGAACAAAGTAACGAAAAAGGATAGTTACCCACTCCCACCTATAGATGTTACCTTGCAAAATCTGCAGGGGATGTGCTGGTTCACATCATTGGATCTAGCGAGTGGGTATTGGCAAGTACCGCTGACAGAGCGCGCCAAAGAGATTAGTGCTTTTACCACTACCGCGGGCCAATTCCAGTTTAGGGTGCTACCCTTTGGACTCACAACCGCCCCTGCGAAATTCCAGCGCTTAATGGATCAAGTATTGGGCGATGTTAAAGGGCGCGAGGTCTCGGTGTATATCGATGATATTCTAATCGCCACCGAAAGCGTAGAGCGCCACGCCGAAGTGCTGAGGAAAGTGTGCCAAGCTTTGAGACAAGCTCAGCTTAAGATGAAGCCACAAAAATGCCGGATTATGGAACCTAGCATCGAATTTTTGGGGCATGTAGTGGATAAGGATGGTGTCAAAACCGACCCGGATAAAGTGGTGCGAATTCAAAATTTTGAGCGCCCAACCAACATAGCGCAACTACGGACATTCCTGGGTATGGCAGGATACTATCGCAAATTTGTGTTACATTTTGCGCAGATCTCGAAGCCTCTCTATGAGCTTACCAGTCCTAAGAATGCTTTCTGTTGGACGGCGGCGCATGAGAGAGCTTTTAGCAAACTGAAGGAGGTTTTAACAGAAGCCCCGGTTTTGGCGCAGCCAAATATCGAAAGAGCAAGAGACGGAAGCCGTCCTTTCATAATCTATACCGACGCAAGTCGTATAGGTTTGGGCGCCGTTTTGACACAGGAAGGCGAAGATGGATTGCTCCATCCCGTATTTTTTGCTTCCAAGCCGTTAACGCAAGCGGAGAGGAATTATCACGTCACTGATCAAGAAGCGCTGGCAGTAGTTTATGCGTTAAAGAAGTTCCATTATTTTATCTATGGGGTCAAAACCATAATAAAAACGGACCATGCAGCGCTTGTATCGCTCTTTAAACGTACCAATGTGTCTCCCAGGGTGCTGAGATGGGCGCTGGAAGTTCAGCGCTATGATCTGACCATCGAACACCTGAAGGGAGCAGCTAACTGCGTTGCTGACGCATTATCTAGGGGACTCCCTGAACACGTATTTGCTAAATACGGGTACGCCGAAGGTGAAAAAGTAGTTTGTGCAGTTCAGGAGCACGAATGGTTGTCGGAATTGCGCCAAGATCCCGATTTTGCAGCCTTGATTTCTGCAGTAGAGAGCGAGCGCGAAGAGGAGGTGAAACTCCCAAGACACGAGAAAACCCTTAGTTCTGTGGATTTTACCATTGAGAACGGAAAATTACACCTGATAAAGGAAGATGGGTCTTTGGTCCCGGTAGTGCCGCGATCACGCCGCCAAAGCCTGTTTGACGAAGCCCACGCAGGAGCCCTTGGAGGACATTTTCACCCGCGAAAATTGTTCCTTCAGCTCAAGAAAAGGGTATTTTGGCCTGGAATGCGAGCAGACCTGTTTCGGTGGTACCGATCTTGCCAGAAATGCTTTCTGACCAACTGGAAAAAGGATAATGTCCCACCGTTGCGACCCTTTGAAGTATCCAGACCTTTTCAAATAGTGGGGATCGACATTTTAGAGATGGGTTTGACTAGCCGCGGAAACCGGTATATAGTCACTATCATAGACCATTTCACCAAGTATCTTGGAGCGTATCCGGTACCCGACAAAAAGGCGGAAACTGTTGCTGAAGCCCTATTCAGCAACTGGATTTGCGCGACAGGACGCTGGCCGGAAACAGTGTTTTCAGACCGCGGTGGCGAATTTGAGAACAGTATAATGACGGTTCTCTGCGATTATATGGGGATTTCCCAAAGTTTTACCAAAGGATACTGCCCGAGAGAAAATGGAGTGACGGAGAGGGTAAACGGAACTATCGTTAGAATGCTCAAGAAGAAGACGGTAACACCAAGTGAATGGGACAAAGTGCTCCCCACGGTAGTTTACGCCTACAACGCGTCACCTCACAGAGCAACGGGGGAAAGCCCGCATTTTCTGCTGTACGGAAGTGACCCTAAGTATCCGTCCGCGGTAATTCCACCAGAACACCTATCTCCGTACATCGTAGACTACGATAATTACAAAACGGAGCTCTTGTCGGGGTTAAAACTCGCCCGCGAATGCATTGTAGAAAATGCACGGGAGTACCGCGAAAATATGAAAAAGTATTACGATCGGAAGCTGGAAACAGCAAAGTCAGTAAAATTTGCAGCGGGAGACCGCGTTTATATGAAACTGCCAGCTGAAAAAGGGCAGTCTGAGCACCCTAAACTAGTAACGGACTGGGCAGGACCGTTTCGGGTGATTGAAGCCAGCGACAACTCGGCGCTGATCACTCAGATTGGCGAGAACGAGGAACCCCGGCGAGTACAGTTTGACCATTTGGTCAAAGTACCGTCGGAAATCGACGATACTCCGGTGGTAGGGATAACCGGGCGCAGGAAACGGGGAAGACCCAAGAAAACTGCGAAAACGCCCGATTTACCCATGAAAACTAGTAGAAAACGGGGACGACCCAAGAAAGCTGGACAGGGGAAGATTGATGGGGTTGTGAGCAGCATTAGATTAATAAAATTTCTTTTCAGGAAGCCCTTATCATCTGCAACGAATGCCAGACACGTCACATGGAAATGTCCCGGAAAACTAGCCCATGGAAACACCGTTTTGGAATGTTCAATCGAGGAAAGAGTGCCGGACGTCATCCCGAATTCGCCTCTCAGCTGCATCAGCATAGGAACGCCGTACGATCTCGCCCGGAACATTTCTGTGATAACTCAATCTCATATTCCCGATAATTGGCGTGTTGCCCGTTTATTGGATGTCTCATACGATATTCTGACCCCCCATTCTCTAGGAATTTCATTGTCATATTTTCGTAGTCATTGCCTTCATGCGACCCTAGCCTCAGTAGTCGACGCCAAGAAGCCAGCACAGGACTGCCCTCCTCGAACGCGTGATGACCCGTACAACTTGTCTTATCTCTACGGAAAAGCCGTAGAGTTCGCAAACTGCAACCCCTGGATGGAAAGTCGGTGGTGCCAGCTGAAGCCGCGGGAGACGCTCATTCTGCTGCCGGAAGGATTTGACGAGGTCCTACGATGCCTTGAAGCCGATTTTGTAGCAGTACACGTCATACGCTCCCCGGATGAAGTCGAGCCGGAATGGTTTGCGGAGGAATTATCGGCAATAATACTATTTTCACCTGCCTCGAGTTCGGATATCTTGCGCTGGAGAAGCGCATGGACGCTATTCCTATACGCAGTCGCCCAAGGTGCGGAGTTGATTGCACTTCCGGGTCCTCAAGATGACGAAGGGTGGGGAGCCACCGTGGATCTTCTTCGTGACTTAATGGAGGAAACCTGCGCACAGCGCCCGAGCCTTGCCCCAAAAATGCGATGTTTGCTGCCGAAGCGCTCGGAAAACGCGATGCTGGGAGCCGCCTACAAAATTTTGGCCGACAAAATCAACCTTGTTACGGGAAGACACTTCACTCAGAGCGCAGCGAAAAGGTTTTGGAACGCCACAAAAACCCAATACAGCGCATTTTTGAAACTGCCGGACTTCAAAAGGATACGTGAGCCTGAGAATAGCTGCAGAAGCGCAGCAGTGCAGAGGGAGCCCCGAAGTAGCACCTATATGCGAGGACGAGGAGCACGTCACAACTCTCGGTCGCAACAACGGAATTTTAATCAGCTGGAGAACAGATCTTCGTCGTATCAACGGAATTCTCATCGACGGGAGAACAGATCTACGTCACAGAGCAGAACGACGCCAAAACCTCGTTTTCAAAGAAGGGAGCCCTTTAGAAATTCTTGCAGAGGACGGCTAAACTAGTCGCGCAGTGGAAGCGCTCTTTGCAGGGGACCCCCTTGTAGTGTAGTACTAGTTCGTTTTTTCTATGTTTGATATATCATATAGTTCACAAGTTTCTTTGTTTTGGCTGTTTATCGAATCGATAAGCAGCTAGCCTGGCTAAGGCATCCTAGCGTGCCCCTAGGATACACGCTGCGAGAGAGTAAGGATGAGGCAGTGAGAGGGGGCGGGGTTGACCTCATACAGTTGCGCTACGCTATGGCTGCCATGAGCTAGGTAGTGTGATATCCTGCATTGACTAAGAGTGGTCACTCGTCTTGTTTTCCTTTTATTATCTTGTCATCTCATAGTGCCTTAATTTCTTTCATTTGTGCCTTTGTGTTTCATCATTTTTGAAAAGAAATCAGTTTGCAAGTAAATATTTTACTTTGCAACAGTGTTTGTTGTTCACATCTGTGTCGGATTCGACCGTGATATTTCGATATCGTGCTCATTTATTTGTTGAAGAAACCGACTTGCGGACATTGTCTTTACATGTTTGAGTTGTTCTTCCCTGTTTCAAAAGAATGAATGAGCCTAAACGAGACAAATGACAAGTATAAACCGGCTAAGTACACGATTAAGCTTGTTTACAATGTGTGCAATTTTTGCATCTGGGTAAGCGTATAATATTAGGTTCGTCCAAAAGTTCTGTCCCACCATTCTCAAAAAATCATAACTTCCTCCTAACATGATGTTTCTGCATGGGTAAAACCTTTTTGGAAAGAGCAATTCATGCGCTTTCTAGAGCTACCTTGGCTGCTTCTACTAAGGGAAATCACTTCAATTTCCGAATTTTTAAGCAAGCCCGTTAAAAAATCCAAAACTGTGCCATAAAATCCAAAACAGCCACTATCCTAGACTTTTTGACCCCCTCATTCCAGTTGAGCAAAATTCGCGCTGATCGAGCTGTTAATTTAAAAGTTATGATTTTTTGAAAAAAATGTCAAGAAAATCAATTTTCTTAAGGAACTGATTTTTTGGTATTTTTCTCGAAAATCATAACGTTTCTAAGAAGAGCTCGATTAGCGCGAGTTTTGCTCATATAGAAAGAGGAGATCAGAAAACCTAGGATAATGGTTGTTTTGGATTTTATGGCACGGTTTTGGATTTTTTAACGGGCCTGCTTAAAAATTCCGAACTTGAAGTAATTTCCTTTTTCCAATTTAGATAGCACTCAAGAGTGTTTTAGAAAGTGCATGAATTGCTCTTTTCAACAAGGTTTTAGACATGCAGAAACATCATGAAAGAAGGAAGTTATGAGTTTTTGAAAATGGCGGGGCACAACTTTCGGACCAACCTAATATTTACAGATCGTGTTGGGGAAGTCACATGTAAGAAGTCCTTTTCCGACAAAAATTGCCTTCGAACTTGAATCCATGTACCTTCACTGCCGTCTCCTGCTGAACAATTTGACAAAGTTCCCACTTTTTTCAGATAAGAATGATACAATTCAATAAGCTTGGATGAAGTCATTCAACTTTCGATATCGCTGTTCACTGCCAATTTTCACATTCTCACCTAATACCAAGTCACTCAAAAAGGTTTTCGTATATCTTTGTATAACTTTTCTTATCGTTAAAATAATCGAGTTGGAGGGGTTTACTATGAAGAAGAAAAGGCTGCGCATCTTCATTTTTGTCCGAACAAATTTGAAATCCTCCAAATTTCCACAAAAACTAGCTGAAGTTTACCCAAATTTTACTTTTTCAGATTCGTTGTGTGCGATAGTGCAGTAGAACGAGGGAAATCACACTCTCCTGAGACGACAATCTATAAGCAAGTGCAAAAAGCTGAGGTTTGCAAGTTCCAATTGCGAAAAATCTCTTCTTCTATCCAAAAATCAGTGACAAGAAAGAATTCTGCGGAAGATCATCATTAGGAATTCTTCCGAAAACACTTTAAATCTTGAAGATCATAAATTTCGAAAAAAAAGGAATTTCAAGGAAAAAGTGACTAAGTCTACTTGATAGTTCGTAGCTGGCTTTGCGGAACTCACTTGACGAAATAAATGATGTCGGATGTACAAAGATAAAAATAATACAACGGAAATCTCTGCAAATATGCGGGTGTTTTTTTTTTTGCAGAGTTTTAGTCTCAAACTTGATAACAAGGAATAAAGAGCAATACATCAATTTTATGAATCCTTTTTTTTACTTCCTTGCGAAAATTAACGTCGACTCGAACCTTAGAAAAAAAAAGAAAAAGTTCCTGATAAAAAAAAGAAGTTCCTGATACTAATCAAATGCGACTCAGTATTCAGTTGGTTTGCACGTGAAAATTGCATGAGAATGAGAATCGCAGTTTAACCGCGTCATTCGAAAAAGAAATCATCAGATTAAGATTGAATGATTGACAGAATTGTCACAGACTGAACATGAGAGCGACTAATACTCCAATAAAATACCACTTTTTGTATTTATTTCAAGGTCTTACAAGGATCAGCTGGATTATTGAGTGTTCTAAATGGTTCAATTACTTATGTTTAAGGTCTTCTCCTTCAGAAAGGAAGAAAGAAATGGTTGAAGTTAGTTTGATTTTCTTTTATTTCGATCATACAGGGTGTCCCAAAATAATGTGCACACTATATGATTTTGAATAACTCTCTTATTAAGAGGTCTTTTGAGAAGCGGTAAGCGCCATTTTGTAGAGCTTGCTTCAGCTTAGATTTGCTGTATAGAGCAAATCAGCGACCGCTCTTCATTACTGCGGATTACGGTAGAAACTTGAAAGAGGGTTTTGAGCCATGAAAGGCCATATTTTGCCTCAGCAGGAAAACAAAGCAGCCTAAAAACTTTTACACTAGGCTAATTAAAGTCGCTGATTCTACCTATAAAGTTTCCAACTTATTATGATGCTTCACTGAATATTTATGCGAGGTAAGCAGTAGCGGCCATTTTCTCAATGTTCCTAAAAAGTGCGGTTACACCGTTTAGAAAGCTTCGCAACCTTGAGAATAGTGAGTTGAGTATTGAACTCAGCGTCCAAAAAACCCTGTTACACAAGTTTTCACATTTTTTTGAAAATTTTTGAAACGGCAGCTTTTCCGCAATGTACCGTAATCCTACAGTAATGAAGAGCGGTCGGTGATTCGCTTTATACTGTAAATCTAAGTTGAAGCCAGCTCTACAAAATGGCGCTTACCGCTTCTCGAAAGACCTCATAATAAGAGAGTTATTCAAAATCAAATAGAGTGCACATTATTTTGGGACACCCTGTATTTGACGATCTTCTCGGTCGTAATTTTGTCTAATTTCCGTCCAATGGTTAAAAAGAACGAAAATCAATTACAAAGATCAGCTAAGCTTTTGCTCAACTGGATTGGCGGCTGGAAGGCGGGGCTTTGTGACCTAATCAAAGTCGCTCGCACCCGCGACGCAGTCGGCGTCTCTCGCGCTCGTGCTCTCTCATCATTCATTAGCCTTAACTAGGTCACAAAGCCACCGTTCGTGCCCCAATCCAGTTGAATCAAAGCGTAGATCATTGAGAGTTCTAAAGTCACCAGCCAGCCGTCTAAAGTTTGCCATCAGAACCGTTGTAATCTTGATTTTTCCACATTTGCGCAAATAGATGCATTTAGCCGATATCTCGGCAGATTGGTCGCAGAAATCGAAAGCATTTTCTCTGAGCAAAGATAGGAAACGTCGAGAACTTGCGAATGTATTTGGGTGTGCGAAAGTTCTGTCGCACCATTTTTGAAAACCATAACTTCTTGATATACCATCGCATTTTCACAAGCTTATTTTACTAGGTAGAGCAAAGCATGTTCTTTGTACCTACGGTTTTGCTGCTCACAAATTAAAGTGAGTTTTTGAGATTGAAGCAGAAGAAGAAGATCACAGCAACCTCGATCATTTGGATTCAGGTCTCCAGAAATTTAAAGGAGATCCATGATATAATTTGGTGCACGCAGCAATATGAGTCTTATAATCCAACCTATCTACTTGAGCAAAGTCCTGACTAATCGTTTCTGTGAAGAGTTATGTTTTTTCCGCAAGCAACACAGAACAGAAATTTAATTTTTTGCGGTTTTTTTTGGAAATCACAATTTTCTACAGAAAATAGACCATAACATTTATGTACCACGTGCTCCGAATTCAGACAACTGACCGGAACTTCCGCAGAACGTTTAGGAAAGTTGTGCCGGTTCACCCGCGGAAGTTCCTGAATGAGCTGCTGCGGAAGTTCCGAAGAATGCGGACCACAACAGCAAAAGAGAACACCTGAGATTTGAACCTTACTCTAATGACTGTGAAACTCACCTACTACCCTCTCCATTGAAGGCAGTACATCGGCAGAATGAAACCCGTGACAAAACAAGGTCACAGGGTAGGAGCCCCCATATGGAACCTATCGGCCAAAGTCCGATTTTTCTCTGCCACTTCTAATCCCCGAAATTTCAAAGCGAAAGCAGCGCTCATCTCCTGTCCTCTCCGAACCCGCCCACCTCATGGACGAGTGATTTCCGCGGTTAGAGCGCCAGCCGCAATGCTATAAGCATGAGGTCCCGCAACGACTCTGCGTCTTCGCCATGACGGGCTTCGCGTTCACTCGTCCATGGGGTGGGCGGGTTCAGAGAGGACAGGAGATGAGCGCTGCTTTCGCTTTGAAATTCCGGGGGTTAGGAGTGGCAGAGAAAGATCGGACTTTGGCCGATAGGTTCCATATGGGGGCTCCTACCCTGTGACGTTGTTTTGTCACGGGTCTCATTCTGCCGATGTACTGCCTTTAAGACTGACATGTTCGATAATGCACTCTAGTTGTTAGACAGGCAACATCATATTAGACAACACATTCGAGACCCTGCGGAAGTACTGGCATGTCAAGGTGCTGCGTAACCGCTGACATTTTTCGGAAGTTCGCAGCGCTTTGCATTAAGCTCTACGAAAGTTCCCGTTTTTCACCAGTCTAGCGTAAAGATCTTGCGGAAGTTCCCGTTTTCACGTTTCCGCTTTTGCAATAGTGAACAAAATCCTGCGGGACCGCTGCAAATTTTGCTTGCCTTGCGAAAGTTCCGGTGAATTGTCTGAGAATTTATCCCAGCTTTCATTTCGTCGCTTAAATCAAACTGATCGAAGATGAAGTGATTCTCTTTTCCGCTTCTTTCTCAGAAACCTATCCTATTTTGAGAATTATTACAAAGAATATGCTTGTTCATTTCACTGTTTTTTGGTGACCTAGTGAACGCTGCAGAACTATGCTGCTGCAAAGCGGTAAAATTCGCACTTATTACTTCAGAAATGTTCAGCAGCTGGTTCATATGAGTTCGAGTGATTATATTAAGTTGTCCCATAAGTCTTTTCATTTTTGAATTTTCGCTATAATAAGTCACACACTTCTCACTCTAAATGGACATCAGGATACCATTCGATAGAGCAAAGCAAGCTCTATAAGATGGCGTTTACGCTTTCGCACAAGCTTTGGTCTATCTCGAGTTTTAAACCAAAATCTATAAAGTTTCGGATAGCCAAAAAACCGAAATTTTTTTATATCTTCGTTCAAAAAAATCCTACAAACCTCAAACTTGCTCACGTATCAACATTTCACATCAGACATTCATATGTGCTGTTGCTGCATTTTTTTATCAGATAGAAATCAAGAAACCGAAAATTTTCATGTTTTTACCAAAGTGATGCTGTGCTATTCTTGCACTAGCATTTGTATAGTAGAAGCCCTCAGAAGTACTGCAGTAGATTTTTGGCTCTCTATATGCTCTAATTCACGAGAAATATCAAATTTAGCTTTCTTCACTTGGGTTTTTCACGCTTAAATCAACTTTTCTCGGGAACCAGAGCTTATATAGAGCTAAAAAATTACAGTCGTACTTCTAAGGGCTTGTAGTATACAACTGTCAGTGTAAGAACAGTACAGCATCACTTTGGTAAAAACAGGAAAATTTTCGGTTTCTTGATTTCTAGCTGATAAAAAAATGCAGCAACAGCACATATGATTATGTGATTAGACAAGCTCTATCAAATGCTTACTTATTGCGGCACTCGTCTCTTTCTCATGTTTTTCTACGCAGAAGTATGACTCAAGCAGAGAGGGAGCGGGACTTAGAGCTACGGAGGGAAGCTAGCGAGAGAAATAGAGGAAAAGCAATACGAGAGTGGGTTGTATACCGCGGGGAAATTAAGCATGTCTCTGAACTGCCCAAAAGGCCTGTTCAGGGAAACGCCTAACTCAGCGTGGTTCTAGTGACTTCATATCATGTCTTTTGTTCAACTCTCGAAGCCTTGTAAATAAGTTATACATTCTTCATGCCTTTTTATGTTTCTACCGTCCCGATATCGTTTGCGTCACGGAAACTCGGTTATCCTCTCGAATTTCTGACTCCGAAATCTTGATTGATCTGCCATACTCTATCCATCGATCTGACCGAAAGGGGAAAAAAGGCGGCGGGGTCTGCTGTATAGTCAAAAATGATCTTGCAGTACAACGCCTTTATATTGATCAACATCTAAACTCGGACATACTGTGCATAGACCTCTTTTCAACTGCCTCGCTTTCACCTTTAAGATTCATAACGGTTTATCGACCTCCCTCTGTATCAATGAAAGATGATGAATCTCTCTCAAATATGATTATTGATCTCTGTTCAGTTCCGACCGAAACGATCATTTTGGGGGACTTCAATACTGATGCAATTTCTCCCGGTAGAAACCCACAAGATAAGCATTTCCTTAATCTCTTGCTTAGCTGTCAGCTTGTACAGAATGTGAATGTTCCGACTCACGATAATGCAGCGATTGATCTTGTTTTCTCCACGAGTGATATTGTCAATAACATTCGCATTATGCCACCTTTTGGGTCTTCTGATCATAATGTCGTGGCTTTTCATACGCATTTTTCTATATCCAAAAGTTTCGTCTTGCCATTTCCTAATTTCTACAAAGCAAATTATCTAGAAATGAATAGAGCACTTCTATGTGTAGACTGGATTGATATTTTTCATGGTTTTGCATCAGTTGACGACTTATATTACCGTTTTTGCTCCGTTTTATATAGTATCTTCGCCAAATGTGTACCTTTTACCTCAAAGAAAGCTCCTTTTCAAATCTATCCCACCATATTCGTAATTTAATTGAACAAAAATCTCGGCTATTTGCCTCATTACCTAAGCCCATGTGTGATGAACTATATAAGAAAGTTTAAATCGATCTAAATTATCACCTCAAAAATTTTTTGCGCCATCGAGAAATTCTTTTGGCTAGACGTTCTAACACAGCATTGCTTCGTTATTTCAAATGTCGTACTCCTAAAAGAGAGACTAGTCTGCCAGTCTTGATTGATGAAGCCGGAAATCAGTATAGAGACGACCAGGAGAAGGCAGAGGCTCTGGGTAAATTCTTCGCCAAGGTATAAATAAATGCTCAAGGAGTCGATCCAGGGTTATCTTCTACGTTCAACCTGTCTGAATCTTGTGGAGAAGTGTCAGTCAACCCTGACATTGTCTTTGGAATACTCAAAAGCTTGAAGTCAGTTGCGACTACTACTTTTAATGGGATTCCTCAAATCGTTTATAGAAACTGTGCCCACACCTTGTGCATTCCTCTTTCGTACGTTTTCAATGTCTCTCTCTCAGCGGGTGTGGTACCTACTATTTGGAAGGAAGCCTTAGTTACGGCTATTCCTAAAAAAGGATGTAATGGTACCTTGGCGAATTTTCGACCCATTAGTATAATGCCTCCTGCTGGTAAGATCCTCGAAAAGATAATCAGAAGAAAGCTGTTCGAATGGTTAGATGAGCATAATGTTATTCCTCGTGAGCAACACGGATTTCTTCCGGGCTCATCGACAACTACTTTGCTGGTTGACTCTATATTTGACTGGACCACTGCTCTCAACAATGGTCAATCTGTAGATATCATCTATTTTGATTTTTCAAAGGCTTTTGATAAAGTAAATCACAACAAGCTTTTCTTAAAATTGGCAAACTATGGCATGAGAGGTACTCTCCTAGAGTGGCTAGCTTCATACTTGGAGGATAGGGGCATGACTGTGCGCGTTGAGTGCAAGTATTCTGAGCGGCACCGTTGTGGTAGTGGCGTCCCTCAGGGTGGAATTCTATCACCGTTACTTTTCTTGGCCTACGTTGCTGAATTACCTGCATATCTGAAAACCCATCCAAGTGTCAAAATACAAATGTTTGCTGACGACATAAAAATTTATTCTTGTTATGATTCCGATCATCAAAGTGAAGCCTTCATGGCACTTTCCTCCTCCATCAGCAAAATGGAAATTTGGTCCAAGGAATGGGACATCCCTCTAAATGCTTCAGACTACCGTTATGCACCTTGGGGATTCACCCTGCCGAACCTACTCCTGCGACGGTGTCGGTCTTGAATTTGCTAACCCAATACGTGATCTTGGTGTCATGGTTGACGCCTCCCTTTCATTCAAATCTCATATCGATCTTGTTATCAAAAAGTCTTCCGCAACTCTTTTTACTATTTTTCGTGGCATACATAGCAATGATCCTGAAGTTTTTTTGAGGCTCTACAAAAGCTATGTCTTGCCGCATCTCGAATATGCCTCGCCTATTTGGAGTCCATTTACAAAAGGAAACATCGAAAGAGTCGAAAAAATCCAAAAAAACGTTCACCAGAATAATATTCTATAGATGTTTTCCCAATCCTAATTACCCACAAGCTCTACCCTCCTATCGGTTACGGTTAAACAAACTGAACCTGCAGAGCCTACTGTATAGACGCGTTCTGAATGATCTGACCTTGTGTTTTCGAATTCTGCGCTTAGAAACAAGACTCAAAGCTAGCAAGTTTTGGATATTCAGACCGTGTAGCGAACGATCAGGTAGGTTTGGTCTTTACTATCGCAAATTAGGAAAAAAACGATTTTTGATGACTTTCAACTCTTTCATTTGTCGAACAACCCGATGGTTTTCGGTCCTACCGGATTACATCGTTTCCAGTGAAAACTCCAAAATATTCAAAAGAAGATTACAAAATATTAATGTGTTACAGCTACTCGATATCTGTGATTTTTAGATGTTATGAGTACGCGAGCCATCCACCACTGTTCCAACCACCCTCCATGCCTCGTCAAGCCGTTACCTAGTCAAGTCTTCCATACCTGGTCACGTCGCCCACTTTGTCGAGTCGCCATACCTCGTCAGGTCTCTTACTCCTCCCCAAGTCGTGGTACCTCGTCAAGTCGCTCATTCTTGGCCAAGTCGTATATACCTCGTCAACTCGTCAAGTCGTCAAGTCGTCAAGTCGTCCACACCTCGCAAGCCCTCCATACCTCGTCAAATCTTCAACCCAGTCTACGTAGCAAATACATTTAGCTTCATTTTTGATAGTCAAAAAACATTCAGTCATTTTTCCCAGCTATTTATATTCGTTTGTTCACTGCCACTAACTTAGATACCCTGCTTCACTAACGATCATATTAGCTTGCCTTGTATGCCAGGGTACATGATTCTACCTCTTGTCTTCCTATTACAGTCACACCTAAGCGCCCAGGTTACTTCCGCTATGCCTTACTTCTATGCCTTACTGACAAGCCTTAACTGGCATTTCAACTTAGAGTCTCGCTATCCTCCAAAAGGTATACTCATCTGGGGTCTGTCAGCTAGTTTCCGCCCGTAAGCTCGCTGGCACTCAAAAAGGGGTTTTCAGAATAACTTTGGGGGATGCAATACTCTCCAGTTCTTTGTTTCTCAAGCCATATTTACGCTCATCAGGCATTTGAGACAGATTTCGCTATATCTTAAAGGGCCTTAGGTTAGTGGATTGCTTATACGTCCATCGTTTATCTCCCTGAAGCCATGGACAAGCTGTTATCATGTTATTGTTCGACGTGTTAGAGTTTTATTTTTTGTTGTTCTTTGGTGCACCGTGAGTGTAAACTAAAATAAAATAAAATAAAATAAAATAAAATATGAATGTCTTATGTGGAATGTATATACGTGAGCGAGTTTGAGGTTCGTAGGATTTTTTTGAACGAAGATATAAAAAATTTTCGGTTTTTTGGCCATCCGAAACTTTTTAGATTTTGGTTTAAAACTCGAGATAGACCAAAGCTTGTGCGAAAGCGTAAACGCCATCTGAGCTTGCTTTGCTCTATCGAATGGTATCCTGATTTCTATTTAGAGTAAGAAATGTGTGACTTATTATAGCGAAAATTCAAAAATGAAAAGACTTATGGGACAACCTAATAGAAGCGAATTGGGAAATTTGGGTATGGCGCTATTCCATATTAGTTGACTCAGAAAAATGAAATTCGCGGATTTTGCTAAAACTTCGTCTAGGTGGTTACCTGCACGTTGATTACAATTATCACACCTATTTCGCACGGTAATGCCATCTGGTGTGGTTACGGTATAACTTGTGAGGGGGGGGGGTCAAAATTATGGATTCGTCCAAACCTCGTCTAGGCGGGTTATCTGATAGGCTTGAATGTCATGCTCTTTTTCTTTGATACTATTTCGCAGAGTTATTGTTGATATACCGTGTGCGAACAAAATATTGAATCGCCTGAAATTACGTGCACTGGAGAGGAGTATATGCTGGTTACGTATATAGCGCGGCTCTGACGTGATAAAGCCTTTTTGAGGGTTTTTGAAAGCTAAATTGGCCTGAAAAGTTGCTCGTTCACACACTGTAGCTCACCGTAACTCTATTAGGCGTTGTTGCAGCGAACGGGTTTGATATGCATAATCAGCATACTTAAGAACTCCTCTAGGCAAAGATTTGAGCAAATCCGTAAGTTATGACCATATACCATGTACCCACCATAATCTAGAAAATGACGCTACCATACGAAATTGATATGACATTCATAATTAGCGTACCAATTATCCCCACTAGACAAAGTTCAGGGCAAATCAGTGATTGAACCCCCTACCCCAAAGGCACCGTCCACCCTAACTAAAGAAATCTTGAACTTGTGGCAGCACATACCACACTAGGGCCCCCTACGAAGCCAATGCCCAAGTCGGAGCGCAAAATGTCGCTTCTAAAACGAGAAAATCGCGCCGGAATAACGAAGAGGTTCAAGGATACCTAGGAGGTACCGCCCCCTCTGATAATGCCCGCCCCTCGTGCGCGCCCAACCAATCGCCGTTCAGGAGAGCCGGTTTGCTGTTTTTCGTACAAGGGGATTGTCGCGGGTTTTCGCGTATTCTCGACTTCATATTTGGAATCAAGGACATGAGAAGGCCCCTTAACGACCCCCATAGGTCCAGGTTTGCTTGGACGCTGCTTTCAATCTTACAGTAACCTCAGCAGGTGCCACTATCGTGAGAAATAAATATGATCTTCGTATCGTGCAATAGACTCAGGCCCGTAGTAAACCCCTCTCAGTGTAACTCGGCTGGGGGCGGGCCTACGTTGAACCTAGAACGATTCAGTCCAGCACCCGGTGAGCCATCGATCCGGATTCGGATCGCTCCCTAGTCCTGTGGCCGTATTCATCAACGAACCCTGAGGGTTAAATTTACCCCCGGGGTTAGTTTAACCCTCAGGGTTCATTGGCCGTATTCATCAACCATAGCGTAGGGTTTGCTACCGAACGCAATCCACCCGTATTGATCAACGAACCTGTGGCCGTATTCATCAACGAACCCTATGGTTGATGAATACTGCCAATGAACCCTGAGGGTTAAACTAACCCCTTGGGATAAAGGCGTCAGTTACGCGTGCGCTGTGCAAACTCACATCACAGAATGCCTAAGTACGTGCTAAATTCACTTTATACTTCTATTCTTTCACTGTTATAATAGTATAATCAACGAATAAGCTTCCAACACTAGTTTTTATAATACATCTTTAGCATATTTGTGCAGCATCCCTTACAGCGTGAGTTTATTTTCATGTGTGCAATTGTGCCGTGTAAGTTTTACTTTTGCGCAGTTCGTTTTATACCGGGCTTGTGCTACTCTTTTAGGGGTCAGTGCGTGTTATCATAAAGTGGTTCTTCTGTTTTGGCACTTGTGAGTGTGGAATGCGCAAACATTTTTCCTCGTCGCATTCATTTGTCACCAAAGCTAGAATTCTTTTTCTCGCGAACTCAGTGTTTCATGTACTTCAAATCTGAACATAAAACGAAGTCGAAACTAAATACTATAACAACAATCTAATACTGAATACTACAATACTCGTTGATCGTTTTTTATAAAACTATTAAATGCGAGTAAGTGTTTGTATGAAGTGTCAGGGTAGAGTTAACCTTGCTCTAAGCTAGGGTTAAATTAACCCTGATGAAATACGTAAGTTTTACCCTCCAGGGTTAGTTTAACCCTCAGGATTCGTTGATGAATACGGGTTAATCGCTTTCGGGGTAAGGTTTACCCTCAGGGGTAGATTTAATCCTCAGGGTTAAGCCTATTCAGTGTTTCATGAATACGGGTTAATTGCTTTCCAGGGTTAAACTAACCCTCCAGGGTTAGTTTAACCCTCAAGGTTCGTTGATGAATACGGCCACTAGAGATCTTGTGCGTTCTCAAAAACTAACACCCATGAGCGGTTTAGTCGAACGGCTAAGTGAATGGGTTTCAACGAGAAAATCCATGGTTCGAAGCCGGTTAGTGGCTAATTTTTGTGCCACCGCAGGACAATCTTTGATAGCGGCCGTCATCAAGAAAAATCGATGGCGACCGCTATCAAGGATATCGCTAAGCAAACAAATGGATAGAACAATACTATCACATTTTAATGAGGATATAAAAAAAAACAAAAATGTTCGAACATAAAGCAAATAAATCGAATTGAGAAATCCTTGTTCAAAGCAGTTTTTGAAAGAGGAACGTAAGCAAGCCCTGAGAAGAAATAAATCCTGTTTTTTTTGTTTTTCTCGCCGCAATCAGCTGTTCATTGCTCCTCTCCCATTGCCGCCGAAATTGTGCATTTTGGGAATTTTGCGCCGCAGTAATAAGTCAACTGAATTCTCCCGTAAGTTACTCACGAGCAACTTACGGAAATTTTGTCTGATCCTCCTCTTAAGCACACTATCTCTCTCGGGTCACCCGAAAATTCAACCTCGGATAGTGGCATTCTGGTGAACTGACTGTGACACTTGACCGGACAGTCTTCTGACTGTTGAACTGACTATCCTTAAGCACGGGAAGGTGGGCGGGATTATGTTCACCCGAGAAAGTTCTTCTGAATGACTAATCTCAAGTCACCTGAGATGAATGGGGGTTTACTACGGGCCTCACTCTACTCGAAGTCTTAGCAAAATCCGAAATTTTCATTTTTTTGGGTCACCTAATGTGGAATAGCAAATACTCACCAAGTTGCGATGAGACATATATCAACGGGATCCATTTATAACACCAAATACACCGTGTATTGTGTTATTGTATCATTAACAGAAGAACTGAGCAATTATTTTTCAATCGAGTATCATTTAAATCACAACTAGTAATACTTTCTGGACTTTCGTCTTTTAAAGTAGTCGATCCGGATCCGTGTGTTTCAGCGCCTTGTCGGCGCTCTTCTTCCACTTGAGGATGCCCCGCCACCGGACGAGCTGCTTGCGCTTTCTCTTTCTTGCGCTTTCTTTACTTCTTTTTCTTGCCTTTCCGCTCTTCCTCCACTTGAGGCCCCGCCACCGGACGAGCTGGCGCTTGCGCTTGCGCTTTCTCTTTCTCTTTTTTGCGCTTGCGCTTGTCTTTCTTGCCTTTCTTGTCTTAATTTTCTCCTCAATGCCATCCGATAGCTCACTCTATAGACAGCGAAGATCATCGTAATCAGTGCCACAACACCGAAGATCGCTATCATACCCACTAAGAGTAGCTGAAACTGATTTTGTATAGAAAGCACGAATGTAGCCGAAGCAAAAGACAGAACCCACAAATGACAGTCTTTTCTGCTTCTTTTCGTTTTCCTGCTTTTTACCACCTTTTTCTTCCTTTCGCTCTTCTTGTGTCGTAGAAATCAAGGTCGTAACAGTTGTGGTGGTTGTGGTCGTGGTTGCTAAATTATTAACAAAATTAAATGAAAAAGGGTAATCTTCTGCAAATTTGCTGTAGTATGAGAGCAGTGACTGAAAAGAAAGAGTCTTGCTCCAGCACGGATGCCGCGTTGCAACCATCCTAGGGGTTGTTTTCAGCGTTAGAAAACGTATTCCCTCTTCTATCAGGTTGTCCCAAAAGTAAACTAAACTCCTTTTCTAGATAAACCAAGCTGTTTTTGTTTTCCAAGCAAATCTAAAGCGTCTTCTAAAGTGAAGCATTTACAAAATGGACACCGAGGATCCGTCTATGTCTTAATCCGGGCAAAATTTGAAGCCAAAATCGTAAAACAATTTATCACCGGAAAATTGAGTTTTTGCGCGAAAAAATTTCAAGGACCTCGAACTTAGTCATTATGCAGTAGTATACACATAGCAGTACTCAAAAATGCCTTCGCTGGATTTATACAGCGCTTAAAAAGCGAGAAAAAAAGATAATCAAAAATGGCAAATTCTGTCCTTAGTCCGTCCCACATATGTCATTGTATACAAGCCTTAATAAATATATTCCCAGAATTTTGTTTGTGCTTTGGTGATTGAGAAATACCAAGTTCAACAGTCTGAAAAACCAAAAAAGGGACATTTTTGCATTTTTGGGTCATTTTAATTTCTCAATTTTGAGCCCCGCAAAAATCCATCAAATCCGTTTTTGGGCACTACTATGTTTCTACTGTATAAAGTTGGAAATTTGTAAGAATTCTGGAGGGAGATCCGATTTTTAGGGTATCTGAGACATTTAGATTTTTGGCTCAAAATTTTATCTGGATCAGGATTTAGGCGAATCTTTGATGGTCATTTTGTAGAGCTTGCCTCGCTCTATTGAATGATACCCTAAGTCTACTAAGGAAACAAAAACAGTTTGATTTCTTTAAAGAAGGAGATTACTTTTGGGACAACCTAATACATGCTCTGTTTATAAGCCGCGTAAGCATGTCTCCGTAAAGTTTCTTGAAGTAATTGGCCGGTTCTAACAGGTGTAAAAAGTAGAAAAGGCAGCTTGAACTTGCGCAAAAGGTATAGGAGGCGTTACGTGAAAGGTAATGAAGTTAGATATGAAGACTCAATCTCATGAAGATTGACGATGGCAAATCAGCTATATCTAAGTTAATGTTAAGTTTCGACTTAATATTGGATTATCTCATTCAGTGTTCTACTCTTGTCGCAGCGCTGCTCATTTATCTCCGCGTCCTCGACACCGAGAATCTCATGAGAAAATAGAAAGAAGCAATAGTTGCGCCGATGTATAGCTTGTACAATACCACCCGTAATTTGTGAAAAAAATTGGCGGCGGCACTTAACTCACGCGGCGCCGCCGCAGTTAGGTGACAAGCGCTGCGTCGCGCGACAAAGTTAGGCGGAAAAGCGGCACTTGCCGCCTAACTTTGTCGCGCAATGCCTAGCTTTTTTATGAGAAAGACCTTATCTGATAATCTTATCTATCATGAGATTGAGTCTACATATCTAACTTCATTACCTTTCACGTCGGATGAATGAATATCGATTATATTCGAACATTAAGAGTCGTGTTTCGAATAAATATTCGAATGATTTACCGAATAACTAGAGCAACCAGATCTAGAACTTGCTGACATATTCGGCTAGAGCCAATCAATCCATTCACAATCAGCACCCTCAATCCCCTATATCCACTCCTAGCTCAAAATTTTTCAAGAATCGGTGAAATCGATGAAATAGATTTTATTTCTGATCAGCACACAATACCCCCTGTACCAACTCCCAGCCTCGTAGCTCAAAATTTTCCAAAAAATTGATAAAATCGACAAAATAAAATTTTATTTATATCAGTACTTCCCTTTTACCCCCTATACCAACTCCCACCCCATAGCTAGCATCTTGTAACTGGCAAATCGCGTACGACTGTCGCGTGAAGTATGTGCGGGCCTGTCATAATCAAAGCTCGCATTTCTCAATGTGGACCTTCTTCGTCCGGCTTTGGTCTTCACCATAGTTGATAGGCTGATAGCTTTGGGTGTTAAAGTGCCTACAAGCCTCCGTGAAAATCTTGGATGCACTGTGATAACTGTGAACTATCATGTACTATCTACTAAACAAAATTTTTGCAAGGTGACATAATCAGGGTCAAGCAAGGGGTGTGGCACACGATCGCTGGTTACGACCCCCCCTGATTGCTGTCTTAATAGGACTCCCCCCTTGAATTATATACCTAAGATAGCATTACCTGAAGGCTCTGTCAAACATAATGGGCAACTATCCATAATGAGCATGTCAATTAACCCCTGTAGACAAAGATTGAGCGAATTCTGAAGATTCAAGATACTAAGCTACCTAAGTGAAATGGTCATATTCCAACATGGTTAACTTTGTTTCAAAAGTGAATTAGCTATCCGTTTTTGCACTCAAGACAAAGCACTACTCCTTCTTTGTCCATCTCAGAAATCCCGAATCGAAACACAACTTTGAAAGCTGTGGCTGCCACAGCTTTTAAGGGGGTGTGCCACACCCCATTAACTATATCAAAAGAACATTTTTAGCGAACAGTATTTATATGAATCGATAGCCCAAACCTCGTAGATTCCATAGGAATGTTTTAAGCCTGATTCGTCTTCTAAGCTTTGAGTAAAATTTGGTGAAAGCACAGCCATTAAAAGCAAAAAATGGGAAAATGAGATTGTGGTTGGCTTCTAATCCACGGTTTGAAGGTCTTTTGAAGCGAAATTTCTGAGATGGACAAAGAAGGAGTAGTGCTTTGTCTTAAGTGCAAAAACGGATAGCTAATTCACCTTTGAAACAAAGGTAACCATGTTGGAATATGACCATTTCACTTAGGTAGCCTACTCAGACAATCGCCGGGGGCAGGCGGTCCGCAAACTCGCGTTTCTCTGCAGGCGCTCAGCAGAATTTTTGGGCGTGGCCAAACCTTCAGCGGGCGGCACTTCCTTTAATGTCTAATGTTCTGCCAGCGGGCAGCAACACAGAATTTTCTGTAGGCGCTTGTCAAATAATCTCTTTCAGCGAGCGCTGGTCAAATTTTCAGCTGGCGGTCGGACGGTTTTTAAGCAGTTTCGGGTGTACGCCGAGCAAAGGTGAGACTCTATATGGCAGAGGAGTCACCGATGGTTTAATTACTCAAGTTTGAGGTACTTTCTCTCAGCGGAAAGTACCTGGGGGCTGCGCGGTCCTCCATAAAGGACCGTGCGGCCCCCGAAAATTTTGCATATTCTCGCGGAGAATGCGAGAATGCGGCCACTGCGCCGCAGCTAATCTGCAAGGAAACCGCAATTGTTCTTCAAGCATTCGTTCAAAATCTCGCTAGAATTCTTCCAAATATCTGCAAGCGGACCGCAAGAAATCAGCGAACTATTTTTCCGGTGCCCGCTTGCCCAAAAATGGCATGGCCGCCTGCCGCCGGCGATTATCTGAGTAGTATCTTGAATCTTCAGAATTCGCTCAAACTTTGTCTACAGGGGTTAATTGACATGCTAATCATATGATACGAATATCATGTTATCATTATTATCAGGGCCGGTAGTAAACCTGTTGAAACGCGCAGCTCAAACTCAGAGTTAACTCTGAGTTAACGCGCACCCCTCGGGGACCATTAACACCTGCATAAGCAAACCAAATTGGGGAAAGACTTATATGGCAGGATACCCCGCAAGACGTACTTTATGCCAAGTATGGAAACGTAGCGTATTCGTTCTACGCGAGACGCTACGCGACGAAACGCGCAGCTCAGCTGCGCGCTAACTATGAGTTTGCTGCGCGTTTCAACAGCCCGCGAAACTCGGAGTTAACTCCGAGTTTGGTTAGAGAAAGAGAAATAGTGCGTTAACGCAGAGGTCCAGAAAAAATTCCTCCGGGGTAGATTTTGCTCCGAGTTTCATGAAGCATGATGGGGGGGGTATTATGGGGCACCGTTGAACGCAAAAATTTGAAATTTTGTAAAATTTTGGTTCCGGAGGTTATCCAATGCGCTGATCACGAATCCGATGCTCATTTTTCGCCATTCGCCCACATAAGGGGGGTGACGGTAGGGATACGGTAGTTGGGCGAAAGTCACGAAATTGGCTGAAACTTGGTACACTGAGGTTATTTCGTATGCTGATCACGAATATAACATTCGTTTTTCGCTACGGGGCCACGGGGCGGAATTACGGTAGGTATACGGTGGTTAGACGAAAATCACGAAGTCCTCTGAAACTTGGTACAGTGGGGTTTTTTGGCGCGCTGATTATGAATATGATGTTCATTTTTTACCATTCGCCCATATAGCGCGGTTACGGTAGGGATACGGTAGTTGGGCGAAAGTCACGAAATTGGCTGAAACTTGATGTGGTGGGGTTATTTGCCATGCTGATTATGAATATGCTAATCATTTTGCATAAAAGGCAATTCATGGCTTTTATCAGCAAGCCATCGATGCCGTTATTCCATCTTAAACCTCTCAGCAGCTGCGTGCGCTGTGAAATCAAAGCCTTAAGTCAAGTCTAACCCTTACTTTTCAAAAACACATGCACCCTAAGTGATCTCATAGAACGCCCCTTGATGGCACAAATGGCTAGTAGGCTAGTAGGCAGTAGGCTCTGCCTACTTGAATTTCACTATCGTTTTCGCATGACCTTTTCAACCATACAACTACCAGCACTGAGAAACTAATATATAGTCCACATCACCTACTTCTCAGAAATGTAAATGTGACAGATTTTCGCAGGAGATTTTTTTTACAACCAAACAATGAACTATGCTTTTTGCCAGTTTGTAATATAGCTGTGACGAATGGGAGTTTTCATCGGATAAACGAACAACGAAATTTTCGAACGAATGAATAGCGAATAATTGAATTTAAAAATTTTCCAAACGAACGATTATTACTCGATTTCCGATTTTCATATTATTTGCATTCTAATATTCGAATACGGGCACATTCCAAAATTCGAATTTTCGATTATTCGATCAGCCACTTGATCGAATGACTATTCGAATAAACGAACAACTGAATATCATCGAATATCGAATGCAATAATTATTCGGATACTCGCATGCAAATTCGAATATTCAGTCGCAATAGTCGATTTGAATATTCAAACATGGATTCTGAAACTTCTCAAATATTTGTATTGAATAACTGTCTTTCTAAATTCCTCGCATATTCGAATATTCGAATAATTTATTTTTCCGATTTGTCGAATGAACGAAATATTCGAATAAAGAACACTCATCAGCCAGCCAGTGGCGGTCGCAGGATTTCTCTCCGGGGGGGGGGGGGAGGGACCAAAAAAAATTTTGAATGAAGGTGCGTGGCCACGCACTCCGACAAATTTTTTGGGGGTGCTTCTCAAACTTTTTGCGGCTCCATACCTCTCAAAATGAAGAAAAAGAAGCGTGGTGCGAGCCAATCCTCCGAAAAAATTTTTTCAAGGGGCTAATTTAAATTTTTAAAAATTTTTAAAAAATATCTTAATTATCTACACAAATAAATTAGTCACTTGCACATTTTTATAACCCACGTAAGTGAATCCCGGAAATTTCGCGACCCATTTTCGGTGGGGGGGGGAGTTAGGGCGCCCCCTCGGTCCGCCACTGCAGCCAGTCGATTGTATTATCAAACTGGTAGAGGCATGTAGATGATTTCATGACGTGTTTTTATCACACATGGTTGTTACATTTTACGTTTGTTCGAGTTCGAGAGCTTTTGACTGAATTTTGATACATCAGTTATGTTTTGTCAATAAAGCAGTCACCGCTGGTTATCGTATTTAGGAATGCAGCTGGGATAATCTCTTCTAAGATTGGTATTTTCTGAATAGAAGATATATCGTAAGTGGGGGTTAAGAATGGGGGGGGGGGGGAGGAGTACGTATTGTAGGTATTGTAGTGAATCACTCTGCTTAAAGCGAAAAGGCACCATGTCTCTTGACGTGTCTGAACACGTAGGATGTAAGCAACGTGTACTAATGGCGGCAGAATGGCGGGGTACTAGGGTGTTGTGTAGCCTAGTGGTCTAGTGCTGCAATGTCCGTTACTCAAAATACACCACTTCGCAAAAAATCACTAAGGTAAAAGACAGAGGCAGTTGTGCAGCATGAGTTTTACAAGCAAGAGTGCTCATTATTGTGGACCTTTGCGCTCCAAAAGCATGAGCAATGCAAAGACAGAGAAAGAGGCATGTAATTACATTTCCTGGGGCTCGGAACATGAACTTGAATTTGATGGCTTTTTTTTGCTGATCTGCTGCCAATGACAGTGCAAACCTCATTCATCAAAAAAGCATCAATCAAAATCCACAGCCATTTTTTAAATGTCGCAAGCAGTCGGAGGAATGCGACTTTCCGTATAGTTCAAAGTCATCACGACTGCAAAAAAACATGCACAGTTTTGTGGAAAAAAACGCAGACGAAGCGAGCTTGATACTCAGCAGTTGGCTCTGTAGCAAACTCGAATAATCTGAGTACGATAATTCTTCGAATACGAATTCGAATAAACATCCGAATAAAACATTCGAATAAAATCTATTCAAAATCCCGTTTTTTGATTATTCCAGTTTTCGAATTTTATTCGAATCCTCGTTTTTGATTATTCGAGTTTTCGAATTTCATTCAAAACCCTGTTTTTTGAATATTCGAGTTTCGAATTTTATTCGAAACCTCATTTTCTCAATTATTCGAGTTTCGAATATTATTCGAAAATGGAAAAAACTCCGAATATTGAATTTTGAATGCGAATATATTCGAATGTTTTATTCGAATGATCGAATTTCTATTCGATTCGGACCCGAGTATAATACTCTCCATTTCTAAAACCGCCTTCTTACATCAGTTTCTTGATTCTCACGAAAATTCCACCGTACTGCTACCGTAGTCCCACTGTAGTAAAGTAGTGTACAAATGGATGGGTCGCGAAATTTTTGAAAATTACTTATATGGGTTACATAAAAGCGCAAGTGACTTGTTTATTCTTGTAAACAATTAAAATAATTTTTGAAAATTTCAAAAATTCAAATAAGCCTTATAAAAAATTTTTTTCGGAGGACTTTTAAGCACCCCAAAAAATTTTTTTGCCACGCCACGCACCTTCATTGAGAAAATTTTTTTGCCGCCCCCCCCCCTCCCGATCCGAAATTCTGGGACCGCCACTGCCGTATACTGCCAAAATTGAAATAAATCATATTTTGGTTTTCCTTCGATAACCCTTGTGGAGGAAATTCTCGGGGACATGTTTTGAATTTCTTTCAAAGAGACTACCATTTCGGACAATACGACCCACAGGTGGGTCGTATGTTTGACAAAGCAAGAAAGGATTTGGTCCGAAACGGCAGTAATCGAAAAATCTGCCTTGTCGTGATTGTGTTATAGATGCGTGACAGATGGGAGAACAGTGAACCGACTTACGGATCTCAGGAAGGTCTATCTCTTTTAATCTGTCACCCACACAGCCAGCAATGCTGAAAACAGTTATCGCGCAGAAGTTTACAGATAGGCGACAGTGCGGCAGCATTTAAAAGTTGTATGCACGCACTTTGCATCTCCTGCGGAAGTGTTGTTCGCGATGATGAAGTCATTCAGTGTTTTCTAGAAAAAGTAGTCAATCGCACTTTTAAGAATAAAGATAAACTTCTGATTACCTTGATCCAGTCTCCTTCATGCAAAAGCTCTTTTCTCCTTCTGCACCTTAGTTCATATATTCGATTATTAGGTTTGAAGACAGTAATTACTTGACAAAGCTCGAGCTAAATGATAATTAATGTTCCGTAGCTCATAGCACTAGCGCATGAAAAAGCTTACATCGTCACTTGGATGTCTTATGTACTTGAGCGTACATTCAGGTATGATGCTCGATAAACATTCAAATTCTCCAGACGTCTGCATTCTGAACACATAAACTGCTTGAGTGCTAATCCCGTCGTCTGTCTCCTAAATTGTCCTGTATCATTCAAAAAAAAAACATGCGAAAACTACCCGGTCAAACAATCATACTTTGAATAAATTGAATGAAATTTATAGGCTTAAAACATCTATTTACTCAGAGACCTACTCATTAGATGAATTACTTGCAACTTATTGTATGTTACTAACAAGGGAGGGCACGTATCGGAGTGGCCAATCACCGCAAATTGTATACCATTAACGAACGTAAAGCGCAAAATCCAAATCCGCCCTTCTTATCTGCAGAGCGCTTCCCCTAAAGAAGTGAACATTGTTGGATTAGAGACAATCTCTGATTCTGTAGAACCTTAGACGAATTAGCGATAAGTATCACAAAACCTCATAGTGTGAACACCTTCTGCCTCATGTATCAGTACCTCTTATTCCTCCACTAGGTGGTAAACTCGGCTCCGCCCTGCCCTGTCAGTAGTATAGATAGTATAGTAGTCAGCATGCTCTACTCCTCCCCCCCCCCCCCCCACCCCCGCTCCTATGCCAACATCCAACTCCGTAGCTCAAACTTTGCAAGAATGAAAAAAAATTGATAACGAACTATAACGAAAAGTAGCCTGCCACCCGCCCCAACCGAAGTGTGTGTGTGCTGAGTTTGGTACGAATCGGTTCAGATTCTGAACTTCAGAAGTAATTCTATTCGGAACGTACGTACACACAGACAGACACAAACAGGCATTCAGCTTTATTATATACAGACTAGTGAACCAGCAATTTGAAGGTGCTATTTGGAAGAGCGTTTGCTTTGGGACCCGCCGCGGTTTCTCGCTATTGGAAGATTTTTAAATTGAGCTAACGATTCTTTATATATTAAATAGATTTGGCGTTTAGAAAGGCTGTAACGATTAACAATCCCCGTCATTAGCACATTCCCCGGTCCCAAAAAATACTCATTACTTCTCTTTTAGAGGTGGTGTTCCGTCAAAATTTGATCTCCGGTTTTTCATCTTTTCGGTGCTTTCTCGATATGCTAAATCATATCTGGGTTTTGCAGTGAAAAATGGAGAAAAGTGGCTTATTTGAGGTTTCCCATGTCCATCTTCGCCGAGAATTACGTCTAACAAGGAAACGATACTCAATGTCCGTGGCTTTTTGAGACGAGATGTGTACCATTACACTCACCTTCGGACGCTGATTCCGAATCTGACTTCCGTTTCTGCTAATCGTTTCTCTGAAAGAAGTTATGGAGAAATTTCGACCTAAGTTTGGCCGCTTAAGGGAAATATGGTCATTGGAACGGCCTCTACCGCGACCACGTTCTGGTCTAATGGTTAGTGCGATAGCCTCATAAGTTGATGCGGGTGTAGGTTCAAATCCTTCGTGTTTATACTTTTGCATTGCCTCATTTAAGCTTGTTCGAGAAAGTTGACTCGAATTATGACCACTGGTTGCATTTTAGCGCAGACAGTAGTCATTTTTTCCAAAATTTTACATTTTTTGAAGAGTAAGGGCGTTCACTTAGCTTGAGGATGCAAAAGAAGGTTAATTGAGGCAACGCAAAACTGAGGAACACAAAAGGACTCGGACATACACCTACATCAACTCATGGAGCTATCGCACTAACCACTAGGCTACAGCGCACCTAGGGCATTGGCGGTCCGAAAGTATTTCACTGGGCAGCCAAACTCCGCGTGATCCATGATAACACCTTTGAAGGTTCCAAGACGAGTGTAATGGTATACATCTCATCTCAAAAGGCCACGGACACCGGGTATCGTTCCCTTGTAAGTGGGCGGGGCCGGAGGCGGGGTTCGGAAAACGTCTGAAGTGGTTTTCCGGGCGCGCGGTTTCGATCCAGACTTCGCTGATTGATTAGTTGGGGGTCTGCCGCTGCAATGTTGTAAAATCCCAGTACCCATCATCGTGCTGAGACGTTGTCTTCAAAGGTTTTGCAGATAGAGAAAGCGGATTTGGAATCAGGATTCCAACAACACCAGAGATATGCAGTTTGTAATAAATGCCACTTCGACTTCGTGTCTTTCCTTTGTTAGACTATTTCGGTGATTCCGACTGAATTTTGCTGTTATCCGGCCGAACACACCACATTCAACAAGGCATTGCATTTTTCTTACGTCAAATAATTCACTGTTTTTTCAAGGCTGGTGTAGAGGAAGTTTTTTTTACCATTCGGTGTTTTTCTAGCATAGTTTTCAACTGCGATTACAGAATGTGCCAGAGTCATTTGCACTTGTATTCTGCAACGTCAAACTTGCACCAGAACAACTTGGAAAAAGATAAGCTATTTTGTTTCAGTTAAGACTGTTAGAGGCTGTAGCATGATTTGAATTTTCCAACGGTGCACACACACACACACAAACACACACACACGAACACACACACATGAACACACACACACGAACACACACACACGAACACATACACACACACGAACACACAAACACGAACACACACACACGAACACACACACACGAACACACACACACGAACACACACACACGAACACACACACATGAACACACACACACACGAACACACACACACGAACACACACACACGAACACACACACACGAACACACACACACACGAACACACACACACAAACACACACACACACGAACACACACACACACGAACACACACACGAACACACACACACGAACACACACACACGAACACACACACACACGAACACACACACACGAACACACACACACGAACACACACACACGAACACACACACATGAACACACACACACACGAACACACACACACGAACACACACACACGAACACACACACGAACACATACACACACGAACACACACACACGAACACACACACACGAACACACACACGAACACACACACACACGAACACACACACACGAACACACACACACGAACACACACACACGAACACACACACACGAACACACATACACGAACACACACACACGAACACACACACACGAACACACACACACACACGAACACACACACACGAACACACACACACGAACACACACACACACATGAACACACACACACACGAACACACACACACACGAACACACACACACATGAACACACACACACACGAACACACACACACGAACACACACACACACGAACACACACACACACGAACACACACACACACGAACACACACACACGAACACACACACACACGAACACACACACACACACGAACACACACACGAACACACACACACGAACACACACACACACGAACACACACACACGAACACACACACATGAACACACACACGAACACATACACGCACGAACACACACACACACGAACACACACACACACACGAACACACACACACTGATGATTCATGCGCGCGAATGCCGATGTTAGCCGGCAAAAGGCGCACTTGCGGGCTTCCAGCCTGGGCGATTTAGTGCAGCCAACTATACCACGCGCTGCAGTGCAAACCAAGGGCAAAAGCAGGAAGGAAGAATGAACGAAGGAAACTTTGAGTTACGATACGGATCACCATGCTATGCCGGTTTACCACTTCGGGCTGGACCGGAGACGTCTACTAGCATCATAACTTATAATAAGGGGCTAAGGGTGTTTACGTTTTTTTGTGCGTGTGTCTGCCCCTTATGAAATTCAAGGAGCGTTTTCCAGCACGTCCCGACCCCAAATTTTGCGTGGCGCATGCTAAAAGCATGAAAGTCCACTATGCAAAAGCACGAGCGGATCCGTTGAGTGGATCCCTCAAAATTTGCGCGCAAACGGATCCACTTTGTTTCTGTCCAGCAAAATTGGACCTCTACCACCACTTTTTGAAGTCGATGATATGTCTGACAAGAAATTGTTGACACCACGGACTTTAGCTCATAAAATTGAACTAAAGTTGATTACTTTACGAAAACTGCGCCAAAAAAATAGTTGTTGTTGTTCAATTTGCCAAGATTTTACCTGATCATTTGAGAATATCTTTGCACAGAGATGTAGCCCACGTTGCTTATTGTCCTTATGGTGACTACCAAGCCATAAGATGTCCAAACCTATTCAAATTTGCATCTATTTTCAAGGGGAATAGTTTCATCCATGCAAATACTGACTACACGAAAAGCTCTAAGATTGGGTTGTTGTTTACGAATCATTCGATAGCCTGCATAGCGCAATGAGTTTCAGTTCATTATTATGCGGGAATGAGAAGGCATGTAGAAAGTAGGGCCAGTGCGAGCCTCTGCCAAGCAGAGGTGGCGCACTGGTTTATATACAGGGTGTCCCAAAAGTATGTATCGAACGTTTGATCGTTAATATCTCTCTTCCCAAGAAGTCTTTTGCCTTTCTTCAGGTACCGTTTTGTAGAGCTGGCTTCAACTTAGATTTGCATTGTAGAACGAATCACTCCTCTCTCTTCATTACTGTAGGATTACGGTAGAAACTTCAAAGAGGGTTTTGAGCCATGAAAGGCCATATTTTGCCACAGAAAGGAAACAAAACAGTTTGAAAACTTTTATGCTAGGCTAATTAGAGTTGCTGATTATAACTGTAAAGTTCCCAACTTATTATGATGCTTCATTGAAGAGTTATGCCAGGTAAGAAGTAGCGGCCATTTTTTCAATGTTCCTAAAAAGTGGGATTGCACCGTTTAGAAAGCTTCGTAATCTTGTGAATAGTTAATTATTGAACTCAGCGTCCATAAAAACCCTATTACACAAGTTTTTACGATTTTTTGAAAAATTTTGAAACGGCAGCTTTTTTCACATTAACACCACATGTTTCAAGTTTCTACCGTAATCCTACAGTAATGAAGAGAGATGAATGATTCGTTCTATAGTGCAAATCTAAGTTGAAGCCAGCTCTACAAAACGGTACCTAAAGCAAGGCAAAAGACTTCTTGGGAAGAGAGATATTAACGATCAAACGTTCGATACATACTTTTGGGACACCCTGTATAACTCAAGCACTACACTTTGTTTGTTAGGATTTTCGTGACTTATAGACTCCTTTGTAAGTAAACCAAAGAAGGAATTTTATTGCCTTATAAATGAGACACGGCGCAAAAGATAGGCTATTTTCGCGACAATTCGCTGGGTGCCTCTATCGATTTGATGATTTGTTTACTGACATTGAGGAAGGTAAAAGCCTATCATCTCAGGGACTCGCGCCGTGCGGGCGGCCAGCGATGACCCTACAATCGCTCGTCGGTGTGTGCGATTGTACGGTCGTCAAGGGCCGCTGGCACGGTTAACGTGGGGTGCCCGTACGGTTCCTAACGCTCGCCGCTTGCGCGGGGAAGGTCGACCGCTCGCTTGCTGTTGGAGTAGATCTATATGGGATATCCTGACCATTTTTGTTGGATATGTTAGTCCTTTTTACATTCTGAGAACATCGAACGATGCCTGCAGCAGTGGCCAAACTTTCCATGATGAAGCCCACACCATCACTCTTGATAACTTTGGCTTCACACAGGTTCATTCCACCCTTGCTGGGAAGGAAAATGTTGATAACAAGTTATGTCAAAGCTTAGCCAGCTTAAACGCTGCGTCGTGTCTTACGCAGGTACCGTTTGAGCTCACAATGTGTGAAATAGTGAGCAGTAGATAGAGCACTGTCGGCCGCTTGCACGGCAGCAGGTATTGCTGACCGATAAGACGGACGCATTGCTGGCCGCTCGCTCGAGCACTTGTATTGCAGGCCGTTTGCCCGGTAACATTGCCTGCCCTAGGAAGGCGCTTCAGCTGTTTGCCGCACGCACGGAAGCTTTAGGCTTATGTCGACCGCTTGGACGCTAGCCCTTAAAGGAGGACCGCTCGCGTGGCGCGAATCCCTGAGATGCTCACCAAGCATTTCCCCACAGTCGCGTAAGCTCAGGCAGTAGGGTTCATTTTATTTTGCGGTAAAGAGGATGCGGTGTGGCGAAGATACAGCAAGGAAGGAGGACAAATTTAACCCGAACACGCGGACGATGGCAGGTCCTAAAGGGATCAAGGGAGAGTAAGGGAGAAAACGATCAACGGTAAAGAAAAGCAAGAAAATGAAAACGCTATAAAGGTAAGTTGGACGAGTTGAGAGCAAGTATGCACCACCATCAAACAGGGTGAGGTGTTCAAACTCACGGTCCGAGGGGGCTAGCTAGTTACCAATACATATCACGAGAAAAAGGAACGTAGAACTGTGGCTGTATAGCCTTCACTTATCCAGTACTGGCTTTTTGACTGATTATCATAACGACTTACCCCATCTTCTAGATCGATTAGGACCCACGAAACCTGTCCAGGAACGTGGACCAGTAGCAGTTCGAAGATTACTATTGTACAGAAATGCATGACCAAACGAGTCTACACTCAAGATTGACTGAGAACTGCTCTCAGCGGATGAGCATAACAATGATTTGGACTCATATCTTGATATAAAACAACACGTAAACTAACTTAACTAACTAACTAACGTAACTTATAGAGGAGAGTTGTTGGGAATTAATGGCAATAAGCGGGAAAAGATGGATCATCGGCTTTACGATTCATATAGAGGCGGAATCTTGTCAGCTCGAAGTGCGGCGGTTTTCGAGGGCGAGAGAGTACGGAAAACAGTGCTATGACGAGGTTTAACAAGTTTATCCTTATAATCAGAGACGAGAAGCCTAGCATACACAGTGCTAATCTTACTTTTTTCCAAATAGAAATGTGTCACGAATGTTGGAGACATAGCTTTTTGCTGATTTTTGCAATCATAATCACTAATTATATGCTTATAAAATTTAGGAGCGATCAGAACGCAAAGATTTGTAGAAAGAGGACTACCTATCAAGTAAAGCTGGAAAGGAGAATAGAATACGAAGAAAGCTATTCGCCACAAGAGTCGAATAGCTTGTCAGCAGGATCAAGCGTGAGACATGGCACGCATACCTGGAAGGTGTATTAAGGAGTCAAAAAGAGAAAGGAGTCCTGATCGGTAGTACTGATAAAAAGGACACAACGATCATTACTTAACAACTAGTGAACCGTGGGCCCTTGCGTGTTGCATGCCAAGGAACGCAAAGATTCGCGGGTTGCATCTCAACTGATTCATCTAGGCAGTGGAAGTGCTGCCCTTACGAAAAACAGTGCAGAAAAATCCATTCCTTGAATGTTTTTATGGTCAGAATGGCTGCTATTACACTCAGTTTTCCAAGTTATAGCCTAATATTTTCCTGGCCAAAGTACCTGGATTTTCACGCCCGGAACTTTCCAAGTGGGAGCTTATACTCCATGCATTTCTTCTCCTGCCACAAAGCTGCTGCAGGCAGTGCATGCGGGAGCACCAAACTCCATTCCTCGAATTCTTTTATGGCAAGGATGCCCGAAATTCCATCTGCCAAGAGTACCTCTCAAGGGTGCACCATCCCTCCTTTTCTCTACCTTCCTCGCGTTATCTTACTTCATCGGAGCTTCCAAGTTGAGCCCTGGATCTCCTCCGTGAGTTTTCTGGCCCTTTTGATTCGTAGCGCTGATTCCACGGTGCCCATCCAACCTCCCATCTCAGCGTGCTCAAAGTTATTCCCTCTCCCCCACTAATTTTCTGCTAAGCGGGTGCTCTGTCACAAGGTCTCTCTCCCCCCTCCCCTCCCCCATACTCTATTTCTTTACCGTTCCCTTGTTGGAGACAGACTCTTCATCCAGGGTAACCTAGTCAAAGACCGGAATTCTTTAAAATTTTTTCGATGGGAGCACCAAGTTACGGTGTCCACTTCTCCCTGTCCAAAACTGGTGTAGCCAACGTGTGCGAAAGGACCACAATTCTATTGCCAAATCTTTGCAAGGCAGAGCGCCCGAAACTGTTCTTGTCCGAATTCCCTGCTACGCACGGCCTTGTCATACAGTCCTCACCCTTCTCCCTTCCCCCATAATACCTCCTTGGATTTCCATGTAGCCCAAACGCCTCTCCGTAAGTATCCCGGTCCTTTTTTGAATGGAGCACTGATTCCACGGTGCCCAGTCAACTTCCTATCCCAGGGTGCGCAAAATTATTATCCCCCTCCCACTAATTTCCTGCTTAGCGGGTGCTGTCACACGGTCTCCCTCTCCTCTCTCTCCATATTTTACTTCCTCGCAGTTCCCATGTTGAAGCGTAGACCCTTCATCCTGGGTAAGCCAACCAAAGACGAATCTCTTTCATCCAAAATTTTTTTTGATGGGGGCGCTGAGTTCCACGGTGCCCTCTCCTTCTCCCTGCACAAAGCTGATGTAACCAACGTATGGGAAAGGACCAAAATTCTGCTGCCAAATGCTTGTAAGGCCGGAGTGCCCGAAAATGTTCATCTCCGAATTCCATGCTACGCACCCTGTCATACAATCCTCACCCCTCCCCCTATGTTATACTTACTCAGGATTCCCGTGTTGGATCCCGCACTCTTCTCCGTGGCTTTCCTTGCCTATTTATGAATGGGAGGGCTAATTTCACGGAGTCCATTCTCTCTGCTCCAAAGTTGCTGTAGCCAATGCATGCAAAAACATTAAAGTTCAATCCCCAACTCCTTTCAAGGCCAGAGCGCACTCCTAGAAATTTCACAAAGGAAGTTCGAAAGTCGAAGTAGCCAGTCCAAGCAGGCTCCCTACCATACGATGCAGCAACATGATTTGAAGTCAGTGTTGCATACGATGCAACACTGACTTCAAATCTGTATTCTGCTTAGCGCCTTTGTGGACGAAGTTGTGAGCAGTTTTATTGCGAAATCGTAAATAAAAACTGTGAACTTGAGCACATAGTTGCACTTTCGACTCATCTTTATGCCGTGAGAATATAAAGTAACCTGGCTGCATATTTTGGCGTTAGCGGTACAGAGTCATGTTCGGCCAGCGTTAGGCCGAACATGACTCTGTACTTCCTAGTTTGCGCTTTGCATGCACAATCTATTAGCAAAGAACTTTTAACGGCTCACAACTTCGTCCACAAAAAGATTTGAAGTCCGAGTTTTTGCTGCATCTGATGGTCACTTTGTTTGAATTGGCTACTTTGATTTCGGCCCAATCGCTTGTATGCAGCGGCCTCGCCACACTGGTCCTCACTCCCCCTTGCTTTACTTCCTCGTAAGGGAAGGATACTTGGTGACCGTGGCCAATCGTAATGATTCGTATATCAAAAAATGCGCCTTTTAATGCTTATTCAAATACAAACTTCTATATCTGCGAAACGGCATACTGGATGGAAATATGATTATTTTTCCATGAATAAATTGCGCTACTACAGAGGGTCAAAATCGTCAATAAAAAATTTTAAACAAAATTTCAATTTCAATCATTTTTCTTTCCTTTTCAAATGCTGAGTATGATTTAGATAGATATAATAAGATTCTCTTCAATAGCTTTAAACGGTAACCTACAACGAATTTGATAATCTTAACTACCCCAAAGTACGCAAATTTTCTACGTAAAAAGTTCATAACTTTCGTGAGCGTAGATTCCAAATCAGCGTTTTGAGATGCATCTTACGGTGTACATCGCACTTCAGATAGTCATGGTCACCGAGTACCGTTTTCTTGTCAGAACTCCCATGTTAGAACTTAGACTTTCGGTGGCCAACCTAGCCGAAGTACTGTAGCTGTAACGAACGGGAATTTTCATTGAATGAACGATTATCGAATTGATTTTTGAAAATATTTGGAACGAATGATCATCGAATAAATGGTTTTCGAGAAATTTTCGAATGAACGAATATTATTCGATTTTCGATTTTCATATTGTTCTAATTCGAATATTCGAATACCAGTGCGTCACCTCTGCTTCGCAGAGGCTCGCACTGGCTCTATTTTCTGTATGCCTTACTCATTCCCGCATAATAATGACATTGAAACTCACCGCGCTATGTAGGCTATCACGAATAATTCGTAAACAACTACTCATTCGTAGAGGTTTTCCATGTGAGATCGGTATTTTCGCGTGGATAAAATCTTTCCCAGAAGAACAGATGCAAATTCGAATAGGTTTTTGGAATTTTTATGGCTTGGTAGTCGCCATAAGGACAATAAACATAGTGGGCTACACCTCTGTGCAAAAATCTTCTTAAATAATCAAGTAAAATCTTGAAAAATTGACCATTTACACAGCGAATGCTTTTTGGCGCTGTTTTCGTAAAGTAGTAGACTTTTCATTACTTTTTTAGGCTAACGTCCATGGCTTGCACATTAGCTTGTCAAATATATCCTTAACTCTGCAAAAAGTAGTACTACGGACCCAAATTTGCTGGCCAGAAGCCAAGTGGATCCGTTTGACGCGCAATTTTCAATGGATCCACT